>OX465295.1:165671495-166294795 GCA_949987735.1 Leucophora obtusa | reverse complement strand
ATATTGGTCGTAGACCCACCTTATAGTATACCGATCGGTTCAGAATTTTTTTTTATTTCGATTTAACGATGTCCGTCTGTCCGTCCGTCCGTCTGTCTGTCTGTCCATGCAATCTTGTGCGCACTCTACAGGTCGCAAATATTAAGGTATTTTGATGAAATTTGGTACGCAGACCTATGTTGGCCCAAGGACGAACAAGTTTGATTTTGGTGAACATCGGTCCATGTTTAGACCTAGTGCCCATATAAGGGTCCTACCAAAATTATTTGTTTATACGCTGCAGGTCGTAAATATTAAGATATTTTGACGAAATTTGGTACACAGACCTATGTTAGCCCAATAACGTAGCCT
Source organism: Leucophora obtusa (assembly GCA_949987735.1). Classification (NCBI taxonomy): domain Eukaryota; kingdom Metazoa; phylum Arthropoda; class Insecta; order Diptera; family Anthomyiidae; genus Leucophora; species Leucophora obtusa. The sequence goes on along the minus strand of OX465295.1, from coordinate 166,294,444 downwards.
ATTGATTTTGGTGAATATCGGTCCATGTTTAGACCTAGTGCCCATATAAGGGTCCTACCAAAATTATACTTTTTATACGCTGCAGGTCGTAAGTATTAAGATATTTTGATGAAATTTGGTACACAGACCTATATTGGCCCAATAACACAGCCTGTTGATTTTGGTGAACATCGGTTCATGTTTAGACCTAGTGCCCATATAAGGGTCCTACCAAAATTATACTGTTTATACGCTGCAGGTCGTAAATATTAAGATATTTTGATGAAATTTGGTACACAGACCTATATTGGCCCAATAACACAGCCTATTGATTTTGGTGAACATCGGTCCATGTTTAGACCTAGTGCCCATATAAGGGTCCTACCAAAATTATACTGTTTTTACGCTGCAGGTCGCAAATATTAAGATATTTTGATGAAATTTGGTACACAGACCTATGTTGGCCCAAGGACGAAGCCTATTGATTTTGGTGAACATCGGTCCATGTTTAGAACTAGTGCCCATATAAGGGTCCCCCCAAAATTGGCTTGGTTACAAACTGCAGGTCGCAAATATTAAGATATTTTAATGAAATTTGGTGCGCTGACTCACATTTTAACCCATTCGAATTTCGGATCCAAACAATACACCAGAGTGGTGTAGGGTATTGTATAGTCGGCATGCCCGACTTTAACCTTTTTACTCGTTTTTAAATTATATTGCATATTCTGCATATACAAATTCTGTTTTAGTTTTATTTAACAAATTCATATACAAAATGTGTTTGTTTACAAGTTTTTGTTTTCAACTGTGTACGTGTAGTGAAGCAAATTAGTTTAAAATTTCGATACGATAGCGATCGAATGCCGTGATTCGGCTATACGATAGGTAACGAATTTTTGTTCGATACGTTAGCTTGTTCGATATCGAAAGCAGCGATTAGACCCCTGAATTTATAAAAATTTTTTTCAATTAAAAAAAAATATATAACTATCATTTATTATTTGGAAAAAAAGTCGATAACTTTGAAATACATACTACGGCGGATCAATAAGTTCGTGATTTTTCGAACTTCCCCCGTAGTAACATAAAATGCAACACTGATCCGGTCAATTACCATCTGCTAATGGATTACTGACAAATTTTGAGCAAGTTCCGTCATTAACTTTGCGTTTAAAAAAAATGGAAAAAGTGAAGCTTGATGACTACTTTGAGGATTTTCACCATCAACTTCAATGGAAAAAAGAGGTTTACTGAGTTTCGTTGTGGTCGCACAAGATCTAGTGAAGCTAAACGTTCTAGAAGGTCATTTGAAGTAAATACACTCGAAAATTTTTTTTTTTTTTTTTTTTTTTTAATATTTATTATTTTTATTTATCAAACAATTCATTACAATTTCAGTGCTTCAGCGCCTAATAGGCATTGTTGAAGCAAGTTGGCAAAATTTACATTCTTTTAAAATAATAAATTTCATATAAATAAATAAATTTTATATAAGAAATAATAATGAAATAAATATTACTAAAATAAAAAATTTACTATTATATTTAGGAGATAACTCAATTTTAAATCAGAAGCTCTTCTATGTGTTCAAATAAATATTTTTTAAAGTTCGTTTTAAAAGTTGAAATTCTATCTACATTTTTTAAATATTGAGGCAAATCATTAAATTCACGACTACCCATGTATTCTATCCTTTGTTTGGTCGTTTCAAGTCTACACCTAACCACTGCTAAATTGCCATTATTCCTTGTATTAAAATAATGCTGATATCTCGAAAAAAATATAGTGTGGTGCCCAATATTGTGCAAGCACTTAAACACATATATTAACAGTTGAATTTTGTAAGTACCATAAATTGGTAACACTGTTTTAAATATATCTTTATAAATTGATACCGTTGAATGTGTGATCGGAAGGTTAGATACAACTTTTAATGCTTTGTTTTGTATACGTTGTAAAGACTTTAATTCTGAACTGTTTTTATATGCGTACATAATGGCCAAGTAATTAAAATGACTTTGGATTAATGAATTATAAATTAAAAATTTTGTATTTCGATCAAATTTGTTTTTGAATTTGTATAACAAACCAACTGCCTGGGCTGCTTTCGACTTTAAGCTTTCAATGTGCTGGTTCCAAGAAAGATTGCTTTGTAGATGTAAACCTAAATACTTTATAGATCTCTCTTCTAGAATTTCCTTTCCATCTACAAATATACTGAAATTGTCATTTCTATGACAATATGGTTTAAATCTCAACAATCGAGTTTTCCTTGCATTTAAAAACAATTTGTTTATTTTCACGAATTCACATATTAATGCCGCATCACGTTCCATGTAAGCTTTGGCAACTTTTTCATATTTGTATGGGTATAATAGGCAAATATCATCCGCATATATAAACAGTTTTCCAGAAAGATTAAGATTCTTGATATCATTTATGTATATGGTAAACAATAACGGTCCTAATACACTGCCCTGAGGAACGCCATATTCAACAGCACCAAACGTACTCTTTTTGTTATTAATTTGAACAAACTGCTTACGGTTTTCAAGGTAACTTTTCAAAAGAGATAGTTCTGTTCCACAAATTCCATAATACATCAGTTTCTGTATCAAAATTTTATGATCCACAAGATCAAAAGCTTTGGTTAAATCAAAAAATATACCTGCTACTCCACTATGTCCTTCATCCAAACCTTTGCATATAAAATTAACAACATTAACTACTGCTTCCTCAGTGCCACATCCTTTCCTAAACCCATACTGAAAATCATTCAGTAAGTTATTGTTTCTCATATAAGTTGAAATCTGATTATGCAAAATTCTTTCAAACACGTTGTTAATAATAGGTAAAACAGCAATTGGTCTAAACATCTCGGTGGTACAGGCATTTTTCCCCTTTGGAATTGGTGCAACTTTATGGATTTTCAAGATATCTGGATATATGCTTCTATTAACCATATTGTTAAATATATTTACCAAATAAGGCGTAAAATCATTTTTATTATTCAAAAGTATTTTTGGCAAAAAATTATCATGACCACCGCTTTTATTAGGTGCTAAATTTGAAATAATAATCTGAACCTCATCATTTGTTGTATAGCTTAAATTAAATCTATCATCATATTGGGTTAACGTTCCTAAAGAATTGCAAGAATCGATTGCAAATTGTTCAATTTGAAACCTTAAGTCCTTTATAGACTGAAGAAAGTATGAATTTAATACCTCGGCTTTTTGAAAATCATTTTCAATCATTTGACCATTATCATCTTTTACATTAATAGTTCTTGAACTGCTTCTACCTAAAGTTTCATTTAAAAACCTCCAGCATTTCTTTGGATCATGTTGAATTTCATACAATTTGTCGTTATAGAAATTATTCATAGACGTTTTAATGGCTTTTTTAATGACATTGCTTATTCTTTTCAAAATTTCTTCTAAATATAAATTACCACGATTCTTCCTTCGCTTTTTTAAAAGATATTTCTTGAATGATATCAATTTCTGCAAGTTAAGATTTATCCATGGAGTAATTTCTTTCCTATACATCCGGTTTTGTCTTTTTTCGAAGGTAGCGTTTTCCACGGCATCATTTACACATGATATTAAAAGGTTTGTATCAGTAGAGGGGTCCCCAGTTTGACATAGTCTTGGTAGCTTTTCTCTAATAGTATCCCTTACACGATCATAATCACAGATTAATCGAGTTTTCTCATTCAAATTTTGGTTTTGAATTTCAACTCCAACTCGACACGAAATAATATTATGGTCCGATAACCCACATTCAACAGAATCAATACACAATAAATTTTGAACATTGCTGTAAATATGGTCAATGGATGTTCCACTGCCTGGGCGAGTAATCATTGTGTGACAATTTTCAAAGCCATAATTTGCAAGTAAATTCAATAGGTCTTTCGACACATGCATATCTAACCCATCAATGTTAGAATCACCAGCAAAAATACAAGGGTCACGACCGTACAAACTAAGAAGATTTTCCAAAAACAATAAAAATCTTTCAGTGTAGCATTTTTGTGATCTATAAAATGAAATTAATTTAATAGATTTTCCACAAAACTTGGGACTATTTAATGTTAACACAATTAAATCAAAGTAATCTTTGCTTTCGCAAACTTCTGCCTTATATTGAAAAATATCTTGAACAAAAATTGAAGTACCACCATAGCCATCGGTTCTACAGCAATGTATGCTATTGTAACCAGGAATATTATATAGTTGCACTTGCTCTTTACTAAACCATGTTTCTTGTACAGATATTATATTGGGCAGTCGTGGTAACTTTGCAACTAACATTTTAAATTTATTAAATTTATCTATTGAAGAAATGCTTCTAACGTTAATAGAAATTAGAGTGAAATATGAATTTTCTATGTTATTGATATAATTTTCAAACGATTTTAAATTAAAAAATTATTGATTATTAAAATTATTAACCATAGAAAAAAAGAAATAAAATAAATTTTACAACAAAATAAAATTTAGGTAAAAACAAAAAATTATAAATACTTTAATTTAGGGCGATAAATAGACATCATCATCAGGAGCTTCACGTAAATCATAATCAGCAGCTGCTTCATGTTGAGATCTACGGCCTCGCAACTTGTTTGTTGTTGCATCCAGCAAGAGCTTATCAACTTCTTCTTCATTTGCAATAAACCTCGGTTTGGACAATTCACTTCTTTTAACAAAAATTTTTCCACCAGCTGCATAGACTGAACGATAACCCACGGTTTTCAATGTTCTGGCATGATTTAGCAAAGACAGGGTTTCTCTACTTAAAAAGTCGTTTACAAAAACGTTTTTAAAAGTTTCTTTTTCCTTTAAAATTGGTTTAACAGACATCATTTTTTCTTTTGATTTTTTTGAATTAAACTTAACCACAACAGTTTGTTTTTCATCTTTCTTCTTATTTTTGTTTTCATTTTTCTGACTTCTTTTTTTAATAATATAGGCATCATCAATACACTCCGGCTGTAACTCCACACCTGCATCACTTGTTAGCTTCATTATTGCATCAACTGCTGATGATCCACTGGGTATTTGTAAACCACTTATCAAACAATCGTGTTTTACTCTTTGATCATTCAAAAATTTAATTGAGTTTTTCAAAGTTTTTACCTCAGTTTTCAATTGTTTGTTTTCCTTTTGTACAATTTCTAATTTCTTCTTATTTTCTGCGACACCTTTTAAAATTTCGTCGTATTGTTTAGACATAAAAATCATTGTTTCTTGCAGACTGCTCAGCTGATCTAGTTTTTTAATTCTGTTTTGATCTCTTTTAACTCTGTTTTAAGGGTACCACTACTATCACAGATATGACATATGTATATATTCTTCATTGTCATGCTCTAAGAGATGTTCGTATTTACGCTTATCTAAAGTCGTGCAAACTACATGGTAAATTTTAGTGCACTTGTCACACTCAATAAAATCTTCTTCATCTTCTTTTACCACTAATTTACATTGACTGCAAAATTTTTGATTGTTTTTAATGCTGCGACGGCTTTTATTCATTTTATTTCACAAAACTCAAGCTTCTTATAAATTGTTCTATTAAAACACTTTATATTTACTATTAAAAACTTAATATTTATAATAATTTATTTACTTTAAAAATTTCTCGTAAAGAACCTCCAAAAATTTGACGTATCAACGATAGGGTTGCCAACAAACAAAACAAAAACCACAATATTGTGTTGGCCGATCGGAGAGTGAAAGTGCGTGAGGTTTTTGATGTCACTATGGTTTCCATTTTAAATGACCAGTTGGGGTTAAAAAGCTATGCGCTTGCGTGCTGCGTTTGCTCATAAGTTGACCATAAACGCAAACGTGTGATAACTTCAAAGAAGTGTTTAACGTTGGTCATCCGCAATGCGGATTTAGCTCCCAATATACTTACTTATCCCCCAGTGACTATTTTCTATTTCCAAACCTAAAGAAATGGCTCGGTGGAAAGAGATTTAGCTCCAACGATGAAATTATTGCTCAAAGGAATGCCTATTTAGAAGAACTCTAGAAATACTATTTTTTGAAAGGAATAAAAAAATTTGAGCCACGTTGGACTAAATGTGTTGAGCTAAAAGGAGACTAAGGTGTCTATTCCTACGAATGTAGGAAGGTTAGTATCGTACTAAAGACACGTAATAAAAAATGTATTTATTGCGATAACTTTTGCAAATGGAGACTGTTTTGCTTGAAATTTTGCAAGAACAGTTTTTAGAGGTCACCCCATATTACACTAAAAGTTCGACTTTGTGGACAACTTGGAAAGCTGTGCTGCCATATAAAATTTTTGAAAAGTCGCGATTTTAACGTATAGGCCGCTATAGATGAATACAAATATTTCCTTTTAATTGCTTCTTTACTAAGCCATATCATTTATTAAGGCCGATTTTGCTTTCAGCGATTCAATTGGGTAAAATTTTAAAAAACCATAAAAATCCATATAAATCGCGAACAGTGGTTTTAATGTCAAGTTCTATGCATCAGATTTTAAACCTAAATATGAATACAGGTCCTGTGCCCACATTTCTCCACAAAAAATTTATATTTAATAGAATCAGCTGAGATATCTTAAGAAATAAGTTTCAAAGCTAAAAAGAGTAATAATAACAAAGGATAAATATAGCATTGTTAAAATTTCGTTGATGTTAGTCTAAGTTGAGTTGTTGATAACAAATTCCATTTACTTTCAACGGTCACATAAGTAGACAATTATCAAATATTAACCCACTCAAGGCGAAAGACACTGATGATGGCTTAGTAGCGAAAGCCGAAAATGCGTATTCTGTCTTGCTGGTCTTACCTTTCAAAATTTTTATTCTTAGTAATTTACTTGTATCATCTTTCTTTGATTTGAAAATAATTTAAACAGAAAGTTATACTAATTTATGATCTAGAGTCTAACCAAAGAACATTCATTTGATTGTATTTGAATATTTTTGTATGTATATAAAAAACTAAATGGAAAACCGCTAAACTTTAAAGGCATTTCGCGGAAAATATGTACCTTAGATCGAAAAATAAAGTACGCCATTGTAATCACCATGTCCAAGATATATCGAATTGATGGTCAGAGCTCTATTAATTTTTAAAAGTCAAGATTTTGTCATGCAGTGTTATGTTTATTTGTGAAAATTCAAAAAACTTTGTTAAAAAATATCGTTTTTCTTTTGAACCCATTGGCGTTCCAATTTGAAATTTTCACAGTCTGTAGCTGAAATATTAAGTTATCTGCTTCAATAACTTAAAGAAAATTAAAGATGGTTTTTTTGAGATATTTGGAATTAAGTATATTTTTCAAATTGTATTATCCTTTTTGCATTCAACAATTTAATTTTGAAAGTAGATTATATAAGCATTACTAGGTAAAAATTTTATAACAATCGGATAACGCGTTCAAAAGTTGTAATTATTTGAACATCATGTATTTTTTCACAAATTTACTGAAAAAAATTAAATAAAAACAGCGAAAAAAAACGAAATGAGACGAATTTTACAAAAATATAAAAACAGTAAATTTCGTGATAGTCATTAGAATCTACAAACCGAATTTTGTCCAAATCCAGAGACCGGTTGCCTTTGGAATGATTCAATAAGAGAATAGCAAAAATGATTACTAAAAAAAATTTACTAAAAATCAGTATAAAAATAGTAAAGTTCGATTGGAAACTATTTACAAATTTTTTATATTTTATTGTTGTTTTTTATGGAAAGTTGTGACTTTCAGTCTTAAAATAGTCTTAAGACAGTCATAACGAGTCACAAGTAGGAATAGGCACCTAAATATGTTGAAAATAAAAACTTTCTCACGGACTTATTGATCCACCCTCGTATGTTTAAAGTTGTACAATTATTATTATTTTTTTATTTGATTAGTTAGTAAAACTAAACATCGATTAAAATTGTTGATGTATACAAAATTTAAAGAAATTGTAATTTCTAGTTTGGATTTCTGGAATTCCGTCATGGAATAACCCATATATTTGTCGAATATGATTGGTTTATCAAAGCCGCCTAAATATCGTACAATCTGGCGAAAACCAATCAGAAATACATTGAATAATAAATAATCAGGAGCCATTTGAAAAAAAAAGTGTGATGCAAATTTTGACTTTAAACACTTAAATCACCATGACGCGTTATTGATACGTCAAAAGTTCGTAAGAGAAAAATTGTAGCTACTTTATTTCGTGTAGAAGTGCCCATATAGTATTTTTCTCTAAAATCTTTACTTTAAGAGTTATAGCGCAAAAAGCTTTGAACTACTTTTAGTCCATTTTTAAAGCTAAACGCCGTGGGTGACTGGCCTGTTTTAATGCGAAATGATAAATTTTTGCGGGGATATTATTTTTTACGCACAATCTACCGGAAAGTGCATGGGGAAATAAAATAATAACACTTTTTCACATTCCATATAATTCATGGGTGCTCTACACCATTTCCAATTGTATTTTAGAAATTATCATTTCAGAAGTTATCAATTGTATTTCAGATTTATCAATTGTATTACAGAAATATTCAATTATACTACGAAAAATGAACGAGAATACGAGAAAAAATTTTTAGAATTTCAACATATTATGACTTTCTGGTTTTCACCACATGAAATCTCAAAATCTGTCCAAATCGGCAAAAAGTGGAAAAAGATTTTTTTAAAACCTAACCCCCCTTTTCATAAATTTAGTAATATTAAAGAAATTAAAGCGCCAAAACTTCCTAAAATAATAATAGTAAATGATCTGCAATTATATTAGCAATTATTCGAACTGCTGAGGTACCCAGGTCACATATTATTAATAGACCGACACACGAAAAAAAGTAAAAAAGTGCCCCTCAAAATAAACCTTGGTTTGTTTTATGATGATTCCCAAAATATTTCGGGTCTAGCAATGAGATCTCACGAGCTGGACCATTTTTAAAAAAGGTAGGGTAGAGGGGGGATCCTTCGCCAGTGGGGCACATACACTAATCCCATTTTTCTCCGATGTTAAGGGAGATAAAAAATTGGAAAAAATATATTTTGTGCATTTTTCAATTACCTTTCCCTGACATCCACTTTGACGAATTTATATCACATGTGGTCGCAGACAGACGTGTTTTTGTGTTTTTTGGGGTGCCAAAAAAATAATTGAAATTAACTACATTTTGCAATAACTTCCTCAAATCGTGGAGATAAAAAAATAATTTTTCATTATGTTAGACCCATGATTCTAAGCTTTCAGAAAATAATAATTTGATTTTAATAAATGCTTAAAAAGTGTGAAAAATATTAATTTTATATTAGTGCCTGTCTCTGGGGCACAATCACCAGATGGCCTTGGAGCTACGGAGAGTTGGTGGATCCCTGCCTAAAATGCTCTATTGGACTTTTCTATATGTTTAAAATATGTTTAATAGTAAATTAGTACAATCTTGTTAATTCTTAAATTTATATTAATTATTCAGTTTTTTGTAATTTTGAAGAATCATTATATTATAGTTTTAAATTATTTTTTTTTAATCTAGTGGAGACTTATTGATTAAAAAGAATCATATACCTTAAAGAACTTATTCTAAATTATTAATTTCAGTCACTAAAACATTGACTTTGCCGTATTACCAATATTTTTTTGTTGAAATTGTATCTAGCTCTTTTGGCGAATATCCCCCAGTTTTGGGGCAGTTACGCCGATTTGGGTTACTTTGAAAATCATTAAAAAAGTAATAGAAAATATGCAAATAATTAGAATAAAAATCATACAAATTAAAGCCAAGATATGTAGATCTTCAATTTGAAAGTAATTTTTGAAAAATAATTAGGGGTAAAGAAATGACGGTGCTTTAAAAAAAAAGTGGCGAAGGATCCCCCTCTACCCTATTTTTTTAAGTTTTTGTAAGAATTTAGCATTTTAGCTGAAGACAACATACTCAATATGGGTAACATATGAAAGGTTTTTTTGGGTCTTGTCCAGCGGTTTATTTAAAATGTTTAAGCATATCCAGGCATATCCTATTTGCAAGGATATTCTATTGGTATCCATATTGCCCTATTTAGAAGATAATGTTTCCACCACACTGAATTTCAAAAAAATCTGAAACAAGTGTTCATTTAAATCGACTATAGTTTTTGATATATAAGTTTGACATTTCAATCATAAACATCTCCTCACAAAAGAGTCAAAAAATTGTTTTTTTATAGAAATTCTTGAAAATCGCCCATGTCTGTATATGCTTGAATATGTTGTATATACCGCTGGACGTGCCTCAAGAAAATCTTTCATATGATACCCACCCATGTTGAATATGATGTCTTTAGCTAAAATTCAAAATTCTTACAAAAACTAAAAATGGTCTAGCTCGTGAGATCTCATTGCTAGACCGGAAATATTTTGGGAATCATCATAAAACAATCCAAGGGTTATTTTGAGCGGTGCAATTTTTTTCCTTTTTTTCTGTCCATGTGTATCAAATGAAAGTTGAGTCGCTCTCATATTTAATATTTTGTAAAATTGACAGACTTAGTCTTGCTGTTACTTATTTTGGGCATGCAGAATCTGCAGATTTTGCAACAAATTTTTAGTAACTTTAATAAAAATTTTTATAGACTTTGTTCAATTAGTATATGTTCCAAATATCCAATTTGGATACTTTTTTAGAAAATTGTGTAGTATCCATAGAAATGTTTTTGTATGTATGTATGTATATGTTTTCGTCTCAATTTATGCTGGCATTTTCATGTTTAGTTTAATAAATCTCCCAATTTTAAATTTTTCCTTTTGTTTCGATTAAATACAAAAACTCTACTTTATATGTATAAAGTTTGATTGTAAAATTACACATTTTTGTAGAAAATGAAGTGTGTACTGTCTGTAAGTAATTTAAAAGTCCTTGGGCACTTTTGATAATTTTAAAGATCATATTACATTTGTTTGGCAAACCATAAAATTAAAAGTCAATTGTACATGTGTGTTGTACTTATGTATGTACTACTCGTATATTAAAAAGTTCACATATAATAATGGTTGAACATTAATCCTAATCAAAACTTTTCTGCAGGGTTTATTTCTACATGTCTTATAAAGTCATGAAGATATAACTAATATTGATGGGATTTCTCTAACGGATATTATAGGGATTATTTAGTACATCCCGTTATTTCGATAAAATGATTTGGAAATTTTCTGGTTACATTTTAACTATCATATCTACCGTGATTCCTTTTTTTTCATAAATAATCGTATAATATATGTATGTAAATATATAAAAATACGCAAAATACGTCTTAACTACTTAGCAGCCTTCTTACTCGCTTAATTACCTTTCTTCGCGATGTCCCAAAAGTATATTCATCATGATTATGCCTTTTTTTGGATAAATATATTCATAATTAAAAAAAAAACAGTGAACCATTTTTTAGTTGGTTCAACATTTCATTTTAACTCATTTTAACCTAATTTCTGTTGGACAAAAAAACAATAAATCGGTGGCTCCAACCAAATCATTTTGTTGGAAAAAAATTTGGCTGCTTTCCTTTGTGTATAAAAAAGCACTAAATAAATTATAATATTAAAACAAATACATCAAAGGTTTGTAATTACTTACAGGGAAAGAATTTCATGTGATAATCCCCGATCTTAACGAAAATCTGAAATTTTATGTATGAGATTGTCGGCCATCTCGGGCATTTGGTTGGTTAAAACTGGGGTCAAATGAAATGGGTTAATAGAGACTATAATTAGTCTCTAGATTATATATTTAACAAAACACCACCTAAAAAATTGCAAAATATTGGCGGAAAGCGAAAAAAGGCTTTATGATACAAAAATTGTATTAAAAAACCTTATCAGCGATTTTAATTCTGCAAACAAATATGTGACAGCGCATAGAGAAAGGGACCTAAGGGTAAAAAAATCAATTTTTTTTTTTTTGATGTGGACAACATCTGAGCATCGAATGAGACCGATCCCATGCCCTAAAAGTGTTCCCTCCCAGAGATATGCGCGTTTAATGAAAGTGAAGTCGACGATAAAGTAAATCTACTTCTTCGAATTCGTCCACCATTTCATCCTAAAACAAACAGTAAGAATGTTATCAGTTTTAAATTATTTTCGCGAATAACATAATAAGGTTATGTGAAAAAAATTTCGTACTAACAGAGTGATATTCAAGATTTAAAAGAATTATAAATGAGTATTTATTATAATTCACAATTAATAATTTCAGAAAATAAAGCTGGATTCGAAAAACCGCGAGCAAAATTGATATCAAACTCATGGAAACAGCGCGCTAGGTAGAAAACAATAAAAACCAACTACACAAAATAAGAGGTAGGGACCTACGCTTGTTTTCAAGGTTGACCAACACGTTCCTGACGTCATGAGATGTGTTGCTTTCAAATGAGACCAATACCAACACGCTCAGTGATGGTACACCAAAGATACACGTATTTAAATCTTTAAAATGGCTCTCCTAAACAAAACCGGTTTTTACCCTTAGGTCCGTTTCTATTTTGCGCGTCACATATGAGTCTGACGGTGGGTCTCATACTTTAGGTTTAACTTAACTATAAACAAAAGAAAATGTCAAAAAAATGTACACAAAACAACATATTTTTGGGTTAACTATTAACTAAAGTTTAAACCTGCAGTATGAGACCCACTGAGAGAAAACTGAGATATAAATAAAAGTAATGGGTTAGTTTTAATCTCAAACACGTTTTCGTGTACTATTAGTTTTTCTAAGTTAAGTCGAAAACTCAGCTTTTTTTCAAATAAAAAAATACTTAAAGACATTTTTATTTAATAAAATATTTGGCCTAAATGTTCCGTTTTTTAAAACTAACGCTAAAAATATCTTTTTGCAACGAACATGTTTCGCTTTTAAATTATTCTGAAGTAATTGTTAATTTTTATACGCGAATGCGATTTACTCGAATGACTTACCTTCCCAACTCAAGCACAGTGGAGTTCAAATGTATGCTGACTACGTTCAGCTTTATATCAGTTGTGAGCCAACACAAGTCAATGATTGCATAAGCAACTTAAATCAAGATCTTGATAATATTAACCATTGGGCTTCAATAAAAGGTCTTTGTTTAAATGCCAGAAAATCCAAGGCAATGCTGATCGGCAAACTAAAACGCTTTCCACCTTCACTGCCACCAGTCAAGATTAACAATTCAACAATTGCACTAGTCGAAATCTTTAATAAAAAACTAGATTGGTCAGATCACGTTAACACAATCTGTGGTAGAACAATTGCAATGTTACGTAATTTGTAGATGACTCAATATTATACTCCCATAAATATTCGCATGTTATTAGCGAAAACTTATTTGATACCGACATTAATGTTTGGTTGTCAACTTTACGCAAACTGTGATTCTTTAAGTAAAAGGAAGCTAAATGTTACTTTTAATAATATTGCCAGATACGTTTTTGGGGTTAAACGTTTTGCCAGAATTTCACGATACTCGAAACAAATATATAACATATACATAATTTGATAACTTGCTGAAATGCCGTTCACTAATATTTCTACACAAAATAATATACTCAAAACAACCTGATAACTTCAACGACTTAATTTCTCCAGATCAAACAGGGGGAAAAAGATTAATTGCATTCGATATCGTAGTGAACTGTCTAAGAAACATTTCTTAATTAACACAATTAGTCTTTGGAACTACTTACCTCATAGTATTCAAACGACCGGCAATACAAATCAATTTAAACACGAAATTTTTAAGCATTTTTCTTGAAAGCATATTTTAGGATTTTAATATATTATTGTAACAAAATATATCTAAAAATCATTTCTTTTTTTTAAACTTTAAGTTTAAATATTTTTATATAATTATTGCATTAATTTTTATATTATTGTAACAAAATATGTATAACATTTTGTATGATATTGCTTCCGTTTTGATTTTGTGATAAATTGTGTTAGATCAAGATAAATTTAAAATTATTACTTTCATTTTTATTTTAATTTTTTAATACTTTTATATTAATATGTATTCTAACATTATATCCCCAGTGCTGTTAAAAGACTAAATCTTGTTGCACTGGTATGCTAAATAAATAAAATAAAAAAATAAATGTTTGAGAAAATACCATAAATTTATATCAAAATATATTTTTTTTAAGTAATCTAAAAATAATTAATCATTTTAGTTAAATATACTTGAACATGTATGTATTAATATTGGAAAAAATTCCTTCAAATAAAATTTACTTGAAAATTCATATATTTTAACTTTCCAACAAACACTTTAAGTACAAATATTTTTTGTATTTAATTGAAAAAATATTTTTATTTAGAACTTTCAAGTACTTAAAATTATTTCATTATTTACCTAAATTTGATTCAAGTAAATAATATAATATTTAATATTGAAATATTTAAATACAAGGATTTGGATATTTACTTAAAAATCTCCAAGGAAAGTATTTACTCAGGTTTGGTTACGCCCCGTTTAGATTATCACACAAGTGTGTTATACATGTCAGAAATGTGTTGTATGACGAAAATGTATAAGAGTGTGAACACTGTTCGTTACACACATGTCAAAATGGGTGCACGCATTTTAAAAAGCGGTCACACTTTTTTGACAAGATTTATTTTTTGAAATATTTCATAAAGTTACCACTTGTCTCAACACAAGAGTTGTGTTATTCACAAATAAATGTAAACAAAGATTAAAAACAACTAATGGTGAAAAGAAGTAATAATAGAAGAAAAAATAACTGTTTTAATTTATTTGTTGTGTGTGTCGTTAACAGTCTGAACACTGAAAAGATTTTCTTTTATACTTTTTTGACAACCAGACAATTTCAGCATTCTTTTTGTCATACTTGTGTGAAGAAAAGTATAAGCATTTATGGGCTATTCGTAATTTTTCTTTGTCTTTTATATAATATTTTAATTTTAATTAAAACTTTTTTATCTCTCGCCTATGTTATTTTTACACTTTATTAATAATATTAGTGAAAATTAAAATAAATTTCAAGAAAAATATTATGTAAAAAGCATATAAAAAATTACTTTTAGAATATAAAACAGTCTTAAAACATAAAAGAAAATAATAACGCTCCTAATTTAACTTAACAAATATTTCCAGAAATTCTAAAAACGTCGTCCCTTGACGATTTCATTAGGCAAGAATGAAATCCGGATAGGGACATGCCTACAACGGATTATTTTTCACAATTTGTTAAATACGTTTGGGATTTTAGCATATTTAATTCCTTTAATACAAAAAGGCATAAAATCAAATGGACTCAAATAAATTCTTTTAGACATAAATCTTTAAACATATACTATGAGCGTCAAAAGTACGTATACATGTAAGTTCGCCATGTGTTCATTTATATTTCAGTATTTTACAATTCTATTTTATTCAACATTATGCATTTTGAATAATATAATTTCTCCTTTCTCAATTTATAAAACAACAACAACAATAATCTTACAGCAACAAGAATTAGACAACAGAAACTAAAAATACTGCATATTTTAAGCGTCAAAAGTAAGTATACAATTCGACAATGAAGTATTCTGAAGCTTTTGTGCATTTAAAATTACCGTTATTTTTGGTAATTTGTTTTAGTAACGCATTCTAAAGAATATTAATAAATAATTATTTTTCTTATTTTGCTCGTGGTCAGTACAAATCATTCTTTTTGTATAAGTGACTTTATTTTAAAAATGGGTCGATAAACCTCCTTGAATGTCCTTTAACTTGTGCAAACATATTATAAAGTAGAAAAAAATTGTATGAAACTTATTTAGTTACTGACAGAATTCACAATATACTGGTAAAAATTATTGAGAAGTATAAAAAGTTTACAAACATTCAAAATCAGCATTAATCTGGTATGACCATGATATTTAATGAGGCTGAAATACGACCCATTATCCGAAATATTAGGAAAAATCCCACCGAAAATGCCTTTAAAATATCTAAGAAAAGTTTTAGGAAGGCTCAGATGTCACTGATACCAGCGTTATAATTAGTCTTGCACTATATGCTAATAAATTGTGTACTGAAAAAATCGAATAGAACAATTATTAAGTTTTTCTTTGTTTAACCACGCCTACCACGCCATTTTTCCACAACATTTTTTTAATGGATTTTTCAAATAAATTTTCCATATTTTTTGGGAAAAATGGGCGTGGTAGGCGTGGTTAAACAAAGAAAAATTTAATAATTGTTCTATACAATTTTTCCAGTACACATTTTATTAGCATATGGGAAAATCTACGAAACAGGTCGATTTCAGACTTTAAAAATGAAAAATTTCAAATTAGTGGCACACATTTTTTTCTAGATTAACTTATTTAAAATACATTAAAAAGAAGTAATCTGTTCGCGTGAATAAATTTTTTTGAGTGCTTAAAAAGTTATAAACAAAAAACCGCACACATTTTCGCTAATAAATATTTTATAATTTTTCGATTTTTCGGGCATGCGACCACACATTTTCAAGTAACTTTTCCGTGCTGGGTCCGAATTTGGTTTCCAAATTCTTTCAGCACATCTGGTTTTTGAGAAAATTGAGGTCAAAGTTACCAAAAACCTTTTTTGGCTATTTTTCAGTAGTTTTTACACACTTTTACCTCGATTTAATGACAAAAGATGACACAAATTTTTCAATCATCACGGTAATTTTATTCGAAAATGTATAGTCGAGCTATATTTCCATTACTGATTATAATTAATGTTGCTTTTTTAATCTTTCCGTCCGTCCGTCTGTCTCTCCATGTAAACTTGTGCGCATGCCACAGGTCGCAAATATTAAGATTTTTTGATAAAATTTGGTAGACCGATTTATATCGGCCCAATGACGAAGTCTATTTCTATTTTGGTTTAAATCGGTCTATGTTTGGACTTGTGCCCATATAAATTTCCCTCAAAACTGCAGCACAAAATTGAATGGCATATCCACGGTTTAAAGGAGTATGGGATGAAACATAACTTGAATGGTACATATCTTCATTATTATTATTATCTGAAAGTGCTAAACGGATCGGACGAATTTCGTATTCTCAACAAACTATCTTTCTCCAAAATTCGCTAAAAAGTTAAATTCAAATTGAAGGCACATCCACAGTTTTAAGAATTATGGAGTCCAATCTATTTGGAACGGTAGATCTTATCATAGCTGTCATAATGCGAAAGTTCTAAAAAGATCGGATTTTATTTTTAGACTTTACATCAATTTTCGCTGTACAATACGCTAAAGATCCAACTTTAAATTGACCAGCACATCCACAGATAAAGGAATTTATAGCTGAAATCTGGCTTATATGATATATATCGCAATTAATATTGTTGTGTGTAAGTGCTAAAACGATCGGATTATCCGCTTGGTTTCTACATCACTTTTAGCTCAAAAAATCTATGAAAAGCTACAAAATTTAACCTAATGGTTAAAATCCCGGGAAAAGTTTGCCGGGAATTCCCGGGAAATTTTAAAAATATAAAATTTTTTAAATTGTTTTTGTTCGGAATAGGATTTTTTAATTTTAGTCATAAAAAACATTTTAAATACCAAAACAAAAATGTCATTGTTAAAATCTTTTAAAAGGGAATTTATTTGACACACAAAAAAATCTTTTCCAGGTAATTAGGAGCATTTCAACTAATAAAGATTTTTCGCATAAAATATAAGTAGTAGAACCTAAAAACTTGGTAAAATGTTTAAAAGAAATATGAACAAAAATTTTTTTTCTTACAAATAATCGCCATTACTATCTAAATTTTTCAAATGTATATTTTTGTTAAAGTCGACTTTAGTTAAAATATTGGGTGGCAGTATACCTTGACTTGGTTTATTTTTGGAGCATTCTGATTGGTTAATTTATTTTCAACCAATCAAAATATTTGAAAATATAAATATTTCTGTAAGGTTTTCATACACAAAATGAACAAAACCGTATGATTAAAAATGGAGTCGACTTTAAATTTAAAATACTCCTATATATTAAGGGCCAATAATTTAATAAGTAACGTTTTCGTTAATAAATGTGATATTTTCAAGTAAGTTTACTTTATTTTAATACACCTGCTTTCAAACTAATATATTCTTTTATATTAAAGAAAAAAATGTTAGGAGTATGGAAATAATTCACAAAAGTAAATTTGGTTATTCAACATCTAAATTTGGTTCACAAACAAAAAAAAAAAAATGATGGTCATGCAACTTCTCTTGGAGAAAACAACAACAAGAATAACGTTCCAGCTAAAATTAGCAAAGTACCCGAAGAAAAAATTGTAAGCTGAATAGGCATTGAACGTTTCATGGTAAGGCAAACATTTCCTGAAATGGTATCCAAATTAGCCGCAATCGACGGAATATCAACCTGCACCATAACTAGATCTTCGTTTATTCGAGAAAGTTTTTATAATAAAAACATGGCGTTGCCAAAAAATGAAACCGATGTAAGGAACATTATATTAAATTACTACAATCATGTAAAAGATATCATGATAAAAGAAATATCGAGCAATATTTCTAACAAAAGGAGATTTACTATAATCAAAGAGTATATATTATAGAGAGAAATTATGCCACTCTTAACCCTCTCGAAAAACAATCGCACTCGGGCCAACTCGATGTACAACATTTTTCTTTTAAAATTAAGTTGAGTTGCAACATTTTTATGTTGTGTTGCAACATTTTGTGTATTTAGTTATGGTGGAAGAATGCCATATTTACAAAAAAAAAAGTATAAATATGCCGGTTTTTGTTAAAATTTGCCTGTTTTGGCTTTAATTATGTTTTTATTATAAATGTTACAAGGCCAATAAGGCATAGGACGAATATCTTTATTTCCAACATAATCAAGGTAAAACGTTAACCACAGATATTTCCATATAAATTTGACATGGATAACTATTGGTAAGCATTAAACTTAGTTTATTTTAAAATAAGTTAACAGTTAAAGAAAAGTAAATTTGTGCAGTTTACGGGTATAACTCTGATGAGTTCAAAATTTTTATCGTAGGTAGATATTTTTATTGTGAGTTTAAAAATATAAATATTTTTTGTCGGAAACGCCTACTTTCGAGTGGGCGGGGCTTTAAAGTTTAAAATTGAATCTGAAGATACTTATCCGATCACGACAAAACGCACACAACATAAGCCAACGTTGAAGTTTGCCACGCAAACAAAGCTAATATATTAATAAGGATGGGTGCGAACTGGCTAAATAAAATCCAAACTAATTCAGGTTTTCAAATTTCTATGAAATTTGAAAAAAATTAAAACAAATTTTTTAAAGAAATTTTAAACCCTTTTGTAAAATTGTATTTAGTTTAGAATTTATTTAACTATCTCGCACAGGGCCTACTTACAAATTATATTTTTGAATAAAAAATCTTCTGAAATAAAATCTTTTTCTCTAAAAAAAAACTTATAAAAGTTAAAATTTTTAAATTGAGCCGTAATAGGTTAATAAGCATAAAAATCTTTAATGTCACATGATAGATATTTTAAATACCTTTTCAATAGTATGCGTACTGTCCAAATCTGACCAAAAATAGCACAGTTATAAGCAAGTCCAACTTCAAACTTTGAACCGAAATAACTCCCGAGATAGGCCCAACCGACAAGAAAAACAAAGTTGTTTTGCAAGCCCAATTAAAAGTTTTACCTGTTGTAAAAATTTTGATCCGATCGGACGAATTTTTTTTTTTTATTTATTTTTTGGAGATTTTTTCATTTCCATCTGAACCTGGTATTTTTAACACAAAAAATGGGTAAAATGTATATGGCAGCAAATATTTCTAACATTTCTGCACATTAAACCAATTTCTGTACTTTCAAACCAAATTTCTGCAATTTCATACAAAAATTCCCTTAAATAAGGGAATATTTACTCTTTGGTTATAAATCGAGTTGGGGACAGCTTGTGAACAAAAAAAAGAGTACCAGTTGAGTACGTAAGAGTAGCATGGAATGAGTATGCTATAATCTTAGATGAATGGACAAGAATATCGCAGAAGAGATATTTTATAATAATAATTTTATATATAACCTGAATAATTCATTTTATAACCTGGGTGATGTAATATTGATGAAATAAGAAGAACTGTAGAAATAAGACTAGAAGGGTTTAATTTGCCTTTGGAAAATAACATTGTGGCCACCATATCTAATGGGCCGAATGTGATGAAATTGTTTGTTTCCGACAGTCCAGTAGTGGGTGCTTTCTGCTGGAATCATGCAATTCATTTGGCAGAGCTTAGAGTAATTTATGTGAAATCAAATGTTCAACATTCTGATATTTTTACTTTTAATTCTCACTACACAGACTGAATTTGTACTGAAATAGTGTTTTTTTTAACAAAAATTACTTATATATATTTTGTTCAAAAATATTTCCCGGGAATCAAATTTTTTTATTCCCGTTTCCCGGGAAATAAAAAAGTCCGGGAAATTCCAAACCCTAGTCTGGACACCAAACTAATAGTACGATCCATATAGCACTTACACACAATAATAATATCACCGATGTATACCGATCACGCAGGACTGCAACTAATTGTCTCTCAAACTGCGGATGAGCGCTTCAAAAAATATCAAATTTCAAGTTGTTCACGCATAGAGGTGAAGAGATTATTATTGTCATATTTTCTTTATTTTTGAAGGCACACTTATTAGTTTGCATATTGAAATTGAAGAGATTTTCGTTCTGTAATCTTCCAGCAATATCGTGAACTGGATGGAGAGTCCATATCAAAATATACTTTTGAATCAATTAAAGCGTTTTTTATGCTAAATTGATGAGTAACGAAATGTCAAGAAATTTCATGAACATAGCATTAATATTTTTTTTGAATGTATAAAAAAAGTTTGAGATAAAGGTTAAGTAAGTAATAATAATGTTTATTTATTTAAAGTAATTTGAAGTAAATAAATAAATATTAATATTTCAAAGCTGAAATATAAATATTTTGAAATATATTAAATATGTACCCAGTGTAGAAAAACATTATCAGATATGTTGTTATGTAACTACATACTTGGTAATGATAACTAGTAACTTTTGTTATTACATTTCTTATTACCTTTATATGGCGATGTCGCAAAAAATAATGAGTTATGGTTACACACCAGCATACGAAAAATCAAAAAATATAATATTGTATTTTTTTTAATAAAATTTGTTGGTGCGGGAATCGAACCAGGGTCTACAGATTGCCAGTCAATAGCTCTACCATCTGAGCTATATCGACATGTAATATTTAATAGATAAAAACATAATTGACCTGCTGCACACAAGCAAGCTTACTGGCCAACCAGACCTGGGGGTTTATCATTACATTTTGTAATTAATTACACATGCAACTACACCATTACATGTAATTGTAATTTAAAAAAACTCAATTACAATAACATATTATTTGTGCATGTAATTGTAATTGAAATTTTTTCAATCACAATTACGTAATTGGAATTTTTCAATTACAATTACATGTAATTGAAAACGAAGTGCTTCAATTAAGTAATTATAAAAAAAACTAAGTAATTATGTCTTTTTTTATGTATTTATTGTGGAAGAAGTAATTACAAAAATTATCAATTACATATAACAAAATTAAAAATAATAACAACAATCCTATTTATATAATCAAATAAGGTGGTTTATTTTAAAACGAAAACAATGAAACAAGTATTTCTTATATTTAATCTTGTGAAATTATTTTATGCAATCCTTAAAGTTTTTAAGAAGCATTCTATAAAAAAATTTAAAACCCCCTCATTATTGCTATTTATGTTAACTTTACCTATCGAAAACACAATAACAATTAATTGTAATATGTAATTGAACATTTTCAATTACAATTACTTGTAATGTGTAATGAAATTTTCAATTACAATTACATCTGATTGTAATTGATCCTCAATTACAATTACATTTTTTGTAATTGTAATTGGGGATACCTCAATTACACATAACATGTAATAGTAATTGTAATTGGAATGTAATGATTAACACCCAGGTCTGTGGCCCACATACAAAAAATCAAAAAATATGTGGTTGTATATATCGTTACCAGTGTTTAAAAAATATTGAGTCTAAAAATAGATTTCAAAAAATTTAAAAAAAAATCTAGAAAATTATTTTCTATTTGAAATAATGATAAAAATAAGTCATTATCAGTAACTCATTATTATATCTTTTAAAATAATGTAGAAGGTAAGTGGGTGTCATTACTGGTAGTCCAAAAAATAATGCTATGTCATTACCGTTTCTGCACTGGGTACATATTTCATTTATTTCAAAATATTTATATTTCAGCTTTGAAATATTAATATTCATTTACTTATTACACATTATTTGAAATAAATAAAAAAAATATTAATATTTCAAAACTCAAATATAAATATTTTTTTTTAAGGTTTAAAAACCTTTTTAATTAAATAATAAAATAATTATACTTGAACTTTCAAATATATAAACGAAAAATATTTCAAATTATTAATTTAAGTAAATATTATTAAGTAACTATACAGCTTTGTTTGTTTATAATTTATTCGAAAGTAATATACATAGTTTGCATTTCATATCATAGCACAATATTAAAACATATTATACAACTATATACAAACATGTTTATTTCTGTTGTAAATAATAATTTCTTAATGCAATCACTGGATTTACTAATTGTACAGAAATGAGTTTAATTAAAATACAAGACAAGAAGAGTTGTGTTTATTAAAAATTATAATTAAAATAAAATGACTTTCATTGTGTTGTACTCTAGTTATTCTAGCTAACTTCTTGTAGTATGTTGGAAACACAACGCAAGCCAATGTTGCATGTATGGCAGAAATGTATAATCTTGATAAAAAAAGAATAATAATAAAAACGACTGGTTAGTGGGGCGAACCCCCAAAAATAAAAATTAAAAGGAACAAACTTTAGCAATTAGCCACATTTTAACTGATTTAAAAGAAAATGTAAATGTGAAAAGTGAAAAAAAAAACATCACGAAAAAATAATAACATGAAAATCATTTCTTTTAAAAACTAACATGAAGGTTGCCAAAATCCTTTTAGAACGATAAGAAGTGGAATAAGAAAAATAATGGAGAATACGGTAACTAAACGCCTGCAACATTAGCTGTCAGCAATAAAAACAGGTGGCAAGGTTATAAAATATCTGTGTATGTTTTTGGCATAATACTAAAGAAAAAATAACAGGAGCAAAATGACAACAGAACGGATAACTAATAAAATAACAAATGTAATCAACAACGGAAACGGAAGTGGAGACATACTACAAGCGGACATACTGTAACATACGGAAGGTATAATAAAACCATTGGCATATTTGTGTATATATGTGTGAGAACAAACTACAAATGCCAAAGTATTTAGCGCAATGCAGTCTTTTTGTTTTTCTTGTTGTATTCCTCCTCTTTTTTTTAATAAAACAAAATTACAAGTTTTTCCAAAACATTTGTAGGTAGATGAAAATATAACAAAATTAAATTAATTACAATCATTATTATTTCGCATGCACCTGCCGTCATCGTTGTATGCTGACTTGACTACTTTTTCGAAACTGACTATCTGTCTTGGCTGGTTATTACAACTAACTAAGTTTTAACATTTTGTTAGTTAAAATTGCTACTTGCTAATATAAAACACACATACCGACAACAAACAACAGCAAAGCGGTATGGTGTGCTTTTTATAATTATAAAGTTACCTTTTCTTAACGTGGCTTAAAAAATATCAGCTTAAGCAACAAATTAATATAGTTTCTTGTCAATTACACTTCATTAGAACTTTGTTTCTAGTTTAGTTTTTTTTTAGTTTAAACTAACAAACATATCTGTATCTTTTTCATTTCCATCCAAGGAGTGCTGTGCTCAGAAAATATTTCCAAGTGTTAAATAGAACTGCGTTTGTTGGGAATATACTACACTCATATGTATCTAGTTTCTGCGATAATTCGTATAATACATATATATTTCTTTTATATTATGCATTTTGTATATGGTATTTTGTATATGGAATTCTCTCAAAAATTTTTATTCCTTGTAATTTACTTGTAAAAATTGTATCATCTTTCTTTAATTTGAAAACAATTTAAAAACAGAAAGTGATATTACTTTATGATCTAGAGTCAAACTAAAGAACATTCATTTATAAAAAAAATATTTTTGGCGTGACAGAGATTTGAACCGCGAACCTCAAAAGTAAAAACATATCAATGTCTGAGCATGTAGACATTTACACCTTAATCGATTAAAAACTTGTATGTGCTTAATTTTAATTTAATAGTATATTTAGACTACACTCTAAAAAATGTTTGTAAATTTACTACTATAAAATGGGTAAAATTTTGTTTAATTTTACGATAATTCGGTAAATATAAACAAAAAATGCGTAAACTTTTTTCATACACACTTCCATACACAATAATACACACACAAAGTATTTTTAGACATTATGTGTTTAAAATAAACACATTATGCCTAAAATTACTATTGTTTTGTTAAATAAAATTTTTACGCACAAAGTTGGTAAATATACTATCCTATAATAGTAATAAATACTCTGACATTTCAAATTGGAAAAAATTGAAAAAAATTATAAATAATAAAAAGAAAAAGCAAAAACGGATTATTTTTTGTGAATTACAACATTTTCACAAACACATTAGAGTCTGGAAATAGCAACATAAGCATGAAATTGTTTTTGGTAATTATTGTTAACGCATGTGGTAGTCTAAACCTCATTTCAAAATTGAAAACGCCGTAAGAGAGATACGGTCGACGCAGGAACAACTGGGTGCAATGGCTCCTGCTCAACAAAATGCCTTCTTTGCAAGGGAGGCAGTCAACCAACAACCGTCAGCAATAACGGGAGAAAACGCCGTAAGAGAGATACGGCCTAGGCAAAACAACTGGGTGCAATGACTCCTGCTCAACAAAGTCAGTATTCATTGAGTACTGCCTAACTTGCAAAGAAAGCATTTTGTTGAGCAGGAGTCATTGCACTCAGTTCTTCCTGCGTAGGCCATATCTCTCTTAAGGCATTTTCTCCAGTTATGGTTGACGGTTACTGCCTCCTTTTCAAAGAAGGCATTTTGTTTAGCAGGAGTCATTGCACCCATTCAATAGTTATAACAAATTTTTATATGAATTTTATACAAATACCTTAAGATCCCAAAACGACTAATTTGGACATAATGAGAGAATGACTCGGATATTATTATTAATAAAATACGTACTAAAAATTAATTTGATATTTTATTTAAAAAAAATTTTTGGGTGGTGCTTAAAGTTAGCACAACTGTTGTAAATGTACGCATTTTATTGGATTTTCACGCACTTTCTGTGGATTTTTGCGCATTTTTTGTAGATTTTTACGCATTTTATGCGTAAATTTACACTTGAAAGTGCTTTTTTACACACAAATTTAGTAAATCAACACACTAGTTTCAAAATTTCATTTAATTTTTACGCACTTTCAATGTAAAATTACAAATTATTTGTGCACCAACTTAAACACAATGTGCGTATTTTTTTTTCAATTACGCACATAGGGTAAATTTACCCAATTTATAGTAGGAGTTCAGTTTCCTACTATAAGTTGGGTAAATTTCAACAGAATTTAATTAGAGTGTAGGCAAAAACTAGTAGTTTTTGGTAATTTTTAGTTTTTGAGCCGAAAACTACCAAATCACTTTAGTTTTTCTGTACAATTTTCATACAAACTGAAAACCACATTCTACCTGTTTTTTGCCAAAAAAAACCAATAAAAAATATCTGAAATTTGCATTTTTGATACACCTGGTTTCTTTTACAAGTAATTTTCAATACACCCTGTTACAACGAATATAGAAGTAAGCAAGTGTCAAAAATATATTTTTATATTTTTTTTAAATATTTCGTTTTTAGTTTAAAATTGTGTGTTGTTATCCATTTTAAAATGTGTTAATAATTTTTCTAATTTAATTAAACAATAAAAACATAAAGAAAGGTGTTTAATAAAAAAGTGATGTGACAAAGAAAAACTAAATGACCAGTGTAAATGACTTGGCTTTTGTAATTCAGTTTTGTACAAAAACCACCTGGTTTAACTTTAATAGTATATTTAGACTGGGCAAAAACTAGTAGTTTTTGGGTATTTTTAGTTTTTGAGCCAAAAACTAGAAAATTAATTTAGTTTTTCCATACAATTTTCATACAAACTGAAAACCAGATTCTAGCTGGTTTTTGCTAAGAACCAAGTAAAAATATCTGAAATGTGAATTTTTGATATACCCGCTATCATTTATAGTTAATTTTCGATACACCCTATTACAACGAATATAGGAGTAAAAAAGTGTAGTGACAAAGAAAAACTAAATAACCAGTGTAAATTACTTGGCTTTTGCAATTTAGTTTTGTACAAAAACCAGCTGGCTGATCAGTCTAAATTCCGTATAAGTCTAAATTCAGTATTAAACAAAATTCAAATTTGAAAGGAAAATTCAAATAAAATTAAAATAATTTGAATTTGCTTACAGGAAGTATCATAAAAAGCTAAATTTTTTTAAGCTGTTTTTAAAAGTTTAGGTGGTGATGACAACTTACTAACCCGTGTTGGAAATGTCAGGGACGACTTTCGAAAGACATGTTATCATTTGTTTATCACAATAACCTCCTGGTGACCTGTCGTGATGACATTTTTACATTTGTGTGAAAATGTCAGCAGGTGTCTATTAGACTGGCCCTTATCTGATACTGATTTTTTTCATTTTATTTATTTTAAAGCATGACCCTCTTAAAGTGTTATTTTTGGCAAAAAAATTATTCTCTAAAAATTTCAAATCGATATTTTAATTTTAACACATGCCGTATTGAGGTTGAACTTTATACAAGTGAAATGTACTAAGAAAAAAATAACTTTTTTGATTTTTTGAAAATACTAGCTCTTTGCCGTATTGCAAATATCAATAGAATCGTAATCTAAACTGAATTATCTTTCTAGAAATGCATAAAAATTTAAAATCGGTTGCAAAATATTTAAGTAATTCCAAATTCCCCAGATGGTTAAAATGAGATGAATTATGAAAATCGTAAAAAATAAAATATTTTTTTTCAAAAACTTACAATGTTATACTCTAGTGATATAAATTTTTGTCTCCCTCGGATTATGAAAACCTAGTCCCAGGTACGGCCAAAAATGGATTTTTTTTTATAAATTTGCAAAACTATAGTTTTGAGTTTTTTAAAATTTTGTTCAACAAAATATAACAAAAAGGTAAACGCATAGAGGATTATTAAATACACTTTAGAAAATAATTCTACTGAAAATTACACATATCCTGATTTTAACTTAGCAGTGACGGCGTTTAAAATTTGAAAATTTTGTAGAAAAGTGTGATTTTGGCCAATAATGTAAATAATAGTCTCAATTTTTGTGTTTTTTCTTAGCTGTAACAAAATCATTTCCGATTTTTGTAATTCTGATACAAGAGATTGTTTTACGAAAATTCTGTAAACTTCCAACAGCGTTAACCCATTCTTTACCAATTTCAAAATTTTCTTTGTTCTTGAAAGTAAAAATACACCGAAAAAATTCTCAGATACTGGCTACTAAATTTCCAACAGAGTGTCAGGTTGAAATACCCCTTTCTGAGCTTTAGTTGATTAATTTGATTGAATTTTCAGTTAAACTAAACAAGACTTTAAATTTGTAGCTAACAACCGATTCAATCGTTTAAAATAAGTTCATATATTTTAATTTTGTTGCCAACAAATAAAAAATATTGCATTTTGTTAATAAATTTCACATTTTATTTGTTACAAAATTATTATTTTATTAAAAACAAAACACAATTAAAACATACGATATTATCAACGAACGCATTTCTATTTTGCCATTAACTGCTTGCTTTTGCTTATTAATTATTTTTTTGTATTTTTATATTTATATATATATTTTAATATCTTGCAATTGAATTTGTTTAATTTATTTTGTTTCAAAAAATTTTCCTAAACATATTTTTAGTTATTAAGAAATCAACTAACAACTTGAAAGTTGATAATAATTATTTCAGTTACTTTAAAATATTTTCATTTTAACTAAAGTTTTCTCCAACTACGCTACTGAGGAATTTTTTCGGTGTAGCAATATGTCAAAGAAAGTGGCTTCTTCAACTTCAAGATATACAGTATACAGTATACAGACTAAAGTGGATACATTAATTCAAGATTTTCCGAATTTGTTATAATTTTTGTTTTATTATAGAAACTTAAATGATTTTTTTTAAAGCATAAAACTAAAACATTCTTCTTCAATAAAAACCTAAATACAGTAGAATATATCGGTAAGAAGTTAATAAAAAAAATAATTGCAAATTGTGACCGCTTTTATCCAGTAATGTTCATATTTGAAATTTTCGGCAATTTTTTTCTTTAATATTTTGTACAAAGTCCTTTATTCTTTAAAACAGATTTTATGCGAGAAGGCATCCTTTCCAGAGAGACTTTTAATAGTTTGAGGTGGAATATTAGCCCATTCCGCTGAAACTCTTGACCAAAGATCATCTAAGTTGGTCGGTGCTCGTTCGTATTGGGAGAGTCTTCTTTTGACAATTGCCCACAAATTCTCGATGGGATTCAAATCGGGGCTTTGAGCTGGCCACTTCAAAAACTAGAAAAACTACACTTTGATATAACAAATTCAACAAAAGTTATTAATACAGTTTTAAAAAAATTCAAATATGTGTCCACGTTAGTCCACTACTGTACATACCCAACTGTTTTTATTGTTTCTGGGACTTATTGGGCTACCTCAAGTGGCATAATTTTCTCGATATGTGAAATACAGGGTGTTTTTTTCATGTACTCTTTTCAACCGAATACGAAATCTGTGCTGTAATTTTTTTAATAGCTAATAATATGCTTTTTTATTTTTGATAGGTAACTGAGCTGGTTAAATAAAAAATTGGTCAGTACACTTAGAGAAAACAAGTTGTAGAACTAATAATCTAAGAATGAAAAATTTCTTATTTTACTTTTAAAATGGCACAAAAACTAAATATTTGGCCGCCAAATTTCACACACTAGTAAAAGACTTCCATATCTAGAATGTTTGATTTGGCAACAAATTGAGAAAAACTAAAAAAAGAGGTGAAAATGCCAAAATTAACGTTTTTTAAATTTGTTTTTCGTATAACTCGGAAACTAAGCTTTGAATCGTAAAGCGGAATATCAAAATTTTAGATATTTATGTCATAAACGAGTAGCAAAAATTCATAGAAAAATCTTAAGCCGTTTTTGTGAAAATTTTACACTAAATTTAAAAAAATTTTCACTAAAATTATATCCAAGTTTTACTAATATTTACATATTGAGCACATTTTTTAATCACCTAGATTTAGAATTTTTCAAACAAAAATTGGATTTGTTAAATTCAAAAAAACTTGGATTTATTTACCTGGGTTTACACATAGCAATAAAAATACAAATATATAAAACATCCTATTAATTTAAAGTCAGAAAAAACACGAATGATAGTTAAAAGAGAAACAAAAAATTGCAAAACTAGCAAATTAAAGATTTTTCTTAAAATTTTTTTTATCAAATGTGTTTAGAAAAAAAAACTACACTTCATCAAATACCTATTTTATATTCTGGATATGGAGAAATAGCTGAAATAAAAGTGGCAATTTTCCATTCTACTGTAAGTAATGTAATCCAATGGGTGAATATTATATATTGCAGTGGAATATTTTGGTTGTGTAAAATTGAAAATAAAAGTAAAAAAACTGAAAAGGCGGACTGTTTATCGTTATTTTATATAAAATATAATGAAAAATTAAAAGTTACTGTAAAATCCTTCATCTTTAAATTCGGTATTAAAAATTATGGTGATAGAAGTGTTTGATATAAAAATCTTGTTAAAATAAGTGTACTCAAAAAAGTAATTTTACAGCAAACAGTTGTTTTTTTTAGTTATTTAGAAAATAAAAAATTCTTTGTATTTTAAAAATTCTTATTTGGTTTATATTTGTTATTATTGATATATTCCTAGTTTGCAAATAATAATCAGAAACTTGTATTGTACCTCCAATGCAAAAAAGCAATATAACTGGAGAACCGTTTGGAATTGTTACTTCATATTTAAAATATGCTGCAGTAATCTCTATATATAAAAGAATAACGTGACTGACTGACTGACTGAATGACTGACTGACTGACTCAACATCGCCCAGCCCAAACCGCTAAAGCTAGGAAGTTGAAATTTGGTATGTAGGTTCCTCTTTCGGCGTAGACGTCCGCTAAGACGGGATTTTTGGAAATTCCTACCGGAACGGGCAAAAAGGGGAAAAGTCTCCCCCTTGGCGGCCTGCCAAAACCCCTTTGGCTAGAAAGCTGAAATTTAAGAAATGTGTTCCTTGGAGTATGGGCTAACTTTTCTGGAAAGTACTTTCTGGAATTTTGGACAGGGACGTTGTAAAAATAGGGGTTAAAAAGGGGAAAAAGGCCCCCCTTGACGGCCTGCCCAAACCGCTGGAGGTAGGAAGTTGATATTTGGTATAAAGGTTCTTCCACTATCGTAGACATCCACCAAGACGGGAGTTTTGGAAATTTTTACAGGGACGGGCAAAAAGGGGAAAAGTCTCCCCCTTGACGGCCTGCTCAAACTGCTGGAGCTATGAAGTTGAAATTTGGTATGTAGGTTCCTCGACCGGTGTAGACGTCCGTTGAGACGGCATTTTTGGAAATTCTTATCGGGAGGGGCAAAAAGGGGACAAAAAAGTACCTTTTTCCAAAAAAGTACCTTTTCCCAAAAAAAGTACCTTTTCCCAAAAAGTACCTTTTTCCAAAAAAAGTACCTTTTTCCAAAAAAAGTACCTTTTTCCAAAAAAAAGTACCTTTTTCCAAAAAAAGTACCTTTTTCCAAAAAAAAGTACCTTTTTCCAAAAAAAGTACCTTTTTCCAAAAAAAGTACCTTTTTCCAAAAAAAGTACCTTTTTCCAAAAAAAGTACCTTTTTCCAAAAAAAAGGAACTTTTTCCAAAAAAAGTACCTTTTTCCAAAAAAAGTACCTTTTTCCAAAAAAAGTACCTTTTTCCACAAAAAGTACCTTTTTCCAAAAAAAGTACCTTTTTCCAAAAAAAAGGACCTTTTTCCAAAAAAAGTACCTTTTTCCAAAAAAAGTAGCTTTTTCCAAAAAAAGTACCTTTTTCCACAAAAAGTACCTTTTTCCAAAAAAAGTACCTTTTTCCAAAAAAAATTCCTTTTTCCAAAAAAAGTACCTTTTTCCAAAAAAAAGTACCTTTTTCCAAAAAAAGTACCTTTTCCAAAAAAAGTACCTTTTTCCAAAAAAAGTACCCCAAAAAAAGTACCTTTTTCCAAAAAAAGTACCTTTTTTCAAAAAAAGTACCTTTTTTCAAAAAAAAGGACCTTTTCCCGAAAAAAGTACCTTTTTCCAAAAAAAGTATCTTTTTCCAAAAAAAGTACCTTTTTCTAAAAAAATGTTCCTTTTCCAAAAAAAGTACCTTTTTCCAAAAAACACACATTTTTCCAAAAAAAACACCTTTTAAAAAAAAATACCTTTTCCAAAAAAAGTACAAATAAAGTACTTTGTAAAAACAAAGTAACTTTTTCCAAAAAATTTCGTTTTTCCAAAAAGTACCATTTAAAATAATATATAATTTCAAAAAAACTACTTCTTTTCCTCCCCCCACGGATATCTCCACTAAAACAAGGTTTCTTGATATTCGGCATAGACGCGCGCTAAGACGGGATTTTTGGAAATTCCTACCGGAACGGGCAAAAAGGGGAAAAGTCTCCCCATAAACAGTCTCACAAATTGGAAAAGTGCCTGCCCAAACCACTGGAGGTAAGAAGTTGAAATTTGGTATAAAGTTTCCTTCACTGTAGTAGACATCGACTAAGTTTGTATTTTTGGAATTCCCTACAGGATATCCCAAAAGGAAACTCGTCTGTGTAGGCGTCCGCTTAGACGAAATTTTTGAAATTCCTATCGGGAGGGGAAATAAGGTAAAAGTCTCCTCCTGACGGCTTGCCCAATCCCTTTTGGCCAACCTAAAATTTTAAATATGTATTCCTTGGAGTAGGACTAACTCACCGGCAATGTAATTTTTCTCTTTTGGAACAGGAACATAGTATAAATTGTGGTTGAAAGGGAAAAATGTCCCCACTAACGGCCTGCCAAAACCGCTTAGGCAATGCAGTTGAAATTTGGTATGAATGTTCCTCATCCATCGCAGATAGCCGCGAAGATGGAATTTTTGTAAATTCCTAAAGGGAGGGGCAAAAAGAAGAAAAGCCTCACCTTGGGGGCCGGTAAAAACCCCTTCGGCTAGAAACCTGAAGCTTAAAATGTGGGTCCCTGGAGTAAGGGCTAACTTATTAGAAAGATACTTTTTTGAATTTTGGACAGGGTCGTTATAAAATGGGGGCTCAAAATGGGAAAGTTGCCCCTTAACGACCTGTGCAAACTGCTGGAACTAGGAAGCTGAAATTCGGTACTTAGGTTCCTCTTCCAGCCTAATTCCAACCGGGAGGGACAAAAAAAGAAAAAGTGTCCCCCTTGACAGCCTGCTCAAACTGCTGGAACTAGGAAGCTGAAATTCCCTGTCGATGGATTTTCAGAAATTCCTACCGAGAGGGGCACAAATTGTAAAAGTTGGCTAGAAACTAGAGCCCCCCATTACCCGGTTTTACGGTCGACCGGTGTACCCGGTCAGACCGGGTTTAAAACCGGTCGACCGGTCTTTACGGTCTTTCCGGTCTTTACGGTCTAGAAAGTAGACCGGTCTACCCGGTCAGACCGGGTTTTAATACTATTTACAAAATGCAGGTTTTTGGTACTTTTTAGCATAATATACTACAAAATATAAAAATTGCTAAAATTATGTAAATTTTATATAAAAAAATCGAAAATTTTTAAAAATTTTAAATTTTTTTTAAAAAATTTTATGAAAAATCGATGTTTTATAAAAATTTATAAAAATCAATAAATTTTTGAAAAATTTATAAATTTTTGAAAAATTGATAAATTTTTGAAAAATTGATAAATTTTTGAAAAATTG
This sequence comes from Leucophora obtusa, assembly GCA_949987735.1. Taxonomy (NCBI): domain Eukaryota; kingdom Metazoa; phylum Arthropoda; class Insecta; order Diptera; family Anthomyiidae; genus Leucophora; species Leucophora obtusa. The sequence continues at coordinate 166,261,371 of OX465295.1, read as the reverse complement.
ATAAATTTTTGAAAAATTGATAAATTTTTTAAAAAATGATAAATTTTTGAAAAATCGATAAATTTTTGAAAAATCAGCAAAATTTTGAAAAATCGATAAAATTTTGAAAAATCGATAAAATTTTTAAAAATCGATAAAATTTTAAAAAATCGATAAATTCTTAAAAAATCGATAAATTTTTGAAAAATCGATATTTGAAAAATTTTACAAAAAACCGATAAACTTTCAAAAATATCAATAAATTTTATAAAAGTTGATAAATTTGTAAAAATCAATTCATTCATGGATATATATATAAAAGAATAACGTGACTGACTGACTGACTGACTGAACATCGCCCAGCCCAAACCGCTGAAGCTAGGAAGTTGAAATTTGGTATGTAGGTTCCTCTTTTGGGGTAGACGTCCACTAAGACGGGATTTTTGGAAATTCCTACCGGAACGGGCAAAAAGGGGGAAAGTGTCCCCCTTGACGGCCTGCCAAAACCCCTTTGGCTAGAAAGCTGAAATTTAAGATATGTGTTCCTTGGAGTAGGGGCTAACTTTTCTGGAAAGTACTTTCTAGAATTTTGGACAGGGACGTTTTAAAAATGGGGGTTAAAAAGGGGAAAAAGGCCCCCCTTGACGGCCTGCCCAAACCGCTGGAGGTAGGAAGTTCAAATTTGGTATAAAGGTTCCTCCACTATCGTAGACATCCACCAAGACGGGAGTTTTGTAAATTTTTACAGGGACGGGCAAAAAGGGGAAAAAGTCTCCCCCTTGACGGCCTGCTCAAACTGCTGGAGCTATGAAGTTGAAATTTGGTATGTAGGTTCCTCGACCGGTGTAGACGTCCGTTGAGACGGCATTTTTGGAAATTCTTATCGGGAGGGGCAAAAAGGGGACAAAAAAAGTACCTTTTTCCAAAAAAGTACCTTTTCCCAAAAAAAGTACCTTTTCCCAAAAAAAGTACCTGTTTCCCAAAAAAGTACCTTTTTCCAAAAAAAAGTACCTTTTTCCAAAAAAAAGTACCTTTTTCCAAAAAAAAGTACCTTTTTCCAAAAATAGTACCTTTTTCCAAAAAAGTACCTTTTTCCAAAAAAAGTACCTTTTTCCAAAAAAAGTACCTTTTTCCAAAAAAATTCCTTTTTCCAAAAAAAGTACCTTTTTCCAAAAAAAAGTACCTTTTTCCAAAAAAAGTACCTTTTTCCAAAAAAAGTACCTTTTTCCAAAAAAAGTACCTTTTTCCAAAAAAAGTACCTTTTTCCAAAAAAAGTACCCTTTTCCAAAAAAAAGTACCTTTTTCCAAAAAAAGTACCTTTTTCCAAAAAAAGTACCTTTTTTCAAAAAAAGTACGTTTTTCCAAAAAAAGTACCTTTTTCCAAAAAAAAGTACCTTTTCCCGAAAAAAGTACCTTTTTCCAAAAAAGTACCTTTTTCCAAAAAAAGTACCTTTTTCCAAAAAAAGTACCTTTTTCCAAAAAAAGTAATTTTTTCCAAAAAAAATTCCTTTTTCCAAAAAAAGTACCTTTTTTAAAAAAAGTACCTTTTCCAAAAAATGTACCTTTTTCTAAAAAATTGCACCTTTTCCAAAAAAAAAGTACCTTTTCCCAAAAAAGTACCTTTTTCCAAAAAAAGTACCTTTTTCCAAAAAAAGTACCTTTTTCCAAAAAAAGTACCCTTTTCCAAAAAAAGTACCTTTTTCCAAAAAAAGTACCTTTTTCCAAAAAAAGTACCTTTTCTCGAAAAAAGTACCTTTTTCCAAAAAAAGTACCTTTTTCCAAAAAAAGTACCTTTTTCCAAAAAAAGTACCTTTTTCGAAAAAAAGTACCTTTTTCGAAAAAAGTACCTTTTTCCAAAAAAGTACCTTTTTCCAAAAAAAGTACCTTTTTCCAAAAAAAGTACCTTTTTCTAAAAAAAGTACCTTTTTCAAAAAAAAGTACCTTTTCCAAAAAAAAGTACCTTTTCCAAAAAAAAGTACCTTTTCCCAAAAAAAGTACCTTTTTCTAAAAAAATTTTCCTTTTCCCAAAAAACATACATTTTTTCAAAAAAATACCTTTTTCAAAAAAAGTACCTTTTTCCAAAAAAGTACCTTTTCCAAAAAAAGTACCTTTTCCCAAAAAAAAAGTACCTTTTTCTAAAAAATGTTCCTTTTCCAAAAGAAGAACCTTTTCCAAAAAAAGTACCTTTTTCCAAAAAACATACATTTTTCCAAAAAAAACACCTTATTAAAAAAAATACCTTTTCCAAAAAAAGTACCTTTTTTCAAAAAAGTACCTTTTTTCAAAAAAAGTACCTTTTCCCGAATTTTCTAAAAAAATGTTCCTTTTCCAAAAGAAGTACCTTTTCCAAAAAAAGTACCTTTTTCCAAAACACATACATTTTTCCAAAAAAAAACACCTTATTAAAAAAAAATACCTTTTCCAAAAAAACTACAAATAAAGTACTTTGTAAAAACAAAGTATCTTTTTCCAAAAAATTTCGTTTTTCCAAAAAGTAACATTTAAAATAATATATAATTTCAAAAAACTACTTTTTTTCCACCCCCCCCCCCCACGGATATCTCCACTAAAACAAGGTTTCTTGATATTCGGCATAGACGTGCGCTAAGACGGGATTTTTGGAAATTCCTACCGGAACGGGCAAAAAGGGTAAAAGTCTCCACATAAACAGTCTTACAAATTGGAAAAGTGCCTGCCCAAACCACTGGAGGTAAGAAGTTGAAATTTGGTATAAAGGTTCCTCCACTGTAGTAGACATCGACTAAGTTTGTATTTTTGGAATTCCCTACAGGATATCCCAAAAGGAAACTCGGTATGTGAGTTCCTCCTTCTGTGTAGGCGTCCGCTTAGACGGAATTTTTGAAATTCCTATCGGGAGGGGAAATAAGGTAAAAGTCTCCTCCTGACGGCTTGCCCAATCCCTTTTGGCCAACCTAAAATTTTAAATATGTATTCCTTGGAGTAGGACTAACTCACCGGCAACGTAATTTTTCTATTTTGGAACAGCAACATAGTAAAAATGGTGGTTGAAAGGGAAAAATGTCCCCAATTACGGCCTGCCCAAACCGCTTAGGCAATGCAGTTGAAATTTGGTATGAATGTTCCTCATCCATCGCAGATAGCCGCGAAGATGGAATTTTTGTAAATTCCTAAAGGGAGGGGCAAAAAGAAGAAAAGCCTCACCTTGGGGGCCGGTAAAAACCCCTTCGGCTAGAAACCTGAAGATTAAAATGTGGGTCCCTGGAGTAAGGGCTAACTTATTAGAAAGATACTTTTTTGAATTTTGGACAGGGTCATTATAAAATGGGGGCTCAAAAAGGAAAAGTTGCCCCTTAACGACCTGTCCAAACTGCTGCAACTAGGAAGCTGAAATTCGGTACTTAGGTTCCTCTTCCAGCCTAATTCCAACCGGGAGGGACAAAAAAAGAAAAAGTGTCCCCCTTGACAGCCTGCTCAAACTGCTGGAACTAGGAAGCTGAAATTCCCTGTCGATGGATTTTCGGAAATTCCTACCGAGAGGGGCACAAATAGTAAAAGTTGGCTAGAAACCTGAAATGTAAAACATATGTTACTTGGAGTATGGGCTCACTTACCGGGAAGGTGCTTTTTGGACAGGGACATTGCAAAAATGGGGATTAATGAAGCGAAAAGTGCCGCTTAAAGGCCTGACCAAACCGCTGGAGGTAGGAAGTTGAAATTTGGTATTAAAGTTCCTCCTCTATTGTAGACATCCGCTAAGATGAGATTTTTGGAAATTTCTACAGGTAGGGTCAAAAACAGGAAAAGTCTCCCCCTTAACGGCCTGGCCAAACTGCTGGAACAAGGGAGCTTAAATTCGGTATTTGGGTTCCTTCTCCAACGTTGACGTCCCCTAAGATGGTATTTTTGGAAATTCATACCGGGAGGGGTAAAAAGGAAAAACCTTCCCCCGTGACGGCCTGGCCAAACTGCTGGATATAGAGACCTAAAATTATGTATGTAGTAGGTTCCTCCTCCAACGCAGACGTCCTCTAATACGGAATTTTTGGAAATTCCTACCGGGAGGGGTAAAAACGGAATAATTCTCCCCCTTGATGGCCTAACCGAACCCTTCGGCTAGAAACCTGTAATATATAATATGTTTTCCTTGGAGTATGGGCTAACTTATCGACAAGGCATTTCTAGGACTTTGGACAGGAACGTGGTAAAAATGGTGGTTCAAAAGGGGAAAATTACCCCCCCCCCCCTTAACGTCTGCGTCTTTAGCTAGAAACCTAAAACTTAAAGAACAAGTGTATATGAAACACTAAAATTAAGAAACTAAATAGGAAACGAGGGGATTGAAACACTACACAAGTGGAATGAAATGGATATAAACGTTGAACGAGTAGAATTGAAATTATAGAGAATGCAAATGGATTGGAAGAGGGAATTACCTGTTCAAACACTATCCACGGAATATGAAACTTATGTAGCATTGAAACTTACTCTCCAAAAAGTTAAACAAATTTTCTAAAAGAGAAAAAACCTTAGAAAAGGAATGGAACTTATATATTCCGATATTTAAACTTCATGTAACGAAGCACCGGTGGAAGAAACCGACGCAGTAAATTTTCCAACTGAATTTGTGAATTTACCTGAATTGCCAGGTCTACCTTTACATAAACTGGAATTAAATAAAAAAAAACTTTAAGACCCGCTATTTTTAATATTATAAAATGCTTTCCAACCCTGCTTTACATTATTTATTTTCATTCAAAACACAAATGAACAAAACTACTTACGGGTCTATCTACCTAAGTTCGCACTTTACCAAATTATCTTATCATACACACGTATATTGCAATTTATTATGGATTCATTACTAACAATCCACTTTCATGAGAAAAAGCGATCAAATATTTATTTATTTTAAACCCATTGTTGTGCAGAATTATTTATTTGTGGTGGCTGGGTGAAGGCTTTAAATAAAAAAACTTTAAATAAAAAAACGAATTTAATAAAAATTGTGGGGGGCGCAGCCCCCCGGGGGGGAGGGCGCAGCCCCCCCTTGACCTTTAAGGCACTCTAACAACGTAGCGGGCTGCGCCCGCTAGTCTCTATATATAAAAGAATAACGTGACTGACTGACTGACTGACTGACTGACTGACTGACTCAACATCGCCCAGCCCAAACCGCTGAAGCTAGGAAGTTGAAATTTGGTATGTAGGTTCCTCTTTCGGGGTAGACGTCCACTAAGACGGGATTTTTGGAAATTCCTACCGGAACGGGCAAAAAGTGGGAAAGTGTCCCCCTTGACGGCCTGCCAAAACCCCTTTGGCTAGAAAGCTGAAATTTAAGATATGTGTTCCTTGGAGTAGGGGCTAACTTTTCTGGAAAGTACTTTCTAGAATTTTGGACAGGGACGTTGTAAAAATGGGGGTTAAAAAGGGGAAAAAGGCCCCCCTTGACGGCCTGCCCAAACCGCTGGAGGTAGGAAGTTGAAATTTGGTATAAAGGTTCCTCCACTATCGTAGACATCCACCAAGACGGGAGTTTTGGAAATTTTTACAGGGACGGGCAAAAAGGGGAAAAAGTCTCCCCCTTGACGGCCTGCTCAAACTGCTGGAGCTATGAAGTTGAAATTTGGTATGTGGTTCCTCGACCGGTGTAGACGTCCGTTGAGACGGCATTTTTGGAAATTCTTATCGGGAGGGGCAAAAAGGGGACAAAAAAAGTACCTTTTTCCAAAAAAGTACCTTTTCCCAAAAAAAGTACCCTTTCCCAAAAAAAGTACCTTTTTCCAAAAAAAGTACCTTTTTCCAAAAAAAAGTACCTTTTTCCAAAAAAAGTACCTTTTTCCAAAAAAAGTACCTTTTTCCAAAAAAAGTACCTTTTTCCAAAAAAAGTACCTTTTTCCAAAAAAAGTACCTTTTTCCAAAAAAAGTACCTTTTTCCAAAAAAAGTACCTTTTTCCAAAAAAAGTACCTTTTTCCAAAAAAAGTACCTTTTTCCAAAAAAAGTACCTTTTTCCAAAAAAAGTACCTTTTTCCAAAAAAAGTACCTTTTTCCAAAAGAGTACCTTTTTTCAAAAGAAGTACCTTTTTTCAAAAGAAGTACCTTTTTCCAAAAAAAGTACCTTTTTCCAAAAGAGTACCTTTTTTCAAAAGAAGTACCTTTTTTCAAAAGAAGTACCTTTTTCCAAAAAAAGTACCTTTTTCCAAAAAAAAAGTACCTTTTCCGAAAAAAGTACCTTTTTCCAAAAAAGTACCTTTTTCCAAAAAAAGTACCTTTTTCCAAAAAAAATTCCTTTTTCCAAAAAAAGTACCTTTTTCCAAAAAAAGTACCTTTTTTAAAAAAAGTACCTTTTTCCAAAAAATGTACCTTTTTCTAAAAAAAAAAGTACCTTTTCCCAAAAAACATACATTTTTCCAAAAAAATAACTTATTCAAAAAAAGTACCTTTTCCAAAAAAAAAGTACCTTTTCCCAAAAAAAGTACCTTTTTCTAAAAAAATTTTCCTTTTCCCAAAAAACATACATTTTTTCAAAAAAATACCTTTTTCAAAAAAAATTCCTTTTCCAAAAAAAAGTACCTTTTCCCAAAAAAAAGTACCTTTTTCTAAAAAAATTTTCCTTTTCCAAAAGAAGTACCTTTTCCAAAAAAAGTACCTTTTTCCAAAAAACATACATTTTTCCAAAAAAAAACAACTTAAAAAAAAAAAATACCTTTTGCAAAAAAAGGACAAATAAAGTACTTTGTAAAAACAAAGTATCTTTTTCCAAAAAATTTCGTTTTTCCAAAAAGTACCATTTAAAATAATATATAATTTCAAAAAAACTACTTTTTTTCCTCCACCCACGGATATCTCCACTAAAACAAGGTTTCTTGATATTCGGCATAGACGCCCAGCAAAATATTGGTAATGACACCTCATTGCTGTCTGCATTACCAATAATGATATATCATTACCTTTTGCATTATTTTGTAATATAAAATAATGACTTCCTAATAACGGCCTATTGTAGTCATTGCTTTTAAATATAAAATAATGGCTTACTCGCAATAGTTTAAATAAGTACTTTTTACAAAGTTAAATTTTATACATTTATATTTATTACATGTAAATATGTTTTGTGTTAAAATTTTTATGACGAGTTCTAAAATTACACTCTAGCAAAAACTATAATTTCTCTGAATGTATTTCCTGAAGCTAATAGTATTTGTGTAACTCCTTATTTTTAAGATTCAAGTAAGCAGTCGGATAACCACTTATAATTCAACTTTTTGTAAGCATGTTTGTAACCAGTTATTATTCAGAATCTCATAACTACTTACTTCTCATTTTTTCGTAAGCGAGCGGGTAAGCGTGACTACTTATAAAAACGACCATGCCAAACAAAAATAATGAGTTTAGACGCCAAAAAATAAGTTGTGCGGAGATATGAATTTCTATTATATAACCACTTATTTGGTAGTGAAAGATTTTGCTGGGCGTGCGCTAAGACGGGATTTTTGGAAATTCCTACCGGAACGGGCAAAAAGGGGAAAAGTCTCCCCATAAACAGTCTCACAAATTGGAAAAGTGCCTGCCCAAACCACTGGAGGTAAGAAGTTGAAATTTGGTATAAAGGTTCCTCCACTGTAGTAGACATCGACTAAGTTTGTATTTTTGGAATTCCCTACAGGATATCCCAAAAGGAAACTCGGTATGTGAGTTCCTCCTTCTGTGTAGGCGTCCGCTTAGACGGAATTTTTGAAATTCCTATCGGGAGGGGAAATAAGGTAAAAGTCTCCTCCTGACGGCTTGCCCAATCCCTTTTGGCCAACCTAAAATTTTAAATATGTATTCCTTGGAGTAGGACTAACTCACCGGCAACGTAATTTTTCTATTTTGGAACAGCAACATAGTAAAAATGGTGGTTGAAAGGGAAAAATGTCCCCAATTACGGCCTGCCCAAACCGCTTAGGCAATGCAGTTGAAATTTGGTATGAATGTTCCTCATCCATCGCAGATAGCCGCGAAGATGGAATTTTTGTAAATTCCTAAAGGGAGGGGCAAAAAGAAGAAAAGCCTCACCTTGGGGGCCGGTAAAAACCCCTTCGGCTAGAAACCTGAAGATTAAAATGTGGGTCCCTGGAGTAAGGGCTAACTTATTAGAAAGATACTTTTTTGAATTTTGGACAGGGTCATTATAAAATGGGGGCTCAAAAAGGAAAAGTTGCCCCTTAACGACCTGTCCAAACTGCTGCAACTAGGAAGCTGAAATTCGGTACTTAGGTTCCTCTTCCAGCCTAATTCCAACCGGGAGGGACAAAAAAAGAAAAAGTGTCCCCCTTGACAGCCTGCTCAAACTGCTGGAACTAGGAAGCTGAAATTCCCTGTCGATGGATTTTCGGAAATTCCTACCGAGAGGGGCACAAATAGTAAAAGTTGGCTAGAAACCTGAAATGTAAAACATATGTTACTTGGAGTATGGGCTCACTTACCGGGAAGGTGCTTTTTGGACAGGGACATTGCAAAAATGGGGATTAATGAAGCGAAAAGTGCCGCTTAAAGGCCTGCCCAAACCGCTGGAGGTAGGAAGTTGAAATTTGGTATTAAAGTTCCTCCTCTACCCAGCAAAACCTTTCATTACCATGTAATGAGTTTTAGGTATTGAAATCTTAAGTGTTCACTAGTTACCTTTTAATTACTAAACTACTTATTTTAACATGGTGATGTCATTGGAGGAAAGTCATTACACTGATGTTACCTGTAAGTAGTTTATCAGCTGTTCTATAAATAGATGTTGAATATAGATTTAAAAAAATATAAAAATTTAAAAACCAATAGGAGCTGACACGTATTGATCAGCGTACCACACGATTGTCAGGCAAACACTGTAACCATTAGACCACGACATCACTATGATTTTTATTGCTTTAACTTATGTACACATTTATTGTGGCAACTGTTATACATGTCTATTTTTCACAAAACTTGTTGTTATTAAATACTGCTTAATGAACATCAACATTTCTATAAATAGATGTTTAATATAAATTACAAAAAAAAAAAACAGCAATGGAAGCTAACACGAGTTGAGCAGCGATCCTCATGTCTGTCAGGCAAAAACGATAACCACTAGGCTACGCCATAGTTATGGTTTTTAATGATTTAGAACATATATTATTGGTTTCAGCTATTGTGAAATAGTAATGTGTGGGGTATAATTATCGGTAACCCATTACATTCAGTTTAAAAGTAATTCAACGGGTAATGAGATATGAGATCTAAGTAATGCATGTAGTAATGACCAGTCATTACCAAGGTTTTGCTGGGTATTGTAGACATCCGCTAAGATGAGATTTTTGGAAATTTCTACAGGTAGGGTCAAAAACAGGAAAAGTCTCCCCCTTAACGGCCTGGCCAAACTGCTGGAACAAGGGAGCTTAAATTCGGTATTTGGGTTCCTTCTCCAACGTTGACGTCCCCTAAGATGGTATTTTTGGAAATTCATACCGGGAGGGGTAAAAAGGAAAAACCTTCCCCCGTGACGGCCTGGCCAAACTGCTGGATATAGAGACCTAAAATTATGTATGTAGTAGGTTCCTCCTCCAACGCAGACGTCCTCTAATACGGAATTTTTGGAAATTCCTACCGGGAGGGGTAAAAACGGAATAATTCTCCCCCTTGATGGCCTAACCGAACCCTTCGGCTAGAAACCTGTAATATATAATATGTTTTCCTTGGAGTATGGGCTAACTTATCGACAAGGCATTTCTAGGACTTTGGACAGGAACGTGGTAAAAATGGTGGTTCAAAAGGGGAAAATTACCCCCCCCCCCCTTAACGTCTGCGTCTTTAGCTAGAAACCTAAAACTTAAAGAACAAGTGTATATGAAACACTAAAATTAAGAAACTAAATAGGAAACGAGGGGATTGAAACACTACACAAGTGGAATGAAATGGATATAAACGTTGAACGAGTAGAATTGAAATTATAGAGAATGCAAATGGATTGGAAGAGGGAATTACCTGTTCAAACACTATCCACGGAATATGAAACTTATGTAGCATTGAAACTTACTCTCCAAAAAGTTAAACAAATTTTCTAAAAGAGAAAAAACCTTAGAAAAGGAATGGAACTTATATATTCCGATATTTAAACTTCATGTAACGAAGCACCGGTGGAAGAAACCGACGCAGTAAATTTTCCAACTGAATTTGTGAATTTACCTGAATTGCCAGGTCTACCTTTACATAAACTGGAATTAAATAATAAAAAACTTTAAGACCCGCTATTTTTAATATTATAAAATGCTTTCCAACCCTGCTTTACATTATTTATTTTCATTCAAAACACAAATGAACAAAACTACTTACGGGTCTATCTACCTAAGTTCGCACTTTACCAAATTATCTTATCATACACACGTATATTGCAATTTATTATGGATTCATTACTAACAATCCACTTTCATGAGAAAAAGCGATCAAATATTTATTTATTTTAAACCCATTGTTGTGCAGAATTATTTATTTGTGGTGGCTGGGTGAAGGCTTTAAATAAAAAAACGAATTTAATAAAAATTGTGGGGGGCGCAGCCCCCCGGGGGGGAGGGCGCAGCCCCCCCTTGACCTTTAAGGCACTCTAACAACGTAGCGGGCTGCGCCCGCTAGTCTCTATATATAAAAGAATAACGTGACTGACTGACTGACTGACTGACTCAACATCGCCCAGCCCAAACCGCTGAAGCTAGGAAGTTGAAATTTGGTATGTAGGTTCCTCTTTCGGGGTAGACGTCCACTAAGACGGGATTTTTGGAAATTCCTACCGGAACGGGCAAAAAGTGGGAAAGTGTCCCCCTTGACGGCCTGCCAAAACCCCTTTGGCTAGAAAGCTGAAATTTAAGATATGTGTTCCTTGGAGTAGGGGCTAACTTTTCTGGAAAGTACTTTCTAGAATTTTGGACAGGGACGTTGTAAAAATGGGGGTTAAAAAGGGGAAAAAGGCCCCCCTTGACGGCCTGCCCAAACCGCTGGAGGTAGGAAGTTGAAATTTGGTATAAAGGTTCCTCCACTATCGTAGACATCCACCAAGACGGGAGTTTTGGAAATTTTTACAGGGACGGGCAAAAAGGGGAAAAAGTCTCCCCCTTGACGGCCTGCTCAAACTGCTGGAGCTATGAAGTTGAAATTTGGTATGTGGTTCCTCGACCGGTGTAGACGTCCGTTGAGACGGCATTTTTGGAAATTCTTATCGGGAGGGGCAAAAAGGGGACAAAAAAAGTACCTTTTTCCAAAAAAGTACCTTTTCCCAAAAAAAGTACCCTTTCCCAAAAAAAGTACCTTTTTCCAAAAAAAGTACCTTTTTCCAAAAAAAAGTACCTTTTTCCAAAAAAAGTACCTTTTTCCAAAAAAAGTACCTTTTTCCAAAAAAAGTACCTTTTTCCAAAAAAAGTACCTTTTTCCAAAAAAAGTACCCTTTTCCAAAAAAAGTACCTTTTTCCAAAAAAAGTACCTTTTTCCAAAATAAGTACCTTTTTCCAAAAAAAGTACCTTTTTCCAAAAAAAGTACCTTTTTCCAAAAGAGTACCTTTTTTCAAAAGAAGTACCTTTTTTCAAAAGAAGTACCTTTTTCCAAAAAAAGTACCTTTTTCCAAAAGAGTACCTTTTTTCAAAAGAAGTACCTTTTTTCAAAAGAAGTACCTTTTTCCAAAAAAAGTACCTTTTTCCAAAAAAAAAGTACCTTTTCCCGAAAAAAGTACCTTTTTCCAAAAAAGTACCTTTTTCCAAAAAAAGTACCTTTTTTCAAAAAAAATTCCTTTTTCCAAAAAAAGTACCTTTTTCCAAAAAAAGTACCTTTTTTAAAAAAAGTACCTTTTTCCAAAAAATGTACCTTTTTCTAAAAAAATGTACCTTTTCCAAAAAAAAAAGTACCTTTTCCCAAAAAACATACATTTTTCCAAAAAAATAACTTATTCAAAAAAAGTACCTTTTCCAAAAAAAAAGTACCTTTTCCCAAAAAAAGTACCTTTTTCTAAAAAAATTTTCCTTTTCCCAAAAAACATACATTTTTTCAAAAAAATACCTTTTTCAAAAAAAATTCCTTTTCCAAAAAAAAGTACCTTTTCCCAAAAAAAAGTACCTTTTTCTAAAAAAATTTTCCTTTTCCAAAAGAAGTACCTTTTCCAAAAAAAGTACCTTTTTCCAAAAAACATACATTTTTCCAAAAAAAAACAACTTAAAAAAAAAAAATACCTTTTGCAAAAAAAGGACAAATAAAGTACTTTGTAAAAACAAAGTATCTTTTTCCAAAAAATTTCGTTTTTCCAAAAAGTACCATTTAAAATAATATATAATTTCAAAAAAACTACTTTTTTTCCTCCACCCACGGATATCTCCACTAAAACAAGGTTTCTTGATATTCGGCATAGACGCCCAGCAAAATATTGGTAATGACACCTCATTGCTGTCTGCATTACCAATAATGATATATCATTACCTTTTGCATTATTTTGTAATATAAAATAATGACTTCCTAATAACGGCCTATTGTAGTCATTGCTTTTAAATATAAAATAATGGCTTACTCGCAATAGTTTAAATAAGTACTTTTTACAAAGTTAAATTTTATACATTTATATTTATTACATGTAAATATGTTTTGTGTTAAAATTTTTATGACGAGTTCTAAAATTACACTCTAGCAAAAACTATAATTTCTCTGAATGTATTTCCTGAAGCTAATAGTATTTGTGTAACTCCTTATTTTTAAGATTCAAGTAAGCAGTCGGATAACCACTTATAATTCAACTTTTTGTAAGCATGTTTGTAACCAGTTATTATTCAAAATCTCATAACTACTTACTTCTCATTTTTTCGTAAGCGAGCGGGTAAGCGTGACTACTTATAAAAACGACCATGCCAAACAAAAATAATGAGTTTAGACGCCAAAAAATAAGTTGTGCGGAGATATGAATTTCTATTATATAACCACTTATTTGGTAGTGAAAGATTTTGCTGGGCGTGCGCTAAGACGGGATTTTTGGAAATTCCTACCGGAACGGGCAAAAAGGGGAAAAGTCTCCCCATAAACAGTCTCACAAATTGGAAAAGTGCCTGCCCAAACCACTGGAGGTAAGAAGTTGAAATTTGGTATAAAGGTTCCTCCACTGTAGTAGACATCGACTAAGTTTGTATTTTTGGAATTCCCTACAGGATATCCCAAAAGGAAACTCGGTATGTGAGTTCCTCCTTCTGTGTAGGCGTCCGCTTAGACGGAATTTTTGAAATTCCTATCGGGAGGGGAAATAAGGTAAAAGTCTCCTCCTGACGGCTTGCCCAATCCCTTTTGGCCAACCTAAAATTTTAAATATGTATTCCTTGGAGTAGGACTAACTCACCGGCAACGTAATTTTTCTATTTTGGAACAGGAACATAGTAAAAATGCTGGTTGAAAGGGAAAAATGTCCCCACTAACGGCCTGCCCAAACCGCTTAGGCAATGCAGTTGAAATTTGGTATGAATGTTCCTCATCCATCGCAGATAGCCGCGAAGATGGAATTTTTGTAAATTCCTAAAGGGAGGGGCAAAAAGAAGAAAAGCCTCACCTTGGGGGCCGGTAAAACCCCCTTCGGCTAGAAACCTGAAGCTTAAAATGTGGGTCCCTGGAGTGAGGGCTAACGTATTAGAAAGATACTTTTTGAATTTTGGACAGGGTCGTTATAAAATGGGAGCTCAAAAAGGGAAAGTTGCCCCTTAACGACCTGTCCAAACTGCTGGAACTAGGAAGCTGAAATTCGGTACTTAAGTTCCTCTCAGCCTGCTCAAACTGCTGGAACTAGGAAGCTGGAATTCCCTGTCGATGGATTTTCGGAAATTCCTACCGACAGGGGCACAAATAGTAAAAGTTGGCTAGAAACCTGAAATGTAAAACATATGTTACTTGGAGTATCTGCTCACTTACCGAGACGGTGCTTTTTGGACAGGGACATTGCAAAAATGGGGATTAATGAAGCGAAAAGTGCCGCTTAAAGGCCTGCCCAAACCGCTGGAGGTAGGAAGTTGAAATTTGGTATTAAAGTTCCTCCTCTATTGTAGACATCCGCTAAGATGAGATTTTTAGAAATTTCTACAGGTAGGGTCAAAAACAGGAAAAGTCTCCCCCTTAACGGCCTGGCCAAACTGCTGGAACAAGGGATCTTAAATGGGGTTCCTTCTCCAACGTTGACGTCCCCTAAGATGGTATTTTTGGAAATTCATACCGGGAGGGGTAAAAAGTGAAAAAACTTCCCCCTTGATGGCCTGGCCAAACTGCTTGATATAGAGACCTAAAATTATGTATGTAGTAGGTTCCTCCTCCAACGCAGACGTCCTCTAAGACGGAATTTTTGGAAATTCCTACCGGGAGGGGTAAAAACGGAATAATTCTCCACCTTGATGGCCTAACCGAACCCTTCGGCTAGAAACCTGTAATATATAATATGTTTTCCTTGGAGTATGGGCTAACTTATCGACAAGGCATTTCTAGGACTTTGGTAAAAATGGTGGTTCAAAAGGGGAAAATTGGCCCCCCCCCCCTTAACGTCTGCGTCTTTAGCTAGAAACCTAAAACTTAAAGAACAAGTCTATATGAAACACTAAAATTAAGAAACTAAATAGGAAACGAGTGGGATTGAAACACTACACAAGTGGAATGAAATGGATATAAACGTTGAACGAGTGGAATTGAAATTATATACAATGCAAATGGATTGGAAGAGGGAATTACCTGTTCAAACACTATCAACGGAATATGAAACTTATGTAGCATTGAAACATACTCCCCAAAAAGTTAAACAAATTTTCTGAAAGAGAAAAAACCTTAGAAAAGGAATGGAACTTATATATTCCGATATTTAAACTTCATGTAACGAAGCACCGGTGGAAGAAACCGACGCAGTAAATTTTCCAACTGAATTTGTGAATTTACTTGAATTGCCAGGTCTACCTTTACATAAACTGGAATTAAAAAAAAAAACTTTAAGACACGCTAACAACGTAGCTTTGCCCGCTATTTTTAATATTATAAAATGCTTTCCAACCCTGCTTTACGTTATTTATTTTCATTAAAAACACAAATGAACAAAACTACTTACGGGTCTATCTACCTAAGTTCGCACTTTAACAAATTATCTTAACATACACACGTATATTGCAATTTATTATGGATTCATTACTAACAATCCACTTTCATGAGAAAAAGTGATCAAATATTTATTTATTTTAAACCCATTGTTGTGCAGAATTATTTATTTGTGGTGGCTGGGTGAAGGCTTTAAATAAAAAAACTTTAAATAAAAAAACGAATTTAATAAAAATTGTGGGGGGCGCAGCCCCCCCCCCTTGACCTTTAAGGCACGCTAACAACGTAGCGGGCTGCGCCCGCTAGTGTTTATATGAGAGACCCACGGTCTTTTTCGGTCCCATGCACGGCGTTTTTTTCTCCTGGGTCTCTATAGGCTAAACTTTTGGGAAAATAATCTACACGTAATTCTGACTTAGAGCTGTAAACTTTTTTTCAACGTGTGGAACAAAAATATTCAGAAACAGGCTCTTGAATTCAGAAAGTCTTGCAGTTTTCATACATTTATATGAAACTGCGACGGTCTTTTTCGGTCCCATTTACGGCGTTTTTTTGTTCGGGGTCCTTATGGGCTAAAATTGTGCAGAAATAATCCAGACGTAATTCTGACTTAGAACTGCAAACTTTTTTTCAATGTATGGAGCAAAAATATTCCGAAACTGGTTCTTGAATTCAGAAAGTCCTGCACTTTGCATACATTTATATGAAAATGCCACGGTCTTTTTCGGTCCCATGTACGGCGTTTTTTTGTTCGGGGTCGTTATGGGTTAAAATTTTGCAGAAATAATTCAGACGTAATTCTGACTTAGAACTGTAAATTTTTTTTCAATGTGTGGAGCAAAAATATTCCGAAACTGGTTCTTGAATTCAGAAAGTCCTGTACTTTTCATGCATTTATATGAAAATGCCACGGTCTTTTTCGGTCCTATGTACGGCGTTTTTTTGTTCGGGGTCGTTATTGGCTAAAATTTTGCAAAAATAATCCAGACGTAATTCTGACTTAGAACTAAAAATTTTTTTTCAATGTGTGGAGCAAAAATATTTCGAACCTGGTTCTTGAATTCAGAAAGTCCTGTACTTTTCATGCATTTATATGAAAATGCCACGGTCTTTTTCGGTCCTATGTACGGCGTTTTTTTGTTCGGGGTCGTTATTGGCTAAAATTTTGCAAAAATAATCCAGACGTAATTCTGACTTAGAACTGTAAATTTTTTTTCAATGTGTGGAGCAAAAATATTTCGAACCTGGTTCTTGAATTCAGAAAGTCCTGTACTTTTCATGCATTTATATGAAAATGCCACGGTCTTTTTCGGTCCCATGTACCGCGTTTTTTTGTTCGGGGCCCTTATGGGCTAAAATTTTGCAGAAATAATCCAGACGTAATTCTAACTTAGAACTGTAAATTTTTTTTCAATGTGTGGAGCAAAAATATTCCGAAACTGGTTCCTGAATTCAGAAAGTCCTGCACTTTGCATACATTTATATGAAAATGCCACGGTCTTTTTCGGTCCCATGTACAGCGTTTTTTTGTTCGGGGTCGTTATTGGCTAAAATTTTGCAGAAATAATCTAGACGTAATTCTGACTTAGAGCGGCAAACCTTTTCCCAATATGTGGAGCAAAAATATTCCGAAACTGCCTCTTTTATTCAGAAAGTCCTGCACTTTGCATACATTTATATGAAAATGCCACGGTCTTTTTCGGTCCCATGTACGGCGTTTTTTTGTTCGGGGTCGTTATGGGCTAAAATTTTGCAGAAATAATCTAGACGAAATTCTGACTTAGAGCATTAAATCTTTTCTCAATGTGTGGAGCAAAAATATTCCGAAAGTGGCTCGTAAATTCAGAAAGTCCTGTACTTTTCATGCATTTATATGAAAATGCCACGGTCTTTTTCGGTCCGTTGTACGGCATTTTTTTGTTTGGGGTCGTTATGGGCTAAAATTTTGCAGAAATAATCTAGACGTAATTCTGACTTAGAACTGTAAATTTTTTTCAATGTGTGGAGCAAAAATATTCCGAAACTGGTTCTTGAATTCAGAAAGTCCTGCACTTTGCATACATTTATATGAAAATGCCACGGTTTTTTTCGGTCCCATGTACGGCGTTTTTTTGTTCGGGGTCGTTATTGGCTAAAGTTTTGCAGAAATAATCTAGACGTAGTTCTGACTTTTAGCATTAAATCTTTTCTCAATGTGTGGAGCAAAAATATTCCGAAACTGGCTCTTGAATTCTGAAAGTCCTGCACTTTTCATATATTTATATGAAAATGCGACGGTCTTTTTCGGTCCCATGTATGGAGTTTTTTTGTTGTGGGTTAACATTTTGCAAAAATAATCTAGATGTAATTCTGACTTCGTTGTTCCAAAACTGTTATCCGTTTTCATTTATCTGATTTAGTTTTCAATATACGGGCGATAAACCAAATAAAAGCCCTTTTCTCTCTAGGAGGCTTAGTTTTCGAGAAAAACGCGATCTTAAAATCCAGCGATGTAAGTCGAAATTTAGTTTCGGTATCGGTGTATTATGGACGGGTTTTGACTTCTGGTGTAAACATTTTTCCTCTAGCTCTCTTAGTTTTCGAGATATGGTCCATCAAAATTTTATTAGGGCCATTTTCGCATTTATTTTTCCACATATAATTCATTATGACTTCCTTGTTCCAAAACTGCTGTCCGTTTTCATTTATCTCACTTAGTTTTCAAGATACAGGCGATATTCCAAATAAAAGCCCTTTTCTCTCTAGGAGGCTTAGTTTTCGAGAAAAACGCGATCTTAAAATCTAGCAATGTAAGTCGAAATTTAGTTTCGGTATCGGGGTATTATGGGCGGGTTTTGACTTCTGGTGTAAACATTTTTTCTCTAGGTCTCTTAGTTTTCGAGATATGGACCATCAAAATTTTATTAAAGCGATTTTCGCATTTATTTTTCCACATATAATTCACTATGACTATGATAGCGGCAAACCTTTTCCCAATATGTGGAGCAAAAATATTCCGAAACTGCCTCTTGAATTCAGAAAGTCCTGCACTTTGCATACATTTATATGAAAATGCCACGGTCTTTTTCGGTCCCATGTACGGCGTTTTTTTCTTCGGGGTCGTTATGGGCTAAAATTTTGCAGAAATAATCTAGACGAAATTCTGACTTAGAGCATTAAATCTTTTCTCAATGTGTGGAGCAAAAATATTCCGAAACTGGCTCGTAAATTCAGAAAGTCCTGTACTTTTCATGCATTTATATGAAAATGCCACGGTCTTTTTCGGTCCGTTGTACAGCATTTTTTTGTTTGGGGTCGTTATGGGCTAAAATTTTGCAGAAATAATCTAGACATAATTCTGACTTAGAACTGTAAATTTTTTTCAATGTGTGTAGCAAAAATATTCCGAAACTGGTTCTTGAATTCAGAAAGTCCTGCACTTTGCATACATTTATATGAAAATGCCACGGTTTTTTTCGGTCCCATGTACGGCGTTTTTTTGTTCGGGGTCGTTATTGGCTAAAGTTTTGCAGAAATAATCTAGACGTAATTCTGACTTTTAGCATTAAATCTTTTCTCAATGTGTGGAGCAAAAATATTCCGAAACTGGCTCTTGAATTCTGAAAGTCCTGCACTTTTCATATATTTATATGAAAATGCGACGGTCTTTTTCGGTCCCATGTATGGAGTTTTTTTGTTGTGGGTTAACATTTTGCAAAAATAATCTAGATGTAATTCTGACTTCGTTGTTCCAAAACTGTTATCCGTTTTCATTTATCTGATTTAGTTTTCAATATACGGCGATAAACCAAATAAAAGCCCTTTTCTCTCTAGGAGGCTTAGTTTTCGAGAAAAATGCGATCTTAAAATCCAGCGATGTAAGTCGAAATTTAGTTTCGGTATCGGTGTATTATGGACGGGTTTTGACTTCTGGTGTAAACATTTTTCCTCTAGCTCTCTTAGTTTTCGAGATATGGACCATCAAAATTTTATTAGGGCCATTTTCGCATTTATTTTTCCACATATAATTCATTATGACTTCCTTGTTCCAAAACTGCTGTCCGTTTTCATTTATCTCACTTAGTTTTCAAGATACAGGCGATATTCCAAATAAAAGCCCTTTTCTCTCTAGGAGGCTTAGTTTTCGAGAAAAACGCGATCTTAAAATCTAGCAATGTAAGTCGAAATTTAGTTTCGGTATCGGGGTATTATGGGCGGGTTTTGACTTCTGGTGTAAACATTTTTTCTCTAGGTCTCTTAGTTTTCGAGATATGGACCATCAAAATTTTATTAAAGCGATTTTCGCATTTATTTTTCCACATATAATTCACTATGACTTCCTTGTTCGCTTAATAAAAAATAATAAATAAAATTTTCATTGTCCATATCCCGAAAACTAAAAGAGCTACTGCAAAAATGTTTGTACCAGAGGTCAAAATACCCATAACACCCCGATACCGAAACTAAATTTCGACTTACATTGCTAGATTTTAAGATCGCGTTTTTCTCGAAAACTAAGCCTCCTAGAGAGAAAAGGGCTTTTATTTGGATTATCGCCCGTATCTTGAAAACTAAGTGAGATAAATGAAAACGGACAGCAGTTTTGGAACAAGGAAGTCATAATGAATTATATGTGGAAAAATAAATGCGAAAATCGCTTTAATAAAATTTTGATGGTCCATATCTCGAAAACTAAGAGAGCTAGAGGAAA
Organism: Leucophora obtusa; assembly: GCA_949987735.1. NCBI lineage: Eukaryota > Metazoa > Arthropoda > Insecta > Diptera > Anthomyiidae > Leucophora > Leucophora obtusa. The sequence goes on along the minus strand of OX465295.1, from coordinate 166,241,630 downwards.
AATGTTTACACCAAAAGTCAAAACCCGCCCATAATACCCCGATACCGAAACTAAACTTCGACTTACATTGCTAGATTTTAAGATCGAGTTTTTCTTAAAAACTAAGCCTCCTAGAGAGAAAAGGGCTTTTATTTGGAATATCGCCCGTATCTTGAAAACTAAGTGAGATAAATGAAAACGGACAGCAGTTTTGGAACAAGGAAGTCATAATGAATTATATGTGGAAAAATAAATGCGAAAATCGCTTTAATAAAATTTTGATGGTCCATATCTCGAAAACTAAGAGAGCTAGAGGAAAAATGTTTACACCAGAAGTCAAAACCCGCCCATAGTACCTCGATACCGAAACTAAATTTCGACTTACATTGCTAGATTTTAAGATCGCGTTTTCCTCGAAAACTAAGCCTCCTAGAGAGAAAAGGGCTTTTATTTGGTTTATCGCCCGTATCTTGAAAAATAAATCAGATAAATGAAAACGGATACGTCTAGATTATTTTTGCAAAATGTTAACCCACAACAAAAAAAACTCCATACATGGGACCGAAAAAGACCGTCGCATTTTCATATAAATGTATGAAAAGTGCAGGACTTTCAGAATTCAAGAGCCAGTTTCGGAATATTTTTGTTCCATACATTAAAAAAAAGGTTACAGTTCTAAGTCAGAATTAAGTCTAGATTATTTCTGCAAAATTTTAGCGCATAACGGCCCCAAACAAAAAAAACGCCGTACATGGGATCGAAAAAGGCCGTCGTATTTTCATATAAATGTATGTAAAGTGCAGGACTTTCAGAATTCAAGAGCCAGTTTCGGAATATTTTTGCTCCACACATTGAGAAAAGATTTAATGCTCTAAGTCAGAATTATGTCTAGATTATTTCTGCAAAATTTTAGCCAATAACGACACCGAACAAAAAAACGCCGTACATTGGATCGAAAAAGACCGTGGCATTTTCATATAAATGTATGCAAAGTGCAGGGCTTTCTGAATTCAAGAACCAGTTCCGGAATATTTTTGCTCCACACATTGAAAAAAATTTACAGTTCTAAGTCAGAATTATTTCTAGATTATTTCTGCAAAATTTTAGCCTATAACCGACCCCAAACAAAAAAACACCGTACATGGGACCGAAAAAGACCGTGGCATTTTCATATAAATGCATGAAAAGTACAGGACTTTCTGAATTCAAGAGCCAGTTCGGAATATTTTTGCTCCACACATTGAGAAAAGATTTAATGCTCTAAGTCAGAATTACGTCTAGATTATTTCTGCAAAATTTTAGCCCATAACGACCCCGAACAAAAAAACGCCGTAGGTACATGGGACCGAAAAAGACCGTGGCATTTTCATATAAATGTATGCAAAGTGCAGGGCTTTCTGAATTCAAGAGGCAGTTTCGGAATATTTTTGCTCCACACATTGGGAAAAGGTTTGCCGCTCTAAGTCAGAATTACGTCTAGATTATTTCTGCAAAATTTTAGCCAATAACGACCCCGAACAAAAAAACGCCGTACATGGGACCGAAAAAGACCGTCGCATTTTCATATAAATGCATGAAAAGTACAGGACTTTCTGAATTCAAGATCCAGTTTCGGAATATTTTTGATCCACACATTGAAAAAAATTTACAGTTCTAAGTCAGAATTACGTCTAGATTATTTCTGCAAAATTTTAGCCCATAACGACCCCAAACAAAAAAACGCCGTACATGGGACCGAAAAAGACCGTGGCATTTTCATATAAATGTATGCAAAGTGCAGGACTTTCTGAATTCAGGAGGCAGTTTCGGAATATTTTTGCTCCACACATTGGGAAAAGGTTTGCCGCTCTAAGTCAGAATTACGTCTAGATTATTTCTGCAAAATTTTAGCCAATAACGACCCCGAACAAAAAAACGCCGTACATGGGACCGAAAAAGACCGTCGCATTTTCATATAAATGCATGAAAAGTACAGGACTTTCTGAATTCAAGATCCAGTTTCGGAATATTTTTGCTCCACACATTGAAAAAAATTTACAGTTCTAAGTCAGAATTATGTCTGGATTATTTCTGAAAAATTTTAGACCATAAGGTCTAAAATTTTTCAGACGCCGTACATGGGACCGAAAAAGACCGTCGCAGTTTCATATAAATGTATGAAAACTGCAAGACTTTCTGAATTCAAGAGCCTGTTTCTGAATATTTTTGTTCCACACGTTGAAAAAAAGTTTACAGCTCTAAGTCAGAATTACGTGTAGATTATTTTCCCAAAAGTTTAGTCTATGGAGACCCAGGAGAAAAAAACGCCGTGCATGGGACCGAAAAAGACGGTGGGTCTCTCATATAAATGTAATACGAAATACGGATTATTTTGTTATACATTATTATAAATATATCCATGAATGAATCGATTTTTACAAATTTATCAATTTTTATAAAATTTATTGGTATTTTTGAAAGTTTATCGGTTTTTTGTAAAATTTTTCAATATATCGATTTTTCAAAAATGTATCGATTTTTTTTAAAATTTATCGATTTTTTAAAATTTTAATCGATTTTTAAAAATTTTATCGATTTTTCAAAATTTTATCGATTTTTCAAAATTTTGCTGATTTTTCAAAAATTTATCGATTTTTCAAAAATTTATAAATTTTTCAAAAATTTATCAATTTTTCAAAATTTATCAATTTTTCAAAAATTTATCAATTTTTCAAAAATTTGTAAATTTTTTAAAAATTTGTCAATTTTTTAAAAATTTATCAATTTTTTTAAAAATTTATTGATTTTTATAAATTTTTAAAAATTTTCGATTTTTTTATATAAAATTTACATAATTTTAGCAATTTTTATATTTTGTAGTATATTATGCTAAAAAGTACCAAAAACCTGCCTTTTGTAAATAGTATTAAAACCCGGTCTAGACCGTAAAGACCGGTCGACCGGTTTTAAAACCCGGTCTACCCGGTCTTTCGGTCTTTCGGTCTACCCGGTCGACCGGTTCTGACCGTAGCCTCTACTAGAAACCTTTTTTTTTTTTTTTTTTTATAAATTTATTCTTTATTAACAATCTGTCCGAGGACAATAAGCAAATTAGTTAAATTTAATACAATACATCACAGGGGTTATGTAACTCCAATGAGATACATAACATAAGAATGAAATTAATTAATTCATACACTGATAGAATTTTCGTTCATACTATTAATGAATCGATTTCATTAATCTGAATTCATTGGTTTAATGAAAATTTTTCATTTAATTAATGAAAAATTCATTAATTTAATGAATTTGTTTATTATATATTTTTAACTAACCCGTAAGATATGCTATAATTTTTATAAGGGTTTTGAATTTGCTAATTACTAAAATAGATATATGTTCCAGTAATGAACGCTAGGGTTGCACACTGAAAATATTTAAATATAAAAGTTCAAATAATGGCATCATTTTGTTTTGGCTATTTAGATCAATCGGTAATGCGGTAATGTTTGCATTCTGGAGATTGCGGGTAAAAGTCGAGTTCAGGGAGATGTCAAAAACGGTATAAAAACAAAAAAGAAATATATGTACAAATAAAAATTAATAAAATAAAAATAAATAATAAATAAAAAAGTAACGCAAAAAAATTATATTTTTTCAATTAGTTTTCATTTAATGAATACGTTTCATTGATTTAATGAACGCGTTCTTTGGGGACTTTTCAATGAAAAAAATCGTTGGATTAATGAACAAATTCATTAATACTATTCACAAAATTCTATCAGTGTACTTATGAGACAAATTACTTTCTTAAATGAAATATATATAAATTATAATTGAATTTATCTAAAAGGGAGATCTAAAATATGATTTCGTTTAAGTCTTCTGGTTTCATTCGTACTGTCTAGCAAAGATATTGCCACAGGATTAACATGGTCACTTAGCCTCTGCAGATACCTTTTACTTATGTTTCTAGCTTCATCTCGTACAGACAAAATTGATAGATCTTGTTTAATAACAGCATTTCTTACGTACCACGGTGCATCGAGAATTAGTCTTAACGTTTTTGATTGGTATCTTTCAAGAATTTCAATATTTGAGTTGCTAGCAGTACCCCATAGTTGGATACCATATGTCCAAACAGGTTTCAGAATTATTTTGTAGATTCGTAATTTGTTATTTAAGTTTAATTTAGATTTTGGCCCTATAAGCCAGTAAAGCCGTTTTGTTTTAATTGTTCCTGTTTGCTCTTGATATGAGCCTTCCAAGTAAGTCGTCTATCAAGAACCATTCCTAGATATTTTATAGTTTGTTGTTTTGGGATTACGTTACGATTTATAGTTACATCGGGACAATCACCAGTTCTGAGAGCAAAAGTTGTGTGAATGGATTTCTCGGAATTTACCTTAATGTTCCATTTCTTAAGCCAATGGTCAATATCGTCGAGTTCAGATTGTACAAGTAGAGATGCCTCAGCAGGAGATTTACTTGAAGCGATAATTGCTGTATCATCGGCATATGTAGCCACCAATACATTGTGCCTTGTAGGCATATCTGCTGTGTATATCGTATATAAAATGGGACCTAATTAGGGTTTGGGATTTCCCGGACTTTTTTATTTCCCGGGAAACGGGAATGAAAAAATTTAATTCCCGGGATTCCCGGGAATCCCGGGAAATATTTTTGAACAAAATTGTTAATGAAAACCACCTATATAAGTAATTTTTGTTAAAAAAAAAACACTATTTCAGTACAAATTCAGTCTGTGTAGTGAGAATTCAAAGTAAAAATATCAGAATGTTGAACATTTGATTTCACATAAATTACTCTAAGCACTGCCAAATGAATTGCATGATTCCAAACAAACAAACCGTTTCATCATACTTGGCCCATTAGATATGGTGGCCACAATGTTATTTTCCAAAGACAAATAAAACTCTTCTAGTCTTATTTCTACAATTCTTCTTATTTCATCAGCATTACATCTTCCTGATATATAAACCAACCCCAGGTTATAAAATGAATTATTTCCGTTTATACATATGTTCAAATATCTCTTTTGTGATATTCTTGCCCATTCATCTAAAAATATAGTAAATCTCCCATTGTTAGAAATATTGCTCGATATTTCTTTTATCATGATATCTTTTACATGATTGTAGTAATTTAATATAATGTTCTTTATATCGGTTTCATTTTTTTGCAATGCCAGGTTTTTATTATAAAAACTTTCTCGAATAAACGAAGATCTAGTTATGGTGCTAATTTGGAACCATTTCAGGAAATGTTTGCCCTACCATAAAACCTTTAATGCCTATTCAGCTTACACTTTTTTCTTCGGGTACTTTGCTAATTTTAGCTGAAACGTTGTTCTTGTTGTTGTTTTCTTCAAGAGAAGTTGCATGACCATCAATTTTTTTTTTGTGAACCAAATTTAGATGTCGGATAACCAAATTTAGATACCACCGTTAACCATTAATCTTTTCTTTTCATATTTATTAATGAAAACGTTACTTAAAATTATTGACCCTTAATATAAAGGAGTATTTTAAATTTAAAGTCGACTTTATTTTTAATCAAACGGTTTTGTTCATTTTGTGTATGAAAACCTTACAAAAATATTTATTTTTTCAAATATTTTGATTGGTTAAAAATAAATTAACCAATCAGAATGCTCCAAAAATAAATCAAGTCAAGGTATACTGCCACCCAATATTTTAACTAAAGTCGACTTTACCTAAATTATACATTTGAAAAATTTAGATACTAAGGGCGATTATTTGTAAGAAACAAAGCTATTTTTTCATATTTCTTTTAAACATTTTACCAAGTTTTTAGGTTTTACTACTTAAATTTTGAATAAGTTATGCGAAAAATCTTTATTAGTTGAAATGCTCCTAATTACTTGGCAAAGATTTTATTTCTGTGTCAAATAAATGTATTCCCTTTCAAAATATTTTAACAATTACATTTTTGTTTTGGTATTTAAAATATTTTTTATGACTAAAATTAAAAAATCCTATTCGAAACAAAAACAATTTAAAAAATTTAATATTTTTAAAATTTCCCGTTTTCCCGGGAAAAATATATTATTTTCCCGGGAATTCCCGGCAAACTTTTCCCGGGATTTCCCGGGAATTCCCGCCCGGGAATTCCCGAACCCCAAACCCTAGACCTAATACACTACCCTGTGGAATTAAAGCATTAATTTCATACAATTCTGATCTGTTTTCATTGACTTTAACATAAAAATGTCTATTATATAAATAGCTTCTCAAAAACAGAAAAAAAGGTGCGGGCAAAAGCTTTTTCATCTTATAAAATAGACCCAAGTGCCAAACTCTATCAAAAGCTTGCTGAATATCGAGAAAAGCAGCAGAACATTATTTTTTCTCCTCTAGAGCCTCGGTTATGACATTGACAATTCGATGAATCTGTTCTGGGGTCCCATGCTTATGTCTAAATCCAAATTGGTGCTCTGGGATGACATTTTTATTTTCTAAAATTGGTAATAGCCTTCGCAGAAATATTTTTTCAAATATTTTGGAAAAAATTACGAGGAGACTTATTGGCCTGAATGAAGGTACCAAATGTTGTGGTTTATTTGGTTTCTGAATCATTATTATTTCCGCACATTTCCACTGAGATGGAAAGTGGTTAAGTCTTATAATTGAATTGTAAACTAGAGTTAAAAATACGACACATTTGTGAGGTAGTTTACTGACAACATCCGCATTTATTAGGTCGTATCCAGGGCATTTCTTCTTATTTAACGTCTTGATTTCGTTTTTAACTTCATTTGGTGAAGTTAAAAACCATTTGTAAAGGGCTATTCAAAAATTCATCTATTTCTTCTTGTTGTGCTTCTGTATTGAAAGAGAATGGTGTGAACGTATTTTTTAAATGAAGAGCAAATGTCTCTGCGGTGTCTTTATCAGTCCTACACCATGACCCATCAGATTTTTTTATTAAAAAATTTCTTTTTGTTGGTCTTTTCAAGAATTTTGTAGCTTTTCACAAAAGGTGCTCGTCATATTTTGAGTTGTTTATTTCCTCAAGAAATTCAGACGTTTTTTTATTTTTTTGTTCGTATAATAACGATTTAAGTTCTTTACAAGCTTTATTAAATAAACGTTTGTCATATGAACTTCTACTTATTTGCCATCTTTTGCGTAATCTTCTTTTTTCTCTAAGGAGTTGTCGAGTTTCAAGAGAAATGTTAAAGTTGGGGTAATGTTGCTGATGTATTTCTTCAAGTACTGGTGTTGAAATATATGCGGCTTTATGTATTTCATTTGTAAAATGTTCAACTGCCTCATCAAGCTCGATTTCTGTTTTTAAACTGATATTAAGTCTAACTTTATTATCGAGGTATTGTTGAAACAGAGAGATATTTGTGTTTGGTGATAAAATATTATACTGAGGATTTTTCGAGGTAACTGAAATGTTCAAATTTACTAAAACGGGAGCTGAAATTCGGTACTTAGGTTCCTCTTCCAGCCTAATTCCAACAGGGAGAGAAAAAAAAGAAAAAGTGTCCCACTTGACAGCCTGCTCAAACTGCTGGAACTAGGAAGCTGAAATTCCCTGTCGATGGATTTTCGGAAATTCCTACCCAGAGGGGCACAAATAGTAAAAGTTGGCTAGAATCCTGAAATGTAAAACATATGTTCCTTGGAGTATGGGCTCACTTACCGGGAAGGTGCTTTTTGGACAGGGACATTGCAAAAATGGGGATTAATGAAGCGAAAAGTGCCACTTAAAGGCCTGCCCAAACCTCTGGAGGTAGGAAGTTGAAATCCTCTATTGTAGACATCCGCTAAGATGAGATTTTTGGACATTTCTACAGGTAGGGTCAAAAACAGGAAAAGTCTCCCCCTTAACGGCCTGGCCAAACTGCTGGAACAAGGGATCTTAAATTCGGTATTTGGGTTCCTTCTCCAACGTTAACGTCCCCTAAAATGGTATTTTTGGAAATTCATACCGGGAGGGGTAAAAAGGGAAAAAACACTCCCCCCTTGACGGCCTGGTCTAACTGCTGGATATAGAGACCTAAAATTATGTATGTAGTAGGTTCCTCCTCCAACACAGACGTCCTCTAAGACGGAATTTTTGGAAATTCCTACCGCGAGGGGTAAAAACGGAATAATTCTCCCCCTTGATGGCCTAACCGAACCCTTCGGCTAGAAACCTGTAATATATAATATGTTTTCCTTGGAATATGGGCTAACTTATCGACAAGGCATTTCTAGGACTTTGGACAGGAACGTGGTAAAAATGGTGGTTCAAAAGGGGAAAATTGCCCCCCCCCCCCCGCTTAACGTCTGCGTCTTTAGCTAGAAACCTAAAACTTAAAGAACAAGTGTATATGAAACACTAAAATTAAGAAACTAAATAGGAAACGAGTGGAATTGAAACACTACACAAGTGGAATGAAATGGATATAAACGTTGAACTATGGAATTGAAATTATAGACAATGCAAATGGATTGGAAGAGGGAATTACCTGTTCAAACACTATCCACGGAATATGAAACTTATGTAGCATTGAAACATACTCTCCAAAAAGTTACACAAATTAAAAATAAAATTAGAAAAGGAATGGAACTTATATATTCCGATATTTAAACTTCATGTAACGAAGCACCGGTGGAAGAAACCTACGCAGTAAATTTTCCAACTGAATTTGTGAATTTACTTGAATTGCCAGGTCTACCTTTACATAAACTGGAATTAAAAAAAAAACTTTAAGACACGCTAACAACGTAGCGGGCTTTGCCCGCTATTTTTAATATTATAAAATGCTTTCCAACCCTGCTTTACGTTATTTATTTTCATTTAAAACACAAATGAACAAAACTACTTACGGGTCTATCTACCTAAGTTCGCACTTTACCAAATTATCTTAACATACACACGTATATTGCAATTTATTATGGATTCATTACTAACAATCCACTTTCATGAGAAAAAGTGATCAAATATTTATTTATTTATTTTAAACCCATTGTTGTGCAGAATTATTTATTTGTGGTGGCTGGGTGAAGGCTTTTATTATAAAAAATAAAACTTTAAGGCACGCTAAACTTTAAGGCACGCTAACAACGTAGTAGGCTGCGCCCGCTAGTTACACGTATTTTTGTAATCGAAAGAAAAAAATATTTTTTGTTTATTAGAATATACTTTTACAATACCAAAAGTATTAACTGTAAAAAAACTTTAGTTTTTATCCATTTTGTTAGTTGTTTTTAAATTTTTGTAGTAAAAATTTGTCAGTTGATTTTACGGCATTTGTTTGCTAAAAACCGAAAAATTTGGAAACCGCGGTTTCGGTTTTTTAAAATTATAAAAACCGCGATTTCGCTTATTTTTCGGTTTTCGGTGATATTAATAGAATTGTTTTAAAATAATTAAATATAACAATATTCTAATTAAATATATGCTAATTAAATATGTATAAAAATTAAATAGTTTAATACGTCCAAGATATCTTTTAAAATTCGATTGAATTTCTTACTCGGATATTTAAAGGCAATAAACGCGGAAACCCGTTATAAATAAAATTTTTTTTCTTTTTTCGCCAACTAAAGCTGTATTTTAAAGAGTTTGAATTTAAATTTTAGCAATTTGTTTAAAACAATATAAAGTTAAAATTTTATAAATTTCGCAGAATACGAAATAAGGCTTTTTGAAAAATACGCGGTGAAAATCGTAACTGAATATGTGAAACCTAATATCTCGTAAACCACTTGACTTTTTGGTGCAATTTTTTACTAAAATAATACGCCTCAGTTTATATAATCCGTAATAAAGCCTATATGACACTTGCTAGTTTCAAGATTCTAGTTTTTTGCACCATCAATGCAAATCATATGAAGGGTGCTGCATTACCGACATTAATTTGACAGTTTGATAGTTTTTCGATATAGTTGCTCTCTTCACACACATTATTTCTCACATAAGGAAATTCGTGCTCTCTTCTATATTGGATTATTAATACTGAAACTAGCAAGTGCTATATAGGCTTTAACAAAAACAAAAAATTATTTAAAGCAGTTTTTAGTGGAGAAAATTTTCATAATATGCAATTTAATTAATTATTATAATTGGTTAAAGTATTTGTTAAAAACCGACTTATTTTTTTCCGTTTTCGGTTTCGGTTTTGAGGCTTGGAAACCGCAGTTTCGGTTTCGATTAAAAGCGAACAGCAAACTCTAATTTGTAGCTATTTTTAATTAATTGGTTAGTTATTTTTCAACAGTTAAAAATAACAAAATTTTTTGTTATTTTATATGTACTTATGTTTTAACTGTCATTTTCAGTAGTTTCTACCGAAAAACTTTTGTATGTGTAGAAGCTAAATTATCGTTTGTGGTTAGTTTCCATTCTTAATTGTTATATTTAACAATTTTCAAAAACCTTTATAAAATAATTATAAAATTTTCTGCCTCTGACTATTTTATAAAAAAAATTTTTATATTGAAATTTTCTTTCTTTCTTTATCAGTATCAGGCAATTAATAAAAGAAATTGTATCATCTTTCTTTGATTTGAAAATAATTTAAACAGAAAGTGATATTAATTTTTGATCTTAAGTCAAACTAAAATAACATTCAGTAGGTTTGAGGTTAAGAAGAAGAATAAACCTTCCTCAAAAGTTATAAACACATTAAATTTGCAAATCAGACTAGATCTAGAACCTCAAACCTACTAAATTAGAATTAATAAAAATACATTAATGACAATATTAATTGTATTTGGTCTATAAGACGCGTTTGAAAAAACAACACTTTACTATAAAAAAATAAACAATGCCCTGTTGGCTGTCCGTCTCCAATATACACAAATTGCCTGCACTTGTACATACAAACCATACGTCAATGTGGCAATATTTGTGAAAAGGTGACACGGAGGAAATAACATTCATTTACTTAAATAACAGATCAACTAAAAAACATTTCCCCCATTCAGAAATTTGTCGTTTAAATTTTCTACTGAATTATCACACAAAAGGTTATGTTATCGGTCGAACCATGAGTGTATTTGTGTTTTTCTTTTCACAATTAACTTCGGAAACATTTAACAACATTGTGAAAAAAACGCTTAAATTCTATATGCATTTTAATTTTTTTCTTTTAAATAAAGTTTTGGGCTAAAAAAGAGATTTTGTGCGTTCCCGTACTTTTGGGCAATTTTGTCATTTAGAGAGAGAATTTTGTGCTTACTCTAATTTACTGAACTTTACACAAAAAGTAAAGTAGCGTATTTAAAATAACGAGTTTTTTCTAACGGTTATAAATTTTTGTCTGTGTACATAATTTTATAAGTTTCCCCAGTATACAAAAACAAAAACACCACGGGAAAAATTAAACAAAAACATTTTAAAAAGCCCCCCCGAAAGAAATTCCTAGCTACGTGCCTGGGTATGAGAATGATTATCACAACTATATAATAGCATGATTGTCGCGATCATAAAACCAAAAATATATGATGCTCTTCGAATATGGTCCTCCGAACCATGCATGTGAAAAAAGACTTTGTGGTACAAAAAATTAACTAAAAAAATTAATCTACGATTTACATTCTGCAAACGAATATATTGACGCAAAAATTTTCCTTTTTGATTATTACCCAGCAAAAATATTAAGGACTACTTCAAAAAGAATGACTATTTTATCTACATCCAACAAAATAATTTACAAAAATAAAATAAAACAAATACAACAACACATAGCGACATGACGCACAAGCATAGTTTTCTACTGAAAAATTGTTAAATTTACAGCAGTATCGGTTCTTTCCTATGATAGGCACGTGTATCATGAATTGATGGAAATCCCAAATTTGAACTACTTTTATTTTTGAGTTGTGGTTTTTCTGGAGCTGGTAGTAGTTCAAAATTTTACATTTCCATCAATGAATTTAACATGTGCGTGTCATACGAAAGAACCAATACTGCTGTAAAGTTAACAATTTTTCAGTAGAAAGCTATGCTTGTGCGTCATGTCGCTATGTGTTGTTGTATTTATTTTATTTTATTTTTGCATTATCTTATTTTGAATGTAGAGAAAAAAGTCATGCATAAAAAAGTGGATGTTCTCTTTTTGCAGGGTAACTTATTTTGTATAGGTAATATCGAAAATTTTACAATATTATTGCCACAATTAGCTAAAATCTTGTTTAAACATGATTATATCTGAAACGTAAATACCTTATAAGTGACACCTTTGTGTAAATATTAAATTGAAATGTTTGTATGTTAATTATTTAAATTCAATTAAATTCACATAATAAGATAATATGGATTAAGTTTATGTTCTTATATACCGAGCCATAACCGCCAAAAAAGCTTAAGTGACATGATTTTCAATTGTCGTTTTTTAATAAAAATCTACATTTCTTAATCAATTGCATCATCTCCAAAAATTTTGTAGCTCTGGGTAATTTAAGCAAAAAGCTAAAATATCTTAAGTGCCAACTTCTATGAACAAACCACAATTGGTTTACATTTTTCGTGACCGCAAAGTGTCGCTTAGCTTTTTTTCTTTATTGAATATCTTAAAAACTTTGAAACGCTCGGGCATGCGTTATGCATTGTTGGATGCGTCGTTCAAATTTTTTTATTTGATATTTAATATGTTTATAAATTTTTGGACCCAACATGAAAAAACGGCAAAAATTAAAATTGGGTAATTTTTGACCCCAACTTTTTAACCTCTAAAAGTGAGATTGGGCAGCTAAAAAGTAAAAACTGTTTATTATTTTTTTTTCCTTTACAATATATCCAAATTTCATCAAAATCGATCTTGTATAAGACCAGGCACGCTATGAATTTATTTCGGTGGGGGGGAGGGGGGAGCTTTTGAATAATTTTTGTTTAATTTTTCCCTTTTTTTTGTTTACCTACTGGGAAAACTTATAAAACTATGAAAACAGGAAACAATTTATAACCGTTACAAAAAACTCTTTATTTTAAGTTAAGTGCGATCCTTTGCTTTTTATGTAAAGTTCAGTAAAATGAGAGTAAGGACAAAATCTAAATAAGAAAATTGTCCAAAAGTACGGGAACACACAAAATTACTTTTCTAACCCAAAACTTCATTTAATAGAAAAAAATTAAAATGCGTATAGTTTTAGTCTGAAAATCGCACAGATACACATATTTTTAGTATTTAAAGTTTTTTTTTACTTTGTTCAGCTAATTTTTATATATCGTTCAGTTAATTTTTATATATGTATATATTCATAATTAAAATTTAAAATTTTTTCACAATGGTGTTATTTGTTTATCATTGCACCAGCTGTCCCTTTTACAATTTTCCGAAGTTAATAAGGTTGTTCATAAGGGGTGTGCTATCTGTTGTATCGTTGTATCGTCCTAACAAAAAACAGAGTTGTTAAAAATTTTATTTGTGTTTAACAACGATTTTCTATTCAGTTTTCTATCTGTTAGCACACTCAAACATAGGACACTAAACATATGTTAAAATGTTGTATCGTGCTATTCTCAAATGTTGTATTTTTTCAATTTAATTTTTAGCAACTCTGTTTTTTGTTAGGACGATACAACGATACAACAAATAGCACACCCCTTGTGAAAACCCTTAATAGTAAAAAGTAGAGATGGGCGCGTGACTGAATTTTGACTCACGCTCACGAAAGAAAAATAATAATCACGCACGACTCACGCACGAACATTTTTTTATAATCACGCTCACGTGATTAATTTTAATTTGTATCACGCTCACGAAATACTCACGATATATATTATGAAATTTGTTTTTATCCATGGATGGTAACCGAAACGATGCGGTTATCGGTAGGGGTAACGATATTTTAGATTATTTCGGTAACGGTATTTTAAGGGTAACGCTATTTCATTTATTTCGGTAACGGTATTTTAAGGATAACCGTTTTTTGATTATTTCGGTAACGGTATTTTAAGGATATCGGTAGTCAGTTTTTTCGATGCATCCCTAAATTTTTTTTCACGAAAAACAAACGAGATTAAAAACTGAACCAATTTACCAACTTAATGTACGAAAAATATTCAATAATCCAGTGCAATTGCCAAAAATAGAAAATTAAAAATATCGGCAACGGTATTTTAGGGGTAACGGTATTTCATTTATATCGGTAAGGAAATTTTAAGGGTATATTTAATTTATTTCGGTATCGGTATTTTAAGGCTAACGGTATTTCAGTCATTTCGATAATGGTATTTTAAAGATAGCGGTATTTAGGTAACGGTATTTTAGGGGTAACGGTAGTCAGTTGAAAGGGTTTTGAATCGATAACGGTATTTTAGCGGTATTGCCTGCCAACCCTGTTTTTATCTTAATTATTTAAGGGAACTTTATTGAATATAACTTTTATTTATTTAGGACCATTAACAATAAACAAATTAACCTAAAGTTTTAGCTTACTTAGAGTTACAGATGTCAAATTCCATACAAATTTGAATGTTTTCACTTTCAGTTTGTGTTAACTTCAGGTTATTTGTTTATTGTTAATGGGAGATAGAATTAAAATTAGCTTAACTATAAAAAAATTTTGTTAAAAATTTAACTAATATGCAAGTGCTTGTTGAAATATAAATATTACTGACACTTTAGAAAAACCTTTATTTTCTATTGTTGATTATACTTGAATGGATGTCACTACATTGCTAGATCTGTCAAAACAATAGAGTAGTATATTGGAAGATGACAAAGCAAATTGTGGTATTTTTTTTTTGTTTTTTCTTTGATATTTGAAATGTTTAGAAACGCTACTAGACGAGAACAAGAAATTCTCATTGAGTTTGCACTTTAACTTAACAAATATTTCTAGAAATACTGAAAACGTCGCCCACTGTCGATTGCCTTATTCAAGAATAAAATTTGGATAGGGACATGCTTTTAACAGATTATTTTTCATAATTTGTTAATTAGGTTTTGGGATTTTAGCGCATTTAATTCCCTTTATTTAATTTTATATTTAAAATTTTTAAATAACTTAAAAAATTCATTGTAAATCTTTAAATGTTATTCCAAATTTTCGAGGAGGAACAAAATTTTTCAATGTTTTGTACAAGAAGTCGATTTCTTCTTTACATAAGAATTCTGGTAGAAGTAGAAAACACCCGTTCGCTAGTACCTGAACTGACTGGAATACACATTATTTTAAGGAGGGGAAGATCTCTGGAATTGTTACAAAATTGTAAATTATCACAACCTGGTTTAATATAATCAGGTAAACTGACGCACAAAAATTTACTCACAAATATGCATTTAAAGTCAAAATATGCAAAAACATGCATTTTTGACAAAATATGCAAATATATTCAATTACAAATCGATGCCATTTTGTTCTAAATTTGTTGATTCGGATAAATATTTAGTGTCATGGTGTTTGTGTTCGTACTCCTCCGAAACGGCTCGACCGATTTTTATGAAATTTTATATGTATTTGGTAGGTATGAGAATAGGTCGTAAAGTATATTTCATACCGCTAGAGGATTAGGGCGTCCCTATATATAAAATTTTCGTGTTGCCATGGCAACCAGGCCTTGGCGTTACTATGACAACCAGGCATCACTTATAGCATTAACCTAAACTAATCTCCTCTTGTCCTATATCATTTATCTCATCTAAATTTAGTTTTTTTGTGGAAACATATTTTTTTTTGTTGTGGAAACTTTTTTATTTTTGTGAAAATACATCTTTTTTTTTTCTTTTGAAACACTTTTTTTTGTGGAAACATTTTTTTTTTTGTGGAAACACTTTTTTTTTGTGGAAACACCTTTTTTTTGTTTTTTGTGGAACCACTTCTTTTTTGTGGAAACATTTCTTTTTTTTTTGTGGAAGGATTTTTTTTGGAAACACTTTTTCTGTTTTTTGTGGAAACACAGACAGCCTTACTATCAGTATTTTTCAAAGGTATATTTTTGTTATATTCGACTTTATTTTAAAGCAAAGGTTTTGTTTTAACCGTACTATACAAAATATTTAAAATAGAACTTTTAAAATAATGCCAAACATAAACATTCAAAAATGTTGTTTATTTTTATTGAAAACCAAAAATTCAAAAATAAAAAGGAATATTGTAACGAAATGTAAATAAAATTTGAAAACAATAAAAACAAAATAAATAAATAAATAAATAAATAAATATAAATTAAAAACGAGTAAAAAGGTTAAAGTCGGGCATGCCGACTATACAATAACCTACACCAGTCTGGTGTATTGTTTGGATCCGAAATTCGAATGGGTTAAAATGGGGCTTATGTCAAAATGTTCTATAATGTGAGTCAGCGCACCAAATTTCATTAAAATATCTTAATATTTGCGACCTGCAGTTTGTAACCAAGCCAATTTTGGGGGGACCCTTATATGGGCACTAGTTCTAAACATGGACCGATGTTCACCAAAATCAATAGGCTTCGTCCTTGGGCCAACATAGGTCTATGTACCAAATTTCATCAAAATATCTTAATATTTGCGACCTGCAGCGTATAAACAGTATAATTTTGGTAGGACCCTTATATGGGCACTAGGTCTAAACATAGACCGATATTCACCAAAATCAATAGGCTGCGTTATTGGGCCAATATAGGTCTGTGTACCAAATTTCATCAAAATATCTTAATATTTGCGACCTGCAGCGTATAAACATTATAATTTTGGTAGGACCCTTATATGGACACTAGGTCTAAACATGGACCGATGTTCACCAAAATCAATAGGCTGCGTTATTGGGCCAATAGGTCTGTGTACCAAATTTCATCAAAATATCTTAATATTTGCGACCTGCAGCGTATAAACATTATAATTTTGGTAGGACCCTTATATGGGCACTAGGTCTAAACATGGACCGATGTTCACCAAAATCAATAGGCTGCGTTATTGGGCCAATGTAGGCCTGTGTACCAAATTTCATCAAAATATCTTAATATTTACGACCTGCAGCGTATAAACAGTATAATTTTGGTAGGACCCTTATATGGGCACTAGGTCTAAACATGGACCGATGTTCACGACAATCAATAGGCTGCGTTAATGGGCCAATATAGGTCTGTGTACCAAATGTCATCAAAATATCTTAATATTTACGACCTGCAGCGTATAAACAGTATAATTTTGCTAGGACCGTTATATGAAAGCATATTTTAAATATTTTATATGGTACGAAAATTAAAATAATAATCGACTTTTTCTTTTTTATAGTAAAGGTGTTTTTGTGGAAACACTTTTTTTGTGGAAACATTTTTTTTTGTGGAAACACTTCTTTTTTTTCTGGAAACACTTTTTTTGTGGAAACACCTTTTTTTTGTGGAAACACTTGGTTTTTGTGGAAACATTTTTTTTTTTTGTGGAAAGACTTTTTGTTGGAAACACTTTTTTTTTTTTGTGGAACACTTTTTTTTTTGGAAACATTTTGTTTTTTTTTTTTTGTGGAATCACTTTTTGTGGAAACTTTTTTTTTTGGAAACACTTTTTTTTTGTGAAAACACTTTTTTTTTGTGGAAATACTTTTTTTTGTGAAAAATTTTTTTTTTTGTAGAAACACTTTTTTTTGTGGAAAAATTTTTTACATTTTTGTCGTTTATTTAACCTTCTTTTTCAATTTTTAATTTCACAATTTTCTTGAGCGTAAGGTTTGTTTTTTATATATAAAAATTTTTTTTTTTTTTTTTTTTTTTTTTTTTTTTTTATTATTTTCGATATTTCGCTACTCCATTGTGTAGCATCTTCAGGAAAAAAAAAAAAAAAAAAAAAAAAAAAAAAAAAATTTTTATATATAAAAAACAAACCTCAAGAAAATTGTGAAATTAAAAAATTTTTTACTTTTAACACACTTTGGGAAAGAAAATTTGTCCACGCCCACTTTTTTTAACACTCTTTCGGGAAAGAAAATTTGTCTACGCGCACTTTTTTTTAACACATTTTGTTTTGTTTTATTTTGTGTTTGTTTACGACCATTTTTTTTTTATTTTTTTGAAACACTTTTTCTATCACACTTTCGGGAAAGAACGGGGAACGAGTGGAATTGAAACTCCAGAAAATGGCAATGGAACAGAGAACGAAATAGAATATGGACCGAAATTAAACAGAACGGGGAACGAATGGATTCGCAATTACAATAAACAAATCACAAAGAGTCATGGTGTTTGCGGCATTAACCTTGAAAATCCATGTTTTTCGCATGGCCTGTTCCCGTGTCAGAAAACCGACCTATTTTCATACATATCTACCAAATACACATAAAGAATTTCATAAAATTTC
This sequence comes from Leucophora obtusa, assembly GCA_949987735.1. Classification (NCBI taxonomy): domain Eukaryota; kingdom Metazoa; phylum Arthropoda; class Insecta; order Diptera; family Anthomyiidae; genus Leucophora; species Leucophora obtusa. The sequence goes on along the minus strand of OX465295.1, from coordinate 166,223,407 downwards.
AAGATCCATCTGCTAACACATTCTCGAACCAATTATTAGATATCGGCGATGGAAAAGTTGCTGTCTAGGAAAATAGTGGATGCATAAAATTGCCCACTAATTTTTGCACTATCGTCCGCAAAATGCTCTCATTGACCGCATATTTCCCGATGTACGCACACAATACATAAAGCATGCATGGCTGGCAGAAAGAGCTATTTTGGCAGCAAAAAATGTGGACGTCGACGATTTAAACTTCAAGATACAACAGTCATTGCCAAGCGACTTAGTATCACACAAATCGATCGATACAGTTTGCGATGCTAACGAAGCTGTAAATTATCCAACAGAGTTTTTGTCAGGCATGCCACCATACCTTCTATGACAGAAAGTTGCATCTCCGGTTATTCCACTTCGGAATTTGAACCCACCACGGCTGTGCAATGGCACACGATTAGTCTTTAAAAAATGTATAAAAAACGTTATCGAAGCCACCATTTTGAATGGTAAATTCAGAGATGAAAATGATTTGCTACCACGAATTCCGATGATTACCATAGGTGTACCAATTGAATTCAAACACGTTCGATTTCCTTTTAGATTGGCAATCGCAATGACAGTCAATAAGTCGCAAGACGAAATGATGTCTGTTTGCGGCTTAGTTTTGGGCACATACGTGGCATGTTCTCGCGTGGGCAAACCATCGAGCTTATTTGTGTTGGCTAAAGACGGACTGACAAAAAATATCGTACACTCAATTGCTCTTTGAAATGAATATTGATTTTCTTTGTTTTATTTTCATACTTTAGGATACAAAATATATTATTTTTTTTATTTTGGGTCCTATGCATAATCGTTGTGTTTTATATTCTTAACAACTAGGGTTTTTTTTCCCGGGACAGCGGGATTTTTTTTCAGAATTTCCCGGGATCCCGGGAATTCCCGCTCGTTAGAAAATATAAAAATTCGACCTATGTTGTACTTGAAAAACTCGATTTCTATTAAAACACCGTCCGAAATAGTTCATGTTTTGGTTGTAGCCATGAAAAAATATATTTAATATATTCTGAAAAAAGGACTAAATATAAAATATCAACGTCTTCCACTTTTTCTAGATCAATTCATTTAACAATTTAAACCATGAATTAATATTTAAGTAATTTATTTATATGGAAGGCCGTCTTAATTTTAAAAAACTCTTAGAAATATATTAACTAAATATTTCGCAGTTTAAACGGTTAAACGAATTGATATAGAAAAGGTGAGTCACGAATATTTTATTTTCATCCCTTTTTTAGGATATATTGGACTTGTTAATGGGTGCAAACTTGTGTCCGACCAGTTTTATAGTCAGAACTAAGATAGATTTTTTGCTTAAATATTTCTTAAATATGAAATCCAAAAATTTCTATTTCTAGATATTTTGTTTCTTTCTATGAAGATTTTCAGAAGTATCAGTCTAGAATTATTTTTATAAAAAAGTTTAAAAGTGAGTATTTTTCACACCAATTTTTAGGCAAATACGCCTAAATTGTATTATAAAATTAAACACTAAAATATTATTATATAGTTTCTTAACTTTAATTGATTTTCTTAAATAGAATTTTTCTATGCCACAACTTCTTAATAAGAATTTATTTTATTTTCATATTTAGTTGCATTTTATATTAACATATAAAAAAATCCAAAATAATTTGAAAAAAGCATCTTATTATTTTAAAAATAAACAATATTTAATAAATACAAATGAAATAAAGAAGTAGCAATTGAACTTCAAATGAAATTATTTGAAGTAAAAGAAACTAAAAATACGTATGTCAATTGAAAATACGAAAATATTAATAATTTTTTTAATTTTTATCCTAGTTGTTTGGAGGTATTTGGAACACTATAAGATTTTGGGTACGATTTTACTTTAGTACACATGCAAAACATATAGGGAAGGCAAATCTTTCGGAAAATATTGTAGTGTAAACCAGCCTATATAATTGAACAAAGATCATTTCAAAGCGCAACAATAATTTCAAGCCCGATGGTTCCAACGCGAAATGAAAGTAAAATTCCAGAGAATTTTTCAAAGTTACTTCAGTTTTTAATTTTATGGCCTCTTGCAATATCTGTGTGGCGCGAAAGCCCAAAAATGTTGCACATTTTTGGAGTTAGGATCTCTCTCGCGTTCACGAATAATTTAAATTTCAACTGTTCTTTTCCGTTTTTTTATATTATTTTATTCGGATTTATCAAACAAACCACTAACATAATATTGTCTTATACTGATTGAAAAAAATCCTGAAAAAATAGCAAACAAAAAAGGTACTCAAAACTAATTAAAAGGGGCCCTACACAGAAAGCTTTTTAAATTAGTTAATCCTTTTTGGTAAATATTAGTAAGATAAGTGCAGCAAAAATGTAACTATTAAATATACGAAATTTTAGTATTATTTGATTTAAATTTCGTTTAATTGAATTGCAAATTTACCTTGCCCAGCAAAATCTTAGTAATGGGTGCTCATTACTAATATCTAAATAATAAGCAGTCAAAAATCATTATTTTTGTTCGACAAGGTCATTTTTGTAAGTAGTTGTCTATATTCGCTGCATGAAAAAACGCACATTTGTTCACCCGCTTACCCGCTGCATTACAAAAGTATATAAAATAACTAGTTACCAAAATAAGTAGTTATTGATGTGCTTATATGCAGTTAAAAAATAAGTGGTGACAAGTTGTTAAATAATACGACTTACTTATATACTTACTAGTGGATAAAAAATAAGTAGTTACCAAATTCACATTATCTTTATAAATAAATAAGTAGTCGCGCGTAAGCTAGAATACTTATAAAAACGGCTTCGCCTAACAAAAATAACTAGTACTGACGCCGAATTATAAGTACACTCACAAAGTAAATACAGTCACTTTTTGTTAGTTGTTTCTGAAGTTTTGCCGTTGAGTTGTTTTTAAAAATAATAACAGTTGTTCGTAGAAGAAAAATAATTTTTAAATTTTTTTAAAAGTTATTTAAAAATTTAATTAAATAAAAATACGCATATTTCGTAACAGTCAAATTTTCTAGTCAATTTTTTTTGTTTTAAAGTAAAACTAAAAAAAATGAACCAAAGAAAAGTATTTTGTAGTAAAAGTTGTTTGAAATAAAAAAATAACAATTCAATTATTTGAATTGTTTATATTTTAAATTTTTTAGTAAAATCAAAATAAATTTAGTTCTTCGCACCATGTTGCTTGTTATTTTTATAGTAAAAATAAATTAACTTTAAGTTGATTTTACGGTTTCTTATAGTCAATTATTGATAGTCAAAAACAAATAAAAATTGTTCAATTAAATGAAAATATGAGTAGACCGGTTTTTAACTGAAATTTATTCCTTTTAAACAGAGATGGGCTAAAATCATTACCATTACATTTTCATTACCATTACTTGATGTAATGGTAATGGCGCTTTTTTTATCATTACCATTTTTTGAAGAAATGGTAATGTTTTTTTTTTCATTACCATTGCGTTAAAAAATGGTAATGAATATTTTTTTTAATTTTCATTTGTTTTGAAAATTAAAATGAACCTTTTTTTAATCTTCATTACTTTTACCTAATGTTTACATAGTAATGAAAGACCCATTTGTTTTTCATTACATGCCGTTTTTGTCGAAGTTTTTTATTTTAAAAATATTAGGTTTACAAATTACTAAAAACATTTTTTAGTTCATAATCCGAGGCCTATGGTATCCATATTTGATACCAAGTTTTGGTGGCTAGTTGCAAAAAAAAGATCGCGAAAAGAAATTGCATAAAGAAAATTCCTGCATTAATGTATTTGTTTGCAGAACATAAATAGCTGATTAAGTTTTTTAATTCAATTCTAGTACCATAGCCTTTGTAAGTGCGGTTTTTTTTAATTTATAATCTAAGGACTATAATACTCATTTCGTACAATAAAGTTTGGTGGCTAGTTGAAAAAATAAAAATTGCGAAAAAAAATCGCAAACAAAAAAAATCCAAAAAGGAAAATTTTTGCATTAATATATTTGCTTGCAGAATGTAAATCGTGATGTAGTGGGTTATTTTGTAAAACGCAACGCTTTGCGTTGCGTTGATTTGTGTGTAAATTGTTATTGTTACAAAAACAATTTATATGGAAAACAACGCAACGCAAGGCGTTGTGTTTTACAAAATAACCCCCTAAGTGTTTTAATTCAATTCTTTTACCATAAAGTTTTTTCGCGTCCCGCCATTATTTTGGAGTTTTTTAAGTGCGGTCTTAAATTCTAGTGACTATAATACCCGTTTCATACAACAAAGTTTGGGGGCTAGTTAAAAAAACCGCGAAAAAAATCGCCAAAAAAAAATTTACAAAAAGGAAAATTCTTATATCAATAGATTTGTTTGCAAAATGTAAATCGCTGAATAAGTGTTTTAATTAAATTTTTTTACCATAAAGTCTTTTTTCGCGTCCCGCCATTATTTTGGAGCTTTTTAAGTGCGGTTTATTAAAATTTGTAATCTAGGGACTATAATGCCCGTTTCATAGAACAAAGTTTGGGAGCTAGTTAAAAAAAAACGCGAAAAAAATCGCAAAAAAAAAATTTACAAAAAGAAAAATTCTTACATCAGTAGATTTGTTTGCAGAATGTAAATCACTGAATAAGTGTTTTAATTAAATTTTTTTACCATAAAGTCTTTTTTCGCGTTCCACCATTATTTTGCAATTTCTTAAGTGCGGTTTTTTCAAATTTATAATCTATGGACTATAATGCCTATTTCTTTTTTCGCGTTCCGCCATAATTTTTCTATTTTTTAAGTGCGGTTTTTTTAAATTTATAATCTAGAGACATACATCAAAGTTTGGTTGCTGGTTGCCAAAAAAAAACATTGCGAAAAAAAATTTACATAAAAGAAATTTTTTTAGTGTAGAACAAAGAACAACACGTTCTTTACATCATTATGTTAAGTAATGGTAATGAAATTTCATTTGTCTACCTAGTGTAGAAAAAATGAAAATGATTTTTTGTTTTTACTACCATTGCGTATTGTAATGAAAATTATAAAAACGTTTCATTACATGTAAAGAAAACAAATTAAATTAACATTTTTTTCATTGCAATTACATTTTGTAATGGTAATGAATTTTTTTTTTAATTTTCATTTTATAGATTTAATGGTAATGAAAACCCGCAATGGTCATTACAAAGTAATTAATTACTCTCATCTCTGGATTTAAATTGTATTTTTAGTTACTTTTACCTTCAAAATAATTTGTGTTTTGTAAACAATTTTAGTTTCATTATATAACCACTTATTTGGTAATGAAAGATTTTGCTGGGTCTCTCCTGCTACAATAAACAGAAATATTTGCTAGAAAATATTAGACTGCTGCATTCGCATTAAGAAAAGAAAAAAAAATAATAAAAATTTAAAATTGTTTGTGATGGTTTAATCGACTGATATCTAGGAAATTTTTTGCTAATTTTAGAATGGTAAATTGTCATTTCCGATTAACTAAAATATAACTGAAATTTTGTAAATTTAACAGATGTTTATCTTGCCGTTTGTATCTTTCTAATGTTTAGTAACTTTCTTTCTTTATTAGTGAACTGTGAAATATAATGCCAAATTCTAGTCGTTTTAATTCCGATTGTTTTTTGTACAAAATGTTTCATTTTGTATGGAAATTTCCGGTTTTTTTTTGGGCTCTACAAATTAAGGAATGTAGGTAGACATGACACCCTTTTCTCTGGAGAGGGGCGCACCGCAAAAAAAATATGAAAAGCTAACGGTATAATGCTTAACTGCAGGTGGAAAAAATTTGTAAAATGTCTAATTATGCCAAATTACAACTCTATAGTAATAGCTTGTGCCTGTAAGCAGGAAACCGGTCATCTTTAACGAAATCCAAAGGTTAATTTATCAATTTTATGTTTATTTTATAATAATTAGAGTTGGGTCGTTCATGAACGAACTAGTTCATTTGAACGGTTCAGTTCATTGAATGATATGACATCGTTCACCATTATTCGTTCTTTTCGTTTAATCGTTCATTTCATTCTTTTTTGATTCATAGAAAAAGTTTATCTATTTCATATTAATTTTTTTCAAAAAATTAAATGTTTCCTTTTTTTAAATTTTTATTTAAATTGTAATTTTCTGACGCTATTAGGGTATGTATAATAAAATTAATGTAAACATGTAACATCCTGTGCGCCAATAAATTGTCAAAAGGAACGACAGAGTTCACGAATCACTGTTCAGACACATTTCATGACAAAAAAAGAACGGATGAACGATTTGAACGAACTAGTTTAATAAATTGTATTGCACGATAAGACCTAGTCACCAAAAAAAACCCAACTCTAATAATCATTATGACGAAAACTATTGGTAGTAAAGCACCGTAAGTTGTTTTTCACGTGGAAAAATTTCACTCGAACTTTAAATGCTTTAAATTGCAATTTAAGTTAAAAAATTTAACAGTATTTTAATTTAATAACAAAGCCACAATCACAATAAACACAAAATGTCACTTTTTCATCAGAAAAATAATAGTCTTGTACATTAAATTTGCGTGAAAACTAAGTTTGCACAATTTTCACGTGAAACTCATTGTCCCGAAAAATAATTTTTTTTATATGGAGTATAACAGTTTTTTCACGTGAAACTGGAACAACTTACGGTACTTAATAATTAAAAATAGCCACTTATCAATTAAAAGGTGCAAAACAATTTCAGTTTCCTATTTGCATCCACATTTTATAAATTTTTTCTCAGTAAAAGAGAGTATTGCATTCTATTTATTTTCTAACCTCTTTGATTATTCAAGATTTTTACAAAAAACCCATAACCAAAAACAATTTATATGGGCACGAGATAGCTTAAAATTTTTTTTAGAAAACAGTTTTCGCAATTGGAGTCTATTTTATTTATGAAAATTAAGAAACTTGGCCATTTGCTACTTGATACCAAAAAAAAAATTTTTTTTTTACATTTCTTAAAAAACGTTGTTGATTTTGACGTATTTTGTTACGTTTCAAAATTTGTCAAATCATTTCGGGGGGCTCGAGTCCCCTAGCCCCGTCTAGCCACGTGCCTGTGTAAAACTAAAAACAGAAAAAATTATAAAACGCTTTCCACTGTAAAATGTTAGTTTTATCGCTTAAGCTTTTTTTGGCGATCGTGACTCGATATTATGCAGTTATTAAATATTCCCATTGCTTCAATAAACAACCTACAAATCTGAGAAGCTTGCCGTATTGAAAAGCATATATTTATATTAAATTTTTAAATATATACCCGTTTAAAAAAATTTATATGGGGCTTTATATAGTCATATGTAATTTAACATGTGTCTTTATACAATTTTATCCGAGAAATAGGCCCATATAATTACGTATATTTGCATCAATTCAGTTATAATTTGATAATATCAGATATAATGTATTCGAATAATGGCGCGATAAAATTTGATCAGATTTTATAAAATTATAGCTGAACTCGTACAAACATATAGAAAATCATATATTGTTGTATTCGATTCATGTACTATAAATTCCACTCAAATCTTAATTATTTTCAAAAATAATTACCTGAGAGTATGTGTTTTTGTCAGTCCTAAGTAGTGCTGGTAATTTCGGTTACTTTTATATAGTCGATACTACTCGATATTTTTGATTTGGATACTCGATATTACTTGATACTTTTAACGGTTTTTAAATTTGAAATTTTTTTAAATTTTTTAGTAAAATTCTTTGGAAATGTTTATGGTAATTTAATATTTAAATTTATAAACATATTTTTAAACTTTTTCATCAACTATTCATTGCGTTTTTCATAGTTTTTTAACATATAATTTTAAATATTTTACTTCTGATTTTTTTCTTTGAGCAGAGTTGTGGTTTTTGTGGTAAATATTTTAGCGAAGTCACATTTTTATATATTTTGTCTGTCCAAAATGCAACTCTAAAAATATCGAGTAGTAGTTTTGAGTATCGAGTACCCAAAAAAAAAAAGACAAATAGTCGATACCCACTACATATATTTTTACCAGCACTAGTCCTAAGTCACTTTCAAAAATGATTTTTTAGCTTTAAGCACCGTAAGTTGTTTGAATTTCACGTGAAAAAACTGTTATACTCCATATAAAAAAATAATTTTTCACGACAATGAGTTTCACGTGAAAATTGTGTAGACTTTGTTTTCACCCAAATTTAATATACAAGACTATTATTTTTCTTGTGAAAAAGTGACATTTTGTGTTTATTGTGATTGTGGCTTTCTAATTACATAAAAAAGATTTCCATTTTCAGAATTTAAATCACTATTTAAGGCCTTTAAAGTTTGAGTGAATTTTTTCCACGTGACTAACAACTTACGGTGCTTTAACGTTAAACTTTATGAAAATTATTAACTTTTTTTGGATTTTGACAAAAGAATATGTTACAGGAAAGCATAAACACCTTCTAACAAATGCCCGTATTCTATTTAGTAAATGTGTTATATGTTACAATTTTTGGGCAGATCTTAGAAGCACTGTATAAAAAAATCAAGTTTTCAAAAGCTTTTATTAATTTGAATTTAAAGCACCGTAAGTTGTTTGAGTTTCACGTGAAAAAACTGTTATACTCCATATAAAAAAATAATATTTTTCACGACAATGAGTTTCACGTGAAAATTGTGTAGACTTTGTTTTCACGTATATTTAATGAACAAGACAATTATTTTTCTGGTGAAAATGTGACATTTTGTGTTTATTGAGATTGTGGCTTTGTTATAAAATTAAAATTTTTTTGGTTTTTATAACTTAAATTGCAATTTGAGGCATTTAAGTTCAAGTGAAATTTTTTCACGTGAAAAACAACTTACAGTGCTTAAACAACAAATTTTTAATTCCTCAGTAGCTGGATTTGTAGAACTGTTGCGTACAAACATTTTGTTTCTTTACAGGCCTGAGTTCGAAACCCACTGAGGGCTATTACAATTTTTTTTATTTTTTTTTTTTATAACAATATTTGTTTTCTTCCACAAAGCACATGACAATTTGTTTCACTGTAAAAAATAACTTCCAAAGGGAACCGGGACACTTATCGGAAGAAGGTCTCTGGATTTGGACAAAATTCTGTTTGTAGATCCTCATGACTATCACGAAATTTACTGTTTTTTAATTTTTGTAAAATTCGTCTTATTTCGCTTTTTTTCGCTGTTTTTAGTTGATTTTTTTAGTAAATTCTTGAAAGATACAAGCTGTTCAAATGATTACAACTTTTGAACGCCTTATCCGATTGTTATAAAATTTGTACCTAGTAATGCTCATATAACACAGTGTTACCAAAAAAAATGAAACTGAAATACCTGGGAAGTGATACTATTTTTCTGGTAGGTGTTGTCGAGTACAATAAGAATCTGTTTTTAAAATTTGCCAAACACCTCCAAAATCTTGAGTTACGGGTAAAAAAGCGGTTTTTAGTAGAGATGAGCGATCCGGTGATTTTTGAATAACGCTGCTACCAGTGATCGTGATTTTCAAATCACCGTTCTTTTAAACAGTGACCGTGATCACGGGTTTGTAATAGAGATGGGCGATCTGGCGCTTTTTCAGTAAAATTGTTCTCAGTGAATGTGATTTGCAAATCGTTGTTCTTTTAAACTGTGATCGTGATCACGGTTTTTCTATGGAAAAGACTGCGATTTTATGATAAATAAACGAACTAATATTTATGGCGAGTTTTTAAGATGTCAGTTAAACTTGGTTTAGTTAAACCGAAAACGAATTTTGTCAGCCATTTCAAAGTTTATTAACAAACATTTGCCGGAAAATCTTTTTCTCGAGTATAATTTATTTCTTTATTGTGGCCTTTCGGCTAGGTTATTGTAATAAATAAAGAAATTGAAAAAAAGCAAAATAAACCACTTTTTAAAAGCAGTATTCCAGTTACAAACTGCGTTAAACTAAGTTTAAAGATAATCCACTTCCTAAAAACTGGGCCTTAAAAGAAGAATAGTTGCGACCGGTAACAAAGACTAGAGATGAGCGATATTTTCATACCAGTGATTTAATCACAGTTATTGATAAATCACTGGTAACGGCAGTAATCAAATATTTCAAGTCGTAGTTACTCGGAATGTCGTTCTTTTAATATTTTTGTACTATTCTTTCTTGCAAACTTCATTGTGCACAGTAATACATGTTTTTTTTTTTAATAACAGTGAATTGCTTTCACACTCTTCTGCATAAAATGTCTCCTTCTATCATTTATCAATTTTTTGTTTATTTTTTATTTTTTTATTTTATTTTTTATCAATAACTGTGATTAAATCACCGGTATGAAAATATCGCTCATCTATAGTTTTTAGTACCTTTATGCACGTATAAGCCAGTAAATTAGTTGAATATCAACCGATTTTAAGTTCCTCAGCGGATTTAGAAAGATGAAACTAAGACCCTTCGAATGATATACATATATGATATTTATGTCACCTTGAGAAATTTGTGTGTATTTCTCCAGAAAACACATTTTTTCTCCAATTTTTTCGTCATTTTCCAACTTTGGAGATGTTTTTACACAGTATTTTATATAGGAACCGTACTATTTATGAATTTATTAAAAAAGTATGTTTATTTATGAGTAAAACCCAACTTCGTTTTTAAAAATCCGTTAAGAATTGACTGAGGTGTTAAACTTTTTATTAAAACTAAATTTTTGCATAAATGACTGCAGAATGTTTTTCGTGTTCTTTTTATGCGCTTTCTGTTTATTTAGTGAAGCTTTGGTGTAGGTACAATTTTATAAACACAAAATCAGGGCATAATAGAAAATTGGTACAACAGTGTTCGCCAAACTTTTTTGCATGGGAGCCACATTTGTCATTTACAAAAAAATTTACATTCCGCTGAATTAAAATTTGTGTTAAAATTTATTTTGCTGGGGATATCATAGTTGACATTGTATAAAAAACTGCAATGAAAGAGAATGGTATTTTATTTGCATTGTATATAGTTAGTATCCTATACTAACTAAAGATATTATATTATTATATCGTATGTAGGGTTTGGGGTTCGGGAATTCCCGGGCGGGAATTCCCGGGAAATCCCGGGAAAAGTTTGCCGGGAATTCCCGGGAAAATAATATATTTTTCCCGGGAAAACGGGAAATTTTAAAAATATTAAATTTTTTAAATTGTTTTTGTTTCGAATAGGATTTTTTAATTTTAGTCATAAAAAAAATTTTAAATACCAAAACAAAAATGTCATTGTTAAAATCTTTTAAAAGGGAATACATTTATTTGACACACAAATAAAATCTTTGCCAAGTAATAAGGAGCATTTCAACTAATAAAGATTTTTCGCATAACTTATTCAAAATTTAAGTAGTAAAACCTAAAAACTTGGTAAAATGTTTAAAAGAAATATGAAAAAAAAGCTTTGTTTCTTACAAATAATCGCCCTTACTATCTAAATTTTTCAAATGTATAATTTAGGTAAAGTCGACTTTAGTTAAAATATTGGGTGGAAGTATACCTTGACTTGGTTTATTTTTGGAGCATTCTGATTGGTTAATTTATTTTCAACCAATCAAAATATTTGAAAATATTTTTGTAAAATGAACAAAACCGTTTGATTACAAATAAAGTCGACTTTAAATTTAAAATACGCCTTATATTAAGGGTCAATAATTTTATAAGTAACGTTTTCATTAATAAATGTGAAAAGAAAAGACTAATGGTTAACGGTGGTATCTAAATTTGGTTATCCCACATCTAAATTTGGTTCACAAAAAAAAAAAATTGATGGTCATGCAACTTCTCTTGAAGAAAACAACAAGAATAACGTTTCAGCTAAAATTAGCAAAGTACCTGAAGAAAAAAGTGTAAGTTGAATAGGCATTAAAGGTAGGGCAAACATTTCCTGAAATGGTATCCAAATTAGCTGCAGTCAATCCGCACCATAATTAGATCTTCGTTTATTCGAGAAAGTTTTTATAATAAAAACCTGGCATTGCAAAAAAATGAAACCGATGTAAAGAACCTTATATTAAATTACTACAATCATGTAAAAGATATCATGATAAAAGAAATATCGAGCTATATCTCTAACAATAGGAGATTTACTATAATCTTAGATGAATGGACAAGAATATCAAAAAAGAGATATTTCAACATATGTATAAACAGATATAATTCATTTTATAACCTGGGGTTGGTTTATATATCAGGAAGATGTAATGCTGATGAAATAAGAAGAATTGTAGAAATAAGACTAGAAGAGTTTTATTTGTCTTTGGAAAATAACATTGTGGCCACCATATCTAATGGGCCAAGTGTGATGAAACGGTTTGTTTCCGACAGTCCAGTAGTAGGTGCCTGCTGGAATCATGCAATTCATTTGGCAGTGCTGCGAGTAATTTATGTGAAATCAAATGTTCAACATTCTGATATTTTTACTTTGAAATCTCAATACATAGACTGCATTTGTACTGAAATAGTGTTTTTTTTTAACAAAAATTACTTATATAGGTGGTTTTCATTAACAATTTTGTTTAAAAATATTTCGGGAATCCCGGGAATCAAATTTTTTCATTCCCGTTTCCCGGGAAATAAAAAAGTCCGGGAAATCCCAAACCCTAATCGTATGCAATTAAAATAAAAATGTGCGACTAAGGTAACATTTGTGGCTTATTTACGGATATCAGTCATAGGCGTGATTTTAAAAACAATATTGGAGTGGTGGAAATATACAAAAACTCTTCAAACGCTCTTATAAATTTAGTCGGTTGTTTGTGAATATTGCTGTGCAACACTTAAAAAATGCAAAGTACAACCGTCAGTTTCCTTGCCCTTTTCTGCGCCTATGACTTGGCATCATCAGCTCTTTCATAAACCAGGGGCCAGATTCGCGCAGTCGTAAGCGTTCGAAATTGTTAAAAAAATCACGTTTTTAAAGTGCAAATAAATGAAGACGAATAACTATTGTTACAACTTTAACTCACATTTGTAAAAAAGGAACGAAATGCTTCTCCTCTAATTTAGTTTTTATCTTAGTAATCTTTTAAGTAACAATAATTGCTATCGAATAAAACTCGATCACGACTGCGGTAATTTGTCCCCAGATTATTGCTACTTTTGTGAAACTAATATTTCAGTCCACACTTTTAAAACCCGCAAAAATATAAAGTACGCAAATGTTGCAACTGCTACAAAACCGATATCTGCGAATGATGAAGTACCGACAACGAGCATATCTCCTGTTGAAACTGAAAAAGATTTGGAAGAAGAAGAGTACCTGCCATCCAAATCTACGACAACGGAACGGCATGTTGTTTCAAACGCAGATTTCGGCGATCTCGTTCGCGATTTACATTTGTCAAAACGACAATTTGTAATCCTCGGGTCGCGATTAAAGCAGTGGAATTTGGTGGCAAATGGTTTTCGTGTAATATCTTGTAGAAGTGACCGGAGTTTGTTATTTGAAGAAAGTTTTAATCTTGTATATTGCGCAGATGTACCCAAACTATTTTCGGCATTAAACCACAATTATGAAGCAGACGAATGGCGGCTTTTTATTGATGGTTCATGTAAAAGTAAGTATTCTTCAAAAAAGTTGATATTTAATGGATTTTAATTTTTTTATATTGTATTAAATCTATAATGGTATGTCTAGGCTTGAAAGCTGTTTTTTGCATAACGAAAATCTGTTACCATCAGTACCAATCGCATATGCGACTAGCGCAAAAGAAACTTACGAAGTGATGAAAAAATTACTCCGGTTCGTCAGCTATGCCACGCATAAATGGAAAGGTCATCGCTGATTTAAAGGTTTTTACAATTTTATTTGGTACACACAGAAAACAGATTCGTAGTTCCAACAGAATTTTTCGCCAACCGAATTTTTGTAGTTCCAGGTACAATCACTTTTATTTATTTTTAATACCATTGTAATTACCGAAATTTATTTACAATTTTTGAATTTTTGTTGCTTATTTAAAAATTAAAATTTTTTTTGTCGCTAACTGGATTCGAACCGGCGACCCTCCGCTTGTCAGCCCATTGCTTTTCCTCTAAGCTAAGCTCTATTTAATTTTTTTAGTCAAATTTCAAATTTGAATTTCTTCAGGTTTGAATATTTTGTCTATAAATAAAATTATATTATCAACAGAAAATCAGTTGTGTCTTTTAATTTGAATAAAAAAAATTAAAAAAAAAGTTTATATCGCGAACCGGGATAGAACCGGCGAGCTTCCGTTTGTCAGCCCATTGCTTTTCCTCTAGGCTAAACTCGATATAAATTTTTTTTGTCAAATTTCAAATTTGAATCTCTTTAGGTTGAGAATTTTAATATTTTGTTTTTGAATAAAATTATATTCACAACAGAAAATCAGTTGTGTCTTTTAATTTGAATCAATAAAAAAAAATTATTTAAAAAAAAAAGTAATGCCTTGGTTGAGGATTGAACTCAAATCTCTAAGGCTATAAGGCTGTGTCTCTACCTCCTACGCCACAGATACTTACATTTAGTTGTTGTTTAACTTAGAATTTAAACATGCATATGTATGAAACGAAAAAATATGATAGATTCCAAAATTTTATTATGATAACTAAAATTTCTGTTCCTTGTCTCAATATATTATTACAATTACCAAAATAATGGAAATTAATGGTTAAAACTACTAAAGTTGAAAAAAAAAAATTTAAATTGATTGGAAAAACAATACTTTGGATAGAATGATCGATTTTATTGAAACACAACTGATAATAGATTTTTGCAGCCGATATTTTATTCAAATGGCTAAATCTTCGATGAATTGGTGGTTGTTGGTATTGAAGTAAATGTGGAAGTTGGTATTTTTTCAATATTGGTTAGAAAAGCCAATATTTTGGATAATGTGACAGTGTTTTGGTTCATCATATATATTTTCTGTTCACAAATAAATATAACTTTCCTGATGATGAATTTTAAATAACTGCAATTAAAATTATTGAATAATGAAAAAATTTCGTTGGTTCCGATAGAATTCCAACCAATTTATTTTCTGTGTGTATGCAAGGTGGTTACACAAAACATCCATGCTATCTTTGTATATTCGTGCACCAAATCGCCACCACTGCATTTAAAGTTGGGATACATGAAGCAATTTGTAGAAAAAATTTATGAAAACGGCGAAGCCTTTTGCCTTTAAGATAAAGCGGTGTTCCCCAAATTAAGTGAAGCCAAAATAAAATCCAAATCCAATACTTTTTTATTTGTAGTGGGATTCTCTAACTGTTCTGTAGTGGTATTCTCTGACATTTTAACGACACAATTCGGTAGTTAGGTTTTCAGTTTACTATGAAAATATGTCAATTTAATTTTGTAATTAAAAAGTTAGAGAATGCCACTACTGATGAATTTAAGGTATTTTCATTTCAATTTCGTAAAATTATGAGAGATGAGAACTTTATTAACAAGCTAAGTTCCGTTGAAATAAGCGCATGGAAAAGTTTTGTTGCGCTATGTAATAATTTTCTTGGTAATCAAGAAGCGACGACTATGTCGCGGTTGTTAATGAATTTTTAAGTGCGTATGGTGAAATGGGCTGCAAAATGTCCATAGAAATTCATTTCCTTCACAATTGGACTTCTTCCCAGACAACCTGGGCGATGAACAAGGCGAACATTTTCACCAAGAACTGATTGCAATGGAAAAACGTTTTGAAGGAAAAAATAAAATGAAAATGATTTCTTAATATTGCTGGTCACTTCGATGGGATACTAATGATGCTGAATAAAAAAAAACGGTCAAGAAAACATTTTGAGTGGAATGACCAAAAAATTTATTTTTGCACAAATTTTGTTTTAATAAAACGTTTAATAAATCAGTCAATTCCTAACGGATTTTTAAAAACGAAACTGCGTTTTACTCGTAAATAAAAATATTTTTTTTAATAAATTCATAAACAGTACGGTTCCTATATAAAATAATGTGTAAAAACATCTCCAAAGTTGGAAAATGGCGAAAAAATTGGGAAAAAAATGTGATCGCTGGAGAAATACACACAAATTTCTCAAGGTGACTTAAATAACATATATATCATTCGAAGGGCCTTCGAACTTTGCAGTCAAATGCCGATTTTCAGCATATTGTTTTTTAAATTGTTTTTTGGCTATAACTCGTCGACTAATTGATATTTTTTAAATCTGTAAAAGGCAAATTATTGCTAGAGACCTGTGCAACAATTAAAATTTTTAAAAAAATTGATTTATAAAATTGTTGTGGTGCTTATGAAGCAAAATGTTGGAAAAATTATTTTTTTTCATGCTTTTTGAAAATATTTTCCACAAAACTAAGTCTTTTTTGCTTTCTGTTTCAAAAAAATATAATTTTGAAATGTTAGTTAGGAAAATTTTTAAGTAATAAAATTAAATAAATTAAATTAATAATTTGGCCAGTTGCCGTTTAGCAGGCGGCTGTGGATCAAGATCACTGCTCTCTCTAATATCTTGGTCATCGTCATCATCATCAGAAAGGTCGATAATTTCGTCCAACAGATATTCTGGAATTTCATCTTTGTCTTCCCCTTCTTCCTCTTTTTCCTCGTCTTCCTCTTCTTCAAAGGTGTGTTTATACCACCAACAAATTTCAGCGAGTATTGCATGTGGAGATTTCTTTCCTCTGTACCTGAAACGGAAATAGTTTTCAATCGTTAACATGTTTAAATTGTGCACTCTGACAAAGATATTAGAAAAATCTAGGAATTCAAAATATGCACACTCTATAGTTACCTTATTTCAAATGGAAGCGCAGTTTGGTGATAACGTTCGCCTTGCTCATCAGATTCAGTTGGCAGCTGTTGAGCGAGTTGATCAAGATGCTGATGCAAGAGATGAATTTTGTACGACATATTAACCCCAATTTCATCGAAAGCTGCCAACATGTTTACAACAGATTGCCTGTAGTTGTCTTTGCGTTCTTTACCCAAAAGTCCTTTAATGACTGCTTTCAATGCAAGCCATGAATTTAATTCTCGATCTGTCAGAACTTGGTCAAAATCTTGACGACTCATTAGTTTCCGTATGTCGGGACCATTAACAACCCCTTCCTGAATTTTGGCGTTACTGAGTCTTGGGAAAATGTCTTTTAAGCGGTTGAATACTGCTGGTCTTTTTGCGATACATTTCAAAAAATTTTTAGCAATGCCAAGTTTAATGTGGAGCAACGGCAACAAAATTTTCATTTCAGGAACAAGGCTTTCGTATAGCCTATTTTCTTTAGGCCATTTCCGTCCAATGCGACTATTCCAGTTATGCTATTTGTACTGGTTTCTTCCTTTAATACCTTCTCCGTATCGTGAATCCCAATCGCACAAAAACACGGATATTTTGGACGCCCAGATGCTGTTAAGCCTGTAATCAATGAAACTATTTTGAGGTCGCAACAAATGCGCCACTGGTGTTCGTTATATTTGACTACTTCCACAATGTTTTTCAAATTATCGAAATTTTTACTAGTGTCAGTGCTATACGCAATCGGAACAGAAGGCATTCTATTTGTCTTATGCAAAAGCACAACTTTTAAGCTGATTAGTGATCTATCGATGAATAAACGCCAATCATCTTTTTTATAGGTTAACCCTATCATCTCCATTAAGTTTTCAATGTCGTTGCAATAAGCGAAATTTTTTGCATCATTCACATTGAAGAACTTTTCTTACTCTTTTTGGCGTTTTCGATATGCTGTTACTTTGGTACCTTTCGCCAGCAAATTATTTCCTTTTAAAAATGAAGCCAGTAGTTCTGATTTTTTCTGAGTCAAACACAAATTTGCAACAATTCCATCCAATTGGTTTTGTGTGACTAGGATTGGGTCCTTTGATGTTTCAGAGGATGTACCTTCACCAGGGTCGTATTCTGAGAAGAAATCCATGGATGTAGCAGTGGCGGTTGTCGTACTGATATCTGTTTGAAGATCAATACTTCGGTATGTTGGTACTGGAACGAATTCTGAGTGCGGTAATGGTAATTGGACACTTGGCATTGCGACATAAGTTTTATTCTTTGCTTTCCTTCTATTAAAAGTTCTACGGTAGTTGATACATCCATAGCAATTTTCTTCTTGATGCGGGCTGTTGTCTAACCACATCATTGGTATACCAAAAGGCATAACCTTCGTCTTTCCACTTTTCCATTGCATAAGAGTTAAATAGCAATTAAAGCAAACTTTTTTAGGGGCATAGTTTACATCAGTGATAAACTCTTGCGAGAAATATTGTTTATAGGCTTCCAAAAAAAAATCACTCGCATTGCCACATTTTTCATCGCTTGCTATGAAACGTCCACAAACATTACAAAAAAGGTCCATTTTACATTTTGGTTCCGACATTTTTAATACAATATATATTATACAATGTTTTTTTTTGTTATTTTTATGAAACCGATACACTTAACTTAAATCACACACAAAATGAAATAAGTTCCAAAAAAATTAATAGCGAAATTTATTACGAACGAGCGAAAATTAAAAGACATCAGCTTCGGCTGAGTTCCGAGTTTTAACTGAATATTTATTTTTGAAATTAGTTCGCTTGTACGAAATAAAAAAAAATCGCTGCCTGTGCGGTGGTTGAAAACAAAAAAGTTGTTTTGTTGGTATAAAAACACCTTTGAAGAAGAGGAAGACGAGGAAAATGAGGAAGAAGGGGAAGACAAAGAAGAAACTGAGAAGCATATTATAGATCAAACAGAAAGCTCTTCTAATTTAGCCTCTATTTTCACCCCTCACTCTCAGAATCGACCTAACTTTTGCTAACCTAAATTTGTTTCACAGTGTTATTGGAGCAGATAACTTAATATTTCAGCTACAGACTGTGCAAATTTCAAATTGGAACGACAATGGGTTCAAAAGAAAAACGCTTTTTTAACAAAGTTTTTTGAATTTTCACAAATAAAAATAACACTACATGACAAAATCTTGACTTTTAAAAATTAATAGAGCTCTGACAATCAATTCTATATATATTGGACATGCTGATTACGATAGCGTACTTTATTTTTCAATCTAAGGTACAAATTTTCCGCGAAATGCCTTTAAAGTTTAGCGGTTTTCCATTTAGTTTTTTATATACCAAAATTTTCAAATGCAATCAATATAAATTTTTTGTGGTGAAATGTAGGCACAGGACCTGTATTCATATTTAGGCTTAAAATCTGACGCAAAAACTTAATATTAAAACCACTGTTCGCGTTTTATATTGATTTTAACGGTTTTTTAAGGTTTTAGCCAATTGAATGTTGAAAGAAAAATCGGCCTTAATAAATGATATTGCTTAGTAAAGAAGCAATTAAAAGAAATATTTTAACAAAAAAAATGTATTCATCTGTAGCGGCCTATATGTTAAAATCGCTACTTTTGAAAAATTTTATATGGCAGCATAGCTTTCCAAGTTGTCCCCAAAAGTTGTACCATAATATTACAAATATATGGCCCTCTTTAGTTGGTTGTATACTATACAACTACCAAAGCTAAGAATACAATTTATAAAATCACTTAGGTAAATGTCCAAAAAGAAATATTCGTTGAAATGTCTTTGTTCGTTGTAAAAAATTACATCTTTTTCAATAAACTATTTGCTTTTATAAATAAAATTACTCTGTTTTATTGGAAATTATATTTTTATTAATATTTTAATATCTATTTTGTTTCAATATTAAATTTTTTATGTAACCCAATTGAGTACCTAAACAATGATATTATTCCTCTTGCTTATGAAAAAAGGGACAAGGAATAAATAACAGCTTGTATAAAAAAACAACAAATTCACAATTAAGGCTTTGAATATTTTATTTGAAGGTGCACTGAAAATATTATTACAGTAGCTGACTGTAGTTTATTTAAAAAGTTATCGGTATATTTATTTTTAAATGATCCCAACAAAATCTTTCATTACCAAATAAGTGGTTATATAATAGAAATTCATAGCTCCGCACAACTTATTTTTTAGCGTCTAAACCAAGGTTGGTTACCGTTATCGCTATAATACCGTTATCGCTAAAATACCGTTTCAAATTGAATACCGTTACCGTTATCGATACCTCTAAAAAAAATTCTAAATACCGTTATCGTTACCGATACCGTTATTTTTATAGGTAGTTACCGGTATTTTACCGGTATTTATTATTTTATATAAAAATTAAAATTTTTTTATTTTATAATCTTGAGTGTTTTTTTTTACAAAAAATTTATAGATGATAATTTTACTTATTAAAACTACCAGTATTGAATTTATAGCTTAAAATCTGTATTTTCATTACTTAAAATTAAAAATATGCCATGTTTTTACTTGTTTTTATATGTTTTTAACATAATTTTTAATACCGGTACGTACCGGTATTACTGTTTCAATAACGGTATACCGTTACCGAAACAGTCTTAAATACCGTTACCTTTACCGTTACCTAAACAAACGAAATCTGATACCGTTACCGTTACCCTTACCGTTATTCGTTTCGGTAAGCAACCTTGGTCTAAACTCATTATTTTTGTTTGGCGTGCTCGTTTTTATAAGTAGTTACGCTTACCCGCTCGCTTACGAAAAAATGAGAAATAGGTAGTTATGAGATTTTGAATAATAAGTGGTTACACACATGCTTACAAAAAGTTTAATTATAAGTGGTTATCCGATTGGTTACTTGATTCTTAAAAATAAGGAGTTAGGCAAATACTATTAGCCTAAGGAAATACATTCAGAAGAATTTAAGTTTTCTCTAGTGTGTAATTTTAGGACTCGTCATAGAAATTTAAAATTTAAAACATATTTACATATAATAAAAAAATTTAACTGTGTAAAAAGTACTTATTTAAACTAATACGAGTAAGTCATTATTTTATATTTAGAAACAATGAATACAATAGCCCGTTATTAGGAAGTCATTATTTTATATTATAAAATAATGCAAAAGGTAATGATATATCATTTTTGGTAATGCAGATAGTAATGAGGTATCATTACCAATATTTTGCTGGGAGTGTAATATTTTTCTAAAATTTCTTAAACAAAGCAACATTAACATGCTTTGTTAAAAGCTACCATGCTACTGAATAAATTTTACGCTCTTACCCAGTGTAGAAACGGTAATGACATACCATTATTTTTTGGACTACCAGTAATGACACCCACTTACCTTCTGCATTATTTTAAAACATATAATAATGAGTTACTAATAATGACTTATTTTTATCATTATTTCAAATAGAAAATAATTTTCTAGATTTTTTTGAAAGTTTTTTGAAATCTATTTTTAGACTCAATATTTTTTAAACACTGGTAAGGATATATGTAACCACTTATTTTTTTATTTTTTGTATGTTGGCGAGTAAGCTTACTTGTGTGCAGCAGGTCAATTATGGTTTTATCTATTAAATATTACATGTCGATATAGCTCAGATGGTAGAGCTATTGACTGGCAATCTGTAGACCCAGGTTCGATTCCCGCACCAACAAATTTTATTTAAAAAAAGAAATACAATAAAAAATATTTTTTTTATATAATTTATTTTTTTGAAAATCTATTTTTAGACTCATTATTTTTGTCAGTACTGGTAAGCACATGGGTAACGATATATTTTTTGATTTTTCGTATGCTGTTGTGTAACCATAACTCATTATTTTTTGCGACATCGCCATATAAAGGTAATAAGAAATGTAATAACAAAAGTAACTAGTTACCATTACCAAGTATGTAGTTACATAACCACAAAAAAAGTACCTTTTCCAAAAAAAGTATCTTTTCCCAAAAAAAGTACCTTTTTCTTAAAAAAATTTTCCTTTTCCAAAAGAAGTACCTTTTCCAAAAAAAAGTACCTTTTTCCAAAAAACATACATTTTTCCAAAAAAAATTCATTTTTCCAAAAAAATACCTTTTAAAAAAAAAATACCTTTTCTAAAAAAAAGTACAAATAAAGAACTTTGTAAAAACAAAGTATCTTTTTCCAAAAAATTTCGTTTTTCCAAAAAGTACCATTTAAAATAATATATAATTTCAAAAAAACTACTTTTTTTCCTCCCCCCACGAATATCTACACTAAAACAAGGTTTCTTGATATTCGGCATAGACGTGCGCTAAGACGGGATTTTTGGAAATTCCTACCGGAACAGGTAAAATGGGGCAAAGTCTCCCAATAAACAGTCTCACAAATTGGAAAAGGGCCTGCCCAAACCCCTGGAGGTAAGAAGTTGAAATTTGGTATAAAGGTTCCTCCACTGTAGTAGACATCGACTAATTCCCTATAGGATATCCCAAAAGCAAATTCGGAATGTGAGTTCTTCCTTCTGTGTAGGCGTCCGCTTAGACGGAATTTTTGAAATTCCTATCGGGAGGGGAAATAAGGGGAAAAGTCTCCTCCTTGACGGCCTGCCCAATCCCTTTTGGCCAACCTAAAATTTTAAATATGTATTCCTTGGAGTAGGACTAACTCCCTGGTAACGTAATTTTTATATTTTGGAACAGGAACATAGTAAAAATGGTGGTTGAAAGGGAAAAATGTCCCCACTAACGGCCTGCCCAAACCGCCGTGAAGATGGAATTTTTGTAAATTCCTAAAGGGAGGGGCAAAAAGAAGAAAAGCCTCACTTTGGGGGCCTGTAAAAACCCCTTCTGCTAGAAACCTGAAACTTAAAATGTGGGTCCCTGGAGTAAGGGCTAACTTATTAGAAAGATACGTTTTTGAATTTTGGACAGGGTCGTTATAAAATGGGGGCTAAAAAGGGAAAGTGGCCCCTTAACGACCTGTCCAAACTGCTGCAACTAGGAAGCTGAAATTCGGTACTTAGGTTCCTCTTCCAGCCTAATTCCAACCGGGAGGGACACAAAAAGAATAAGTGTCCCCCTTGACAGCCTGCTCAAACTGCTGGAACTAGGAAGCTGAAATTCCCTGTCGATGGATTTTCGGAAATTCCTACCCAGAGGGGCACAAATAGTAAAAGTTGACTAGAAACCTGAAATGTAAAACATATGTTACTTGCAGTATGGGCTCACTTACCGGGAAGGTGCTTTTTGGACAGGGACATTGCAAAAATGGGGATTAATGAAGCGAAAAGTGCCGCTTAAAGGCCTGCCCAAACCGCTGGAGGTAGGAAGTTGAAATTTGGTATTAAAGTTCCTCCTCTATTGTAGACATCCGCTAAGATGAGATTTTTGGAAATTTCCACAGGTAGGGTCAAAAACAGGAAAAGTCTCCCCCTTAACGGCCTAGCCAAACTGCTGGATCTAGGGAGCTTAAATTCGGTATTTGGGTTCCTTCTCCAACGTAGACGTCCCCTAAGACGGTATTTTTGGAAATTCATACCGGAAGGGGTAAAAAGGGAAAAAACTTCCCCCTTGATAGCCTTGCCAAACTGCTGGATATAGAGACCAAAAATTATGCATGTAGTAGGTTCCTCCTCCAACGCAGACGTCCTCTAAGACGGAATTTTTGGAAATTCCTACCGGGAGGGGTAAAAACGGAATAATTCTCCCCCTTGATGGCCTAACCGAACCCTTCGGCTAGAAACCTGTAATATATAATATGTTTTCCTTGGAGTATGGGCTAACTTATCGACAAGGCATCTCTAGGACTTTGGACAGGAACGTGGTAAAAATGGTGGTTCAAAAGGGGAAAATTGCCCCCCCCCCCCTGAACATCTGCGTCTTTAGCTAGAAACCTAAAATTTAAAGAACGAGTGTATATGGAACACTAAAATTAAGAAACTAAATAGGAAACGAGTGGAATTGAAACACTACACAAGTGGAACGAAATGGATATAAACGTTGAACGAGTGGAATTGAAATTATAGACAATGCAAATGGATTGGAAGAGGGAATTACCTGTTCAAACACTATCCACGGAATATGAAACTTATGTAGCATTGAAACATACTCTCGAAAAAGTTAAACAAATTTTCTAAAAGAGAAAAAACCTTAGAAAAGGAATGGAACTTATATATTCGGATATTTAAACTTCATGTAACGAAGCACCGGTGGAAGAAACCGACGCAGTAAATTTTCCAACTGAATTTGTGAATTTACTTGAATTGCCAGGTCTACCTTTACATAAACTGGAATTAAAAAAAAAACTTTAAGGCACGGTAACAACCCTGCTTTACGTTATTTATTTTCATTCAAAACACAAATGAACAAAACTACTTACGGGTCTATCTACCTAAGTTCGCACTTTACCAAATTATCTTAACATACACACGTATATTGCAATTTATTATGGATTCATTACTAACAATCCACTTTCATGAGAAAAAGTGATCAAATATTTATTTATTTTAAACCCATTGTTGTGCAGAATTATATATTTGTGGTGACTGGGTGAAGGCTTTTACTATATAAAAACTGTACTTTAAATAAAAAGGGAATTTAAAAAAAAATTGTCGGGGGGGGGCGCAGCCCTCCCCCCTAAACTTTAAGGCACGCTAACAACGTAGCGGGCTGCGCCCGCTAGTGTTACATAAAATAATTGTTTATATCAACTTGAGATTTGTTTTATTAATTTATTGGCTTTAAAATATTGTAGTCAGATTTATATTAAGTTTCTTTCAACAAATGTAAAGGTAATTATAGTCTAATATAAGTCTAATATAATCTACTATAAGCCGTTTTTGTAAAATGTCCCGGAAAGCAGTCGCTCCAAACACAAACTCGAATTATCATTTTTCCAATTTGTTTTTTTTTTTTTTTCTTTAATATCAACTATTATTTATGTGGTAAAAATAGCAATCGACATCCCCAAATTAGGCATTTTAATACAACCTGGTGCTCCAGATTGCTAGTCGATAGTTCTACAATCTGAGCTATCTCGACATGTTGTATTTTATGGTTATTTTGTAGCGAGTTAAATTCAAAAATTACAAGCTCCAATTAATCATGTATTGAAATTTGTTGGATACAAAGAAGAGGAAATATTCAAAAAGTTCCAAGGTACACGCATTTTAATTTTAGCAAAAAGATAATTTTTTTCTAATTTGTATAACTTATAGTCTTGACTAGACATGGATTTGTGCGAACATGAAACGAATTACATGCAAAACAAAAACAACAAATAAAATTTGTTGTTGTTTAACGTGTGATTTGTTTCATGTTAGCACAAATCCATGTCTAGTCAAGACTATAAGTTATACAAATTAGAAAAAAATTATCTTTTTGCTAAAATTAAAATGCGTGTACCTTGGAACTTTTTGAATATTTCCTCTTCTGTGTATCCAACAAATTTCAATACATGATTAATTGGAGCTTGTAATTTTTGAATTTAATTCGCTACAAAATAACCATTGATTTAGGCTAGTCAAGACTATAAGTAATATAGCTAAGAAATTTACTGGTTACTGGATTTACAAAACAACAAAATTTATATTGATTTAAGCCCGTAACTTGAAATATCTTGATTATTTTTAAAAAATGAATTAACTTTTTTTCAAAGAACACCAATTTTAAGGTCTCCCAGCAAAATCTTTCATTACTAAATAAGTGGTTATATAATAGAAATTCATAGCTCCGCACAACTTATTTTTTGGCGTCTAAACTCATTATTTTTGTTTGGCGTGGTCGTTTTTATAAGAAGTCACGCTTACCCGCTCGCTTACGAAAAAATGAGAAATAGGTAGTTATGAGATTTTGAATAATAAGTGGTTACACACATGCTTACAAAAAGTTTAATTATAAGTGGTTATCCGATTGGTTACTTGATTCTTAAAAATAAGGAGTTAGGCAAATACTATTAGCCTAAGGAAATATATTCAGAAGAATTTAAGTTTTCTCTAGTGTGTAATTTTAGGACTCGTCATAGAAATTTAAAATTTAAAACATATTTACATATAATAAAAAAATTTAACTGTGTAAAAAGTACTTATTTAAACTAATACGAGTAAGTCATTATTTTATATTTAGAAACAATGAATACAATAGCCCGTTATTAGGAAGTCATTATTTTATATTATAAAATAATGCAAAAGGTAATGATATATCATTTTTGGTAATGCAGATAATAATGAGGTATCATTACCAATATTTTGCTGGGATTATACAGTTAAAGGGGAATGGGCATTGTAAGTAAAGGTGGAAAGTTCTTGATTGTCACTCACTTGGGAGTGGCCAGGAACGATTCCTTTGTTGCAATGTCTTTGCAGCGCACGACTTCCTGCTTTAGGCCAGGTATTCCCTTGGAAATGGCTGTCGAACACCCGTTTAAAGATAACGAATGTGAGAAGGCGGCTAAGTAACCTGATGGTTAAGATAACGTCTCAGGTCAGTAGGAGTTAACTATCTCTGAAACTTAGTTTTTATCAACAGAGTACCCTGAGTTAGATTAAAGTCTCAGCAAGTAGGAGGAAGAAGACAAGTATACCCTTTGAAAAACTCAACATCAATGCCTGCCTGGAAGGCAGCTGGCAGCCCCAGGACCAGGATGGGATGCGGATTTTATACTACTAAAGAGAACGGACGTGTGTTTACTAAGCTCCTCAGTTTTTTAATTAATTTATTAAATCAAAAGTTTAAATAATAAATATAATTTATAAAGCAAAGACTACTTTGAACGCAATCCCTACTATTAAATAATACTAACAGTTTTACCTTTTATTCAAGATACAATCAGTGTTTATAAACATAAATAAACAATCTTTGAAAATATAATTGCTAAACTGTTTAATCTAAACAAAAACAAAAACCAAAAAAACTGAAAACTAAATCTCTTTTTCTGAAGAGCAAAACACAGTTCACTGTTTAAGGAATGGATAAACAAATAAGGAACCGTAGGAAAAACAAAACCAACAAAAAACTTAGAAAATCAAATAATAATACAACAAAAGAAATGAACTCAACCAGGGTTACCGCTGAGAATTTTGGAAAAGTACCACAAAAAGTCGTTTTTTCAAAAAAAAAGTCGCACAAAAAAGTCGTTTTTCAAAAAAAAAGTAGCACATTTTTTATCGTTTTTTATTTGAACCAAACACATCCAACGAAAAGAAATTAACAATTTAAACAAAAAAAAAATCAGAAATCCATCGAAAAATTTATTGTCTGAAAATTTGTTTCTGTGTTTTTGTACAAGTTCATTAATGGGAACTCATTCTTCTATTTCGGTATCTAGCAAATTCGGAGTTGATAACATCAAGTAACAGGTTTTGACTTTTAACTTATTGGTTATACTGCGTTTAGACTGAGCAAAAACTACCTAGCTTTTGTACAAAGCTAGTTTTTGATTGTTTTTTATATATGCGTTTTGACAACTAAAAACTAGCAATAGCCAAAAACTAGGTAGTTTTTCCTCTGTCTAAATTCAGTATTAATTTAATTTTCTTTAATCCGAATTTAGAATAAATTCTTTCCGCACACGCGCTGCTTTGAGGTTACCTATACTTAAAGCAAATTAGTACAAAAATCTGTTTAAATGCGTTCTTATTCCATTGAACTAATTTTTATGTTATTTTGTCTTAAAATTTAGGATTAAACTAATATTTTTTATAATTCCAATTTTGCATAACTATTAATTTCTAATAATTTTGAAAGCTAATTTTTAGCAATTCGTGTTTCTTAATTTTAAAATTTTGCCAGTTAATTTAAATAATATTTGTTTTTAAATCATTGATCGAACTCGCAGTGCGCACTATATTAAGTTTTAAATTAGCATTTGTCGTAAATTTGTCAATTGTCTTCAAAAACAAACTTCAAAAATCTTTTAATTTAATTTTAAAACGATAGCACATTACCACTTAAACTGTGAATTCCTTCATTATACTTTTATGTCTCTGCTATCAGGGTCATATATGGGTTCCCATATTTTTAATTTCATAATCTGAAAATACCTTATTTCTCGGAAACTAAGCGAGATGCAGCACAGTGGCCAAAAATTCGTACCTATACCTTCTCACACACGAGAGAAAACTGTTAGAGCTAGAGCAAAAAACACCCATAATTTGCTTAAATCATTCACAATAGAGCTATTTCGAAGTGTATTTTGCTATGTCTCCAGTAGTTTTTTCTCGCGTGCAAATGTGTCTTTATAATCTACACATCTATACTCTCAATAATAAATATGGTGATATCTTGGGTAGGATCCGGAGTGTCCAAAAATCCACATTTTAAGCGATATTTTACTATACAGTTTTTACACCAAGAAAAATTTCTCTTGAATTTAGCCTAAATTTTTTACTTCAATTGCCCATATATTTAGCAGCTTGCTAAAATTTAGCGTACACGTGTGAAAAAGGTTAGATCTGACCTGATCTGTTTAGATTAATTAAATATTATTCTATATAATTATAGAAGGTGCCAGATCAGATCAGAATATGTATTTGTATTACAGACTTTACAAAAAAGGGGGAAAATGTCGCACAAAGTTAGGAAAAGTGGCAAAATAAGACTAGTTTAAAAAGTCGCACATAAAGTCAAAGGCCGTGAAAAAGGTTGAAAATTGCAACTTTAGTCGCACAACGGTAACCCTGAACTCAACACAAGAATTTGGGACAACAACAGAACTTGATACATCAACAACTATCCCAGCAAAACTTTCTATTACCTGGTAATAAGGTTTGTAAGAAGAAACCTCTTACTTTGCTATTCCAACAGCTATTATTTTAACAAGGGCATGTCATTGGAGGTATGTACTTTCCAAAAGAGGGCTAGGTAACAACATAAGAACATGTTACTTTAATGTTACATGTTAGGAGTTACGTAACCACTTATATAACCGATACTGAGCACAATACTACTTACATAATAGCTTAAAGTAAGGCCAAATGTGTTACTGAAATAACACAAATAACACATTAAAATTATGCGCTTACTTACTGTATAAAAATATATACTTACTTCTTACAAAAAAAATTAAAATAAGACATTATCGTGTTGGTTTTTTATAAATGCTAAAACGAAGCATATTCATATTTAATTAATATTTACTCAGATTAATATAAAGTTAACAAAAAACATAAAAGATATTTCAGTCAATATGTATAAAACATATAAATTATTTGTATCGAATATTTTAAATAGAAAATAACACTCATGTATCGCATTACAAATAACTCCTTATTTTGAGGTATTTGAATACACCATCGGTAATAAGTGGCTATTTCTATTAAGTGATCACGTATCACATTAAAAGTAACTCCTTATTTTACGGTTTTAAAATATCCCATCTGTAATAAGTCGCTGCTATTATTTAGAACTCATGTTGTGTATTACAAGTAACTCTTTTCTTTGAGGTGTTTAAATATATCATTGGTAATAAGTTGCTATTACTACCCAGTAGTTATGCAGCACATTATACGTAAGACATTACATTTTAGTTATGAAATAATGTAATGGTAAGGGGTATGGTATTACCAGGTAATGTGTTCTGTAATACCAACATATTACCAAGGTTTTGCTGGGATAGTGACAAACAATAATGATATGCACTCTAATAATAATAAAACTCCCACACAAAAACGTTTAAGAGATGTTCTACAAAACTCTGTAGGTACTTGGTAATGTGTGCAAAACTCCACGGCTAACTAATACAGAATTGCCTCTTAAATTCATTACAATTATGAATAAACGTTTTGATCGACTCACTAAGAAATTAGATACAATGATAAAAGATAAATTCAATGAGTGCAAAAAGATCTCTTAAGTGAGTTTGATAAGAGATTAAATATAATAAAATCTAACGTTGAGACACTCTTAGATTCAGTTACAGTAGACATTAAAAATGTAAAAGAAAGGTGTTAAACCTGGAAACAATTATGCATAAAAATAAAGCACTAAAAAATGAAACTGAAAACTTAATCACGAAATATGTAATTTAAATGTATACGTCCAAAAACAGGAGAACTAAATAGTGGCATGTGATCATATATGAAAAAATTTTTGAGGCAGTGAAGATTGAACCTATTTCAATTAAAACTATTTACCGCGTCAAAAATACCCTCAATAGGAAAAATATTGATGATGCTCCAATTATCATTAAGTTTCAAAGCCCCTTCGAAAGAAACTATATTCTTAAAATGATAACTACATATATCAAAGCAAATGAAGACTTGCTACGTTTACGTCAAATAGGTATTGATAGCATTAAACCGCTAGATGATCCTTTACAAATCAACTCAATAGAGGTACTGAAAGAGTTATTTCGATTTCAAATCACTGCTGATGGTAATATACAGTGAGCAGCATAAATCATGGTACCTTAGTTGAAAGAAAAGAGATTCTAAAATTGATCGAAAAATATGTTACAAAATATGTGATATTTATTTTTATCTCATGTATTAACTTGTGTACTATAACAAAACAAAAAATTAGTGAGGTACTATACAAAACAAAAAAAATATAATTCGGAATTCAAAACAACTCCACATTTTTGCACAGCAAAATTCTTGGTACCCCTGCGAAAAGACGAAAATTAGTTACAATATGGATAGATATTTTTTATTATAATGCTACACCTAATATTTAGTAGGATATCCCTTAAGACGAAGAACTTCATTTAATCGATTTGGCATTGACTACAGAAGTTTTTCTGTGTAATTTCTAGCTTTTTGGTGCCGTTCAGTCAAATGCATAGCCTTGAGCTGAATTTTATTAGAAATTTTATGACTGTGCAATCGTTTTTCTAAATGATCCCACAAGGGTTCAATAGGGTTCATATCGGGACTTTGTGAAAGGGGTTTTAAGCATATGGGGGTATTGTATGCAACCCACATCTTTACCTCAGCAGCAGTGTGCTTAAGATAATTGTCCTGTTCAAAATAATTATCATTACGAATTTTAAATTTTTCAGCACTTTTATTCAGATTATTCTCCAGAATATTTAAATATACTGTTTTGTTCATTACTTCTTGGATAATAACCAAATTACCAACTCCTTCTGCTGTCATACAGCCCCATTCCATGACATCACCACCTCCGCGCTTGACGAGTATTCTTTGGATTATGTTATTAAGATTTTTTCTCCATACCAATGTCAGTTCGTTGGAGCTAAAAATGTTAAATTTCGTTTTTTTCGTAAAATGACTTTATCCTAAAACTCATTTGTTTTTGTTTTATACTCATTGGCGAAATCTATGAGCTTCTTTCTCTTTACTTCGTTAATATAGGGATTCTTGCGTGCTGTACGAGCATTGTACCTGGTCCTTTTGATCGATCTACGTACCGTATCTGCAGAAACACTATTGTCAAAAGATTCCTTCAACTCTGCAGCTATCTTAATTTCACTTATAAATAGATCTTCCTCAATTTTAGCTTCTATTTATCTTTTTTCTCTATTACTTAACTTTGCAGGATGTCCAGTTCGTGGTTTATTTTCCATTCTTTTTCTCTTCTTTAAAGTGATTACTAATTTTTTGTATTGTCGATTTGCTTCTTTTTATTATATTAGCAATTCCTGAAAAGATTTTCCCATTTCGTTACTATTAATTATTAGTTTTCGTTCCCCAATTGTTAATTCCCTTCCAGACATTTTTACAAATCATGTTACTTCGCTTTTTTTAATAAAACACTGATTTTTTTATACTTGTTACAAATTAGAAATGCATATATTATAATTGAAATGTACCGTTATAAATATCATAAGAGATTTATTAAGAACAACAGAGTTGCAATGGCTTTTTCAAAATGCATTTGCTGTGCAAAAATATGGAGTTTTTGCGAATTCCGAATTATATTTTTTTTTGTTTCGCATAGCACATGACTAATTTTTTGTTTTGTTATAGTACACAAGTTAATACATGAGATAAAAATAAATATTATATATTTTGTAAAATATTTTTTGAGAAATTTTATAAATACTTTTATTTCAAGTGGGGTACCATGACTTATGCTGCTCACTGTATATGACTGCCGTGATGCTGATATACGT
The DNA here is from genome assembly GCA_949987735.1 of Leucophora obtusa. Classification (NCBI taxonomy): domain Eukaryota; kingdom Metazoa; phylum Arthropoda; class Insecta; order Diptera; family Anthomyiidae; genus Leucophora; species Leucophora obtusa. Next base: position 166,191,575 of record OX465295.1, on the reverse strand, counting down.
GAATCAAATAATGATGATACCTGATGCCTTGAATAAATATTTTAGTATTTTTTTAAACCTTTTTTATCATTTGTTTTATATTATTTTCCATTTATTAACCTTTTCTTATATTATATTTCAAAATTATATTTATTTGTATGCTTGCATTGCTTCTTTTTTGATTTTGTATTATGGTTTTACCATCTTATAATAATACGGCAGTCGGTTCTAGAGACAATATTTTGAATATGATAAGTATACTTTCTAAAAGAAAATCTGGCCTAAAGATTTGTCATTTAAATGCTCAAAGCCTAAATAATAAAATGGATGAGTTTCGACTAATATTTGAAGAGTCTGACATAGATGTAGTATGTGTTTCGGAAACCTGTAGTGCGATTCTCTAACTTTCTTAACGATTTTATCGAATTCGTTAACTAACGATAATTGTCGGTTGAATTACCGAAAAAGTGATTCACTATATTTTTGTTAACGATATTATTCGGTAGAAAAGGTTACCGACAAATTTCGGTAGAAATAAAAAAATGCCAAAAAATTCGATACAAAATATTTGTAAATAAAAAAACAAAATAGAAAACAACATTTGTATCAAGAATTTTTTTTTTTTAAACCGGCGAACAAGAGAGCTTTTTTGTGGTTTTTTGCTTGCTATCGGGCTTAAAAAATATGGAATACCGTTCCATATAGTTATTTTCTAAATCGCGAAAGTCTAAATGCGTTAAATTTAAAGTGTATTTTTTCACCCTATAGCAGTATTTTAATATAATCCATAAGGTAAGTAAGTGTATATAATAAAAGTGACTGGAAATTTGCATTATGCGCCCCACCGCGGTTCTTGTTTTTTTTTGTAATTGTGAAACTGTTAGATCGTTAGTGAAATTAAGGTTATTCAAGTGAATTGTACGTATTCAAAGTTGAAATAAAACCCGTTAATCGGTTACAAAGTCAGTGGCACTTTTTTGCGATTACCGTGATTTTCCCTGCTTTTGCATTTTAAATTCGTTCAGTGACTAAATTATTGTTTATAAAGTTGAGTGATACGAAACTTTCCCGGTTTGCATAAGTGAGATATTTCGCACGTCTTTCTATTGATTACGCGTTGAAGCAAAAAATAAAATAAGCTAATTTCAAATTGGGAAACCACACATAAATCGCGTTAATCTCAAAAATTTGTCATTAACTTTGTAGCTGACTCCCGGCGATTTTTTCAATCACGTATACGCACGACTTACTTGAATAACTTTAATTTCACTAACAATCACACAGTTTACCAATTAAAAACCGCAAAAGAGCGCATAACGCTTCGCTGTTTAAAGAAATTTAAAAAAAAATGCTCAGTCGCATTTATAACACACACCTAATGGATTCAATTCCAATACTTTTATAGTTTAAAAAGTATACCTACGTTAAATTTAACGCGAAACGCTAACCGCGATTTGAAAAAATATGTGATCCGGTATTCTATATTTTTATTTTCTGCTTAGTTTGAAATAAGTTATTTTATATCCCAGCAAAAACAAGACATGAATTTAGCAGCACTGCAGAGCTAGAAGTGCATTTTTAGTGCTACTTGTATAAAAGTAACGGTAATGAAAATCCATGTCTAATTTTGCAATGAATATTAAAATTAGTTTGATTTCAATTGCTTGAATGTATTGGAAATGAAAACATATTTCATTACAACTACATATATACAATGGTAATGACAATGATTAATGATCATTACAAAAAAAATATTTGACTCCAAAAATGTTGTCTATTTTTTCTGCCGGGTTGTTAATAATTATCACTGAAAAAAAATTCAAAAGCACGAAAAAAAGAAAGTAAATCCCTAATTGAATTAATTTGATGCAATTGAATTGCAACGACCTAATTGGGTTAATTTGATTTATGCATGTAGGGTGAAAAGTTACATTAATAATTTTAAGCACTAAGCCATGCTAAATATTGGAAACTCTTATTTGCAGGGATATAGAATGGTATTCCATTTATGTTCTATGAAAAAAATGGACTAAAATCCTTGTGTTCGCGATTTTTAAGAATTTTAGTCCACTCATTAGCAGGCTAAAATTTTTTTTAAGAATTCATTAAGCTCGATTCATAATGCAGCGTGGAGTACCCCAGCATTGTGAATCGAGCTTAATGAATTCTACTTTAGAAGAAATAAATTAGCTTAAAAGGATTTTAAAATCGACGTTGGAATTGGGATTATTAGTGCCTGTTATTTCAAGCAATTTATTCCTATCTATGCTTAGATATGTTATCTACCGCGTAGGCGAACAAAAACCAGTGGGTATCAAAGCACTGATAAGCATCTATTGCTTGAAATTGAGAGCATAAGCAATTTACTGTAAAAGGAGTGCCATTCACTAGCTAACCATATCACAATGCTCTAAAATGCAATCTTTAAAAGCCAGTTCCTTATTCTTCATGTAAATTTTTATGAAATTTGCACTCATTTTGCAATTATTCACATTTTTTTTGCTCATCCGGTACCTTATCTACAACTTTTTTTCTGTCGTTAACTTAACAATAATTGTCGGAAGTTAACGATATTATTTAACGACAAAATTCGGTAGAGAAAGTTACTAAAATTACTGGTTTGTTCCTGAAATTAATGACAGTTGCTAAAATTTACGGGGTTACCGACTTTTTCGTGCCGATAGAGATACTATTGCCGGAGGTGTTGCCATGTATATTAAATCTTCAATAAAATGTAGAATAAAAAGCGTGCCAGTTGAAACCGATGCCAAGGAGAGAAATAATAGTAATGCATATGGTAAGATAGAATACTTGTTTGTGGAGATTTTGAGCAAAACCAAAAAGCTCTTTCTAGGTACTATTTATAGACCAAACAAAAGAGTTAAAATGGATGATTGGTTAACTAAATTAACTGCAATAACTATGGGTTACCCAGATGTAATACTAGTTGGCGATTTTAGTAACGACATACTAGTGAATAAGGGGCTAATGGAAAGTATGAAATCAATTGGTTAATATCTGGTAAATTATTCGATGCCTACACATTTTACGAAAACCACAAATACACTCCTAGATATTTGTTTTATTAATGATATGTCAAAATTATTGTTATTTGATCAGCTTTTAGCTTCTGTGTTCTCTAAGCATGATCTTATATTTGTAATATACGATTTCCACACTGAAGGAAACAATCAGAAAACAATATCATATAGAGCAAGGGTGGGCACGGATTTGTCACCAAGGGCCAAATTATAGTTTTTCATAAATTATAAAAGGCCGCACCATACATTTAAAAAAAAATAAAACTACTAAACTAAACGAAACTACTGCTTTACTTTTTTAAGAAAAATTTGGTTCTCAACTCCATCTGTTACCAAACTGGTTCCACAAGAAGTGATGAAGTAAATTCAACTTTTTGCAACTTCAACCCTACACCACAACTTATTATTATACCCTACAGCACTAGTGGACAGGGTAAAATTTTGTGCTGATGTTTGTACCACCAAAAAATATTGGACCCACACCCACCTTTTGTCTACCGATCGACTCAGAATCACTTTTTGTTTCGATTGTCTGTCTGTCCATGTATTCTTGTGCACGCGCTCCAGGTCGCAAATACATATTAAGATATCTTAATGAAATTTGGTACACCTACTTATATCGGCCCACGAACGAAGCCTGTTGATTTTATTTTGAATCGGTCCATGGTTGGACCAGAATTGGATTTTCCGACGCTGTAGGTCACAAATAGGAAGATATTTTAATGAAATTTGGTTAGTTGATTGGCATGTGCTCAAGGACAAAGCCTATTGATTCTAGATAAGATCGGCCCATATATGAACCTATCGTCCATATGGACTACATTCCCGATTTTCTCCTAAAATTAGGTAAAACCAAAATTTCTTACCGTTACCCTATTTTTTTATCATTTTATAGACAAATTTTGACACAAGTTCATTTCAATCCATTCGAATTTCGAATCCAAACATTCAACCATATTTACAGCTTTACCATACCATAGCTTTCAACCATACTTGAGTAGGGTATCATATTTTTCATTTTAAAGTATTAAAGTTTTTAATTTTGGGAATATTTTTTAAAGGTTTTCTTCTTTAATCCTTGGAATAATTTAAAACTCAATGAGGTATAAGAGAGTGAATAAGAAATAGCCTTCTTGATTTAATTTTTATTTAATAATTTTAATGCGCATAGGGAAAGAAATTGCAGTTTTTAAAGGGACACCATTTACTAAAGGACTAATTAAAATGGTGATTACAAACTCAAAATTTTCGTGGTCTTTATGAAATTCCCTTCGGAATTGGATTCGAAACGTAAAAAACTTCCTTAAAAAAAAAAAATTTGAAAATTTCCTACATTTTACATAAGGAAATTTCCGATTGTTGAATTCTTAAAATCAACTCTACGGATTTGATGAGGAAATTTCAGAGCTGACTAAATTTTTTTTTTAAATAATATATTTTGGCAGCCAATTTTTAGTAATTTATTTGTTACACATATTTATTAAAATTTAAATATTTAGAAAGTTCTATGACGTCACTGTAATGCCATTTCCGTTAATTTTTATAAACCCGTTTACAAAATCCAATCCATTCCAATCAAATTCCGGTACTGATTTCATAAAGACCACGTTGGTCAGTAATTTAAGTGCTTTTGATAAATTAAAACACAGTTCTAAATTTAATACAAATATTTGGCCTTTTTTTTAATCACTGGATTTATTTTTGGATTTATTTTATTTTGTTCAAAAATCCACATTTTGTTTTCTAATTTTCCAAATTTAATATTTTTATCCAAATCTAACAGTTATTTGCTAATATAGTTTATTAGTCAGAACCAACATCGATTTGATTCTTGAATATTTCTTAACTGAGAAATTTTCAAATCAAAATCTTACTTCTGACTAATATAAAACTGGCCATAAGTTTTTATCTAAAATTTTCGAAAATAAAAACTTTTAATGAAAATTGTTAAAAAATACTTAAAAAAATAGAAATTAAAATTTCAGCAAGGGCCGCACTTGCCCACCGTTGATATAGAGATTTTAAAAATATTGATTATCAGTCGCTGGAAACTGATCTTTCCACAATCCCTTGGAACGAAATTTTTTATATGCCTAATGTGGATGAACATACCACGTTTTTGCACAATAATATGGAATATCTTTATAACAAGTATATCATAATTAAGAAAAAACGGATACGCAGTGCACAACCTTGGTTTTCGAATGAGATCAAATCACTTATTGACGAAAGGAATTACGCTTATACTAGATGGAAGAGATTCAAAACTACTGTTCTTCATGAAACGTTTAAAAGATTAAGAAGAGAGGTAAATTCTAAAATCAGAGTTGAAAAATCAAAATTCTATGAAGAAAAATTCGAGTCTGCTATATGTTCAAAAAAGGAATGGAAAAAAATTCGAAATATGGGAATTATGAATTACAGTGATGAAAATGCAAATAATACCATCGAAGTTAATCAATTAAACCTTCATTTCGTTAACATATCGACGCCGATGCTAATCATTACACGAATCTTTTTACTGATGCTTACAACACCAACATAAACAACAACAATACGTTATTTGAATTTATACACTTCTCGCAAGAAGACGTTTTAGAATCCTTTTTGAGTATTAAAGGTAATTCTGCAGGACATGATGGAATTCATCCTAAATTTATAAAGTTAATTCTCCCGTTCATCTTACCACACATAACACATATATTAAATACAATAATAACGTTATCCAAATACCCCACTTTTTGGAAACATGCCAAAATCATACCCATTCCTAAATCGGATAAAGATTACCGTCCAATTGCAATTTTACCTTACTTATCAAAAGTTTTTGAGCGTTTGCTGCACACACAGATCAGTAAATACCTATATGACAATTCTTCACTCACTGACCGGAAATCTGGTTTCAGACCTAAGCATAGTTGTCTTACTACATTGATTGATGTACCTGAGATAATAAGGGGCGAAATGGATACCAAGAAAATACCTTTTCTTGTTCTACTTGACCATTCTAAGGCATTCGACACCGTGGAACATTCTATTCTCAGTCTAAAACTTAAATATATGTGTAACTTCTCATCAACAGCTGTTCAGTTAATATCTTCATATTTGTGTGGTAGATCTCAAGCGGTATACCATGGTACTTAAATGTCAAATACTTATTCAGTCTCGAGAGGTGTACCACAAGGCTCAATTCTTGGTCCCCTATTGTATGCAATATTCTCAAATGACTTACCTTCGCAAATCAATCACTGTGAAGTGCAAATGTATGCGGATGACGTACAGCTTTACATTAGTTGTGAGCTAACCTAGGCTATAAATTGCATAAATAATTTAAACCTAGATTTGTCAAGAAATTGCCAACTGGGCATCTGGGACAGACATAATGTCTTATGTCTGAATGCTTTAAAATCAAAAGCTATGCTGATCGGAAATCCTAAATTTTTACCATCTTTTTTACCATCAATCCAGATAAGCAATTCAAGAATTGAATTAGTTGAAACAGCAAGAAACCTAGGAGTTATTTTTAATAAACGTCTCGATTGATCAGATCATATTAACATGATATGTGGAAAAACTTTTTCTATGTTACGAAATTTGTAGATGACACAATACCATACACCATTTAAAATCAGAATGCTATTAGCTAAAACGTATTTGTTGCCAACATTAATGTATGGATGCGAACTTTTTTCGAACCGAGATTCTATAAGTAAAAGGAAACTAAATTTAACATTTAATAATATTGCCAGATATATTTTTTGAATTCAACGCTTCGCCCGAATTTCACGCTACTCAAAATTATACTATAACTCACGCTACTATAACTTATCGTTTAATAATTTATTAAAGTGCCGTTCTCTTATTTTCCTATATAAAATAATCTATACAAAACAACCCGATTATTTATTCAAACGACTTAACTTTTTTACATCGAACAGAGGAAAAAAGATTGTTGCAATTCGTCATCAGCGGGAACTCTCGAAAAAGCATTTCTCTATAAGCAGTATTGCTCTTTGGAACCACTTGCCTCACAGAATTCAAACCGTAAGCAATGTAAAGCAATTTAAGCATTATGCTTAACTAAGTTACATAAAGTTTTTTTTCTCTTTTTTTGTGTACTTTTTTGTTCCAATTTTTAAAATTTTTTTATACTAAGGTTTGTTTTTTTGAATTTTATATAAAAATTCCATACAAATTTAAGCATTTATAAAAATTTTAAGTAGGTATAAATTTAGCTTCTTAAAAATTCTTGGCTTTTCTCTTTCAAATGTAAACAAAAATATTTGTCACAGAATTTTTTTGAATTTTATTTTTTTAAAATTGATAAAATATTAAAAACAACAAATGCTAACAAAGGAATTATGCGGTTGTTAGTAAAGGGAGAGCATGCCACTTAAGGTAATTGCTTTATTTCGCGTTCCGGGCAAACCCATATACGAAAACAGATTTCGTCCAAAGGCAGACCCAAATGTTTAAATTTTATTTGTTTACAAAAAATAAAAACAATTCACGTAAGTACGGATAGTCGTTTTTTTACAAGAATTTATAGATATAGATATAAAATTCGAAAAAAACAAACCTTTAATATTTGTAACAATACTTTTGGGTATAGTAACTTTTAATATTTTTATATATATTTTATGTGCGCAATTTTGTATAATAATAAGCATAGCTGCTATCTTCAATTACTTTTAATTGAATTTTACAGAAAAAATTAAATAATTTTTAGTTTTTATTTGTTTCAAAAAAATTACAATTATTTTTAAATTAATTGAACGTTTTCAAATAAAAATATTAATTACCTTAATATTTATTTGGTATGAGTTAGAAATAAATATTTTTTTAATTGTTATTTTTATTTGAGAACAACTCAAATACTTTTTTTTAATTGAAACATCTTTTTATAAAATTACAATTAAAATTTATTTCTTTAAAAATTTTATTATTAAATTAAAATATTTTAATTTGTAAAAATATAAAACAAAATTTTCTAATAAATATTTCATTTGCCTTCAAACAAAATAAAAATATATTTTTTTCAAATCTAATTCGAATAAAATATTTTGAAATTTTATTTGAACCAAAATCTAATAAAATAAAAAAATATTTTCCTCAAATTTTGTTCAAATAAAATTTTATTTTGCTAACGAAATGTATCAAATAAAAATTTATTTCAACATAAAATGTATCTAAGAAAAATTTATTTCAATATAAAATGTATCAAATAAAAATTTATTTCAACATAAAATGTATCAATTAAAAATTTTGCTCAACTTTTTTTAAAATAGAAATGTTTCAATTAGATCTGTTGTTAGGTTTTTTTTTATTCTTTTTAAAAAGTACCTATAGCTTTTTTATGTAATGTACATGTGGGAAAATATACGGAACCGTACGATTCCGTGTAACTCAGGATTTAAACCATTTTAATAACAATATATGTGGCCTTCTCCGAGAAAAGGGACCTAGTGTGTCAAAAAACGGGTTTCGATAAAAATGAGAAAAACATTAAAATTTTATTTTTAATTTAACTTTCACACACTAGGTCCCTTTTCTCGGAGAAGGTCACATATAATATTTTTGATGGTATCAGCATTTTCGGGGCAACGAATTTAATCAGGCGTACCTCTTAAATTTTAATATTTTGTGCTCTACTCAATTAAAAACCACCCTAATTTGCCCTAATTTTGCTTGTAACTTTTAAAAGTTTTTCAACTCTTTTGGGTATAACTTTTTGAGCACAAAAGGAAATCGCCTAAAACCTTTAGCGGATAATAACTGTGATGTTAGAAAATCTAACACTTGTGGAAAAAAATAGGTGCCATCAATTAGGAACAAATGGTACGTCTCTAAAATATGTAACTATGTTTTTTGAATAATGAGCAATTTCATAGATTTTGAATTTTTGCGCTTTCAGCATCAATGTAATTGAAAAAAAGCATCAATGTAAATAAAAAAAACGAGGTCAAATTGATTAGTGTGCCTTCAGTAATAAAGAAGATTTTACAATAATAATCTCTTCATGTCTATGCGTGAAGAACTTAAAATTTCATTTTTTTTGAAGGGCACATCCGCAGTTCGAGAAATAATTAGTTGCAGTCCTGCGTAATCGGTATATATCAGTAATACTATTATTGTGTGTAAGTGCTAAATGGATCGTGCTATTATTTTGTTATCCAGAGCCATTTTAGGTTAAATTTTGTAGCTTTTCATAGATTTTTGTAGCTAAAACGGATGTAGGCACGAAACGGATAATCCGATCATTTTATTACTTACACATAACAATATTAGTGGCGATATACATACATATATGTGTCATATAACACTAGATTTACACGTTCAAGATTTTGTTTTCAAGTTGATTACACATACTGCTTGTCAAATTTAGTTGAACTTGAGTCTGTGACGTACACTAATAAAAAAAATCCTGTACAAATAGGTCAAAATTGTGCTGGCGCAAATACATTATTTCCTGTTATTTTAGCAGAATGTTTACCTATTTGTACGGGCTTTTTTAGAGAAAATATCAGAACAATTAGTTCAATTTAATCAGAACGCGTTTAACATACTTTTGTGCTAACTTTTTTTTATTAGTGTAGCCTGCACGCAACTTAATAGTCAATTTTCTTTTCAAGATGACGTGACATTTTCATGATATTTCATGTCATTTCGTGGCTATAGCGAAATATTCTTATTCCATAAAACTTCATGCCTTCTATGTTATACATACAAAGATTTGTGAATCGCAACAAATTTTTTTTTGTTTAATCCACCGTGTTTTCTTGCGGCACAATATTTGTAAAAAGAAAAACAAATTTATTTACAAGAAATTTTATCAGCTGTTTAAAACTTGACCGTCAAGTTTTCTCCCGACTTGAAAGAAAAATTGATATCAAGTTGCAGTTCAATTTTTAAAAATGTGAGTGGGTTAGTAAAAAAGTTTGAGCGTATTGAAATTTAAAAGGCAAAATTTTCGGAAAAATAAAAAAAAAAATTTTCCACTTGATAAAAATAATTATTTTGATTAACTTGATCCATATGGGGTTAATGTTATCACTTTTCCAAAAAAAAAACACCCACTAGCAAATTTACAGAATAACATTTATCAGATTTTTAGTAAATTGGGATATGCGAAAGGTGTTATCCTGTAAATTTCCTAGTGGGGCGATTTTGGCCAAAAGTTTAAAAATTAACCCCATATGGATCACGTTACACAAAATAATTATTTTTATCCAGTTGAGATTTTGTTTTATAAATTTAATGGCTTTACAATCTCCTAGTCATAATTAATATTAAGTTCCATGGGGCTAAATTTTTTTTAAAGAAATGAAAAAATAATTCAAATTTAACCAAATTTGAGTGCTGTTCTTCCGAAAACCGTGTAAAATTTGATGAAAACATTAAAATTTTTAAAATTTTTGACAATATGAGCAATTTTTGTAAAATGTCCTGAAAAGCAGTCGCTCCAAACACAAACTCGAATTATCATTTTTCCAATTTATTTTTTTTCTTTAATATCAACTATTATGTGGTACAAATAGCAATCAACATCTCCAAATTAGGCATTTTAAAATTAAAAAAAAAATACGTTTTTGCATTTTTATCAAATTCGTGGGTCATTTTGGATTCCAGGCTAAAGTGGATTAATGATATCCGATGAAGTCAAAATTCCATGTCTGAATCATTTTGACTATATTAAATGAATAAGTGGAATAAAAAATAATTTTTCGAATTTTGGTAATTTTTAATAGTAATACACTTTTTTCCAAAAGGGGCCATTTTGGTCCAAATTTCGGCACGGGTTAAAGGTTTCCAAAAAAAAACATCGATTTCTTCCATTTGGGACCATTTTCAATACAACTGGGGGGGGGGTGTAATGAACGAAAATCGACAAATCGCTATTTTAAGGGACAGTCTAATGTACATATATGTATATCCAATCCGTAACTTTAAGAACATTTTAAAACGCCATCTTATTTTTTCCTATTACTCACTTTTACACAAATTCAGAAAATGGTTAAATACCTATAAAAATATAAAGCCAAGAAATTAACAAAAATTGTAAATTTTCTGGTTAAATTAAAAAAAATAATTGAAATATTTTGTATCAATTAAATCCTAGCAACAAAAGTAGTTGAAACATTTTTGTATCAATTAAAACATATATTCTAAATATTTCCGATTCAAATAAAACACAGCAACAAATCTATTTCATGTTTTTCTAGTTCAAATAAAAATATGAAATAAATTTATTAGAAATTTTCAAGTACAAATAAAAATTTTAGAAAAAATATTTTATTTTTAGGAAACTCAAATAAATAATTAAATTTATTATTTTATTTGCCGAATATTATTTTTATTAAAATTATTTAATTTTTATGAAACTAGAATAAAAAAATTTAGAATTTTATTTGAAAATAAAAAAATAAAATAACAATAAAAAATATTTTATTTGTATTCGAACTATGTCAATTAAAATTATTATTTTTTTTTATTTAAAAAAGATAAATTTAAAATAACAATAAAAATTTTCCGTTTCATAATTATTTTTTTAAGGAACAGAATTTAATTGAAATTTCTTTTTATAAATATAAAATAGTTTAAATCTAATTGATATTTAACGAAAAAAAATACAATTACAAAAAAATTTATTTTTAATTGATACTTTTATTTCAAATAAACAGCTATGATAATAAGTATTTAAAATATTGTATTTAATTAATTATTTCATTTTCCAAAATTATTTGTAACAACATTTTTTCATGTGCTGTTAATAAGAACTAGTTCTTGTTGCACTGGTATGCTAAAAAAAACAAATAAATAAATAAAAAATAAACAAATAAATAAGCCTAATCAGCTATTCGTCTTAAAACTAAATGATTACCGAAACCGAAGCAAATGAAACAAAAGGATCTGATTTACCGATGACGACTTTTAGCTTCTCATGCTAAAAGACAAGATTTGGAACTTGGAATGTTAGAATGCTAATGGAACCATTGCGGATAGCTCAACTATGTAAAGAATTTACGAGCTACAACTTACTTCTTATGGGCATAAGTGAAATGAGATGGCCTGACACAGGCGAAACAACAACAAATGGACTTCACTTATTATACTCTGGTAAGGCAGCCAACGAAAATAGAACATCTGGTGTTGGATTTCTCCTCTCCAAGGAAGCACACAAAGCTGGAAACCCTACTCTGACCGCATAATTGCAATAAGACTACGCACACGCGCTAGAAACCTCACATGCATCCAATGCTATGCACCAACCGAGTTCTCCGAGGTTGAAGTCAAGCAAGAATTTTACAGCCTCTTGGATCGTGCGATAACATATTGAAGTCGCCCATTACCGGTGGTAATGGGCGACTTCAATGCCCAAACAGGATCGAACAACCTTGGCCTGGAAAGTGAAATGGGAGTGCATGGTTTAGGCAGGAGAACTGAAAACGGAAATCTTTTGTAAATATGTGCGCGGAAAACAACCTAGTCATAGGAGGCACTTTGTTCCCACACAAAACAAAACACAAAATAACATGGGTATCATCTGACCATTTTACAGAGAACTAGGGTTGCCATCCGTCCTCTTTTCCCCGGACACCGTCCTCTTTTTTAGAGCGTCCGGGGCAGTCCTCGTTCTTTTTCAGTAAGTGTCCGGCGTTGTCCTACTTTTTGCACTTTTCTCCACAACTTTTTTTTTGAATTGTTGGCATCGCTGTTTTGTCCCTGTTATTTCAATTAACTTGGCATCACTTACTTTAATTGTCAAATTTGAAGCTTATCAGCAGTGAGCCAACTGTTTAATTAAAAAAAAATTAACATTGCTTTTAATGATCGAAATTTATTTAATGAATTAATTATTCTGAAAAATGATGTAAAAAACTTAAATTAACATGACTGATAACAAGTTTTGGTGCGATTCTTTTTACCAGCACATAAAGCCAACATAGAACTTATATTTTCTTTAATCAAGGCGCAGTGGAAGCCAAAAAGAAATAAATTGAATCCAGAAACTATTTCTGATATTATTAGAGTCAAAAATAATTTTGATATGAATTGTCAAGAGTTTTATGAATATTTGAAAAAAAATGTTTTTATTCTTTGTAATTTTATCATCTTCCTTTAATTTGAAAAATAATTTAAACAGAAAGTGATATTAATTTATGATCTAAAAATCGAACTAAAAAACATTCATTTATTTGAAGAAATGTGACAGTAATATGTTGATTCAAATTGAAAGCGTTGAATAATTTTCGTGAAACTCTTGATAATTCGTATCAAGAAATTATAAAAATGTACATTCCCATTGTGCATGTTAATCATTGTTTTTTGTTTATTCAGGTACGACTAACTTTAAGTTCAGAATGGTTTTTTATCTTTTTTGTGGAGTTTTTTTTAATCAAGGACCAGTGGACACCAGAAAAAAATGAATCCAGAAACAATTTCTAGTTATATTTCTGATATTATTAGAGTCAAATAAATTTTGATATGAATTTTCAAGAGTTTTATGAATATTTTTATACTAATTTAAATTGGAAGCATTGAAAAACATTCCTGAAATACTTTACAAATCGTATAAAGAAATTATGGAACTATACATTCCTGAAAACGTATGCAATGGATTGGTTAATAGTTATGTTTTTTTTTTGTTTATTTATGTACCACTAATTTCAAGTTCAGAATGATTTTTTGTTGGGAATAAAAATTGTTTTATTTATAAAATGAATTTTTATTTGTATATTTTATCGCGTTATTGATTTTTGTAAAATTAATTTATTTAAAAAAAAAATTGTCCTCTTTTTTAAGACAAATGTCCTCCTATTTTGAGGTTGGCGTCCTCTTTTTCTCAAAATGGAAATGGCAACCCTACAGATAACCAGATAGATCATATAGCTATCTCCAGGAAATGGCGTGGTTCACTGTTGGATGTGCAAAACAAAAGAGGTACTGATATAGGCAGCGATCACCACCTACTCATCGCAATTGTGCGTATAAAGATAGCGGCGATAAAAAGGAAAGAACCACGTATATCAAAGAGGTTCGATGTAAACAGACTGAAAATCACATTGGTCTCATCAAACTATTTAAGTGCCTTGAACGAATCATTGACATCAACAACTCACGATCAACGAAAAGACAGGCAATTAATAAAGAACACGTTTTCAAATGCAGCCACAGAACATATAGGTCTTAAAGCAATAAGACGAAAGGAATGGATATCTGACGAGACATGGCGGATCATAAATGAAAGGAAAAAGCTTAAAGCTGCACTCAATTCTGCCACAACGAGTTTAGATCGAGACGTAAAACGCATTGCTCGTAAAGACAAACGTGCATGGATGAATTCCATAGCCCAAGAAGCTCAAGCTGCAGCTGAGACAAACCGAACGAGTGACTTATACCGGCTCATCAATAAGCTAACAAATACCAGCACATCAGTCTTCTCCAAACCGGTTAGGGATAACTCCGGCACACTCATCACCTCTAAAGACGAACAACTTGAACTTTGGGCTAAACATTACTCCAAAAAGTTTTCTTCACGCGCTCAAATAAACCCGGCTATATGCGACTGTATCGATCACAATACACAGCTAAATATCAGCATTACCCCACCAGCAATGTCTGAGATTATACTAGCTATAAAGTCGCTTAAGGAAAACAAAAGCCCAGGCAGTAACAACATATCCTCAGAGCTCCTAAAGGCAAATCCGAGAGTGACTTAGCAAATCGTAACAACTGGAGGGGAATCACCCTGTTAAGTATGTTAAATAAAGTCTTAGTTCACGTTATAACCAAAAGGATATCGGACGAATTGATGCTAGATTTAATCAAACAATAGGCTGGTTTTTGTCCCAACAATTCCAGTGTGGACCACATTAAATCACTGAGAATCATCGTAGAGCAGTCAGTTGAATGGAGGTCTCCCCTGTATCTTATTTTTATTGATTTTGAGAAGGCATTTGACACCATGGCCCATAATTTTATTTGGAATGCTTTTTTCTATACCAAAAACGAGTAAAAAAGTTAAAGTCGGGCATGCCGACTATACAATACCCTACACAAGTCTGGTTAAAAGCCAACTAACGTTTGGATCCGAAATTCGAATGGGTTAAAATGGGACTTGTGTCAAAATTTTCTATAATGTGAGTCAGCGAACCAAATTTCATTAAAATATCTTAATATTTGCGACCTGCAATTTGTAACCAAGCCAATTTTGGGGGGACCCTTATATGGGCACTAGGTCTAAATATGGACCGGTGTAAACCAAAATAAACAGGCTTCGTCCTTTCATCAAACGAGTAAAAAGGTTAAAGTCGGACATGCCGACTATACAATACCCTACACCAGTCTGGGTAAAAGCCAACTAATGTTTGGATCCGAAATTCGAATGGGTTAAAATGGGGCTTGTGTCAAAATTTTCTATAATGTGAGTCAGCGCACCAAATTTCATTAAAATATCTTAATATTTGCGATCTGCAGTTTGTAACCAAGCCAATTTTGGGGGGACCCTTATATGGGCACTAGGTCTAAACATGGACCGGTGTTAACGAAAATCAATAGGCTTCTTCCTTGGGCTGCCATAGGTCGGTGTACCAAATTTCATCAAAATATCTTAATATTTGCGACCTGCAGCGTATAAACAATATAATTTTGGTGGGACCCTTATATGGGCACTAGGTCTAAAAATGGGCCGATGTTCACCAAAATCAATAGGCTTCGTCCTTGGGCCGACGTAAGTCCGTTTCCAAATTTCATCAAAATATCTTAATATTTGCGACCTGCAGACAGACAGACAGACGGACGGACGGACAGACTGACATCGTTAAATCGAAATAAAAAAAAATTCTGAGCCGATCGGTATACTATAAGGTGGGTCTAGGACCAATATTTTTTGGTGTTACAAACATCAGCACAAACTTATACCCTGACCACGTAGTGGTGTAGGGTATAATGATTCAGGCATACATATAGCCTGTTGTTTCGCCAAAATTTAACAACAGTATTTTGCCTAAGTACTACTTCAATAAATTTACCCACAAAAAGATAATATACAACAGCAAAAAATGATTAGCTTGATTTTTCTTGACATTAAAAAAAGGCGTGATTTTTCTTGACAATTTAAAATCCAGTTAAATTAGCAAAAAAATTGCAAAATTGACTTAAAAATTTAAATGATATTAATTTGTACAGATTTTCTACATTCTTCGTACCACATTTTTTAAAGAAATGGGCCCATATGTTGTCAATGGAAATGTCTTTTGGCAATTCTTAAAAAACTTCCCGAAGACAGCAGTAATCTGCAAATTGAATTTGATATTTTTAAAATAAATGGCAGCTCTGCTTAATTATTCCTTGACAACAACGGTAGCATTCGTCAGAGAAACCTTAAAATGATACCGGTGACTTGTAGCGCTTTGTGATTACTTACTCTGCTGAACGCTGTTTTCTTTGTTTTATTTTTAAATACATTTTTTCTATATTTTCCTTTGATTTTATAAATTTTTTGTTTTGAATTATTATTGTATGTTTTTATTTGTCAATCATACAAAACAAAAATTTTTTTAAAATCAACAACAACAAATGTATTACTATTTGATCCAAAGTAGCAAACATTTTTTACGCTACCAAAATATAACAGCGCTCAGACTGAGCGGTTAGTGATCAGGTCGTTCAGCAGATAGTTGCACAACTGTTGTAGAACTGTTGACTGTAAAATTGTATCTGCCGAACGCACCCAACGAGTTTTTTATATTTAAAACAGCAATTTGTTAAAAAAACAGATTTTTCTCCAAAATCATATCTTTTTTTGTAACTATTTTACAGCATTTTGTAAAAATTGGTTAGCTTCTAACTCAAACGTTTCCTTTTCATTCAAAGAAAAACTTTTTGTGGTTTACTACCATGGGAACAGTCATTTATCCGTAAAAATTAGGCATGGTACATTTAAAAGCAATTACATGGGGTTCCTAGAAGACGTTCGTTGTCACACGAATGAGTGACTACATGTATTTTGTTTTTGTATTGCATGTATTTTGTTATTGTATTTTCGTTCGTGTGGAAAAAAACGTCTTCTAGAAATTCCACCTTAGTTTTTTTTTTTGGCTAATGGTTAATTTTTCTTGATTTTTCTTATCAATTTGATGGAACATTTGACATTTTTCTTTGTTCTTGACACGCATTGAAAAAGCTTGACAATCAAGCCAAATCAAGCCATCTGGCAACCCTACCTATTACACTAGAGTGCAACCCTATACATTTCCTATCAAATTAAACTAACGATATATTTATGTACATGGCATGCTTGGTTGAAGTAACTATAGGTTTTTCTTTGCGTGTATTTGTTTGGTGTAAAAGTTTTGCATTCACAATTTAAAATTTTTGCGTTTTTTGTTTTTGCAAAATTATTAATATTTTAAAGATTTTGCAAACGCTAAACTCATAAAAAAAAGTTAGTACAAAAGTTTGTTAAACACGTTCTGATTAAATTTAATTAATTTTTCTGTTATTGTCTCTCAAAAAGCCAGTGCAAATGGTTAAAAATTCTGCTAAAATAAGAGGAAATAGTCCACCAAATAATCCATTACCAGTCATTCCCAATGCTACGAACAGTGAGTACATCTTTCACCAGCAGTGGTAGTTTGTATGAGGCTGATGATGTACGCCATTTAGTGACTCAAGCTGAGCTGAATGATCTAATTCGGGATTTACATTTAACGAAGCAAGACGCAGAATTACTAGCTTCACGCATGCAGCAGTGGAAACATCTTGCTGTGGGACAAATATTTTGAAAATAAACACTCGTCTATACTGTACTGATGTTGATGGTTTATCTAAAAAAATGAACCAGCCATATGACAAAACTGAATGGAGATTATTTATTGATGGCTCTAAGTACAGTTTAAGGGCTCTTATTTTGCATAATGGGAATGAAAAACCATCATTACCAATTGCTCACGCCATTAATACAAAGGAAAATTACGAATCAATGACTGAAATTTTGACATTACTCAAATACAACGATAATAAATGGTGACCTTAAGGTGTGTGATTTAAATTTCTTTGTATATATAGTATAGACCATCGTAAATAACTGTTTTAATTTTTAATCTGTTTCAGGTCATTGGTTTGTTGACTGGTATGCAAGGAGCTTTCACAAAATATTGTTGTTTCCTTTGTCTATGGGATAGTCGCGCTACATGTCATCATTACGTCAGAACAGAGTGGCCAAAAAGAACTGAGTATTCACCATGAAAACAAAAGAAAATATTTCAAATAAACCATTAGTTGATCCAAATTACGTTCTTCTTCCGCCGCTGTACATAAAATTGGGCATTTTTAAGAACTTTGTCAAGGCTCTGGACAAAGATCCCAGGAAAAAAAGTGAGGAAAAAAAGTAGTAAAAACATAACAACAGTTGAATAAGGAGTTGGGAAACTTTGTGGTTTTCACTGACGAATTTAACATTGGCTTGTCATAGGAGGGAAGTTGTTCTTTTTTGAAAAAAAATTATGTATATTTGAACCGATGAAAAGGAAGTTCTTTTTCACTTGTTTTTATTTTAATTTAATTAAAAAAAAATCGTCATGCATCGTGTGGGGTTTGAACCCACACTCGTTGGCATTTCAAGCAGACGAGACGCTCTACCCACTATGCTATCGCTTGTTAGACTGAACAAGACTTTTAGCAGTCTTGTTCAGTAAATTGTTTTTATCTTCATTTCTTTAATTTTTTATTAACAAAAACATATAAAGCGGCGAATACGAAATATATAACATATTGGAAAATATATAAAGTTGTTTTTTTAAAGTGTTTTTTTTTTTATAAAAATAATACACTCAGAAATAAGGCTGCAAAAATAGGAGAAAAAGCTACTAAAAATTATGTAATTAAAAATGACCTAGCAAAAAAACTGCTGATATTAGCAGATTGTTTTTTGCTAAATACTAGTTAGATAAGAGGGAAAAATAAAACTGTTAAATTTCCAAAATTTTTATTACATTTAAGTTAACTTTTAACACGAATTACCTTGATAAAATCCGCAAAAAATTTTACAGCATATTAGTAGACAAAAACGAGTAAAAAAGTTAAAGTCGGGCATGCCGACTATATAATACCCTACACCAGTCTGATCTAAAGCCAACTAATGTTTGGATCCGAAATTTGAATAGGTTAAAACAGACTTGTGTCAAAATTTTCAATAAAATCATAAAAGACGAGAAAATCGAAAATATAGCCCATATGGGCGATAGGTCCAAATATGGACCAATCCTATCTAGAATCAATAGGCTTTTTTCTTGACTTTTCCATGTAAGTCAACGAACCAAATTCCATTGAAATATCTTCGTATTTGCGACATGCAGCGTGTAACCAAGCCAATTTTCGAAGGACCCTTATATGGGCACTAGGTCTAAACATGGACCGATTTCAACCAAAACCAATAGGCGTAATAGTAATTGGGCCAACATATGTCTGTGTACCAAATTTCATTGAAATATCTTTGTATTTGCGACCTTCAGCGTGTAAAAAAGACAATTTTGGGGGGTACCCTGGACGGACGGACAGACGCACATCGTTAAATTGAAATAAAAAAAATTCTGAGCCGATCGGTATACTATAAGGTGGGTCTAGGACAGGGATCGGCAAACATATACAACCTTATTTTGTGCTTGTATGAGTGAGTTGCAGCCTCTCACTCTCAATGCACTGACAAAGAACGTTTGTATAATAATTCGAAAATTTTAAATGTTTATAATGGGAATATAAAATAAAAATTTGAAAGCAAACAACAACTACGAAAACAAATGTCAAAAAACAACAACACAAAAAAAAATAAAAACAAAAAAACTTAAAAATAAATTACCAAAAAAATGTATCAATAAACATTATGCAGAGTGTAAAAAATCTGGCAAACAAGCGATGTGACAACCTACTTCATTGAAATCTTGTATGCGATTGATTATTTTTTTGTTCTATGTGTGAGCTTATGTAGGTGTGAGAGAGCGCCCATGGGCATAGGTGATGCCGACCTCTGGTCTAGGACCAATATTTTTTGGTGTTACAAACATCAGTACAAACTTAGAATACCCTCTCCACGTAGTGGTGTAGGGTATAAATAGTTTTTTCTGCAAGGTAATTATACCCTAAACCACTAGGTGGTCAGGGTATTATAAGTTTGTGCTGATGTTTGTAACACCAAAAAATATTGGTCCTAGACCCACCTTATAGTATACAGATCGGCTCAGAATTTTTTTTTATTTCGATTTAACGATGTCCGCCTGTCCTTCCGTCCGTCTGTCTGTCTGTCTGTCCATGCATTCTTGTGCGCACTCTACAGTTCGCAAATATTAAAATATTTTGATGAAACTTGGTACACCGCCTTATGTCAGCCCAAGGACGAAGCCTATTGATTTTGGTGAACACCGGTCCATGTTTAGACCTAGTGCCCATATAAGGGTCCTACCAAAATTATATTGCAGGTCGCAAATATTAAGCTATTTTGCTGAAATTTGGTACACAGACCTATGTTGGCCCAAGGACGAATCCTATTGATTTTGGTGAACACCGGTCCATGTTTAGACCTAGTGCCCATATAAGGGTCCCCCCAAAATTATATTGTTTATACGCTGCAGGTCGCAAATATTAAGATAGTTGGATGGAATTTGGTACATCGACCTATGTCAGCCCAAGGACGAAGCCTATTGATTTTGGTTAACACCGGTCCATGTTTAGACCTATTGCCCATATAAGGGTCCCCCCAAAATTGGCTTGGTTACAAACTGCAGGTCGCAAATATTAAGATATTTTAATGAAATTTGGTTCGCTGACTCACATTATAGAAAATTTTGACACAAGTCCCATTTTAACCCATTCGAATTTCGGATCCAAACATTAGTTGGCTTTTAACCAGACTGGTGTAGGGTATTGTATAGTCGGCATGCCCGACTTTAACCTTTTTACTCGTTTTTAACTTATTTTTACTAGTTCTAACTAAAATGTTTACAGGATTTTTTTTTTCTGTTATATTTAGTTTCTAAATATATTTAGTAAACATTTTATCAAAATGGATTTTTTAAATCACAATTTTTTAAATACAAACAAAATTGTAATATTTACCTTTTTCGTATTTTAACAAAAAATATTTGAAGAATTACATATTTATTTAGAACTTTTATATTTCCATAAAATTTTTATTAAAAATTAATAGAAAATTAAAAAAAAAATTTAAATCGTTTCAAAAATTAATTTTTGAGTGTACAAAATTGAAAAAAAAAAAATTTTACAGTGAAAACTACAAAAAATTATTAATTTTGTAAAAAAAGTTCCAAAAACTCTTTTTTTTGACCTGGTGGGATTCGAAACCGCAACCCTCTGATTTCTGTGCCAGCACGTTCCTATGCAACCCCCATACAAAGTATTAACTTCTTATCACCCATGAAAAAGAACTTCTGACTAGCATATATTTATTGTAGCATTAGATGTTGTTTAAAACCCATTCGTAAGGGAGTAATGCTTTGTGATGTAATGAAGGAAGTGATTCATTTAGAAGTCATTCCAATTATTTTTGCTGGGATGGTACAGCATTTAAATATTTGTTAGCGTTTTTTTCTAAAATTTCATATGCTAAAATCAAAGAAGGCATATTTGTTGGCCCTCAGATCAGGAAACTATTGAATGATGACAATTTTTCACAATGTTTATTGGAGAAAGAATATGCAGCCTGGAAATCTTTCAAGAGCATTATGGACACTTTTTTTGGAAACAATTAAAGTGAAAACTATATACAAATTGTTGCTGAATTATTGAAAAATTATAACGAACTAGGTGCACGGATGTCACTCAAAATGCATTTTCTTCATTCGCATTTATATTTTTTTACACAAAACCTAGGTGCTCACCAAGATTTAATGAAAATTGAAAGAAATTATCAAGGATTTTGGGACGAAAGCATGCTGGGAGACTATTCCTGGACTCTAATACGTGAAACTGAACTAACAAAATACAAACGACGTTAAAATAACGCCATTCACTTTTGAAAATTCATTGATTTTTAAATAAACTAATGATTTTTTATGTAAAAAACGAATAAAAACATTATTTTCTATCTCCAAAACCTGACGTGATAGGAAAAAACAAATTACAGATTCGAATTCAGCCCACCAAATTACCATAGGAAAGATATTTGGTTGCTCCAGTCTAAAACCTTGTTGGCTAGTGTAATTGATTGAACGCGCGTATTTTTTGGGTTACATGTTATGGGAAAGTAATAAAATATTGTTGGAATATTTATTTAATTTTATTGTCAATATTCGTGTTGAAAGCTAAATTTCGCGAAAATTCAGCAAATAAAATTTTTAACTTTTTTATTGTTTTCTTAGTTATTATGCGATGTTCATTTTATTGTTATATAATCTTTAAATATTAATGAAGTAATTTTGTTTTAAGGCGATTGATTTTTCACAAAATTTTTTGTTATCTTCTAAATTTTTACAGTGATTATATTTTAATAGAAATCCGCTTTTTGAGCTATTCGAGAAAGATTTTTTATATAACTTTTGCCCAAAATTACCAAATAATTTTTTTTTGTTTTTTCATATTAAACGATTTTACGAAAATGTTTATTTTGAAAGTGGTATGGCCCGTAGTGAAAGTTGAAATTCGGGGAAATTTTTCAAAAAAAATTTTAACTGTTTTTGTTAAATTGTTTTAATTACACTATGCGACAGTCAAAATCGGTCAAAAACAAGTTATACGTGTCCCGGCGTTTCGCTGGGTCACCCCTAGGAATCGAGATATATCTTTTTAGAGATACATAACTCGAGAATCACTAGTCCGATTTTGCTCAAACAATTTTAAAAAAATTACAAATTGCAATTCCTTTAATCTGTTCATATAACGTTTTTCTATATACTTAACAGTTTTGCCGGTAAAAATAAATGTTTGTTACCGCTACCATAAAAATCAATAACCTTTTGTTTATTACTTTTTTTTTAATATTTTAGGCAAAAAATATTTTTTTCTTCATACATTTATTTTTACCGGCAAAACTGTTGAATATATAGAAAAACGTTATATGAACAGATTAAACGAATTGTAATTTTTAATTTTTTTAAAATTGTTTGAGCAAAATCGGACTAGTAGTTCTCGAGTTATGTCAAAAAAAAGACCACCAAAGGTCAAATCGATATATCTCGATTCCTAGGGATGACCCAGCGAAACGCCGGGACACGTATAACTTCTTTTTTACCGATATAACTTTCGCCGGTAGTTTGAACCCTTCCCGATCACTGACCCCTACCATTTGCCTCACAATGTTATTATTGTTTAGAAATTTCATGAAGTAACCCAGGTAGAAATTGCTAACGTTACAACAAAAGTTGTACTGGGAGAGCACTGTTTTTTACGAAATGCCGGTACTACTTAAAATGTGCTTTGCCAGTACTGTTTACTGAAATTTAACGAGCTATTTTTAATTTGTTAAAATTAAAAATTTTATAAATTTTACATATTTTTACATCTATTACACAATTATTTATGTAAGAGAGACATCGCCATTCTTTTCTTGTGAAGTTTCGAAAGAATACATTAAAAATCTGTGATGTACACTAAGAGGTCAGTAAAGTTCTAGCAAACTACTAAATTTGTTATTAAATGTACTGGGATAATACCAAAAAATAAAATCCCAAGCCTGCGCCAACATTGGGAACTAACTACGGCCAAGCGTTTATTGGTGTTATCATTTCGACAACATGCCAGTACAGTGAAAGTTAAAAATCCGACGCATTGCCAGTACATGTACTACCGCCTCCAATACCGGGCCAACATTGTGCCGTTTGTATTTTTCTACCTGGGAATGGTTGAAAATAATTGATTTGTTCTCAAAAAATTGTAAAAAAATTGAGCTACAGCTTTTTCTTCATATTTTTATAAGAAACCGATTACTACTGCCTATTATTGGTCCACTTTTGTTTTCGTTGTACTCAAATGATCTCCCGCTCATACTTAAATACTGCAAGATTAGGATGTATGCAGAGATGTCCAGCTGTATATCAGTTGTAATGAAGCGTGGTTTGAACAGTGTGTTAACACTCTAAATCAAGAATTAAATTATATTTATTTATGGGCAACCGCAAATGGTCTTACTATTAACCCTAAAAAATCCAAATGTATTGTTATTCAAAAGCCGTTATCCAAAATCAATTTAACACCAAAAATCTATATTAACATTCAGCAAATAGAAATTGTAAAATCTGCCAAGAATCTTAGTATTTATTTCAATAACTCACTCACATGGTCAAATCATATTAATAACGCTTGTGGTCGTACCTTTTCGATGATAAGATCACTTTGGAAAACTCAACATTGCACACCAATTAAAATAAGAATGTTACTTGCTAAGACGTACTTAGTTCCGATTTTGCTTTATGGTTGTGAACTCTTTGCTAGCTGTGATGAAATAAGTAGTGGTAAATTGAAAGTTGTCTTCAACAATATTGCCCGCTATGTTTTTGGATTGAAAAGACGTGCGAGAATATCATTGTTTGCTATTAAACTATACGGCATTAGCTTTGACGATTTGCTAAAAACGCGCATCTTATTATTTCTACATAAAATTATTTATACGCGCCACCCTTCATTTATTTGAAAAACTAAATTTCTCAAACTTCTCTAGCAGAGGCAAAAGGCTAATATCAATCGAACACAATAGCCTAATGTCCAAATGGCAGTTCTATATTCATGCCATTCCTCTCTGGAACTCACTTCCTCATGACACTCAACTAATATGTAACGCACAACAGTTTAAGGAAAACATTATTAATTTATTCACACACTGATTAGATTACAAAATGCTAGGTAATTAATTAGTTTGATGCTCTTAATAGTTTTCAATATGATTGTTTAATTAATTAATACATATGTTACATATATTTTCTTTTTGTTTTTTTTTTTGATCAATTGTAATTAGTTTATAAGTTAAAAATTTCTAATTTTAACGATTTTTATTTTTCCACAGACTCAGTTCTATACTGTAATATGAGACTCTTAGTCTTGTGTATGGAACAGCATATAAATAAATAAATAAAATTCAATAAAAAAAAGAATCTTCATCATCGTTATCATCTTTCAGCGAATAAAAAATATCAAACAAAAACAAGATAAAAACTATTATTTTGAAAGTGGTATGAGTCCACTCACCATTGAAAAAAACAGGTATTTTCGCAACATATGTGAACTTCTCCGAGAAAAGGGACCTAGTGTGTCAAAAAACGGGTTTGGACTTAAGAGTGGATTCTGGTACCTAAAAGGGTGTAGAATAAGATGAAATGAGTTAGATTTCTGATAAAAATTTATTTACCCCATAAAAACGTACAAAACAAACTTGCGTGTTCAAAGTGATAATGCGTTATGAAACTTTAAATGCGCTCTTCATTTTCACACACTAGGTCCCTTTTCTCGGAGAAGATCATATATTAAAAATTCTTTGTGATATGAAAAATTTAGCTATGTTATTAAAAATACATGTAAAATTTTTTCAACAGAACCACCAATAGTTTTAAACACGTTAAAACGCAAAACCTTTTATATCTCATTTTAAAAACAAGTGGACTCATACCACTTTCAAAATAAATGGTTCATATATTACTCTTTTTTTTTAATAACAAAAAACCAATTTGAAAAATGTTGAAAGATAATTTTTACAATAATCAGACAAATACTAAATATTGTCAAAACCCGCGGAGCTCTTGATTTGCTATCTATTTCGGACTACATATCGTTAGCTGAAATGCAAAACCACGTAACTAACAAAAAATACAAAATCGGTTTTTTGATCGATTATGATGCATATCAACGAGGTCCACGTCTTCTCCAATTTTTACTGTCATATAATAAAAATTAGACATATTATTAGCGAAAATCGAAAGCACGTAACTACATACTTGTTGCTTGAAAATTGTAAAAAATTGTTTCTCCTGTAAAATAGTAAAAATGTTAGTTACGTGGTTTTGCATTTCAGCTAACGATATATATTTGCGAACTAAATAAGAAGCGTAAGAGTGAGAATTTAGAACTAAAATCTTGTAAGAAAAAACTATATAAATAAATTTTTTATGGTCCTATAGGGATATTGCCTTTTTATCAGAAAAATATTGCATAAGGTTGATACTGTCAACGTAGATTTTAACTGCAAGAAGGATTAATGACTTTGGGTAAGTAAGTTTTCTTAAAATTATGAAATTATTAAACAAATGTTAGCTCTTGGATTCTAACAATTTTCCATGCAAACTCTTTCTGGGAACAGTGTTCCACACATTTTCTATATGTTCAAATGGACAAAAGATATGTTCTATACCTACAATCATAGAAATAAACCTGTCAAAATAGTAGAAATAGCTGCTACAAATTACTTAAAAATGGTCTCGTGGAAACACTGCAGACCAGTTAGGTTTGACTAGTTAGGAAAATAAGAACACCAAAAATAAAGCTGCTAAATTTACAAAATTTTAGTTATATTTGAGTTAACTAAAAATAACAAATTACCCTGGCAAAGTCTGCAAAAAATGTTGCTAAATATTAGTAGACAAAAAATAACAGAAAAAATGTTATATCTATAAGTTAAATTAGTTGAATGGTAATAACATATTATCCTGTTAAATTCAACAGAAATACTTGCAATCAAATAGTTGAAAATTTTTAATTTTTTTTGTGATTTTTTATTGTACTTATTGTTATTGCTGTTCTTATCTTACTAATGTTTGGCAAAGCTATCTGCTAATTTCAAGAGTTTTTTCTGCAAGTTCATTTTTAACTAATTTTTACTAGTTTTAACAAATTTTTTTCAGATTTTTTTCCATTAGTGTACTCATTTAAAACATTGAACAGATCTGTATAAAAGTTTATTTAAAATAACCACTTATTAATATTTGTAAATTTGAAATGGCAGTATTGTTTTATTTACTAAAATACGCACATACCCAGTGTAGAAACGGTAATGACATATCATTATTTTTTGGACTACCAGTAATGACACCCACTTACCTTCTGTATTATTTTAAAACATATAATAATGAGTTACTGATAATTACTTATTTTTATCATTATTTCAAATAGAAAATAATTTTTTAGATTTTTTTGAAAATTTTTAGACTCAATATTTTTTTAACACTGGTAAGGATATATGTAACCACATATTTTTTGATTTTTTGTATGTTGGCGAGTAAGCTTACTTGTGTGCAGCAGGTCAATTGTGTTTTTATCTATTAAATATTACATGTCGATATATCTCAGATGGTAGAGCTGTTGACTGGCAATCTGTAGACCCAGGTTCGATTCCCGCACCAGCAAATTTTATTTAAAAAAAATACAATAAAAAATATTTTTTTTATATAATTTATTTTTTAGAAAATCTATTTTTAGACTCATTATTTTTGTCAGTACTGGTAAGCACATAGGTAACGATATATTTTTTGATTTTTCGTATGCTGGTGTGTAACGCCAACTCATTATTTTTCGCGACATCGCCATATAAAGGTAATAAGAAATATAATAACAAAAGTAACTAGTTACCATTACCAAGTATGTAGTTACATAACCACATATCTGGTAATGATTTTCTACACTGGGTAAGTAAGTAAGAAAATATAAATATTTCAGCTTTGAAATATTAATAATCTTTTATTTATTTCAAATAATTTTGAGTAATTAATAATAATTTTTATTTATTTCAAATAATTTCAAGTAAGTGAATAAATATTTAATATTCAAAGCGGAAATTTAAATATTTTGAAATAAATGAAATATGTAGTTGAGTAAAATACTTAGCTACATTTTTGAAATATTTTGAAATATTTGTAGAATGTTCAGTGTATTTCAAATATTTAAAAAATTTTAAATATTTCAGATAATTGAAATAAATTTTTAAATTTTTTAAACATTTGAAATACACTGAACATTCTATAAATGCCACCTACAAGCATTATACTAAATTATATAAAATTTTATCCGGAAAACGGATTAATCAAATTGTATATAAACGAATAAAAAAGATATTTGAATTGATATAATTTCATCCAATTTTATCGTAGTTTTGGTCTTATTCAATTCCATTAAATTTTGTTTGTAGGAAAATAACCAATTAATTAACTGAGAGAATTATCTGAATGATATTAATAAATTTTTGCAATCACAATATATTTTCCATAACCGATTGAGGTTTATTTAAAAAGTAATAGGTAAAGTTTGTTTTCAATTGAAGAATCAATTAAAATACATTGAAACATATTGCTTAACTTTTTTCTCAATGAATAGAAAACAAACTATAAAAATATGTATCGTCTGCAGGAGTTGTTATTTTCAGTCAAATATTCAATTTTAAGATTTCTATTTTTAGAAAAAATAATTTAAATAATTTCGTTGTTTTCTGTTTTAAAACAAAAAATTAAAATATTTTCGGTTTTCTTTTTTGTTAAAATAGTTTGTTTATATACAAAATTATTTCAATTCAAATTACAAGAAATTCTTTACTCATACACACAAACATAGCCAATAAAAATATGAACGTGTGTGTTGTGTGTATGGTGTAGTGTTTTGGAAATTAAAAAAAAAAAAACTTTCAAATATGAAAAACAAACCACAAAATCGTTTTTTTACTTTTTGTCAGTTAAAAATTGATGATTGTTTTAATAAACTTTTCAATTATTTCTTTTATGGATTGTTTAAACAATGTTTGAAAATAAATAGCAAAATGGTTTGAATATAATTAGGTTGTTCGTCCTAACAAAAAACAGAGTTGTTAAAGTTTTTATTAGAGTTTAACAGCGATTTTCTATTGGGTTTTCTATCTGTTAGCACACTCAAACATAGGACACTAAACATAAGTAAAAATGTTGTATCGTGCTATGCTCAAATCTTGTATTCTTCCAATTTAGTTTTTAACAACTCTGTTTTTTGTTAGGACGATACAACAAATAGCACACCCCTTGTGAACTCCTTTAATGAAAAATGAGTAGTCTTTTTTTTAATTGTGTTTTCAAATAGTTTTCAACCTAAAATACGTTGTTTTTAAGGAAAAAATATTGTGAGTGTGTATAAAACCGATGCATTTTCACTGGGCCTCGTCCGCTGAAACTTTTTATTGAATTAAAGGAATTTTTCACAAAATGTTGTGAAAATATTCATTTTAGTTATTAAAAGTTTCATACATTTAATAAAAAAGTTTCATTAAAACTAGATTCAGAAATTATATAAGCTTTTTCATCTAATTTAACAAAATTTTTCATTTACCTTGCGGAGAAAACTTTGTTGTTTATCATTTTACTCCAAAGTATATGGCTCTAATGCATAAACTTTTCTTAATTTTTCGTTAAGGTATACAATTGCTAATGTATTCGTTTTCCTTATTAAACGTTTATTAAAAAATGCTATGCATAATCGTAAAATAACAGTTTGTTAATTTCTCGTTTTATTCTGGCAACCCCCTAATTTAACGGGTCTCCACTTTCAAATAAATTGTTAGTGATTCATAAAGTTAGCAAACGATGGGCTCGTTAATCGTAGGTGAATACTATTGTTTTGAAGATTTTAAAAATAAAAATAATTTATAATAAATCAAAACATGATGAAAAAAATGTTTATACATAACAAAGAAGTAATAATGGAAAACTAATATTTTAAAGAAAGTTTAATAGTACGAAAACTGAATGTATTCGAATTACGATTATGTTTCGATTAAATCAACAATTTATTTTATATTTCATTTGTACACCAATTTCAGAAAATTTTATGAAAAAAGACTTAAATGGTGCAATTGTTCCAGATTTTTTTAATTTGTTGGATACAAAATATTGGAGTTTACATATTCTTGGGTGGATGACCCTTAAAAAAGTCTTTAAATAGATAAATAAAAACTCACTATTTATGATTTCAACTGAGACATTTGTTTTCCAAATTTTATCAAATGCTTATTTTAGGCTTTACCCTACTTTAACAGATTATTAATTTTGTCCTTATTAAACGAATTATGCACACAAGAAAAATATTGGTTGGCTTTCGATCAAAACCATTAAAATGAATATGCCAGGACTTTGTTTTATTTGGAATTACCTATAATTGAATACTACATCAAAAATATTTTACTAGGTATTAAAAATAGGGAAAATGAACTAAAAAACAATCCTTTTAACAAATTATTGGTATCTCCAATCAATTTTAAAATTATTATCAGTTTAGTAATTCTATGCAGTAGAAGCAGCCATTTATTTAGTGAATATTCAAGAAAATTGGTGTTATCTATAACCTTTTTTAAAAAAATTTCAATATTCGAAAGTGGTAACTACAAATACGGGTATCCTAATCAAATATGACTTCAAAATCAAGTTTCTGTAGAACCAACCGAATTGTAGATTGTATTGATAACACACACAACTATTAATTGGTATTGATAAACGAATTTTATACCGTATTAATAAAACCCATAAATTCAAAATTAGTCATTAAAATTATTAAGTGTTTGTGGTGTAGTGGGTGAGGAGTTGGCCTAGTACGCCGGATTTCCGGGTTCGAATCCAGGAAAAGACAAAAATTTAGAAGTTTTTTTTTAATTAAAATAAAATATTCATATGTATAAACAGTAAATATGGCTAAGAAATTTAAAAGTAGTTGTGGTGCAGTGGGTAAAAGTGTGAACTATTAACCTGAAGGGCCGGGTTCAATACCAGAAAATTCAAAAAAAGTTTTTTAATTTCAATAAAATTTTGTACAACATAATAATATTTATGTGGAACATAATATTGAATTAGACAACCGAAAATTGGCTTTCACGATGAAAAATATTATTTAATATAAAGATAGTTGTCGTAACCGCACGAATTCGATTGGCAACAAATTCGGTGGCCACAACTGAGACTGTTTTCTGTGTGTGCATACTGTTTTTGCCAAATAAGCTTAAAAACGTGTAATTAAACTGTTAAGAAAATTTATGCATAACACCGTATATTTGTATATAAATCAACATACATGTTGTTCGATTCGAGATAGTAAATAATTTTATCTAAAATATTTTTAGTCTTGGGTCACATTTAGTTTTAGAAAATGTTATTCGAAGCAATATATCTTCAACGAGATATAATTTGATCAAGTATATGTATTTGTATATGGCATATAAAATGATATAAAAGAAAAGATATTTTCGGATATGAATATACAAGGCAACGAATAAGAAAATTTTGAAAATCGGAATCGCAGATAAACTCAAATCTAATTTTATACGTTGTTATTCACTCTCTAATATGAATAGATATAATTGGATCAAACCTAACTTCATTGAATCTAATCGTTTTTTCACGGTAACATATACTTGATCAAATTTTATCTCGTTGAAGATAAATTTTTAAATTGCTTCAACAACACTTTATAAAACTAAATGTGACCCAAGAATATTTTAGATAAAATTATTTACTATCTCGAATCGAACAAAATATTTGTTGATTTAAATACAATTATATACTTAATAATTCAATACAAAATTAAAAAGCTAAGATTATGTGTTATGTTGCATCTAGGGTTTCTAATGACCCAGAATTTTTTCATTTCTGGGATAAATAAGACATACCAATGTAGCACTTTTTTAATTACAATATCTAATCTTAAATCTAATGAAAGAAATAATAAGAAAAGTAACTACACAGAGACCAAATTATAGTTAAATTAATTACTATATCAGCTTTTAATCAACATTTGATTTTTTACGAACACTTTGTAAATAAAGTATGAATATTAGAGCTAGTGTTATAGTCATAATTTAGTAGGATATTTTATTTAAGTAAGAAACTTTGAAACAAAATTTTGTAATTGGTGGCTATAATCCTGGTCCTTATTAAAGTAAATTATAGTTAAACTTTTTCATATTTAACTTAATGTGTTTTTCGATTTTAAAAATAAGCAGACAATTTTTTTTATAAAAAGAAAAAAACCTGAGATTTGTGTGATTCCAAAGCTATTTCTATCTTAGTAAACGTTGTTTCCGTATGATTTTAATTTTTTTCTTCTGTGTAGTTACAACTAACTGATAACACTATGCGACAGTCAAAATCGGGATGGGATGAAACCAACGGGAAATGTTATATCGGTCAAAAACAAGTTATACGTGTCCCGGCGTTTCGCTGGGTCACCCCTAGGAATCGAGATATATCTTTTTTTGACATAACTCGAGAACCACTAGTCCGATTTTGCTCAAACAATTTTAAAAAAATTAAAAATTACAATTCCTTTAATCTGTTCATATAAC
This sequence comes from Leucophora obtusa, assembly GCA_949987735.1. Lineage (NCBI taxonomy): Eukaryota > Metazoa > Arthropoda > Insecta > Diptera > Anthomyiidae > Leucophora > Leucophora obtusa. The sequence goes on along the minus strand of OX465295.1, from coordinate 166,159,277 downwards.
GTTTTTCTATATACTCAACAGTTTTGCCATTAAAAATAAATGTTTGTTACCGCTACCATAAAAATCAATAACCTTTTGTTTATTACTTTTTTTTAATATTTTAGGCAAAAAATATTTTTTTCTTCATATGAATATATTAAAGGAATTGTAATTTTTAATTTTTTTAAATTTGTTTGAGCAAAATCGGACTAGTGGTTCTCGAGTTATGTCAAAAAAAAGACCACCAAAGGTCAAATCGATATATCTCGATTCCTAGCGGTGACCCAGCGAAATGCCGGGACACGTATAACTTCTTTTTTACCGATATAACTTTCCCCGGTAGTTTGAACCCTTCCCGATCACTGACCCCTACCATTTGTCCCACAGTGTAATGGATTATATAACCCACATAGAGAGAAGTTTGCTGGACCAGTTTTAGTGAAATTTTTTCACAAGGTAAATGAAAAATTTCTTAAATGAAACTTCCATTAAGTGTATGAAAAAAATGAATATTTTCACAACATTTTATTAAAAATTCCATTAATTCAATAAAATGTTTCAATAGACGAGGCCCAGTGAAATTTCATCGGTTTTGTGCAAATATTTATTAATATCATTCAGATAATTCTCAGTTAATTAATTGGTCGTTTTCTTACACTATACATATTCATATAAACAAACAAAATTGAATGTAATTGAATAAGACCAAAACTCCGATAAAATTGGATGAAATTATATCAATTCAAATATGTTTTTTATTCGTTTATATACAATTTGATTAATCCATTTTCCGGATTAAATTTTATATAATTTAGTATGATGCCAAATAAAAAAAGATATTCTACCGAATAAATTTTTTTTCACGGGATGCTTATTTTAGGCTTTACCCTACTTTAACAGATTATTGATTTTGTCGTTATTAAACGAATTATGCATACTGTTTTTGCCAAATAAGCTTAAAAACGTGTAATTAAACTTTTATGAAACTTTATGCATAACACCGTATAATTGTATTTAAATCAGGGTAAGTCAAAACGTGCCGATGTGGCCACATGTGGCGCACATCTGGCACATCCACATGTGCCATGTGCCAATAGTCGCGCACATTGGCACATCCACATGTGGCATGTGCTCGGCAAATATCTCGTAAACTACTAACGCTAGAAGGAAAAGGACGTTTTCTATTTCGCTTAAAATATAAATCTGAAAAATTGTCTTTTTTTAATTTTACTTTTTAATTGTACTTTAAAATTTTACTTTTTTGAAAAATTTCACCTTTTTGGAAAAATATTACTTTTTTTTTAAATTATACTTTTTTTGCCAAATGATCCCTTTTTATTAAAAATTTTACTTTTTTTGAAAATTTTAATTTTTTTTTAAATTGTACTGTAATTGCAATTTTGAAAAATTGCAATTTTTTTTAAGTTGTTTTTTTTTTCAAAAATTGTACTTTTTCAAAAAGGCCCTTCTTTTCAAAAATTGCACTTTTTTTGAAAAATGGAACTTTTTTGGAAAAATGGAACTTTTTTGCAAAAATGGTACTTTTTTCAAAAATTTCACTGTTTTGGAAAAATGGTACTTTTTTGAAAAAATGGTACTTTTTAAAAAAATGGTACTTTTTTAAAAACTGGTACTTTTTGAAAAATGATACTTTTTTTTCAAAAATGGTACTTTTCTCCAAAAACGGCACTTTTTACAAAATGGTACATTCTGAAAAATTTTAATTTCAAAAATGTTACTCTTTCATAAATGGTACTGTTTTGAAAAATTGTACTTTTTTCAAAAATTTTACTTTTTTCAAAAATTGCACTTTTTTGGAAAAATGGTACTTTTTTTGAAAAATGGTACTTTCTTTTAAAAATGGTACTTTTTTCAAAAAATGCACTTTTTTAAAAAAATTGTTCTTTTTTGAAAAATGGTACTTTTTGAAAAATGATACTTTTTACCAAAATGGTACTTTTTGAAAAATTTTAATTTCAAAAATGTTACTTTGTCATAAATGGTACTGTTCTGAAAAATTGTACTTTTTTTAAAAATTGTACTTTTTTCAAAAATTGCACTTTTTTTTGAAAAATTATGCTTTTTTGGAAAAATGGTACTTTTTTACAGAAATGGTATTTTTTTTCAAAAATGGTACTTTTTTTCAAAATTGGTACTTTTTTCAGAAATCAAAAACCCGTCTATTATTTAAATGGTGCTTTTATGATAAATGGCACTTTTTTAAAAAAAAATGTACTTGGTAAAGTTTTTAAAAATAATAAGTTTTATAAATATATTGGGGCGCATGTGCCCGACATGTGGCCACATTCGCCTTTTTATATGTGAAATGTGCCAACACATCTGGCACATTTCACATTTAAATGTGCCGGGCACATCACATTTTCGTCTTGGCACATGGGATGTGCCTAAGATATTTGCACTTGGCACATTTCAAATGTGAAAATATCTTAGGCACATGGCACATGTGGATGTGCCAAGCGGTAAGGCACATAATTTTTTTCACATGTGGATGTGGCCACCTTGATTTAAATCAACATACATGTTGTTCAATTCGAGATAGTAAATAATTTTATCTAAAATATTTTTGGTCTTGGGCAGTGTTGCCGTTTTGGTTATTTTTAACCAAAATTGGTTATTTTTTTCCAATGTAGAGATGCGAACTTTTTTTTCATTTTGTGTAGAGTCATATAAAATATTAGGTATTTCTGGTACCCGGTGACTAACACTATGTAATGTAATCAATCGTATAACTGAGCAGTGGCCTGTTTTGCATTTATATTTTATATCGTTCGACTTGGAAGTAAACGGTAATAATATTGTGAATTGGGTTAACTAGTAAGCGATACTAGCTTTAAGGTTTATTTTTTATTTCTCTCATATATTCTTAATATAATAAATAAAGAAATTCAATTGGAAGAAATGCGTCTTCCATATGTTAATGGTCAATTGAAATTAAATTTGAAATTAGTTTTGAGCAATTTCACCAAAAGTAATTACGTTAATAGTTTAATTTCATTAAAAATGGTTAATTTACTTGATGAAATTAATTGATATAATTAATTAAATTTAGAAAAAAATTTATTTTCCTAAAAGCTGAACTATGTTTAAATGAAAGTAACTTGTCCAACTTAAAAAAATATAAAATTAAAAAGAAAACACAATCTTTTTATATAGAACTTTTAAAAGAAATCTCAAAATACTTTGAATTTTCAAGAAAAGATTTAAAGCATCTTACCATAATAACACCAAATTAAATTTTAAATAATTTAGAAATAACTTTGGAGCCTTTATTGTCATTTTTCCCAAACTTAACGAGCGGTAATTAAGAAAAGATTTTAACCCAATGGAAAGTATTAAGACTTTCTAACATTACAGAATTAAGCAGGGACATGGATATAGTTGAATTTGGGATGAAGAATCCAAATACAAAAAGGGAATGGATGAAAACTGTTTTGAATAACTAATTTATTTTGATCACAATCCACTGACATTGCCACATAGTTTAGTTGGTGCCGCTAGAAAATTTTCACAACTTATTTTAATAAAAACAAAGTTTCGAAATAACCTTGATTTTATTAATAATATAATGCAATTAAAAAAATTGTGCAAAAACCAAAATCATTCCCATTATGTGTGGTCTGCCAAAGAGATGTTTTAACCTTATAGAATAATATTTTTTATACTTCAAATAACACAGTGATGAATTCTACCTGAAACTAATTTGTTGATTTCTATTTGGAATGTAATTAAATTAAAATTTTTTAGTTATTAACGGTGGGTCTCATAATGAAGGTTTTAGAGTATGAGACCCACCGAAGTAAGTATTTAATATGTAAAAGAATCTAAAATACAAATTTTGTTAATAATTAAATTTAAATAATAACCCCTCAATTCATAAAAGCATTGTAAAGTTATAGGAGGTTTACAAAAAGAAATCTTCATACAAAATTTGTTCAATAAACTTCCTATAATTTTACAAAGCATTTATGAATTTAGGGGTATATATTTTAATATATTTAAATAAAAACTAAGAAACTTTAAATTTTGGTTATTTTTTTTTCATTTGGTAACTTTTTTTAAACATTTTGGTTACAAAAAATTTTTGTTTGTGGCAACACTGGTCTTGGGTCACATTGAGTTTTATAAAATGTTGTTCGAAGCAATATACAAATTTAACTTCAACGAGAAATAATTTGATCAAGTATATGTATTTGTATATGGCATATAAAATGATATAAGGGAAAAGATATTTTCGGATATGAATATATGGGAAAATCAACGAAACAGGTCGATTTCAGATTTTAAAAATGAAAAATTTCAAATTAGTGCCACACATTTTTTTCTAGATTAACTTATTTAGAATACATTAAAAAGAAGTAATCTGTTCGCGTGAATAAATTTTTTTGAGTGCTGAAAAAGTTATATACAAAAAACCGCACACATTTATCGATAATAAATATTTTTAAATTTTTGGATTTTTCGAGCATGCGACCACACATTTTCTAGTAACTTTTCCGTGCTGAGTCCGAATTTGGTTTCCAATTTTTTCCAGCACATCTGGTTTTTAAGCAAATTGAGGTCAAAGTTACCAAAAACCTTTTTTTTTTTAGCTATTTTTGAGTTATTTTTACACACTTTTACCTCGATTTAATGAAAAAAGATGACACAAATTTTTCAATCATCACGGTAATTTTATTCGAAAATGTATAGTCGGGATATATTTCCATTACTGATTATAAGTAATGTTGCTTTTTTAATCTTTCCGTCCGTCTGTCTGTCTCTCCATGTAAACTTGTGCGCATGCTACAGGTCGCAAATATTAAGATATTTTGATAAAATTTCGTAGACCGACTTATATCGGCCCAAGGACGAAGTCTATTGATTTTGGTTTAAATCGGTCTATGTTTGGACCATATAAATTTCCCTCAAAATTGCAGCACAAAATTTAATGGCACATCCACGGTTTAAAGAATTATGGGATCAAATATGTCTTGAATGGTATATATCTTCATTACTATTATTATCTGAAAGTGCTAAACGGATCTGACGAATTTCGTATTCTCTACAACATATCTTTCTCCAAAATTCGCTAAAAGGTTAAATTCAAATTGAAGACACATCCACAGTTTTAAGAAATATGAAATCCAATCTATCTGGAACGATAAATCTTATCATAGCTGTCATTATGTGAAAGTGCTAAACAGATAGGATTTTATTTTTAGGCTTTACATCAATTTTTGCTGTACAATACGCTAAAAATCCAACTTTGAATTGACTAGAACATCCACAGATAAAAGAATTAATGGGTGAAATCTGGCTTATATGATATATATCGCAATTAATATTGTTGTGCGTAAGTGCTAAAACGATCGTATTATCCGTTTGGTTTCATCACTTTTAGCTCCAAAAATCTATGAAAATCATAAAAAAATTTAACCGAAAATGGGTCTGGACTAGGGTATTCAATTAATCGGCTTTTTATTTTAATCGATTAATCGTGAAAATAATTATTCGGGTTTTTTGCTTAACCAATTAATCGAATAAAATTTAAAAATTAATCGATTAATCGAAAAAATTATTACCCGAGTAAAACGGGTTATACATTATTTTATATTATTTAATACAATTACGTCTTGTTATATATTGCTTTGTATGGTGCTATATATAATAAGACATAATTTTCGTCTTTCGAACAAATTTTATATGGCCCCATATCTAAATATATCTTTTTACATATGTTGTCATATTTAATCAGATCTCACCCATAGAATTTAAATTATAAGACCAAATACGAGTATAGCCCAGTTTCATGTTTAATTTAAATATAATTTAAGATTTTATCGAAATCAATTACAATCCATTTTTAATTGGAAAATATTGTTTACAAAAACAAATTTTGATATAAAGTTCAAGTGATTTAAAAAATAACCCAATAAGCACATAGGTTTTAAAAATTCAAGTTCTTGAAGTGAAGTATATTTCAAATTCTAGCACTTGTTTTTTAACAAAAATATTTCAAACTTGAATTTTTGTTTCCCTTTTGCTGGAGTATGCTATTGAAATAAAATGTAATAAAAGTTGAATTCAAGCCTTGAAGCTGGAAAACAGGGCTGGAATTGAACTTGATTTCAACTTGAATTCCAGTGAAAATGTTTATAGAGTACATAAACACGATAAACCGGCAAAATATTTTTGTATAAAATCTGAGTGAAATTATCTGACAGTTACCCATACATTATCGACGTTGAAAATATTATGTTAAAAGAGTTAACACTTAACATACGCAGTCAGACTTTATATGGGATTTCGTACCACATATCTAGAGCAAACCAAGTAAGTCTATTGATTTAAAAAAGAAACATTTATTTTCCCTATATAATTTATGTTATAGTCTTGTTTCAAATGAACTCTTAATATCTAAGTAAATTCAACGTCATTTTCATTTAAAATGTTATAAATTTACATCGAAACAACAGATTCTTTTATTCTTAAATTAAATATTGGGTCATATTAATAAAAGTTAGCCAATTCTCCGAAGTAATTATTTTGGTTTAAGAATAACGTACCATAAAATATAAATTAAAATTAAAACAAAAAAATTTTCTACCCGCAAGCAGACTAAAATTGTGTAATAAATAACTTAAAAACCCTAATAAATAATTCCCCACAGTAATTCCCCCTATTAGTGAAATCTAGTTTTTTACACTATTACACTATTTACAAATTTAAAACATTTTTTAAACGATTATTTCATGACATTTAATTTTATTAAAAACTGTTTCATGTCAAATTTGTTATCACAATATTAATGCATTTTTCTAATTTTTTTTTTTTGGTTACTTCACACGATACACGATGCACGAAACCTTACGTGAATCCCCCATTGTTTTTCAGTACAATATTTAATAAAAACAGAAATACGAAAATTTTTATCCAACTGGACATAATTGCATCAAATTTTAAATATTAAGATATTATTTCATACAATAATGTCTGGTCAAAATTCGGATTAAATTGTATATAATTTCATGTAATTAAATCCAAATTGATCCACGTAGATACAATTGTATTCACCATTTTTCGGATCAAATTGTATCCGATTAGTTATTGTATTATATCAAATTATATATATCACCATATCATCTTTTTTAATCGGGTATATAAAATAATATACATATATTTTTTATATTTTTAAAAATTTTATTTAAAAAAGGAACAAAAATGATTTCAGTAACTCTTTTGAAATTTTCTAAAAACAAAAAGTTTAATAATTGAGATAATATTTTGTGAAAATGTTTATTTTTTCTGTCTTCTCAGTCATATAGTCAAATTTTATACAAATCGGACGGAACCGCACCGCAGACCTTTCTGGTAAATTTAGCATTTTAAACTAAGCCTAAATTAGGCAGACGTAAACGTAGCTCTATATAATATGTTTAATGAGTTAAAGCAGAGTAGAACAACTCGTATATTAATTTGTATCTCTTTTGTATGCATTGAACACATAAAAAACGTAAATGCAAGAAAAATTTTGTTGAGAATTATTTTCCTCCTACGTCTACGTCATTCCATCAATTTATTTTATTTGCTAAAGGATATTATGAATGCTCACTAAACAAGCTTTATTACATTGGGCATTAATTACACTATGCGATAGTCAAAATCGGGATGGAATGACACCAACGGGAAATGTTATATCGGTCAAAAACAAGTTATACGTGTCCCGGCGTTTCGCTGGGTCACCCCTAGGAATCGAGATATATCTTTTTTTGGACAAAACTTTTTATTTTTCCGGCAAAACTGTTGAGTATATAGAAAAACATTATATGAACAGATTAAAGGAATTGTAATTTTTAATTTTTTTAAAATTGTTTGAGCAAAATCGGACTAGTGGTTCTCGAGTTATGTCAAAAAAAAGACCACCAAAGGTCAAATCGATATATCTCGATTCCTAGGGGTGACCTAGCGAAACGCCGGCACACGTATAACTTCTTTTTTACCGATATAACTTTCCCCGGTAGTTTGAACACTTCCCGATCACTGACCCCTACCATTTGTCTCACAGTGTTATAATTAATAACTATAATGCTTAGTAATTATAATAATTATTAAGGCTTTCGTTTAATATTAGTATTTAAAAAATTTTAAAAAATAATTAAAAATTTGATTATACCCAGCAAAAAAATCCATTACAAAAAAGTTATTTTAAAAGCACTCCGAATAGCATCAACTGATTGTGTAGTAGTTACAATTTAGCTTTAACACTGATTTATTTTACACGTGATGTCCCATGTTGTCAGTAGTTCAATTTAATCATTTTGTTAGTAATTTAAAAGTGATTACATGATGTTAATAAAAGTATGGTTTTTAGATACACATTTTCATCACATCAATACGAGTACATTTTTTTGCATTTTTAGAGTGATTTAGAAGTACTATTTATAATATATAATATAATACATTTTTCAAAGTGATTTAAATGTGCTTTTTATAATGTCTGAAAAAGCATATTTTAGAGGCAATTTTTATGTTTAGCCTTTACAGAGCCCATTTCTGAACCTATTGTGTAACAAAAGCTTCAATTTATTATTATTTTTTGGGCAATATTAACCCTCTAACCGGCCTAAGCTTTTTTGCAATGAAATTTATACCATGTGTTCCTCATGAAAAATAAACAATAAGTTCTTCTACAAAATTTTTTTTCGTTGCCTACTTTAGGCGATATGGGCCAAAATAGTTTAAGGGTGAATCTCGAAAACTAGCGCATAAAAATTACTAGGTTTAGGCACAAATTATTTCTCTTACCAAGGTGTAATTGCAATAAAAAATTACATTTTTTGTGGTGTTACGTAAGAGGATGTAGCGATTTTCGTTTTTCGAAAAATGCGAAATTGAGCGAAAACACACCAAAACTTCAATATATATAATTCAAATTTATAAGCTTTGCTGCCTATACCAAATATAATCTTTTTACCAAATTTCAGAAAAATTCGTCCATTCATTTTGAAGTTAAGGCGATGTCCTTTAAAGGTATCCTTCTGGAATCCTGTGCGTCCTCGGACCATAGTAAGGAACTTTTTGAATATCTTAAGCTCCAATCTTACTTCATGGTCACTATCAATTGTTTTAGTCAATTTAAATATGTTTTTAAGATTTTTGAAAATTTTGGTTGTTTTAAAATATTTAATTTCTGAAATTTTACGAAATTTTATCTTTGACACTTTCTCGCTTCCAAACCGTGCATTGTATACAAAAAAATTCTTCACAAAAAATTTAATAAATTTTGTTTTCTGTTGAAAAAGCATAATTTCTTATTATAAAATACTCCTTTGGCGTATTTCTGGTCAATTTAATATACCCCGCCTGGAGGCGGGCTTGCCGGTTTGAGGGTTAAGGAAACACTTCTTTTGCATCTGAATCAATTCGATTAAGTCAAAATCAGACAAAACCAACATGTAACATGTTTACTTCAGTCGTTAAATTCGAAAAAGTTACGATATTGAATTAAATAAGATTAATACTTTAAGACCGAGTTTTTGGCATATCAGTTAAACTTGGTTTAGTTAAACCGAAAACGAAAATTAAAATAAATTTTAGAAGCAGTATTCCAGTTATAAACTGCGTTAAACTAAGTTTAAAGATAATCTACATCCTAAAAGCTGGGCCTAAAAGTTATATGTAACCCTCTGATTTATTATTTTTTTAAAAACATTACTCAAGGAATTTTCAGAATATTAAAGCGTACTAGGAAACTATTTTTTCATTTTACAACGCTATAGTAATAAGGCCATCATTATAAATTTGCTGAATCCGCAGATCTATGATTGAAATTTTAGCTTTAAATTCATTAAAGAATCCGAGAACAGTTGGAGGACAGTTTTTCCCAAGACATATTTCGAATGCGAATACCATGTCGTTATTTGAATTTTGCAAGTCAACCATCGTTAGCTTAAACTCAACTTTTTCATTAAACGATGCATTAAGTTCCAACGCTATAATTTGTAATCGTTATTTTTTTAAATCTATTTTTAAGTTGAAGAAATAATATATTTTTTGTCACTATAGAATTATTTCTTTCGCTTGATTTTACGACTTTTAAGGTGTAATAGCAATTAAAGCATATCGACATTTAAAGCAGGTGACATTTATAGAACTTTTAATGTATAAGCAAAGGTAAGGGACCAACCTCTTTTAACGAACCTCTTGATTCGTATGTTTTAAACGATAAAATATGTTAACATTGCAACAAATTTTATTAACATATTTCTTTGGTGCACGTGCAAAAGCAAGCGAGCGACTTCATAGAGCGTTAACAATACATTTTAATTGTTAAGTTTTATATATTTGCATTTAGTGAAAAGAAGAATTCATATTTGGGTCATAGTCCAGGAGGTTAAATGGGATCCAATTCTTTATTTCCTTCCCTTTTTCAATGGGAACTGTAATTGAAGTATTTTTTTAAAATATGTACGAATAATTAAAAAATATGTAAATAATCGTAAATTAATAAAGTACGTTAATAAAATTACCTATTTTGTTTTTTTAGAGATAAAAAATGGAATCTCTAACAAATTCGTAATTTTCAAACAAATGCATTTACAAAGAAAAAAAAACAACATTATATATACATTTTTGAAAGTTGTTTTAAAGCACATACATTCGAAACAGAAAAAGAGCACTTATCGCTCCATTGTAACCAATTTAAAAGTTGTTTGTTTTGAATGACTTACACATATTTTTGCTGGGTACTTAAGTAGAACCACTACATTGCAAGATCTGTCAAAACAACAGGTTAGTATTTTGTAAAAATTTTATGTTGTTTTTGTTTTTCTTGCATATTTAAGGTGTTTCTTAACGCTCCTAGAGGAAAACAAAAAATTCTCATTGAGTTAAGTAAAAGTAATTTGTCATATTTGATCTTAAAATCGAACAAAAATAACACTCATTAAGCTAATAAAGATTTCTATAAATTCTAAAAAGTTGTCCCCTGATGATTTTCTTAGACAAGAATGAAATTCGGTTTCGATCGATTAATCGTATTAAATTATTCGAATTATTCATTATTCGAAATTTGGCCTTTTTAAATTATTCGAACAATTTTTGAGCAAAATTTTTCGATTAGTCGAATAACCATTAATCGATTGAATACCCTAGTCTGGACACCAAACTAATAGAACGATCCATTTAGCACTTACACACAATAATAGTATCACCGATTTATACCGATCACGCAGGACTGCAACTAATTATTTCTCAAACTGCGGATGTGCCCTTCAAAAAATATCAAATTTCAAGTTGTTCACGCAGAGAGGTGAAGAGATTATTATTGTCATATTTTCTTTATTTTTGAAGTTACACTTATTAATTTGAAATTTTCAATTGCATTGAGGCTGAAAGCGCAAAAATTAAAAATGTCTGAAATTACTCTTTATTCAAAAAACAGAGTTACAGATTTTAAAGAACTACCATTAGTTTCTAATTGAGGGCACCTATTTTTTTCAACAAGTGGGAGATTTCCTAACATCATAATTATTATCCACCAAAGGTTTTGGGCGATTTCCTTTTATGCTGAAAAAGTTATAACCAAAAGAGTAGAAAAACTCTTGAAAGTTACAAGCAAAATTAGGGTAAATTAGTGTAGTTTTTAATTGAGTAGAGTACATTAGTGGTATAAATATTAAAATTTAAGATGTTCGCCTGATTAAATTTGTTGCCTCGAAAATGCTGATACCATCAAAAATATTATATATTGTTACTAAAATGGTTTAAATCCTGAGTAACATGGAATCGCCCGGTTCCGTGGATTTGCCCATATAAGGCAAGGAATAAGTAAGAAAATTTTGAAAATCGGAATCGCAGATAAACTCAAATCTAATTTTATAGGTTGTTATTCACTCTCTAATATGAATAGATACAATTGGATTAAACCTCACTTCATTGAATCTAATCGTTTTTTCACGGGTAAGTAATAAAATATTTATACTTGAACTTTCAAATATAATGACGAAAAATATTTCAAATGGTTATTTTAAGTAAATACTTTTAGATAATTATACAGCTTTGACATCGAATATACTTATTACATATCACAATTTTACACATGGGTTAACCAAAATTTCAAATAGGGAAATCTGGTGAACCATATATATTCAGATCCAATTTGATGTTGACTTTACACTAAAATTGAAAAACTTCTACCTACCCGACTAAAAAAGATATTATATAATCATATATCACCATATATAAACCCATATATACGGCCATATCTAATTTGATCCGAATATTGGAATATATAATTATATCAAACGAGATAAGCATGTTATCTAACCTGATACAATTTGATCCGAAAAATGGGTCTATCTAACTTCATCAAATTATATATTAATACATATAATTTGATGAAGATTTTCAAATAAAATTTTAGTAAATATTGTTGAGATCACTTATTTTCATTCATTTTAAATACTAATGCTTAATGTTTATAAAAATTTTTGTTAATAAACTTGGAAATAGCTGACAAAATAAAACATTACAAAAATTTGTCGGAACAACTGTCTTATAAAATAAAAAAAATAACTTTCAGAATTAATTTTTTTTCACGGAAAAAATAACTGAACTTAAACCATATTTATTTCAACATATGTTTTTCTAATTTTTATTTTTAAATTTAAAAATTGCAATTAAACTTTATAAAATTTTGTATAATTAGATATCATGTCAGATATAATTATATATAAAATTAATAAAATTTTCTATTAACTTTGTTATATATTTTGATATAATATGGTTTATAAAAGCTTATATATAATTATGTATGAAGTATATTTGCAGATCTCTTAATATATGGCTGGAGACCAAATCGCATATGATTATATATAACGTTATATCAAACATATTTATAAAACCAAAGTGTTAATATAAATGTATATGGTTATATAAAGCCACGCATATAAACATTTAAAGTTATATCAAATCATATAAGATTATATAAAAACTTTTTTAGTCGGGTATAAATTTTTCTTATTACCAAGTAATTTTTTAAACTAAATTCGTTTGTATATTTTTATTTTGGTGCCGGCTCAAATGGATAAGATCTGGTCATGCAAATCACCCGGTTTTCGAGATCACTTTATGTATGAACAAATATGGCACTAGATCTGATCAGATACTTTAACCACACACAGTAAGAGGTTTTGTTAGGAAAATGCTGTGTTGCCATTTTGACATATTTTGGCTAGATTTTGCAGATTAAGGTGAAATTTTTTTATATTATTTTGAAATTTGTCAGACGTTTAGAAGTTTATTAACAAAAGTTTGTCGGGACAACTTTTCCTCGCTTAGAATTTTACTCTTTATTAAAATAAAACAAAATAAACTATATTTTAAAAGCAGTATTTCAATTGAAAACTGTGTTAAACTAAGTTTAAAGATAATCTACATTCTAAAACTCTTCCTAAGTTAAGAAATTGGTATTTTTTTAAATATATGTAAATTTTAACATAAATTTATCTTTTTAGACAAATGTACCTTCCGCAAATGCAATGGCAATCGCAGAAAATATACATTTTTAAAACAAGCTTCCAAAATAAGGAACATTTTCTGAAAGGGCTACAAATCATTATTTAAAGTAAAATAAATGTATTTAGAAAATCTAATTTTAGACTAATAAGTGTGTAAATTTTCTATACGTGGTCTGTTGAAAAAGTATTACTTTCTAAAGTATAAATAAAAATCCAAAATAAAATTCAAAATAATATATTACAAACTAAATTTAGGTTAATTTGAGGAATACTATTGAAATCAAGTTTAATAATAGCGTACATCTCGATTTGATAAATACAGTTGTTATCGAGCAAATCAACAACCTGTTTTGTAGTCTGTAATAACTTGAGAAATATACTAGAGCTCTAACTGCCGTTTTTATTGAGAACGCTATGATTTTCAAATTGAGAATAAAAATTCTCAAGGCTATTCTCAAAGGTAACGTTTGAGAATTAAGCTTGCAATCAAATCGATATTAAGTCGGTTTCAATAGTAAATGTTTGCTGGGTTGTTAGAAAATTTATACAAAAAGTTTTAAGCAACAATAAAGGTGTTTTTGCTTTCTGTAAAATGTTCTTTTGTCAAAATCCACATACATAATTTGTCTTTCAGACAAACTCAAAACTAAAAAAGTTTAACAGTTTTTATGAAGTTTAACTTTAAGCTAAGAAGTCATGAACTATTCGCAAGAGATTCATGTCTGGTAAAAACCCGTACTCTCAGGTAATTATTTCTGCAAATATTTAGGATTTCAGTGAAATTTGTATTGCAAAACAGTGATGGTATTTAAGAATTTTCGTTTGGTGCCTCAATGATGCCAAAAAAGTACCAAAAAAGCTTTAAAAGTGCCAAAAAAAAAATTAAGCAACATTTAATGTTTCAAAAAAATATGTTCAGCTTTTATTTCAAATATTTATACATTTAGTTACTTTAACCCTTAAATGCATGGTGTAGCCATTTGGCAACATACCAGTTTCTTAATAAAAAACGCCACTTGATGCATAAAACTCAATTTTTGGGCATTGGGGCCCTTTCTGCACAAAGTGCTCTTATAAACTATAACTCAGATTTTTTAAACAGTTATAGGAAAAATCTTGGTTTTGCTTCGTATGTTTGTGAAAAATCTAAAACACGCGTTTTTTTTTACAAAAAGTGCAATATTTAAAAATGTTTGTTTAAATATTTAAAGTGGTATTCTCGCAATAAAATAAATTTTGGCAACAATAAATGTATAATTAATATTTCATATATATTTTTTTTTTTTTTTTTGTGAAACAGTGAAATATCTAGGTATGGTGCTTGATAGGCGTCTTACCTGGAAACCTCACATTAAGGGCAAATGTGATCAACTGAAAATTAAAACAAAAAGACTTTTAGGTCCAAGTTGTCAGTTGAATTTAAATAATAAGTTAAGAATTTACAAAATAATATTTAAACCAGTGTGGTCGTACGGAATACAACTTTGGGGTAGATCAAACATTGATATACTTGAAAGATATCAATCCAAAACTCTCAGGCTAATCACTAATGCACCATGGTTTACAACAAACAAGGCCATTAGGAGAGATCTGTCAATACCATCAATTCAAGAGGAATTAAGAATCGCCAGCACGAGATATCTGGAAAGACTTAGCAATCATATTAATCCTGTGGCAGTATCATTATTAGACAGCACCAATGAAATATCCTCTGTGATGTACCTTATATTTGACAAATTTGCTTATTATCCTCGGATAGATTGTAAATAAAGAAATAAGAATAAAAAAAAAATATATATTTTCATACACGTTAAAATAATCACAATTTAGCTATTTGGCAATTTTTTTGGTATTTTTCTTGAAATGTACACGCCTTTAGAAATCATATAAAAAAAATGGTTAAAATTGTAGAGATCATGCATTTAAGGGTTAAGTAAAAAGACAAAAAAAAAAGGCGGGCAACTTATCTAAAAAGTAACCCGAGTTTAACATTACCTACCACAAATATTTTCATATAAAAATGCCATTCTTAACTATAGTAAAGCACTAAACTTACGTTATTTTAAGATAAGTTAGCAGGTCCAAGACTTTCAAAAAATTTTACAATTATATTTGACAATACAATAGAATCAATTAAAGTTTTTCTAATTTTATCCCCGTTGCTTTTATTTTTAAATATCAAAATATTGATTAAATTGTCCCCGAAGAACTGGAAGGTTGTCCAAAAAATTCTAGATATTTTTAGTCTGGCATTTGTTTTTTAATTTTGCTACCCCTTCTTAATAGGCGTGGCTTTTAATGAAAAACTAGCGATATCGACCTTTTATCAAATTATATAGAAATTTTCGTAAAAAGTGCCAAAATTCTATGGAGAGTGCCAAGGTGCCATTGAACATTCAATAGTGCCACAAATGGCACTTTTGTGTAACTTTTACCAACAGTGATTTTTTATATGTTTGTATTAGTTCAGCTATAATTTTATACCACTACACAAAATCTGATCAAATTGTATTGCGCTATTATTCGGATACATTTGTATTTTTTAATGCAAACTTATGTAATTATATGACCCCATTTCTCGCATAAAATTGTATAAATAAACATGTTAAATTACATATGGCTGTTACATGTTAAACTAGCGGGCGCAGCCCGCTACGTTGTTAGCGTGCCTTAAAGTTTTTTTTAAATTCGTTTTTTTTTTAAAGTACAGTTTTTATAATAAAAGCCTTCACCCAGCCACCACAAATAAATAATTCTGCACAACAATGGGTTTAAAATAAATAAATATTTGATCACTTTTTCTCATGAAAGTGGATTGTTAGTAATGAATCCATAATAAATTGCAATATACGTGTGTATGTTAAGATAATTTGGTAAAGTGCGAACTTAGGTAGATAGACCCGTAAGTAGTTTTGTTCATTTGTGTTTTGAATGAAAATAAATAACGTAAAGCAGGGTTGGAAAGCATTTTATAATATTAAAAATAGCGGGCAAAGCCCGCTACGTTGTTACCGTGCCTTAAAGTTTTTTTTTTAATTCCAGTTTATGTAAAGGTAGACCTGGCAATTCAAGTAAATTCACAAATTCAGATGGAAAATTTACTGCGTCGGTTTCTTCCACCGGTGCTTCGTTACCTGCAGTTTAAATATCGGAATATATAAGTTCCATTCTTTTTCTAAGGTTTTTTCTCTATTAGAAAATTTGTTTAACTTTTTGGAGAGTATGTTTCAATGCTACATAAGTTTCATATTCCGTGGATAGTGTTTGAACAGGTAATTAAAAGGGATTCTTCACCCCTTTTTGTTCCACCCAGTAAAAATCCCAAATATATATAATCTTGCCTCAATCGCATGCCTTCCAAGATTCCATTTTGTTCACCATTCCATTGCATTTCGTTCCCATTATCTGTTATTCCAATTCCCCTCGTTCCCCGTTTCATTCCATTTTGTTCCTACTGTCTTGTGTATCGATATTGATATCAGTCGCTTCTATTTCCATTTCTTTGCACTTGCTCCGTGCCATTCCTCTTTTAACTGCAGTGTTCCAATTCCACTCGTTCCCCATTCTACGCCATCTCGCTTCTCATTCCTTTTCGTTCTATAGTCCATTCCTCTTCCAATCCATTTCAATTGTCTATAATTTAAATTCCACTCGTTCAACGTTTATATCCATTTCGTTCCACTTGTGTAGTGTTTCAATTCCACTCGTTTCCTATTTAGTTTCTTAATTTTAGTGTTCCATATACACTCGTTCTTTAAATTTTAGGTTTCTAGCTAAAGACGCAGATGTTCAGGGGGAGGGCAATTTTCCCCTTTTGAGCCACCATTTTTACCACGTTCCTGTCCAAAGTCCTAAAAATGCCTTGTCGATAAGTTAGCCCATACTCCAAGGAAAACATATTATAGATTCGGTGAGGCCATCAAGGGGGAGAATTATTCCGTTTTTACCCCTCCCGGTAGGAATTTCCAAAAATTCCGAGAACGTCTGCATTGGAGGAGGAACCTACTACATACATAATTTTAGGGCTCTATATCCAGCAGTTTGCCCAACTCGGCAAGGGGGAAGTTTTTTACTTTTTGCCTCTCCCGGTATGAGTTTCCAAAAATACCGTCTTAGGGGACGTCTACGTTGGAGAAGGAACCCAAATACCGAATTTAAGCAGTTTGGCCAGGCCGTTAAGGGGGAGACTTCCTGTTTTTGACCCTACCTGTGGAAATTTCCAAAAATCTCATCTTAGCGGTTGTCTACAATAGAGGAGGAACTTTAGTACCAAATTTCAACTTCCTACCTCCAGCAGTTGGGCAGGCCTTGAAGCGGGACTTTTCGCTTCATTAATCCCCATTTTTGCAATGTCCCTGTCCAAAATTCCAAAAAGCACCTTCCCGATAAGTGAGCTCATACTCCAAGGAACATATGTTTTACATTTCAGGATTCTAGCCAACTTTTACTATTTGTACCCCTCTGGGTAGGAATTTCCGAAAATCCATCGACAGGGAATTTCAGCTTCCTAGTTCCAGCAGTTTGAGCAGGGTGTCAAGTGGGACACTTTTTCTTTTTTTGTCCCTCCCGGTTGGAATTAGGCTGGAAGAGGAACGTAAGTACCGAATTTCAGCTTCCTAGTTCCAGCAGTTTGGACAGGTCGTTAAGGGGCCACTTTCCCTTTTTGAGGCCCTATTTTATAACGACCATGTCCAAAATTCAAAATACTATCTTTCTAATAAGTTAGCCCTTACTCCAGGGACCCACATTTTAAATTTCAGGTTTCTAGCCGAAGGGGTTTTTCCAGGCCACCAAGGGGAGGCTTCCTTCTTTTTGCCCGTACCTTTAGGAATTTTCAAAAATTCGATCTTCGCGGCTGATGGATGAGGAACCACTATACCAAATTTCAACTTCATTGCCTCAGCGGTTTGGGCAGGCCATTATTGGGGACATTTTTCCCTTTCAACCCACATTTTTACTATGTTTCTGTTCCAAAATAGAAAAATTATGTTGCCGGTGAGTTACTCCAGGGAATACATATTTAAAATTTTAGGTTGGACAGAAGGGATTGGGCAGGCCGTCAAGGAGAATAATTTTCCCCTTATCTCCCTCCCGATAGGAATTTCAAAAATTCCGTCTAAGCGGACGCCTACACAGAAGGAGAAACTTACATTTCGAATTTCGGCTACATAGTTTCAGCAGGCCGTCAAGGGGGCAACACCCCCCTTTTGGGATATCCTGTAGGGAATTCCAAAAATACAAACTTAGTCGATGTCTACTACAGTGGAGGAATCTTTATGCCAAATTTCAACTTCTTATTTCCAGTAGTTTCGGCAGGCAGTTAATGGGGACAATTTTCCAATTTGTGAGACCGTCTATTGGGACGTCTATGCCGAATTTCCAAAAATCACGTCTTAGCGGACGTCTATGCCGAATATCAAGAAACCTTGTTTTAGTGGAGATATCCGTGGGGGGAGGAAAAAAAGTCCTTTTTATGAAATTATATTTTTTTAAATGGAATTTTTTGGAAAAAGCGAAATTTTTTGGAGAAAGATACTTTATTTTTACAATGTACTTTATGGAAGAAGGTACTTTTTTTGAAAAAGTTATTTTTAGGAAAAATTTATTTTTTTGGAAAAAGGTCCTTTTTTTGGATAAGGTACTTTTTTTGAAAAATGTAAATTTTTTTAGAAAAACGTACTTTTTTTGGAAAAAGGTACTTTTTTTGGAAAGAGGTACTTTTTTTGGAAAAAGGTACTTTTTTGGAAAAAGGTACTTTTTTGTAAAAAGGTACTTTTTTGGAAAAAGGTACTTTTTTGGAAAAAGGTACTTTTTTGTCCCCTTTTTGCCCCTCCCTATAAGAATTTCCAAAAATTCCGTCTCAACGGACGTCTACACCGGTCGAGGAACCTACATACCAAATTTCAACTTCATAGCTCCAGCAGTTTGAGCAGGCCGTCAAGGGGAGACTTTTTCCCCTTCCTGTAAAAATTTCAAAAAAATCCCGTCTTGGTGGTTGTCTACGATAGTGGAGGAACCTTTATACCAAATTTCAACTTCCTACCTCCAGCGGTTTGGGCAGGCCGTTAAGGGGGGCTCTTTTCCCCTTTTTAACCCCCATTTTTACAACGTCCCTGTCCAAAATTCTTCAAAGTACTTTCTAGAAAAGTTAGCGCCTACTCCAAGGAACACATATCTAAAATTTCAGCTTTCTAGCCAAAGGGGTTTTGGTAGGCCGTCAAGGGGGAGACTTTCCCCCTTTTTGCCCTTTCCGGTAGGAATTTCCAAAAATCCCGTCTTAGCGGACGTCTACGCCGAAAGAGGGTGTAGTATGTTTGACTGCTCTGTGTTGCATACCATAAGTATGCAATATGATACTCTTATTGTTGTCTGAGTCCATATTACACTAAACTTTAGCGTGGGAATATGCGTAGGAAGCATATTCCACTATTGTTCATTTAAGTATAATTAAGTAGCTCTAAGTTTTTGAATAAACAAATAAAATAGTCTCGTCGTAGACACACAAAGCTAAAGTTCATTTTATTATTTTAATCATTATTACAAGGAACCTACATACCAAATTTCAACTTCCTAGCTTCAGCGGTTTGGGCTGGGCGATGTTGAGTCAGTCAGTCAGTCACTTTATTCTTTTATATATAGAGATTAGAAAGCTCCATATAATTTTTTTTTAATCGGGAGGTTTAAGTTTATTACGCTGTCTAGGATTTTGAGAAAAACATTTTTTGTTCGGAATCAACATACCTCCTCAAGTGCAAACGTTATACATGCAACTTTAAGACCGGATAACACAATGTCCCGTTAAATTAAACTTAAAGTTAAATTTAAAATTTATATGGTAAACAATAACAAATGTATCATTAAAGTAACAGTTAGTAACTAACAGGACATTGTATAAGATTCATATTTCAAAGCTTATTAAAATTAAGCGACCATGTTGTTATTAAAAATTGTAACAGAAAATTGGAGCCGAAAATATATTAATATGGAAAATTTACAGCTGAAAACGTGATAGCAAACATATATTTGGACTTAGGACTTACTAATAATTTGCGAGTTTGTAAAACATGCATGTACAAATGAAATGAATAAAAAATTTGTAATAATGGCTAAACCAAAAGAAGGAGATAAAAATCACGAAATTTTCTATTATTACAAAATAAAAAATAATAATATAACAGCAAAGAAACGGAAACTGGAAACATGTTTATTGGGGCATGTGGAGTGAAGGCTACTTAAAAATGTATAACCGTTGAAAAATCATAAAAATACAAATAAAATCAAATAATTTTGGCAACAATGGCATATCTCTATAGTCGTATGTATTTACGAGTACACACAGAAAACAGATTCGTAGTTCCAACCGAATTTTTCGCCAACCGAATTTTTGTAGTTCCAGGTACAATCACTTTTATTTATTTTTAATACCATTGTTACTACCGAAATTTATTTACAATTTTTGAATTTTTGTTGTGTTAATAGATTACTTTAATGTTTGTGGATTATAAATTCTATAAATAGAAAAACACGTTCCACAAAATTTATTTAAAAATTAAAATTTTTTTTTGTCGCTAACTGGGATCGAACCCCCGACCCTCCGCTTGTCAGTACATTGCTTTCCCTCTAAGCTAAGCTCTATTTAAATTTTTTCAATCAAATTTCAAATTTGAATTTCTTCAGGTTTGAATATTTTGTCTATAAATAAAATTATATCAACAACAGAAAATCAGTTGTGTCTTTTAATTTGAATAAAAAAAAATTAAAAAAAAATTTATATCGCGAACTGTGATTGAACCGGCGACCTTCCGTCTGTCAGCCCAATGCTTTTCCTCTAGGCTAAACTCGACATAAATTTTTTTTGTCAAATTTCAAATTTGAATTTCTTCAGGTTGAAAATTTGAATATTTTGTTTTTGAATAAAATTATATTCACAACAGAAAATCAATTGTGTCTTTTAAATTAAATCAATAAAAAAATTATAAAAAAAAAGTAATGCCTTGGTTGAGGTTTGAACTCAAATCTCTAAGGCTATAAGGCTGTGTCTCTACCTCCTGCGCCACAGATACTTATGTTTAGTTGTTGTCTAACTTAGAATTTAAACACGCATATGTATGAAACGAAAAAATATGATAGATTCCAAAATTTTATTATGATAAATAAAATTTCTGTTCCTTGTCTCAATATATTATTACAATTACCAAAATAATGGAAATTAATGGTTAAAGCTACTAAAGTTAAAAAAAAATTTTAAATTGATTGGAAAAACTAATACTTTGGATAGAGTGATCGATTTTATTGAAACACAACTGATACTAAATTGTTGCTGCCGATATTTTATTAAAATGACTAAATCTTCGATAAATTGGTGGTTGTTGGTATTGAAGGTAATGTGGAAGTTAGTAATTTTTCAATATTGGTTAGAAAAGCCAATATTTTGGATAATGTGACAGTGTTTTGGTTCATCATATATATTTTCTGTTCACAAATAAATATAACTTTCCTGATGATGAATATTAAATAACTGCAATTAAAATTATTGAATGATGAAAATATTTCGTTGGTTCCGATAGAATTCCAACCAATTTATTTTCTGTGTGTATCTATACATTTTTTTGTTCATATTGTTATAATAATTTGTAACCCATACAAATATATACAAATACAGTTTCAAATTCTCCATGGTCATATTGGTGGTTTTATAAAAAGAAAGAACGTGAGATGGATTCTTAAAGAAATACAAATTTAACGATAACATTGTACAACACAAAAAATTACAAGCTACTGACAACTGATGCTGGCAGAGGGGATAAAAAAATTATGTCTGGCCCTATATTTTTTGGGGGGTTAACGTTTCCCACCTTTTGCAAATGAATCGGCATTGGAAATAATGGAAGTTTTTTATTTTAAGTATAGGATGTGTTCAGCGAACTCATGTATAACACTATGAGGAACATTTTAACCCTCAAACTATGCAATTAAACGGACATTTTTGGGCCATTTTCAAAAAGGTCAAATAAGATCCATAACTTGAAGATTTAGAAGGTTAAAATGTTCCGCAAAATTATTTGTCATTAAATTTTACTGTAAGTTCAGAGACCTATAGTATGCATAGAAGATGAAAATTCAAATTCAATGCCAGAAATAAGTCAAAATTTAAAATGTGTTTAAGGGTTAATTTATAATTTATCAGAACTGGTGCTCAAATGTAACACAAGCCTGGATTTTAGGGGGTTAGTTTTAAGTTTTGACTTATTTCTGACATTGAAATTAAATTTTTAACTTTGATGCCTTCACAGGCTTATAGTATAACTAGCGGGCAAGCCCGCTAGATTTAGCAGCGTGCCTTAGGGTACGTACAGAGTGGCCGCTTGTTGCCGAGCCGAGTCGAATGACGCTTATTGCGAGAACCAATGCGAGAAAACTGGTACTATACAAATTAGTACAAATAAGCGCGAACAGGTCATAGTGGGCGCCAAGCTGGTCAGAGCGCAATGCTGATTGAATGCGAGAAAACAGTTCCAAAGCGTATTTCAGCGCCGAAAACATTGTTTATTTTATGTTAATAAAATAAAAATTAACCAAAAAAATAAAAATTCCAATAAATAATAAAAATTAAATAAAATTATAACAATTATAAAAAAATTAAAAAAAAACTTATAAACAAAATTTAAAAAAAAAATGTAATAAAAATTTCAAGAATAATTTAAGAAACGCGTTAATAAGTAAAATTTTAAGACTCAGTGTCAGAATGAACAACAAACCCAAATGCATACAAACATACATAAAACCCAAATAATAGATAAAATATCAGCGCTGATTCTCGCATCCACTATGCACACCCAAACTTGTTTCTGGCCAAGTTCTCGCAATAAGCGTCAGTCGGCTCGGCAACAAGCGGCCACTCTGTACGCACCCTTAGCCTAGTTTTTGGGATGTCAGTTAAACCGAAAAGAAATTTTGTCGTATCGGGCAAGCCCGCTACGTTGTTAACGTACCTTAAAGTTTAAAAAGTAATTTGTTTTGTATAGGAATTAAATATTTTTATGAAAATAAAATACAATGTTTTTTATTAATGTAAAAATCTTCAAAATAAAAGCCCGCTTCGATGAGAATGCTTATTAGGACTTTATATAAAAAATAAATAATTTCTAAAATTATTATTCAGAGGAAGCTTAGGTTAAAACAAATTTTCTACTTTTTAAGTAAAAATAAAATCAAATAGACACACTTAATAACACTATGCGACAGTCAAAATCGGGATGGGATGAAACCAACGGGAAATGTTATATCGGTCAAAAACAAGTTATATGTGTCCCGGCGTTTCGCTGGGTCACCCCTAGGAATCGAGATATATCTTTTTTTTTTGACATAACTCGAGAACCACTAGTCCGATTTTGCTCAAACAATTTTAAAAAAATTAAAAATTACAATTCCTTTAATCTGTTCATATAACGTTTTTCTATATACTCAACAGTTTTGCCGGTAAAAATAAATGTTTGTTACCGCTACCATAAAAATCAATAACCTTTTGTTTATTACTTTTTTTTAATATTTTAGGCAAAAAATATTTTTTTCTTCATACATTTATTTTTACCGGCAAAACTGTTGAGTATATAGAAAAACGTTATATGAACAGATTAAAGGAATTGTAATTTTTAATTTTTTTAAAATTGTTTGAGCAAAATCGGACTAGTGGTTCTCGAGTTATGTCAAAAAAAAGACCACCAAAGGTCAAATCGATATATCTCGATTCCTAGGGGTGACCCAGCGAAACGCCGGGACACGTATAATTTCTTTTTTGCCGATATAACTTTCCCCGGTAGATTGAACCCTTCCCGATCACTGACCCCTACCATTTGTCTCACAGTGTAATTAACAATAAATAACGATGACGATGTGAGAGCTGTGATGTAATGGCTAGCGCCTTGAACTGTTACACATGTGGTTGCTGGTTCGATCCCCAGCTACCGCAACATCAATTTGGAAAAATAATATGTATGATTTTTTTATCGCTAATACAGTGTCCTCCTTCACTATTCCCATAGCACTTAACCCCACCGAAGTAAAATAATATAACAGAGCTATGAAATAAACAGCCTCAACAAAAGTTCGCCAACTCACCATCAAATGGCGCGCAACAACTGTTCTAAAATTCAACATCTCGCGCATTACCCCACATCGTAAAGTACTCACATTTTTATTTCTTGCCGATGGTTTTTTGTTATGTCTACACTCAAAAAAAGAAGTCAGTAAAGTCAGCAAAAAATGTTGCTGTGTCAGCAAATTTTTAGTCAGGAGCGTGCTTGCAAAAAAGTTGGTAATTTCAGCAAAAGGTTTGCTGAAAATCAGCGAGCTGATTTTTACCAAAAAAATAGTAATTTTCAGCAAAAGTTTTGCTAGCACTTAGTCGACTGCAAATAAAAAAAATCCTTGCTAAAATCACTAAACTTATTGCTGAATATTAGTAGACTGAAAAAAACTCAAAGAACTTGTAGCGAAATTTTATTTTAGTTAATTTATTTGCTGAAAATTTAAATATAGAATATGTGTAGAGTTGTTTTTCTTTTTTTGTCATTTCCATTTCCAGACAAGCTGCGACATCTACATCTTGTCTATATGGTTGTCGTCCATGCTATGAATGCGGTTATCAGCACAATTTTTGTAGAAAAATAAATTAATAAAACATTAGTTCAAAATTAGTTTAGAGCTAAAAGAATATAACTAAAATTTTTGCTGAAAACGGAATTTCAGCAAAAAAATTGCTGAAAACTTGATATACAAGACGTTTTACTAATTTTTCTACTAACTTATTTTTTTGAGTGTACATTAAAATGCCAAAAAATTCCGTCTTATAGATGTCTATGTCGGAGCACATACAGGATTCTATCAGGATACCTTTCTGGGATATCGTCTTAACTTGAAAACGAATTATTATGAAATTTTACAAAAAGAATTAATTTAGTATTAGTACCTATATTTATTAAATCCAAAAAACGAAAATCGTTACATCTTCTTAATCAAAGGCACAAAAAATTTCATTTTTGGATTTTAATTATGCTTTGGTGAAAAAGCATAGGCCGGTTAGAGGGTAAAATAATTCAGTCAGTCACTCTTATCTGTAAAGACTATGACTCCCTTTGCAATTTGTTTATTATCATTGCGAATCCATTCGTTCCTCGTTCTGTTTCATTTCGTTCCGATTTCCATTTCGTTCTCTGTTCCATTGCCATTTTCTAGAGTTTCAACTCCACTTGTTCCCCGGTTAATTTCCCAGTTCTTTCCCGAAGGAGTGTTAAAAAAAATTGTTTAAAAAAACAAAAAAAAATGGTCGTAAACAAACTCTCCTTAATAAAAATGTGTGTTTAAAAACAACAAAAAAAAAATGTGTTTAAAAAAAAGTGCGCGTACACAAATTTTCTTTCCCGAAAGAGTGTTAAAAAAGTGGCCGTGGGCAAATTTTCTTTCCCAAAAGTGTGTTAAAAAAAGTGTTTCCACAAAAAAAAAAAGTTTACACAAAAAAAGTATTTCCAAAAAAAAAGTGTTTCCACAAAAAAAAACGTATTTCCACAAATGAAATTTTACACAAAAAAAAAATTGTGTTGCCACAATTGGGCTAAGCCCACCCTAGACTGATTTTTGCCCACTCCAGAATTTTTAAAAAATCTACCTACAATGCTTTTATCTATAATTTTGATGGCGAAAAGTATCACAATATTACTTTTTAATATCAATTAATCCTGTGTTTTTGGTTTGGGAAAATGTCTAATGGTTTCCTAGGCAGATAATTTGTGGAAATCTAAGGATCAGTTCGATAGTCAGAACTAAGATCGATTTTTGTTTTAAATATTTCTTAAATAAGAAATGTTGTTTGAAAAATTCTTACCTAAGAAATATTTAAGAAACAAATCTATCTTAGTTCTGATTATTAAATTGACTATAAGAGTTTTTCTTTAAGAAAAATTATTAGAACCGCAAAGTTGTTAATTAATAGAAAAATAACGCAGAATCTTTTTTGGTGATTTAAATATCATAGATTTCATAGTTTTCTGAACGAATAATTAGTTTATATCTAACAAGGAAATTACTTCAAACTAAGCACTACTATGTTATTTTAATGAAATTTCAATATTTTGTAGAAATAAAAATTGTAAGATGAACATCTCACTATTTTTGTCCACCTCGGTAATTTAAGTGGTCAGAATATGGGGTTATATAGGGTTCGTGCAAGGTGGACGAATTAGACAGGTTGATCTTAGATTTCTTTCCTCTATTAAATATCTAAATTTCATAGTAATCTGAGAATATAGCTTGGAATACATTCCTTGTACGAGGTTTTCTTCAGAAAAATAAATGCACAATTCAGAGTTTATTAATTTTGAAAATTATGATTATTACCAGGATTATTTAATATGAAAATTATGAAAATTTTATTAGAAGGCAAGGAATCATTTCTAAGTTTTTTTTGTGTGAAAAAATTGTAAGCATAATGCCGAAAGCGTTTTTTAGGATTAAGAGTGTGAGAATGGGAAAATAAACAGCAGAAAATTAATGGGTCGCTTGCCCACCCCAGAAAAATGGTCTAGGTACGACTATGGTTGTCATATTTAATCAGATCTCGACCATGGAATTTAAATTGTAAGACCAAATATAGCCCAGTTTCATGTTCAATTTAAATTTCATTTAAGATTTTATCGAAATCAATTACAATCCATTTTTAATTGGATAATATTATTTTACAAAAACAAATTTTGATATAAAGTTCAAGTGTTTTTAAAAATAATAACATGAAAACGAAAAACCGGTAAAATATTTTTGAATAGAATCTGAGTGATGACCCATACATTATCGACGTTGAAAATATTATGTTAAAAGAGTTAATACTTAACATACGCAGTCAGACTTTGTATAGGATTTCGTACCAGATATGTATAGCAACAAAACAAACCTATTGATTTAAAAAAAAAACATTTGTTTTCCTATATAATCTATGGTATATTCTTGTTTTAAATGAACTCTTAATATCTTAGTAAATTCAAATTGAAATTCATTTTCATTTAAAATATTATAAATTTACATCGAAACAACAGATTATTTTATTTTGAAATTGAATATTGGGCCATATTAATAAAAGTTAGCCAATTCTTCGAAGTATTTATTTTGGTTTAGGAATAACGTAGCACCAAATTTATTAATAGGTTTGAAGGATATTATGAAATAAAAATGAAAATTAAAACAAAAAATTTTTAAACGATTAATTCAAGACATTTAATTTTATTAAAAACTCATGTCAATTTTAATGTATTTTTCTCATCTCAACGTTGAAAACTCAACGTTTATACATTTTCACATCTAACGTAACTTATTCGCGTTACTTCCTAGGAACTTTTGCTGACGTACGTTCGATTATAACGGAAAAATTATAAACATAACCTGTTTAAAAAATTTTATACTACAATCGGTTTAACGGAGATTTGCTTTAAAGACTTAACGTTGATAGGCATGAGACAAAATGCAGCTTATAGCTCCTATAAGTACTCATTAATAAGTAAATAGTTTTTATGTATGCAGTTTCACATAAAGACTCTAAAAGTTACTAGATTTGCTTAGTTTACACAATACACGAAACCTTACGTGAATCCCCAATTGTTTTTCAGTGCAATATTTAATAAAAACAAAAATTCCAAAATTTTGATCAAATTGGACTTAATTGCATCAAATTTTAACTATTAAGATATTATTTAATACAATAATGTCTGGTCAAAATTCGGATTAAATTGTATATAATTTAAAGTAATTAAATCCAGTTTGATCCACTTAGATACAATTGTATTCACCATTTTTCGGATTAAATTGTATCTGATAAGTCACTGTATTTCATCAAGTTAGATATGTCACCATATCATCTTTTGTAATCAGGTTTCCACAAAAAAAAGCGTTTCCACAAAAAAAAAAAAGTTTCCACAAAAAAAAAAGTTTTCACAACCCGATTAAAAAAGATGATATGGTGACATATCTAATTTGATGAAATACAATAACTAATCACATACAATTTAATCCGAAAAATGGTGAATACAATTGTATCTACGTGGATCAAATTGGATTTAATTACTTTAAATTATATACAATTTAATCCGAATTTTGACCAGACATTATTGTATGAAATAATATCTTAATATTTAAAATTTGATGCAATTATGTCCAGTTGGATAAAAATTTTCGTATTTCTGTTTTTATTGAATATTGTACTGAAAAACAATGGGGAATTCACGTAAGGTTGCGTGTATCGTGTGAACTAAGCAAATCTAATAAGTTTGCGAGTCTTGATGTGAAACTGCATACATAAAAAGTATCTACACATTAATCAGTACTTATACGAGCTATAGTATAGTTTAAGAATAATCCATGAAATAAAAAAAACTCTAAATAGAATTAAATTTCAAATAATTTCCATAAATCATTACTGGATTTTTCACTAAAGGTGAGATTTTCATTTTGAAAGTGAGAAAAGTTCAAATGAAGCTTTTATTTTTGGGCTTTCACTTAAAAAAATGAGAAAAATGTCATGAAATAATCGTTTAAAAATGTTTTAAATTTGTAAATAGTGTATGTATGAATTAAAAAACTACATTTCACTAATAGGGGGAATTTTTTATTAGGTGTTTAAGTTATTTATTACACAATTTTAGTCTGCTTGCGGGTAGACAATTGTTTTGTTTTAATTTCATAGGATATTTTGATATCCTTCAAGCCTATGGATAAATTTGGTGGTACGTCATTCCTAAACCAAAATAATTACTTCGAAGAATTGGCTAACTTTTATTAATATGACCCAATATTCAATTTAAAAATAAAAGAATTTGTTGTTTCGATGTAAATTTATAACGTTTTAAATGAAAATGAATTTCAATTTGAATTTACTAACGGTGGGTCTCATACTTCAGGTTTAAACTTTAGTTAATAGTTAACCCAAAAAAATTGTTGTTGTCTTGTGTAAATTTTTTTTTGACATTTTCTTTTGTTTA
Source organism: Leucophora obtusa (assembly GCA_949987735.1). Classification (NCBI taxonomy): domain Eukaryota; kingdom Metazoa; phylum Arthropoda; class Insecta; order Diptera; family Anthomyiidae; genus Leucophora; species Leucophora obtusa. Next base: position 166,129,759 of record OX465295.1, on the reverse strand, counting down.
TAGTTAAGTTAAAGTTAAACCTGCAGTATGAGACCCACCGTAAGATATTAATAGTTTATTTGAAGCAAGACTATAACATAAATTATATAGGGGAAATATATGTTTCTTTTTTAAATCAATAGACTTGTTTTGTTGCTATATATATGTGGTACGAAATCCCATATAAAGTGTTAACTCTTTTAACATAATATTTTCAACGTCGATAATGTATGGGTAACTGTCAGATAATTTCACTCAAATTTTATACAAAAGTATTTTGCCAGTTTTCGTGTTCATGTTTTTTTTTTTTAAATCACTTGAATTTTATATCAAAATTTGTTTTTGTAAAATAATATTTTCCAATTAAAAATCCATTGATTTCGATAAAATCTTAAATTAAACATGAAACTGGGCTATTTTTGGTCTTACAATTTCAATTCCATGGGCGAGATCTTATTAAATATGACAACATATCTAAAAAGATATATTTAGATATTGGGTCATATAAAATTTGTTCGAAAGACGAAATTTATGTCTTATTATATATAGTGCCATACAAAGCAATATATAACGAGACATAATTGTATTAAATAATATAAAATAATGTATAACCCGTTTTACTCGGGAAAAAAAAGTGTTTCCACAAAAAAAAAAGTTTCCAAAAAAAAAACAAAAATTTTTCACAAAAAAAAATGTTTCCACAAAAAAAGTGTTTGGAAAAAAATGTTTGCACAAAAAAAAGTTTCCACAAAAAATAAAAAAAGTTTCCGCAACAAAAAAAAAATTTTCCACAAAAAAAAAGGTTCAACAAAAAAAAAAAAGGTTCAACAAAAAAAAAATATTTGCACAAAAAAAGTGCAGTTGCACAAAAAAAAGTTTCTCCAAAAAAATAAGTTTCCTCAAAAAAAAAATTTCCACAAAAAAAAAAGTTTCCACAAAAAAAATGTTTCCAAAAAAAAACTTTTTCCACAAAAAAAATATTTCACAAAAAAAAATCTTTCCACAAAAAAAATTGAGATGAGATAAATGCTGCCTGATTGTCATAGTAACGTCAAGGCCTGGTTGTCATAGCACCACGAAAATTGTATATATAGGGACGCTATATCTCCGGAAACAATGGGTCAATTTCATACAAACTTCACATAAACCATATACAGCCCATCCTCAACGTTTCCTGAAATCGGTTGACAGAAATACGTTGAAAAATAAAAATTTGTATATCGATCACACATTTTAAATATGAAAAACACACCATCACAAAAGTGTGCGTACGCGTAGACATGTTTCGTCATTTTTTTTTTTAAGAACCATCAGTAAAAGTAGACCTTTCCAACGCATGTATTGGTTTGTAAATCAGTTGAGTGGTTCTCGAGTTATAAAATGACGAACATATACCAACTTAGTTTTATATATATAGATTTCTTGGCAAATATTTTTGCGGAAAATTTTAACCCTCGAAATCTTCAACTTACGGGTCTTTTTTGTCTCTTTTTAAAAAGGGACCAAAAAGTACCTTTAATTTTTAAAGAGTTACAGGGTTAAAATGTTTCACTAAGGTGTTCCTCATAGTGTTTTACATAAGTTCGCTGAACACATCTGCTACCTAAAATGGTTTCCTATGCCGATTCACAAAAAAAATTTTCAAAAGTGGGGATATTTTAACCCCCAAAAACATAGGGCCAGACGTAAACTTTAAAAATGCCGATACACATATCGCACTTGATCAACAAGAGGGTATTAACTCAAAATTTTAAAATTTCCAGTAGAGGTGAAACACTCTTTGTGGGTACATTTCAAGAGAATTTGAAAATCCGAATACATCATAGTAAGTAAATTCAATTTGGAAATATATTTACATTGTTTTTCTTTTAAATTTTTGCAGTTATTGGAAAAAAATCTATTTTTTTGAGTTAATATAATTTTTTTGAAACTTTTTGTTGATATAAAGGTAGCCACTACACTATCACGGAAATGGTCTCAAATGTAGTTTTCGAGATGAAAGAGTAATCGGAATACGTTGAAATTTTTATAGTAGATAGATATTGATGCTGTTAGTTGATTTCTTGCAAAAAGTGAAATTTTAACAATTTTGAGTTAATACCCTCTTGTTGATCAAGTGAGATATATATGTATACTCGCATATTTTTCCCTCTGCCAGAATTATTGTAGTTGTATAACAAGGTTCTGTTATTTTCGAAAAAAAATTGATTTCATTGTACATTGTAATCAAATGAATACAACCCAGCAAAACCTTGGTAAGGACTGGTCATTACTACATGCATTACTTAGATCTCATATCTCATTACCCGTTGAATTACTTTTAAACTGAATGTAATGAGTTACCGATAATTATACCCCACACATTACTATTTCACAATAGCTGAAACCAATAATATATGTACTAAATCATTAAAAACCATAACTATGGCGTAGCCTAGTGGTTATCGTTTTTGCCTGACAGACATGAGGATCGCTGCTCAACTCGTGTTAGCTTCCATTGTTGTTTTTTTTTGTAATTTATATTAAACATCTATTTATAGAAATGTTGATGTTCATTAAGCAGTACTTAATAACAAGTTTTGTGAAAAATAGACATGTATAACAGTTGCCACAATAAATGTGTACATAAGTTAAAGCATTAAAAATCATAGTGATTTCGTGGTCTAATGGTTAGAGTGTTTGCCTGACAATCGTGGGGTACGCTGATCAATACGTGTCAGCTCCTATTGGTTTTTAAATTTTTATATTTTTTAAATCTATATTCAACAGCTATTTATAGAACAGCTGATAAACTACTTACAGGTAACATCAGTGTAATGACTTTCCTCCAATGACATCACCATGTTAAAATAAGTAGTTTAGTAATTAAAAGGTAACTAGTGAACACTTAAGATTTCAATACCTAAAACTCATTACATGGTAATGAAAGGTTTTGCTGGGAAGTTTGCAAAAAATAAGTAAATAACATTGTAATAGGTTTAGACTGGAGATGGGAATTTGAGCAGGATTTTGACAGATTCACGTAAATCATGTGTGATCACTCGTAAGTGCGAGTTCAATCTTAAAAAAATTTATTCGTGAGTAATTCCGCGAGAGCCAAATTTTTTCGTGAGTGACCCAGCAAAACCTTGGTAATGACTGGTCATTACTACATGCATTACTTAGATCTCATATCTCATTACCCGTTGAATTACTTTTAAGCTAAATGTAATGAGTTACCGATAATTATACCCCACACATTACTATTTCACAATAGCTGAAACCAATAATATATGTTCTAAATCATTAAAAATCATAACTATGGCGTAGCCTAGTGGTTATCGTTTTTGCCTGACAGACATGAGGATCGCTGCTCAACTCGTGTTAGCTTCCATTGTTGTTTTTTTTTTTTAATTTATATTAAACATCTATTTATAGAAATGTTGATGTTCATTAAGCAGTATTTAATAACAACAAGTTTTGTGAAAAATAGACATGTATAACAGTTGCCACAATAAATGTGTACATACGTTAAAGCAATAAAAATCATAGTGATGTCGTGGTCTAATGGTTAGAGTGTTTGCCTGACAATCGTGGGGTACGCTGATCAATACGTGTCAGCTCCTATTGGTTTTTAAATTTTTATACTTTTTTAAATCTATATTCAACATCTATTTATAGAACAGCTGATAAACTACTTACAGGTAACATCAGTGTAATGACTTTCCTCCAATGACATCACCATGTTAAAATAAGTAGTTTAGTAATTAAAAGGTAACTAGTGAACACTTAAGATTTCAATACCTAAAACTCATTACATGGTAATGAAAGGTTTTGCTGGGGAGTGTTCGTGAGACGATTTTGTAAATATTTCTCTTAATATTTTTGCCGACTTTACATTTTTGGGTTTTTGAAATAACAATTAAATTATAAAATCCCGAGTAAAAAAGTTTTGATATAACCATATATTATTTTATGTAATTGCATATAGTAACTTATAGTTACATATGGCCACTTATGCTTTTAAATTCAAGCAGATATACTTTTATATAGTCATATGGTAGATATTTTTTCCTCAAAGGTTTTAATATGGAGACATATATGATTTTATATTATTACATACTGGCCTACATATAATTGCATGTGCTATATATAAGTACATAAAGTAACATATTACAGATATAATTACATATACGTTTATATAGCCATATAAGAAATATTTCACAATTTGTGTTTTATATTGACGAATAAGAACCCATATATAACTTAATATGGTTCCATATCTACAATATTTCATGATTTCTTTATTATATAACAATATAACGTTCTTTATAAAATCATCTATAATTATATATCATCCCACATAAGCAATTATTTCAAAGTGATTTTATATAAAAATATATAAGGTCCATATCGTCACCTAAAATGCAAAAGGGCGTAACAACACTTTTTATTTTTTTACACTAGAACCAAAAAAAAAGTTGTAGAATTAAAGATATTCTATATTTTCTTCTCTTGTTTAAAACACGACAATAGACTTATTTCGACATATACGTTTAAAATTTTGTAGGGAAATGTAATTTAGTTTAGTGCATCATAATCAATCAGAAAATCGGCTTAAATTTTTTTGTTGTTACGCCCTTTTACATTTTATGTGACGATATAAAACCGTATTATATTATATGTGGTTCTATGTTAACAATGATTTTGAACTAGTTTTAGATTTAGTAATTACTAGGGAATGGCGCGTGACTAGAAATGTTCGTGAGTTACGTTATTCACACGTGATCGTGAGTAATAATTACTATACTCAAGTGATTCGTGCGTGAGTCTGAGAATATATAATTCGTACTTGATTCGTGCGTGAGCGTGAATAACCCGTGCATGATTCGTGTGTGAGTTTATTTTTTGCATCTTGTATTTTTAGTAATTTTTAATATTTTGTAATATTTTACTATTTTTTTACTATTTTTCTTATATCTTGGTTGTATAACATAATCCTATTAACTTTAAAATTTCAGTCTTGTTAACTTTATTTTAAAATTACTAAAAATAAAGAAAATTTTGTTCATGTTTAATGCACTGTCATGGTAAATCTGGATAAAAATAATGGACGATTTATCGAAATTATAGGATCTCCAGCAGACCTTTGGGTTAATCATTATATTTGGAAATTAAATACACATGCAATTACACAATTACATGTAATTGTAATTGAAAAAATGTCAATTACAATTACATTTTTTCGGAAAAGAAATAATGACAAAAAGCACAATATCCAACCTATCCCAGTCAGTTTTTCCTACAAAATTTTAACAAAAAACACTTTAATTCTAAATGTAATTGAAATTTTTAATTGAAATCACTTTCAATTACAATTACTTGTAATTGAAAATTTTCAATTACAGTTACATGAAATGTAATTGAATTTTTTTAATTTCAATTACATTTATTTGCAATTGTAATTGGAATCCCCCAGGTCTGATCTCCCGATATTGCATATATTGTTAGATGTGGTCATATATAATATGATCTAAACTATAAGGTCAATTTTTAGATATAATTGTATCAAACTATGTCCACTTTTATAACATTTTATATAATTTTATACAAAAAGATATAATTTGATGTAATTGGATGAGGACAAAATTCGGATACAATTGTATCGAATTGCATAAAATTGTATCAAATTGTACCAAATTGTATACAATTGTATACAATTCGATACAATAAGATACAATAAGATGTTCTCATTTTTCGGATATAATTATATCTAATTACATAAAAGATTATATATCATTAAATATAACTTCATATGGCTCCATATCATTTTTTTTACTTGGGATTACATTTTCAAAGCAATTTTAATTTAACATTCACAATTTTCCTTAATTTTTTCATTTTATTTCGGGAATTTGCGTGATTCACGTGTGGTCACGAGTGATTGTGAGTAAATCCGTGAACGTAAGTGTGAACAGAAAAAAATTATACGTGGGTGATTGGAATTTTTCTCTAGTGATCGTCAGTGAGTGTGAGTCAAAATCACTCACGTGCCCATCTCTAGTATAAACCGACCAAACCGACATAATGATGATGGATAAACGGACATTACTTATCCAGAATATTATTTTGAGTCTATTGGTATACTTATATTCCTTAATTAAGATAGTTCCTCTATGAAACTGATTTTGTTCTTCAACGATTTTTAAATTCTTTTATAACCTTCATACCATCCTAAAAAAAACTTACACTTTCCTCCCTCTGGGTCGATATTGACCCCATTTAAAAGTTATCTGTTTTTGGTTAAAAAAAACAACATTCCGAGAAGCCAAATTACACAAAAATTAATTCTGTTATTTAATATTCATAAAAACATAAAAATTTGCATATCTTGTTACACCTGGTTTCCATGTTTTACGTGTTTTTCCATGCTGTTTCTCAAAGGTTGCGGTTGCCACTCCACTCCGTTTGTATCCATAAATGATGGATCAATTTCTTCGTCTTCAATATTCGACAATGGTGCTAGGTTATAGGATTAAGAATCATCAGAACCTGTGTAACGTAGCTCAGGTAAAAACTCTTTGCTTACATTAGAAAAATCGCTACTAAAGCGATTTTGTCCATTTTTGAAATGTATAATATAAGTAATACTTCAAAACCACACATTCTAAACATGTATGTGGATCAGAATTTCTGTATAAGAAGAGCTAAATATAGCGAAGTTTAGAATGAATATAAGTTTTACAAATGCAATTTTTTATACATGCACCAATTATTCAAATAATGTTCCTACGAACTGTTACTGCGGTTAATCATTATATTTTGTAATTAATTACACAATTACATGTAACTGTAATTTGTAATTGAAAACTTTCAATTACACATTACATGTAATTGTAATTGAAGGAATGTCAATTACAATTACATTATTAGGAAAAGAAATAATGACAAGAAGCGCGAGTAAGGGATCAATCCAATATGAATTATTCTTTTTATGCTTATCCACGCCTATCCCGCCCACCAAGCCAATTCTTTTTTGCACTTAAAAGTGAAATTGAAAACGCAAATTGCTTCTCCAGAAGTAAATGATATTTTTGCATATTTAGACCAAATATAACAGATAAACATAATTAATTATAAGTTAAGAATGCTGTTGTTAGTAATTTCACTTAAAAAAGTTTTTGTTAGAGAGCATATTTAAGGTTTTAACACATATTTCGCATAAAATTAATATGATTTCGATGTACAATTTCGTTACGTTTTACTTTTGCTTCTTCAGGTTTTTTGCGTTTTCGTAAATTTTAAAATATTAAAAAAAGACTTTTCGTGGTAAATTCGTGTTCCAACTGCTAAATTTTGATATAAGTTTACTAATTTTCGATGCTGATTTCAGAAAAACATTTTACAAATTTTTCAAAACCGAGTGCTAAATTTAGCAGAAAAATATACTAATTTAAAAATATTTTTTTTTTGATTTTTTACAATTCTTGTTTTTGTGTCTCCAATGCATAAAACGGCAATAACTGGAGAACCGTTTGCAATTTTGACTCCAAATTTCAAGTACGATGAAGTAATTATACGCTTGTTACAATCGAAAGAAAAAAATTTTTTTTTTTAGATTTTACAGTTTTTTTATGTTTTTGTATAATTGTTTGCTAATTTCAGAAGATTGATTTTAAATTACAATTTACAGCAATTTAGTAGCTGCAACTAATTATTTATACTAATTTCATTGTACTAAAATTATGATATTTCGTAAGTTTTTTAACTGATTTTAGCAAATCGATTTTGAATTGCATTTTACATAAATTTTACTAAAATTTAGTAGCGGCTACTAATTTTTTCTATTAATTTTATTGTACTACAGATCAGCAGACATGTGTTGCTAAAATTAGTAAAAAAATACCGCTGGCCTCAAAACAGTTAAATTTCCCGTAATAACAGCAAAAATTTCAGTAGCCATTACAGACTTTTTTGGTTGATTGTAGGCAATACAAAAAAAAAACTTTATATAACTATCTTTGTATCTCTTGTACTTTAGGTCCATCCCCGGTTCAGCTACAGACTTAATAGGACAAAGTCAGACATATTTTATACCCCTAGGAATAAAGTTTTTTTTTTTCAAATTTATAAAAGTATTTTAACCAAATTTGCATTATTAAATCACTTTTGTTAGAATAAAGGAAAGAGGTAAAATGGGTAGTTTTCCGCACATACCTACTAATTATAGTACAACTTTAATATCTCGAGATCGGTAAAATGTAAACAATTCTAACCATGCATATTATAAAATGTAATTCATGGATTTTTAACACACCCAGTGCAAAGTTTTTTGCAGGCGGCACCTAAACTCAAAAATTATTTTGAAAATTGATGAATTTCGAGAACTGCCAGATGTAGGGTACATGTCCCAAATTACAAAAAAATTTGCGTTAAACTAACAGATGGCGTTTCGCGTGCAAAATCACATATATATATATTCCGATCGTTCCTATAAGGAGCATAGGGCCTAAACAAATTTCTTCCATTCGGATCTGTCCATCGCAATGCTTTTGATTTCGGGCCAGGTTTTTCGCATTTTACTAGCTTCGGTTTGGATTTGTCTGCGCCATGTATGAGCTGGTCGACCTTGTCTGCGGCCTCCCTGTGGGTTCCATTCGATAGCATTTCTAGCAATATCTGATGGTCCTTTACGGATGATGTGCCCAATCCAGTTCCACTTTCGTTTTCGATTTCTACGGCTATTTGTGTTTGTCGAGTTTAAAGCCACAAGTTTTTATTCGAGATGGTGTGTGGCCAAAAAACACGTAGTTTTCTAGGAAGAGCAAAAACACATAATTAACATTTACAACAAAATTTTTTACAAATTAAAAAACAAAATTCAGACACTTTTTTAGAAAAATTAACAATTTTTATGAATAAAATTCAAAGTTTTGAATTTAGACCTTATTTACAGCTTAACGGAATAAGATACCAGTGTATACGGACTGACATATCATTATTTTTTGGACTACAAGTGATGACACCCACTTACCTTCTGCATTATTTTAAAACATATGATAATGAGTTACTGATAATGATAATGATAAAATTATTTCAAATAGAAAATATTTTCTAGATTTTTTTAAAATTTTTTGAAATCTATTTTTAGACTCAATATTATTTTAACACTGGTAAGGATATATGTAACATACATCGGACTAATTAATTAGGTGGAATAATTAATTGATGATTTTATTACCATTGCATTGATATCAATTGTAATGAAATTATTTTCATTACCATTTTTTTAATTAATGGTAATGATTCTAAAATTTAATTTCATTGATTAATGACAATGATTTTAAATTTAATTACCATTGATAATGAGTAAATTAAAAAAAATAATTGCTATTGACATAAAAACGTAAAAATGGAGTAAAACTCGCTGAAATCGAACATCGAATATGCTCATTCAGGCTCATGCTCATTTGAAATTAAATATTACTTTCCATTCCATTGTTATTTGTGTCCAGGTAAAGTTTAACGGAATTAAATGGATCCTCCTTAAAAAATTATGTTTTATAACTTCCCCGGCCAAACCCGTTGTTCGATTTCATTTGTCTGAATTTTTTTGTAAACAAATGGTTTATAATCAATTGTAATTAGTTTTTTTATACATTAGTGTAATTTCATTACAATTAGTAATGATTTTTTTAATGAAAAATATTTCATTACCATTAAATGCCCAGCAAAACCTTTCATTACCATCCCAGCAAAACCTTTCATTACCATCCCAGCAAAACCTTTCATTACCATGTAATGAGTTTTAGGTATTGAAATCTTAAGTGTTCACTAGTTACCTTTTAATTACTAAATTACTTATTTTAACATGGTGATGTCATTGGAGGAAAGTCATTACACTGATGTTACCTGTAAGTAGTTTATCAGCTGTTCTATAAATAGATGTTGAATATAGATTTAAAAAAGTATAAAAATTTAAAAACCAATAGGAGCTGACACGTATTGATCAGCGTACCCCACGATTGTCAGCCAAACACTCTAACCATTAGACCACGACATCACTATGATTTTTATTGCTTTAACGTATGTACACATTTATTGTGGCAACTGTTATACATGTCTATTTTTCACAAAACTTGTTGTTATTAAATACTGCTTAATGAACATCAACATTTCTATAAATAGATGTTTAATATAAATTAAAAAAAAAAAACAACAATGGAAGCTAACACGAGTTGAGCAGCGATCCTCATGTCTGTCAGGCAAAAACGATAACCACTAGGCTACGCCATAGTTATGATCTTTAATGATTTAGAACATATATTATTGGTTTCAGCTATTGTGAAATAGTAATGTGTGGGGTATAATTATCGGTAACTCATTACATTTAGCTTAAAAGTAATTCAACGGGTAATGAGATATGAGATCTAAGTAATGCATGTAGTAATGACCAGTCATTACCAAGGTTTTGCTGGGATGTAATGAGTTTTAGGTATTGAAATCTTAAGTGTTCACTAGTTACCTTTTAATTACTAAACTACTTATTTTAACATGGTGATGTCATTGGAGGAAAGTCATTACACTGATGTTACCTGTAAGTAGTTTATCAGCTGTTCTATAAATAGATGTTGAATATAGATTTAAAAAAGTATAAAAATTTAAAAACCAATAGGAGCTGACACGTATTGATCAGCGTACCCCACGATTGTCAGGCAAACACTCTAACCATTAGACCACGACATCACTATGATTTTTATTGCTTTAACGTATGTACACATTTATTGTGGCAACTGTTATACATGTCTATTTTTCACAAAACTTGTTGTTATTAAATACTGCTTAATGAACATCAACATTTCTATAAATAGATGTTTAATATAAATTAAAAAAAAAAACAACAATGGAAGCTAACACGAGTTGAGCAGCGATCCTCATGTCTGTCAGGCAAAAACGATAACCACTAGGCTACGCCATAGTTATGGTTTTTAATGATTTAGAACATATATTATTGGTTTCAGCTATTGTGAAATAGTAATGTGTGGGGTATAATTATCGGTAACTCATTACATTCAGTTTAAAAGTAATTCAACGGGTAATGAGATATGAGATCTAAGTAATGCATGTAGTAATGACCAGTCATTACCAAGGTTTTGTTGGGATGTAATGAGTTTTAGGTATTGAAATCTTAAGTGTTCACTAGTTACCTTTTAATTACTAAACTACTTATTTTAACATGGTGATGTCATTGGAGGAAAGTCATTACACTGATGTTACCTGTAAGTAGTTTATCAGCTGTTCTATAAATAGATGTTGAATATAGATTTAAAACAATATAAAAATTTAAAAACCAATAGGAGCACACGTATTGATCAGCGTACCCCACGATTGTCAGGCAAACACTCTAACCATTAGACCACGACATCACTATGATTTGTATTGCTTTAACTTATGTACACATTTATTGTGGCAACTGTTATACATGTCTATTTTTCACAAAACTTGTTGTTATTAAATACTGCTTAATGAACATCAACATTTCTATAAATAGATGTTTAATATAAATTACAAAAAAAAAACAACAATGGAAGCAAACACGAATTGAGCAGCGATCCTCATGTCTGTCAGGCAAAAACGAAGACTACTAGGCTACGCCATAGTTATGGTTTGTAATGATTTAGAACCTTTTAGACCTTTTCCGTAGATACAACTGAATTTTTATGAATTCCTACCGAATTAAATACAATCAAATAGTTTTTATTCGTTTATTTTTAATTTCAATAATAAGCGTATTCGTTTACTTACTACAAGTGAAGCCCAAATTAGTTTGGAAGTATCGTAAAAAAAGTAACGTATCATTCTCATAATGAATAAAAAGAGTATAGAAAATAAAAATATTGTATTTTTTATCTTTTTCTTGTGAATAGAATTAAATGTCAAGTAATAAAATAGAAAATTTCTATTTTCATATATTTAGTTAGAATATTCTTCCACCTCAAGTCCAAATTCTAATATGATATTGTCATATTAGATTTTTATTTGTTGTTTCAATCCAATTTGATTTTCATCCTGAGCTGTTTTTTTCCACAACTTGGATGATCAGTGTTCATCTGTCAATCTAAAAAAAATTAAGAAAGGAATTCAGTCCCGTAATTTCTTAAATCAACAGTTATTTAATTTACCATTTCTAATTTTTTTTATTTATTTTTTGTACACAAATAAAACAGTGAGCCATTATACCGATTAAATGTTGATTTAAATTTTAATATTTATGGTATTGCTTTTTTTTTTTGAGAAACATTTTCAAAATTTCGAATTATTTATTTTTTTTATTACACAGTTCAACACTACAAATGCATCGGGCATGCGACATATCAATTCTGGCAGAACTTAGGATGAATATCACGAATGTGAACACCAAATTTTATATTAGCTCTACTTTTTGAAATATTCGCAAATTTGGCTTTTAGCAAAAAGACAATTTTTTTTTTAAAATTTCTTTTTTATTCATATACCTGACTAAACCACGGAAAAATTTTGATATGGTTTAAAAGTATACGCCCTTACTATCTAAATTTTTCCAATGTATATTTTAGTTAAAGTCAACTTTACTTAAAATATTGGGTGGCAGTAGGCCTTGACTTGGTTTATTTTTGGAGCATTCTGATTGGTTAATTTATTTTCAACCAGTCAAAATGTTTGAAAATATAAATATTTTTGTAGGGTTTTCATACACAAAATGAACAAAACCGTATGATTAAAAATAAAGTCGACTTTAAATTTAAAATACTATTTTATAGTAAGGACCATAAACTTTGGGCTTTTAGAAACATATCAACTTATTTTGATAATGTAAAGGATCTAGGATACAATTGCAGTTAAAGTGAAAACTTCACTTATTTTCCTATTTTGTAAATCTAGTGAAATCCCTTAATCGGATTTGCAAAATCTGAAATCTTTTTATCAAAAGAATCACAACTTCTGCATCAACATTTGTAGAGAATTCAATCTGAAATACAAATTTTACATCTTTTTTATTTCAAATAAATTTTATATGAATTTACTATGTCAAAAAGAAATAAAGTTCATTTTGGAACTTGCATATTTTAAAATAGTTATTTTTTTTCGAAATTTTCACTTATCTAAAAATTCGTTGAAATTGATTAGAAAATATATGTTTATATTTTTCAATAGTTTTATCTGGGTTTTATATTTTAAGATTTGTCACAGCCCAGCAAAATATTGGTAATGACACCTCATTGCTGTCTGCATTACCAATAATGATATATCATTACCTTTTGCATTATTTTGTAATATAAAATAATGACTTCCTAATAACGGCCTATTGTAGTCATTGCTTTTAAATATAAAATAATGACTTACTCGCAATAGTTTAAATAATTACTTTTTACAAAGTTAAATTTTATACATTTATATTTATTACACTCAACCAAAAAAGTCTGTAATGGCTACTGAAATTTTTGCTGTTATTACGGGAAATTTAACTGTTTTGAGGCCAGCGGTATTTTTTGCTAATTTTAGCAACACATGTCTGCTGATCTGTAGTACAATAAAATTAGTAGAAAAAATTAATAGCCGCTACTGAATTTTAGTAAAATTTATTTAAAATTCAATTCAAAATCGATTTGCTAAAATCAGTTAAAAAATTTACTAAAAATCATAATTTTAGTAAATTTAAATTAAAATTTATAAATTGCTGTAAACTGTAATTTAAATGAAATTAGCAAAAAATTGTACTAAAAAATTAAAAAAACTGTAAAATCTAAAAATAAAAATTTTCTTTCGATTGTAACAAGCGTATAATTACTTCATCGTACTTGAAATTTGGAGTCAAAATTGCAATGGTTCTCCAGTTATTGCCGTTTTATGCATTTGAGATGCAATAAAATTTTCTGGGTGTTATTTCTAAACTAAGAATATATCAATAGTAACAAATATAAACTAAACAAGAATTGTAAAAAATCAGAAAAAAAATATTTTTAAATTAGTATATTTTTCTGCTAAATTTAGCACTCGGTTTTGAAAAATTAGTAAAAAGTTTTGCTAAAATCAGCAGCGAAAATTAGTAAAAAAAATCCGTAATTTGTAATAAGAGAATAGCAAAAATGATTACTAAAAATAAAAATTGTACTAATAATCAGTATAAAAATAGTATAGTTCGATTGAAAACTGTTTACAAATTTTTTTACAAACTTTTTTATCTGAGTGTACATGTAAATATGTTTTGTGTTCAAATTTTTATGACGAGTACTAAAATTACACACTAGCAAAAACTTTAATTTCTCTGAATGTATTTCCTGATGCTAATAGTATTTGTGTAACTACTTATTTTTAAGAATCAAGTTAGCAGGCGGATAACCACTTATAATTCAACTTTTTGTAAGCATGTTTGTAACCACTTATTATTCAGAATCTCATAACTACTTACTTATCATTTTTTCATAAGCGAGCGAGTAAGCGTGACTACCCGAGTAAAAAAAATTGATCTCGCGCAATATCTAATTATATCCAATTTGATATTGTTTAAGATCTGCTGTAATATCTAGCTGATCCAATTAGATCTCAAAATTGGGTGTATCCAATCATATCGTATTAGATCCCATTGTATATATGGGGATAAACTAGGATCAAGTTATATCTCAAAATTGGGAGGTCCAGTGATATCTTTGGGGATAAACCTAGATCTATTTTGATCCGAAAATTGGCGGATCCAGCTATATATTTGCGGATATTTTTAGATCTAATTTGATCCGAAAAATGGCGGATCCAATTAGATCCAGCTATATATTTGGGGATAAACTTAGATCTAATTTGATCTCAATTTTGGCAGATCAAATTAGATCCCGCAATATATTTGTGGATAAACGTGTATCTAATTTGATCCGAAAAAGTGGCAGATCGAATTAGATCTAGCTATATATTTGGGGATAAACTTAGATCTAATTTGATCCGAAAAATGGCACATCGAATTAGATCCAGCAATATATATGTGGATAAACTTAGATCTAAATTTATCCGAAAAATTCCTAATCGAATTAGATCCAGCAATATATATGGGGATAAACCTGGATCTAAATTTAACCGAAAAATGGCAGATCAAATTAGATCCAGCAATATATTTGGGGATAAACTTGGATCTAAATTTATCAGCAAAATGGCAGATCGAATTATATCCAGCAATTTATTTCGCTATTAAAATGGCAGATCGAATTAGAAACAGCAATATATTTGGGGATTGACATCTAAAAGTATCCATAAAAATGACAGATAAAATTAGATGCCGCATTATATTTGGGTACTACGTAAGATCTCCATTTATTTGGGATTAAATAAGATCCCAGACATATATTGCCAACTGTTCAAAAAATAATAGACTGGCAGAGCACTGATTGTATAAAAATTACAATATTTTGTTAAAATAAGGTTTAAACTCAGAAGGGCTCGAGTTCAATATGCATTTCTTTTACAAAATGAATTTCTTTTTATAAAATTAAAAATTTTTTTTTCTATTCATTTTTTTATAAAATTATATATTTATTTTTTTATTAAATTGAAATCTTTGAATAAAATAATTTTATTTACATCTTTTTGACGCTCTACACCATTTCCAATTGTATTAATTGTTTTAAAATTTATCAATTGTATTTCAGAAATAATCAATTGAATTTCAGTTTTATCGATTGCGTTTCAGAACTCATCAATTATTTTTCACATTTATGAATTGTATTTCAGAACTAGTCAATTGAAGTTCAGTTTTATCAATTGTGTTTCAGAAATTATTAATTGTATTTCCGAAATTCACAACTGTATTTCAGAAATTATCAAACTGTATTTCAGAAATTATCAATCGTATTTCCGAAATTATGAAATGTATTTGAGAAATTTTTATCTATTAGCTATGAAATTCTGAAATAGATTTCATTATTTCAAGACACAACTAAATAAAAAAAAATTTAAATTTGCGTAATATTGTAGTTTCTGAAGTGCAAATAATATTTTGTGATATACAATTAAAATTTTCTAAAATACATTTAATAATTTCTGGAATACCTTTTTTCGATGCTTATAAGTTAGCTCGAAATGCTTTTATCATTCATTTAATTTGTAGCTATCACACATCTATAACAAGTCTCGTTAGATTAGAGTGTAGAGGTCTTGGCTGACAATCTGGTGGACTGGGTTAAATTTCATGTTTTTAAAAGCAAATATTAAAAAAAGTTTTCTCAATTTTTTCAAAAATGTTTTTTGAAATCTATTTTTTTCCCATGATAGTTAATCCAACGTTCTGCCAACGCATAACCGACCATCGCCAACGGTTTGCCAGCATTGTGTCGATTATATTTTTCTGTCTGGGATGTTAAACTTAAACCTATTGTATATTAACATTAATTAACACTATATTTTTATTTTTAGGAAATACATTTTTTTTTTTATTATAAGTTAACATTAAATTAAATTTTAGATAATGGCACCAATTTGTAGTTGTAATTATTATATATTAAATCGTATATTCATAAACATTCTATACAGTTAGACGAGGTTTATGGAACTATTTAACTTTATAAAGTGTTTATAAATTATAACTTAAATGTACATATATATATGTTAAATGTACGTAAACAAATTGTTGATATGGACCCATAAATTGTATCTCAACTGATAATGGAATTATTGTACCATTACCATACATCAATATATATTGAATGATATACATATATTACAATATATGACACTGTATTATAAATACCCGAGTAAAAATAGTTATATAGGAAATTATATAATTTAATATGGACTAATATGTTTATATATAGTCAAGTGTAACACTATATCTTTGCGGATATAATTATGTATAGCTTTGAGTTTTTCAAAAATTTCTTATATGATGTCAAATATAGACCAGTATAAATATACATGTCCCCATATATATTTATATGTGCCATATCTATTTAAAATGGCTTTATTGAAAATATATAAAGTTTTATATAGCTCAATGTTAAATTTTTTTTCTAATTTGTTTTAGATATGTTTAAGTATAGCGCAATGTAAAAAAATTCTATGTTTTTTGAGATATATTTATGTATGATTTCAAAATATAAAAGGCGTACTCATTACAACTCCTAAATTCCTTGTAAACCTTGTATAAATACAAGCCATATTTTTATGTATGGAATTTGACATTAAACTCATAAACATACCAGAATTATACAGTTTACGGGTAGAATACAAGTTTATATGAGAAGGCTTAAAATGCTTGGTTACAATTATGTACAACTTCTTCTAAATTTTTATTTAAATTTTTAATTCTTAACTTAAGGGTGCTATTTTTCAGTACTTTTTAATAGTTTTTGTTTTGATCTTGAAGTATGAAGCGTTATATAATTATGTCTTTCTACATCAAATTAGATATAATTATATCGGGTCAAGATTCTATATGATTCAATATATTTAGATCTTATCCGATATAATTTTATCCACCATTTTTCGGATCATAGCATATTTCCAATTATATTAAATAAGATATCATTACATATAACATCATATTATTTTTTTTACCCGGGTATTGTTAATGAAGTAACATATCTGATAATATTTTTTATAGCGCCATACATAGTTTTACATTATTCAAATTAAACCATATATGGAAT
Source organism: Leucophora obtusa (assembly GCA_949987735.1). Taxonomy (NCBI): domain Eukaryota; kingdom Metazoa; phylum Arthropoda; class Insecta; order Diptera; family Anthomyiidae; genus Leucophora; species Leucophora obtusa. The sequence goes on along the minus strand of OX465295.1, from coordinate 166,112,135 downwards.
TGTATTCAAAATGTTGATGTGGTACCAAATTTGACCATATATTGTTTAAATTGTGCCATATATGACAATATATTGTTTAAATGATACCATATATGTCTATATATTAATATTGTTTAAATGACACCATATATCAATACCCAGCAAAACCTTTCATTACCATGTAATGAGTTTTAGGTATTGAAATCTTAAGTGTTCACTAGTTACCTTTTAATTACTAAACTACTTATTTTAACATGGTGATGTCATTGGGGGAAAGTCATTACACTGATGTTACCTGTAAGTAGTTGTTCTATAAATAGATGTTGAATATAGATTTAAAAAAATATAAAAATTCAAAAACCAATAAGAGCTGACACGTATTGATCAGCGTACCCCACGATTGTCAGGCAAACACTCTAACCATTAGACCACGACATCACTATGATTTTTATTGCTTTAACTTATGTACACATTTATTGTGGCAACTGTTATACATTTCTATTTTGCACAAAACTTGTTGTTATTAAATACTGCTTAATGAACATCAACATTTCTATAAATAGATGTTTAATATAAATTACAAAAAAAAAAAAAAAAACAACAATGGAAGCTAACACGAGTTGAGCAGCGATCCTCATGTCTGTCAGGCAAAAACGATAACCATTAGGCTACGCCATAGTTATGGTTTTTAATGATTTAGAACATATATTATTGGTTTCAGCTATTGTGAAATAGTAATGTGTGGGGTATAATTATCGGTAACTCATTACATTCAGTTTAAAAGTAAGTCAACGGGTAATGAGATATGAGATCTAAGTAATGCATGTAGTAATGACCAGTCATTACCAAGGTTTTGCTGGGTATATATGGGACTATATATGGTAGCATATATTATCATATCTGTATCTGTATTAAAAATGTCGTTCATCAGGTACCATATATGAGCATATATTGTTGAAATGGCACCATATATGACAATATATGGTTTAAATGGCACCAAATATGTTAATGTATTTCTTAAATAACAGCATATATAAACATATATGACACTACATAGTAGCATATATTATCATATCTGGAACTGTATTAAAAATGTTGTTCATGAGGTACCATATATGAGCAGATATTGTTGAAATGGCACCATATAAGATAATATATGGTTTAAATGGCACCATATATGGTAATATATTGCTTAATTGCATATATTATCATATCTGGAACTGAATTAAAGATTTGGTTTATGAGGTACCATATATGACCATATATTGTTTAAATGGCACCATATATGATAATATCTAGTTTAACTTTCACCATATATAATTATATATTGTTTAAATGATACCATATATAATTATATATTGCTAAAATGCCACCATATATATTAAGATATAGTTCTATATATAACTATATATGCAATAAGATCAACCATGTTATGTAATATATAATTATATATGCCATATCTAATATTACGAAGGCCGATATCTAATTAGATGAAATTATATATGGCATAATATAAGGAAAATTTTTCGGAAAAAACGTCATATATAATTATATATGGATATACATAACCACATGTCTAATTATATATTGTAATATATGCCACATATGATTATATATAATTTTTTTACTCGGGTACCCAGCAAAACCTTTCATTACCATGTAATGAGTTTTAGGTATTGAAATCTTAAGTGTTCACTAGTTACCTTTTAATTACTAAACTACTTATTTTAACATGGTGATGTCATTGGAGGAAAGTCATTACATTGATGTTACCTGTAAGTAGTTTATCAGCTGTTCTATAAATAGATGTTGAATATAGATTTAAAAAAATATAAAAATTTAAAAACCAATAGGAGCTGACACGTATTGATCAGCGTACCCCACGATTGTCAGGCAAACACTCTAACCATTAGACCACGACATCACTATGATTTTTATTGCTTTAACTTATGTACACATTTATTGTGGCAACTGTTATACATGTCTATTTTTCACAAAACTTGTTGTTATTAAATACTGCTTAATGAACATCAACATTTCTATAAATAGATGTTTAATATAAATTACAAAAAAAAAAAAAACAATGGAAGCTAACACGAGTTGAGCAGCGATCCTCATGTCTGTCAGGCAAAAACGATAACCACTAGGCTACGCCATAGTTATGGTTTTTAATGATTTAGAACATATATTATTGGTTTCAGCTATTGTGAAATAGTAATGTGTGGGGTATAATTATCGGTAACTCATTACATTCAGTTTAAAAGTAATTCAACGGGTAATGAGATATGAGATCTAAGTAATGCATGTAGTAATGACCAGTCATTACCAAGGTTTTGCTGGGTACTTATAAAATCGACCACGCCAAACAAAAATAATGGGTTTAGACGCCAAAAAATAATTTGTACGGAGCTATGAATTTCTATTATATAACCACTTATTTGGTAATGAAATATTTTGCTGGGAGACTTCTTAATTTTTAGGTATTAAAAGGTCAGTCTTTTTCAGATTTAGTCAGATTTGATAAATTAAGTAACATGAGATGTTTACTAAAGGCACAAATTCAAATATTAGATACTCCTTTCATCGCAGATAATTTATTAACGAAATCGTGAAAAAAAAGAGAAACTTTTAAATTTTAAATGCATATATAGGGAATATTATCGCAGCTGTCAAAACGTGCAATATATCAAATTAAAGGGCATATTTCATCATTTTAAAATGTTGCAAAAACTAGCGTTCTTTCTTTCTTTCAATTTTGTATTTTTTTGCAAAAAGTTTTTTACAAAACTGAATTTTCCTACAAAACGTTTTTGCAAATATTTCTTAAACTATAACTACCCAGTCAGAAAAATACAAATGGGAAAGCGGTGGCAAAGCACTTTAACAGGTGGTAAAAGTACTGGCAAAAAGTGCTTTCCCATTCCCAAAATGATAACATCATTAGACAAAAGGACCGGCTGTTCAAAAAGCGCCGGAAAAGCACTGGAGGAATAAAATTTTTAAACGTTGGCAAAACGCTGGCAAAACCAATAAATAGGTGGTCTGGAAATATATTTTCCAAAATAAAATTTAAAAAAAGTTCATATGTATTTTTTTGGTCCTGCCGTGATTTGAACCCAGGCCGTCAGATTGGCAGACGATTGCTCTACCCACTGAGCTAACGAGACATGTAATATTTGATGGCTAAACACATAAATGAGTGATAATAGCTGGACAACTACTGGCTGTGCCAAAATGCTAGTACTGGCAAACAATTTTTTGTAACTAGTATGCCAGTGTTGGGAGGGCAAAAGAAAAGTGTGTCCTGAAGGAGCTTTCCCACAAACAAAAAAATTGGTTTTATAAAACAAAAAAATTTTTAATTAAAAAAAATCCAAAAAAAATTTTTTGCTTGCAACCGGATTTGAACTCGGAACCTTCTGACTACAAACATTTTTTAACGAAGCGTCAGCATTTTTATAAAATCATTGGTCTACCAGTGAATTGATTTTTGTACGCCTGGTAGCATTTGCTAGGTAGCATTGGATAACCACTGGTTGCAAGCCTTGGCATATCACTCTAAGTCAATTCTTTGCCAGTGGCTTTTTTTTATAAACCACCGAAATTTTTGTAAAACAAATACTGGTAAAACGCTTTTTGCAAACGCTGGCAAAGCGTACCAAATGAGTGTTCTGCCAGTCATTTATTTTTAATACCGTGGTTACCCAGTGGTATGACAGTGCTTGATTTTTTGTACCACTGGCGATTTCTGACTGGGTAGCTTTAAAATTTTAGGGCCATATTCGTGATCTGCGTTCCAAAGTCTATTAGAAATAATTTGTTGCATCAAATCTTTCTTATTTTGTTGTACGGTGTTATTAACGTTTTAAAATGTCGGTTACAATTTCCAAAATTGTTTAAATTTGTAATTTTTTTCGGTTGTGGTCACCAATGTTGTTTCAACAATTTTATTTTGGGTGTTATAACTGAAAATCTAGTAAGATACTTCCGATGTGTTATAAACATTGGTTAATGTGGCCATCATTCAATATAAAATTGCTAGAAATTGCTAGTAGTAAAGAACTAATTAAAATTAATATGTTGCCATTTGTTTATCACAAACAAATTTTAATTGCAAAAGCTAACTAATGGCAAAGAGTGCACTAAAAAGAATTCTTCAAGTAATTGGCACTATCTAACAGATGTAAAACATTGTACTTTGGCCTTAGTTGGTTGGAAGTATTTCCTAATTTTCTCTTATTAACGAAAACTTTTTCTTAACGCAACTGGTGTTATGAAATTGGAATCAAATTTATATTTTAGTGGTAAAATTATGGCAAATATAGTCGAATTCCAACTGATTTATTCTCTGTGTGTAGGCAACAAAAAACTGTAGTACTTATCGCGGACCTTTTTTTGAATTTTGGTCAAATAAATGTTATATTTCTAACAAAATTGTTTTTCTTGCCTTAAATTTAAACATAAACTTAAATTTTTAAGTTTATGTGGCAACTTTGCTAAAAAAAAATAAAAGTCAGGCACGATAAGGACCAGAGAATTTATATGGAATTAAGAATCACTTTATATTTTAATTTTACGATAATTAATGAAGGCTGCAGAGTAGGGTTATGATTTTCTGATTTTTTTTTTTTTTGAAAATATAAAATTTTACATGCCCTAGCCAAAAAGGCCATAAAAAATATTAAGAAAAGCAATCTTACTTTTTCGCTGCTGTCAAAAAAGTTCCCGCACCAAAAGGGTTGAAATTTGGTCTATAGAGCAATTCCATATGAAAACGATCAAAATTGGGAAATTTTTGGACGACCCCTCTCCGATTTTAAAATAAATAGTCTCAATCGATTGCCCAGCAAAAAATAATGTACCTACATATTTTTTTTTTTTTTATAGTGACTGGTTTAGTGGTGGTGTACACCACTGTCATGTGACAAAATTGAAGAATTCTTCATAAGGGACCTCATTGAAAGTTGTTTTAAAAAAAAACTACTAAAGCGATCGCAACGAGTGATAGCTCGTTGGAAAGGTATTGAATCAGGCTTTAATTGAAAAATAAAATTTTCCTAATTTTTATCAGAAATTTACCTTTTTTCCCATGAAAATTAAATTTTCCCATGAAAATTAAATTTTCCGATTTTCCACAGAAGCTCCTAAATTTTCCGGCTAATTTTTTTTTTTTGGATTCCTCATAATTTTTGCTTTAAGAATCAGCAATAAAAAAATGGGCCCTGACTCCTTGTTTGGACAGGAGAGGAGCATTTAAGAGACCACCTTGTTCTCATTGTTTTTATATTTTTTATAATTGAATTATTTGTAATTATTTAACATTATTTTATTTTATTATTAAAAATACATTTTAAAAATTATTTTACAGTTAAAAATACATTTATGAAGAAAAAATCAATTTTTTTAAGAGCCCCAAGTTGAGTGTGTAGTGAATATGGTCTGCCTGCCTTCACAAGATCGGCCATAAATCCATGGATAATAGCAGCAGTGGCATGTAATGGCACACCAAACCCGACTGAGGCTACAGGTCATAAAATGTTTTGTAAATTTTTTAAATTACCAGGTAATAAATATTTCGCCTAAAATGACACGTGCAGAAACAAGTCATAAAACACGGATTTTCCATAAATATGGCGAAATATTTATTACCTGGTAATTTAAAAAATTTACAAAACATTTTATGACCTGTGGTCGGCTTATTGGCAGTAACCAATTAAGTCCCTCTTTAAAAAACATTTTATGACCAGTAGTTCACGCAAATTTTCCTATTAAAGAAAAGCAAATATCGCTTATTTTTTTTTACCTATTTTTTACCAAAAAATAAATATAAATACTTCACACACTCTGAGTCAAATTTTAGTTGAATACTAAACGTGAAAGTGTTAAAGTGTTTTTTTTTGTAAAGTAAAGAGTGAAGCTGTAAAGACAATTTAAAGTAAAATGAATACATTTTGCTGCAATCCGTTTAACAAGAGTGGACATCGTTCGAAAAAGATAAAAGTATTAAAATTAACTGGTGTTTCGAAGTGATACAGGAATGAATTAAATATACAATACGGTGAAGAAGCAGAATTCATTTGCCCCAAGTGTAAAATCGATTTGTCTCAACAAGCAAATGCATTGAAACAAATGCAACCACAATCCGAGAGTGAAATGACAATTGAACAAAATGTTTCATCTGATAGTGAGGCAGACATTCCGATGGTCAATATGTCTTTGAGTCCTTTGAATGAGGCTATTACCACTTTAGGTGAATCGCCTATTACAAAAAGAAAGTTGCGAAGTGAAAAATACAGGAAAGAGAAAAAAGGCAAGGTTATGAGTGCAATCGCGACAATATTTGATGAAGGCTCTGATAACGAATGCAGTCAAGCAGATGACGTTGATGACGGCAAACAAATGATTGAGCAGTTGAAAAGAAAATTCAATTTAGCGACCACTTTTCCGGAGAAATATCTCATTTTATCTGTGCTGCCTCAATCATGGTCTATACGCAAGATTTCTGAACAGTTTCAAACATCTTTTTACATCGCGAGAAGAAGCAAAGAATTAGTTCGACAGAAGGGCATATTGGCAACTCCCACCAAGAAATTTGGCTCAAGGACCCTCAGCGAAGCAACGGTGAAATTGATTCAAGATTTTTACTGCAATGATGACAACAGCCGCGCCTGCCCAGGTACACGTGACTAAGTTATCACACGTGAAGATGGAGAAAAAGTACACAAGCAGCGCAGATTATTATTATGTAATCTATCCGAAGCATACCATCAGTTCAAAGAGAAATACCCAGCAGAGAAAGTGGGATTTTCTAAGTTTGCCATCCTACGACCAAAAGAATGCGTGCTGGCATTAGACAGGCACGGAACGCATTCAGTCTGCGTTTGCATGTTTCATCAAAACATCAAATTAATGTTCTTTCCATGCAAGAAATTGAAAGTATTTCACGGTGAAATTGAAACATATAGGGACCTCCTGTCGAAGTCGTTGTGCGCATACCCCACGGAAAATTGTCATCTGTCCAAATGCGACAATTGTCCGAAGATTGACGAGCTAGAGCAATATTTGGCGGAAAAGTTTGAACAGCTGTTAATTCAGGAGGTGCATTTCAAACAGTGGATAATTAGCAGCGGCAGATGTTCCCTTGAGACCGTGGTAAAGCAGATTCCGGAATTCATCGAGGAATTCGGATTCAAGTTGAATGAACTGAAGGCGCACCATTTCATATCCGAGATGCAATCGAAATTTCTAAAGGAAAGTAAGGAGAAATTAGCCCAAAATGAATTCATTGTGATAAGCGACTTTGCCGAGAATTACACTTTTCTCGTTCAGGATGAAATTCAGGCTTATCGATGGGCAAACGACCAGTGCACGGTGCATCCTTTTTGCAGAAGAACAAAACTGCAAGGTCGAGTGGCACTTTTTTGCGACGTCCCACGGTAAGGGCCCATGCGATGCGTTAGGGGGAACCCTAAAACGCATGGCGACTAAGGCAAGTTTGCTATGGCCTTTGCAAACTTGCCTTACTGACCAGATCTTAAATGTACAACATTTGTTTTCGTGGATTCAAAGCAAGGAAATTGCCATTAACACAGTTTTATGCACTCAAAAAGAACACGATGCCATGGAGCGACGAATTCAAAACAGATATAATAATGTCAAAACTATAACTGGAACGCAAAAGTTTCATTGCTTCATACCAAATATTTCTGATATGTCAATTAATGTAAAGCGGTACTCTTCGTCTGCCGACGTGCTAAATTTAAAGTTACTTTAATTTTATAATGATGCCAAGACAATTGAAATTTTTAATAAATATTGTAATTAAGTATAAGCAGCAAAATAAGAAAGATTTTTTCTTCATAAATGTATTTTTAACTGTAAAATAATTTTTAAAATGTATTTTTAATAATAAAATAAAACAATGTTAAATAATTACAAATAATTCAATTATAAAAAATATAAAAACAATGAGAACAAGGTGGTCTCTTAAATGCTCCTCTCCTGTCCAAACAAGGAGTCGGGGCCCATTTTTTTATTGCTGATTCTTAAAGCAAAAATTATGAGGAATCCAAAAAAAAAAATTAGCCGGAAAATTTAGGAGCTTCTGTGGAAAATCGGAAAATTTAATTTTCATGGGAAAAAAGGTAAATTTCTGAGAAAAATTAGGAAAATTTTATTTTTCAATTAAAGCCTGATTCAATACCTTTCCAACGAGCTATCACTCGTTGCGATCGCTTTAGTAGTTTTTTTTAAAACAACTTTCAATGAGGTCCCTTATGAAGAATTCTTCAATTTTGTCACATGACAGTGGTGTACACCACCACTAAACCAGTCACTATAAAAAAAAAAAAAAAATATGTAGGTACATTATTTTTTGCTTGGCAATCGATTGAGACTATTTATTTTAGAATCGGAGAGGGGTCGTCCAAAAGGTGATCGCTTTCATATGGAATTGCTCTATATGGTTTTAGTTTAATTAAAATATTTCTCAGAAGTTTTAAACAAATGAGACTCAAACGATGCTTATTAAAAGATATTTACAGTAAAAATTACGAAACGTTTTTGAAGGGACTTTTGGATACATTCTTTGTCGTTTACAATAATTTTTGTAATAATTCGTTATGTTAATTAAACATAATCCCAGAGCAAAAATTATTTTTAGAAATTACATTTGGGGCGGAAGGTTTTTTTTTGCCGAAATGACCCACAAAAACGATTTTTATTATTAATTTAATATTGGCCATCACGTGACGATAGGTAAAATTTTTGTTAAAAATGAGTCATAACCCTACTGCACAGTGCCATCCGATTTTGCCTTTTTTAAAAAAGGCCAATAATGAAGTGCCAACCCTGCAAATTTTGGTTGGCAAAATTTAAAACAGCCCGAGTAAAAAAAATTGATCTTGCGCAATATCTAATTATATCCAATTTGATATTGTTTAAGATCTGCTGTAATATCTAGCTGATCCAATTAGATTTCAAAATTGGGTATATCCAATCATATCGTATTAGATCCCATTGTATATATGGGGATGAACTAAGATCAAGTTATATCTCAATATTGGGAGGTCCAATGATATCTTTGGGAATAAACCTAAATCTAATTTGATCCGAAAAATGGCGGATCGAATTAGATCCAGCTATACATTTGTGGATAAACTTAAATCTAATTTGATCTCAATTTTGGCAGATCGAATTAGATCCAGCAATATATTTGTGGATAAACTTAGATCTAATTTGATCCGAAAAAGTGGCAGATCGAATTAGATCCAGCAATATATCTGGGGATAAACTTAGGTCTAATTTGATCCGAAAAATGGCAGATCGAATTAGATCCAGCAATATATTTGTGGATAAACTTAGATCTAATTTGATCCGAAATATGGCATATCGAATTAGATCCCAGAAAAATGGCAGATCAAAAAAATGGGTTAATATAATTATATAAAATTAGATTTAATATAAGAAGTTACATTTTATTTGATACCATTAGACAAAAATAATTCATTCAGATATCGCTCAGATTGCATTAAATTGTCCATTCTATTGAAATTACTTCTTCATTATCATTAGTCACATCCAATTTTATATAATTAGATAAATTCGTTTTTCGGGTCGTATTTCATCATATTAGATCCAAGGTAGATCTAAATTACTGCAGTACGATCCACCATTTTTCGGATAATTTTTTCATTTTGTTTTTGCAATATGAATTTCTTTTTATAAAATTATAATTTTTTTTCTATAAATTTTTTTATAAAATTATATTTTTTTATTAAATTGAATTTTTTTAATAAAATAATTTTATTTACATCTTTTTGACGCTCTACTCCATTTCCAATTGTATCAATTGTTTTTAAGATTTATCAATTGTGTTTCAGAAATAATCAATTGTATTTCAGAACTTATCAATTATTTTTCAGATTTATGAATTGTTTTTCAGAACTAGTCAATTGAATTTAATAAGTTCAAAGCCTTTGTTTGTAGGCTACCGCGGCTACCCACTGTTATTGCTGTTCAGGAAACGTGGTTTAGTAAAGATCTAATTCAATTATATAATATAATATAATATAATATAATATAATATAATATAATATAATATAATATAATATAATATAATATAATATAATATAATATAATATAATATAATATAATATAATATAATATAATATAATATAATATAATATAATATAATATAATATAATATAATATAATATAATATAATATAATATAATATAATATAATATAATATAATATAATATAATATAATATAATATAATATAATATAATATAATATAATATAATATAATATAATATAATATAATATAATATAATATAATATAATATAATATAATATAATATAATATAATATAATATAATATAATATAATATAATATAATATAATATAATATAATATAATATAATATAATATAATATAATATAATATAATATAATATAATATAATATAATATAATATAATATAATATAATATAATATAATATAATATAATATAATATAATATAATATAATATAATATAATATAATATAATATAATATAATATAATATAATATAATATAATATAATATAATATAATATAATATAATATAATATAATATAATATAATATAATATAATATAATATAATATAATATAATATAATATAATATAATATAATATAATATAATATAATATAATATAATATAATATAATATAATATAATATAATATAATATAATATAATATAATATAATATAATATAATATAATATAATATAATATAATATAATATAATATAATATAATATAATATAATATAATATAATATAATATAATATAATATAATATAATATAATATAATATAATATAATATAATATAATATAATATAATATAATATAATATAATATAATATAATATAATATAATATAATATAATATAATATAATATAATATAATATAATATAATATAATATAATATAATATAATATAATATAATATAATATAATATAATATAATATAATATAATATAATATAATATAATATAATATAATATAATATAATATAATATAATATAATATAATATAATATAATATAATATAATATAATATAATATAATATAATATAATATAATATAATATAATATAATATAATATAATATAATATAATATAATATAATATAATATAATATAATATAATATAATATAATATAATATAATATAATATAATATAATATAATATAATATAATATAATATAATATAATATAATATAATATAATATAATATAATATAATATAATATAATATAATATAATATAATATAATATAATATAATATAATATAATATAATATAATATAATATAATATAATATAATATAATATAATATAATATAATATAATAATATATGTGCACTGTTGTAGGCGTGATGGGTTTGGAGGTAAGTCGAGTTTTATTCAGGAGAATATGAAATATGAAGTTGAAGTTTGTCTGAGTGAAAATTATAATGATATTATAGTTTTAACGTTAAATAATCTTAAAGTATATGGAAAACCTATGAAAATAGTATAATTTTACAGATCGCAAAAGTGTGATGCAAATAGATTTTTATTGTTTTTGGAAAATTTGCTTGATTCCTATGGTCGTAATCCTTGTATTTTTGCCGGAGATTCAAACATTGATGTATTAGATGTGTATTCGTCTAAGGATTTGTTAAACTTACTTGCAAATTATGATTTTTAAAATTGCCTTTCAATGGTTACTCGCCCAGAAAGTGGTACATCTATAGACAACATTTATAGTAACGTGCAAAATTTTTGTACATTGCAACCGTGGTATGAAATTTATCAGATCATAACCTAATTTCGTGTGGTGTCAGATTTGAAACACGAAACCAAGTATTCACAGATGAAATTCGCGTCCACTGTGACTACAACCGCATGACAAATCACATTCGTAACAATTTGCCTACATTAACCCAAACTGGAGACCCGTCAGATGTATCACTTCATTAATATTGTCTGTTGATGATGCTGTTAACAAATCTACGTGTGAAAAGAGGCAAAAAAGAATCATAAGCAGAGAAATTACTCCATGGTTAAACGCTAATTTACTTAAGCTAATATCTTTCAAGAAGAACCTTTTAAAACAACGGAGAAAAAAACCAGGTGATGCTGATATAGAGGCAAGGTTAAGAAGAATCAGCAACATAATTAAGAAAGCAAATAAAGAGTCAATGAATACTTTTTAGAGAAGCAATTTAGAATGTTTTCAGAATGATCCCAGAAAATGTTGGAAGTTTTTATATGAAACACTTGGAAGATCAACGAGCAGATGTATATATTAATGTAAGGGATTCCTACGGTGAACTAATTATAAATGATTTTCAAAAGGCTGAAGTTTCAAACGAATATTTTCTAAAATCTGTAAAAGATTTAAAGGTACAAATTGAAGAACTGTCTACAGACTCTTTTACCTATTTAAGAACTATAGGTCAACTCAATATAAGATTTCATCTTGATTATGCAACAATGGATGACATTAAAAATGCAATATTAAATTTAAAGACAAATAAAAGTGGTGTCCATGACAATATAGTGCCGAAGATACTTTTAAATAATATAAATGAATTTACACCATATTTGGTTAATATATTTAATAACACAGTGAACTGTAGCATTTATCCCGATATTTTAAAAATCCATAAGGTTGTCCCGATTCCAAAATTAAATAATGCTTGCACTGCGGATAAATTTAGGACAATTGCTGGTTTGTCTGTTATTGATAACGTATTTGAAAAAATTTTGCACAATCAAATTTCAAAGTATATGATAACCCATAACCTGTTGAATGATTTCCAATTTGGATTTATGGAAGGATGCGGTACAGAGGAAGCTGTCGTAAATGTCGTCAACTTTATTTGTAAAGGACAAGATGATGGATTTTATGATTTTACCAAGGCATTTGATCTTATAGATCATGATATTTTGTTTGAAAAATTGGAATTTTATGGTATTTGTGATAGAGAAAGGTCTCTTTTAAGAAGTTATTTGATGAATCGCAAACAATTTGTTCATATAAAAGGTCATAAAAGTTCACTTGGTGCAGTTGAACACGGTGTGCCTCAGGGTAGTGTACTTGGTCCGTTATTGTTTACCATTTATCTTATTGATATAAAAAATCTTCAACTTTCTGGAAAACTCTTCATGTAGGCGAATTATATTTGTTTATTCAAGCCAAGGAACGGGATGCGTCGTTATTAACGGAAGTTGCGATAATTAACAAACTAGTTTTAAATCCAACTAAAACTCAATTAATGAGATTTAAGCCATGTGGTGATCACAGTCACTTCCGCGTATTTGTGGACGGTAATGAGGTACAGGAAGTTAGTTCCATAAAGTATTTGGGTGTGGAACTCCAAAGTAATCTATCTTGGAGTCAGCATATTCGTAGTTTAAAGACAAAAACTGCTCAAGCTGTAGGTTTACTTTATAAATTTAAAAAAAAATTTGATAAAAGTACGAAATTATTACTTTATAAAGCTTTAACATTACTTGGCTATATCGTATGGATATAAAAAGAGTAATGAACTCAAAGCGTTACAAAGAATGCAAAATAAGGCATTAAAAGTTGTGGCTAACCTTCCAATAAACTATTCTATGGTGTCATTATATAGCAAGGTTGGTTACCGAAACGAATAACGGTAAGGGAAACGGTAACGGTATCGGATTTCGTTTGTTTAGGTAACGGTATTTAAGACTGTTTCGGTAACAGTATACCGTTACCGAAACAGCAATACCGGTACGTACCGGTATTAAAAATTATGTTAAAAACATATAGAAACAAGTAAAAACATGGCATATTTTTAATTTTAAGTACTGAAAATACAGATTTTAAGCTATAAATTCAATACTGGTAGTTTTAATAAGTAATATTATTATCTATAAATTGTTTTTGTAAAAAAACACTTAAGATTATAAAATAAAAAATAAAAAAATTTTAATTTTTATATAAAATAATAAATACCGGTAAAATACCGGTAACTACCCATAAAAATAACGGTATCGGTAACGATAACGGTATTTGGAATTTTTTAGAGGTATCGATAACGGTAACGGTATTCAATTTGAAACGGTATTTTAGCGATAACGGTATTATAACGATAACGGTAACCAACCTTGTTATATAGTAATGTCTTTAAAAATGTTCTACCTATTCACGGAATTTATAAATTGCAGTTATTAATTTATGTTTTCAAATGTCTGCACAAAATTAGTCATCACACTATAACTTTTTCGAGAAAACCAGTCTTCGTTTAATACACGAAACAATGTGAATTTATCAGTTGTCCGATGTAGGCTGGAAACAACAAAACAAAGGATAGGATACATGGGTAGTCGTGAGTTCAATAATTTGCCTCAAAATTTTAAAGATACAGATAGAATTACAATTTAAAAAAAAAAAAATTTTTAATTTTTTTATTTAAACCACTACTTAGCGTTTTATATAGGTTTTTATGGTTTTTTGCTATTTCAGCGACTTTCTTTGCCGAATGTAGAATCGACCTCGATAAATGTAATGCCTTAGTAAGGAAGCAATTAAAAGGAAAATATTTCAATAAAAAGAATGTATTCATCTATAGCGGCCTATACGTTAAAATCTCGATTTTTCAAAAATTTTTTATGGCAGCATAACTTTCCAAGTTGATCCCATATTCAAACTTTTAGTATAGTATGTGGGCCCTTCTTAAAAATGCTCTTGCAAAAATTCAAACCAAATACTTTCCATTTGCAAAAGTTATCGTTATAAATACATTCAGTTTAGGGATACCGATCCAGAAATCCCGATCCCGAAAATCCCGGGTATAGTCTTGAAAAAAAATCCCGGGATTTCCGATTTCATTATTTGGCATATGTGCTTACATTTTAACACAAAAAAATTCATATTAATTGAATATGAAAAATTTTTTATATTCAAAACTGAATGGACAACCGCCAAACTTTAAACACATTTAGCGAAATATCTGTACGGCATTGTAATCAGCATATCCGAAATATATAGAACCGATGTCAGATCTCCATTAGTTTTTTGAGTGTCATGCAGTGTAATTATTAACATTCTTTTTGGTTTGTAACCACTGTGGCACCTTAGTATAGTTACGTTTGTAATATAGTAATAAAGACTGAGTTCGAAAAAATTGTCCATCACATAATTCAAAAATTCTGCTGAATCCGTCCTTAAATTTTAAAAATAAAACCTATTTTATAACCCTGTTTTTATTAGGATTATTATAGAACTGTATACAAACTTTTGTTTGTACTTTTCAATTGGCCTGAGTTCTGAATAATTTGGTGCATTTGCTTCTCGAGGCACTAAAACACATTATTTTTTTAGTACCACTCCAAGGCAGCTTTACTGTAATGGCAAGAGGCTAGGTCGGGCGAAAAGAAAATAGAAACTTCATGCTGTCTAACCAAAGGCATCAGTAAATTCTCCAAACACTCTTTGATTGTAAAATTTCGAGTTTATTTTATATGTGCTAACGAAAGACTTGATCTTTTCACCAAAAGTGCAGCTAGCTTGCTATACCAGAAATTATCGAGGAAACTTTGATAAATTTTTGCCTTTAATTTCTGGTCCACATTCCTCCGTGGGTATGCAATGTAAAATTCTTCGCCTGGAAGCTGTGAGAAGTCGGCTAAAACATACGTCTCGTCGTGCGTATGTGCAGTGCTACAGGGGCCTTGAAGCGTTTTAGCAAATCTGTTGATGTTGCCTTAGCCTCTCAAGGAATCCAAAGACTGTCCTTGCGTGGTGAAGAGCCACATCCGGCTAGAGGTGTCCCTGCTTTCGCAGAACATGGCGGATCTATAGCGGACACTCGATAAAAACCCGTAATCCCCGGTGTTATCCAACCGTGCCTATGGGACGAATAGCACTACGTTATTGTGTTTTTGAACGGTGGCCTCCAGGACGAGGCGAACTTTGGTTATATTAGCCCGCTGGCAGTACAGGGCTCTGTTACCGGGCGTACTGTTCTAATCCATTTTTTATCTTATTTTTAGATGGATACAATTGGCCAATATACGGAAAATGGGCAAGAGAAGATCAACGCGGATCTATCCTCAATAGGCAAACGGGCTTTATGCCCAAATGATGCTAAGGGGAAGTTAGCCATTGTTCAGCCAACAGAAGACGTTTCTAGTTTTAACGTTGCTGAACCGATGGACGTTGGAATTGTAACGGGAGATCTCTCGGGTTAAACTATAGTGACCAATACCAACATCTCAATGGATGAAGAGGATAAACTTCTTCTTGGCGGAAAGTGGGAGAGGAACTCGGCAGAGGAAGTTGCTCTTCTGAACGCCAATCGGGGCAGAGAGGTGGCAAAGCGTGCTGCCAAACTTGCTCGTAAGTGATTACTGCCACAAGGGGCAGAACACCGAAGCACCTCAGGTGCTTGAAAGTGAACCTTCACCATGCCAAACAAAGCGGCATCTGATGGTGCCAACAGAAGGCTCACAGTCGACGCTCTGGGTGTAGTATTCATTCAGGAGCCGTGGGTGCACAATGGAGCCTAAAACGGGCTAAACGTGAACCATGGTAGGTTGATATATAATTCCAAGCACAGTAGGCCTAGAACGGCCATCCTTGTGAGGAGCAACCTAAAATTTCTTCCAATTTCAGAGTTTATATTGGGAGACCTGGTTCCGATCTGGTCAAAAGTGCCTTCCTTGGCCCAGCCAACATCACCTCGTGCTCCCCAAGCACGAGGTGATGTTGGCCTCTGAGTATTTGCCTGGCAGCCGAGTGAGGAGTCTGAGTTGGATCCTCTGCTGTGATGCCAATGCTCAACACACAACGTGGGGAAGCACCAATATCAACAAACGAGGTGATAACCTGCTTGAATTTATATGTAGTAATGGTATAAGCATAGCAAATAGGGGTACGAACCGACGTTTAGGAATGCTATTAGGTCAGAGGTCTTGGACCTCACTCTTACTATTTCTAACCTTTCTTTCGCCATCTCTAACTGGCATGTCTCCAGCGAACTATCAATGTCTGATCATCAACACCTGGTCTTTGATGTTGTTAATGCGGTGGACTCGTGTCAGAAATATCGTAATCCCAGATGCACAAATTGGGAGAACTTCCGTTATTACTTTGAAAGCGATGCCAATCTCTCTAAAGGGCTCATTCGGAGCACAGATGAGATTGATTATGAGGCATCAGAGATTCAATTGAGTTTGACTTCTGCTTATTTTGCGAGCTGTCCTCAAAGGACCAGTAAGGTGAAAAGGGACCATCCATTGTGGAACGATGGTTTGGATAAGCTCAAAAGGGAGGCCAGTAGACTATTCTACAGAGCCAAGGAAACAGGTGACTGGGTCACCTACAAGACGGCTCTAACTGAATACAATAGAGAATTACGTAGATCAAAAAGGTCCACGTAGCGCAGCTACTGGGAGAAGATCTCAGATCTTCCGAAAGCTGCGCGACTTCAGAAGGCCCTTTCACAGGATCACACGAATGGTCTTTGCACTCTCAGGAGACCCACACTGGATCTCCTGAGGAAACCTGTGACCTATTGTTAGACACACACTTCCCCGGCTGCGTAGCCTACAACAGGTCTGTGGCGATTCAAAGAATCCCAAACCTGAAAGGGAGGTCTGTACGCCTAACTGGTGCCATCTTTCGAGAGGACAGAGTGAAATGGGCGATAAATGGATTTTCGTCCTTTAAGTCGCCGAGCCCCGACGGAATCTATCTATGTCTGATGCAGAGGGGGTGGATATAATAGGATATTTAGATCCAGTCTTTTGCTGGGTTATGTTCCGACGAATTGGAGGGGGGTTAAAGTGGTCTTTATTCCAAAGGCGGGGGGAAATCCGAACAGCTGCCTAAATCGTATAAACCAATCAGCCTCAGCTCTTTTCTTAGGGACACGTACCTCAGGCGTAAACCGATACACGAGCTTCAGTTCGCGTATCAACGGGGTAAGTCTACAGAAAGTGCTGTCCATGAGAAGGGACATTGGAGATGCTCAACTCTAGGGAAATCACATTTGGTATAGGGTCTACTAGTAGGACCGTGAATGCGACCAGAGGATGTCCTCAGGGCGGTGTACTGTCGCCTTTACTATGGACACTGGTCATTGATGAGTTGCTTGAGGGTCTGAACGACCTGGGCTTCCGGACCTATGGCTACGCGGAGAGGCACGGTTAGATCCCGCATCTATATTCTTTCTGACAGCCAAGCTGCGCTAAAGGCTCTAGGAGCTTACGGGGTATCATCTAGTCTAGTCAGGGACTGTATGGGAATTCTAAACGAACTCGGTAGGAACAACTCCCTTACACTGGGATGGATTCCTGGTCATGGAGGGCATGACGGTAACGAAAGGGCTAATTGTCTAGCCAATTGTGGAGCCCGTCGACCATTTATCGGCCCGGAACCATTCTTTGGAATACCTAGGGAGTACATTAGGGAAAAACTCAGGCAATGGAGAGAGACTGAGTTTGCTAAGCATTGGGAAACTTATACTGGCCAAAGGCAGGGCAAAAGATTTATTTCCTTGTCCAGCAGAGTATCAAGGCGACTACTGTCACTCGACAGGGGTAACCTTAGGACCCTGACGGCATACTTAACTGGGCACAGTGGGCTCAGGTACCAGCTTCACAAACAGGGCCGGTCAGACACTGATATTTGCAGGTTTTGTGAGCTGGAAAGTGAGACATCGGAGCATATTCTCTGCGAATGTCCGAGACTGTGCGAATGTCCGAGACTGTGGGACTCAGATTTCTGGGTGACCGTTTCGTTTCATCTTCGAACGCTTGGGGAAATTTTCCTAATTGGATTATTGGCTTTATTGGTAGCCTGAATCCCTACGGAACTCTAGGCAGCACAAAAGATCTATATTGGTCGCGGTGCGTAGTGCCTTCGTATCTAATATAATTTACGTCTCGTCGTACATAGCGCAGCAATTGAATTTTCAAAAAACATGTTTTAAATTTTTTGCACGCTGTTTTGCTTCCGTGTTCTTTACAGCACTCCTGTCTGGAACTTTTTGTACTTTAAAAGTTTTCAGGCCAGCATCTTATTTGATCTTGCGTAAAAAAAACTCCGAACAATACACTTTTTGAGCGATTTGTCCCTGAAATATTGGGATTCTTCTTCAACATGGCACTAATTTTGTTCGCCTAATTATGGTCACAGATGCCTTTTTTCTGCCAGAACCTGACTTTCGAGTGCTCTGCAAGTCATCCTTAAACTCAGATTCTTTAGAACTGCAGAAACCGTTTTCAGGCCAACTTTTAGTTCACAAGTTATTTTTATATATGTCAAGTGAGGGTTGTTTTGAAAACTTTTAACAACGATTTTCGCACTGCCAATTCGCTTGCCATTTGGAGTCGGATAAAAGCTTTTAGCGAAAAAAAATTTTAAATATGAAATTTTCTTACATTCGTTTCAAAGCCTACTAAAACAAAAATTTAATTTGGGTGATTTTTAAAGACGTTATTGCAAAAAATGTGATGGACAATTTTTTTAAACGTAGTAGGTGCTTGTTCGAACCCTACAGCTGGAGGTTTGTTGAAAAATTATCTTATAGGGACAATCTGACAGTTAAAAAATATTAACAATAATTTAATACAATTTAATAAAAAATCACTGATAACCCGAGTAAAGAAGTTCTATAAAATTATATCAGATTGTATTATTTTAGATACAATTGAATCTAATATTATACAATTGGATATTCTCTAACACATCTAATTGAAACGTATTATATCTAATCTGATATAGTTATATACTATTTAATACAATTGGATTTCAAGATTTATACCCAAAATATGTTGGGTTTTGAAATATGTTTGAAAATGACATAAAAAATTTTTATGATTTTAAGGGGGTTAAATACAGTAACAACAGAATTTTGAGGGTCATATTTAAACGGTTGTCATAAATTCAAATAACAATATTTTTACTATATTCTTTTTTATTTAAAATATATGTTATTGTAGTATTCCCGTGAAAAAACGATTAGATTAGATCAAGTTAGGTTTGATCCAATCGTATCTATTCATATTAGAGAGTGACTAACAACGTTTAAAATTAAATAAGAGTTTATCTGCGATTCCGATTTTCAAAATTTTCTTATTCGTTGCCTTATATAATCATATCTTAACTTTGTTTTTTTATGAGACCTGAACTTTGTTTTTTTATGAGACCTGTCCTAGGATTTCTGTTATGACATGTCACAAGGGGTCAATTTCCCCCTCCTATGACAACGCCATGTAAAAGTGACCACCAGTTCGGTGACAGTTTGTTAAAATTTCCCGTAGGGTCCTTTTTCCTATATCATTTTATCTTCTCTATATATAAAAGAATAACTTGACTGACTGACTGACTGACTCAATATCGCCCAGCCCAAACCGCTGAAGCTAGGAAGTTGAAATTTGGTATGTAGGTTCCTCTTTCGGCGTAGACGTCCGCTAAGACGGGATTTTTGGAAATTCCTACCGGAACGGGCAAAAAGGGGAAAGTCTCCCCCTTGGCGGCCTGCCAAAACCCCTTTGGCTAGAAAGCTGAAATTTAAGATATGTGTTCCTTGGAGTATGGGCTAACTTTTCTGGAAAGTACTTTCTGGAATTTTGGACAGGGACGTTGTAAAAATGGGGGTTAAAAAGGGGAAAAAGCCCCCCCTTGACGGCCTGCCCAAACCGCTGGAGGTAGGAAGTTGAAATTTGGTATAAAGGTTCCTCCACTATCGTAGACATCCACCAAGACGGGAGTTTTGGAAATTTTTACAGGGACGGGCAAAAAGGGGAAAAAGTCTCCCCCTTGACGGCCTGCTCAAACTGCCGGAGCTATGAAGTTGAAATTTGGTATGTAGGTTCCTCGACCGGTGTAGACGTCCGTTGAGACGGCATTTTCGGAAATTCTTATCGGGAGGTGCAAAAAGGGGACAAAAAAAGTACCTTTTTCCAAAAATGTACCTTTTCCCAAAAAAAAGTACCTTTTTCCAAAAAAATACCTTTTTCCAAAAAAAATACCTTTTTCCAAAAAAAGTACCTTTTTCCAAAAAAAGTACCTTTTTCCAAAAAAAGTACCTTTTTCCAAAAAAAGTACCTTTTTCAAAAACAAGTACCTTTTTCCAAAAAAAGTACCTTTTTCCAAAAAAAGTACCTTTTTCCAAAAAAAGTACCTTTTTCCAAAAAAAAGTACCTTTTTCCGAAAAAAGTACCTTTTTCCAAAAAAAGTACCTTTTCCCGAAAAAAGTACCTTTTTCCAAAAAAAGTACCTTTTTCCAAAAAAAGTACCTTTTTCCAAAAAAAGTACCTTTTTCCAAAAAAATTCAATTTCAAAAAAAGTACCTTTTTTAAAAAAAGTACCTTTTTCCAAAAAATGTACCTTTTCCAAAAAAAGTGCTTTTTCCAAAAAAAGTACCTTTTCCCAAAAAACATACATTTTTCCAAAAAAATACCTTTTTCAAAAAAAGTACCTTTTCCAAAAAAAAGTACTTTTTCCAAAAAAAAGTACCTTTTTCTAAAAAAATGTTCCTTTTCCCAAAAAACATACATTTTTTCAAAAAAATACCTTTTTCAAAAAAATACCTTTTTCAAAAAAAGTACCTTTTCCAAAAAAAAGTGTGCGTTAAGAGGGGATTTTTGGAAATTCCTACCGGAACGGGAAAAAAGGGGAAAAGTCTCCCCATAAACAGTCTCACAAATTGGAAAAGTGCATGCCCAAACCACTGGAGGTAAGAAGTTGAAATTTGGTATAAAGGTTCCTCCACTGTAGTAGACATCGACTAAGTTTGTATTTTTGGAATTCCCTACAGGATATCCCAAAAGGAAACTCGGTATGTGAGTTCCTCCTTCCGTGTAGGCGTCCGCTTAGACGGAATTTTTGAAATTCCTATCGGGAGGGGAAATAAGGTAAAAGTCTCCTCCTGACGGCTTGCCCAATCCCTTTTGGCCAACCTAAAATTTTAAATATGTATTCCTTGGAGTAGGACTAACTCACCGGCAACGTAATTTTTCTATTTTGGAACAGGAACATAGTAAAAATGGTGGTTGAAAGGGAAAAATGTCCCCACTAACGGCCTGCTCAAACCGCTTAGGTAATGCAGTTGAAATTTGGTATGAATGTTCCTCATCCATCGCAGATAGCCGCGAAGATGGAAGTTTTGTAAATTCCTAAAGGGAGGGGCAAAAAGAAGAAAAGCCTCACCTTGGGGGCCTGTAAAAACCCCTTCGGCTAGAAACCTGAATCTTAAAATGTGGGTCCCTGGAGTAAGGGCTAACTTATTAGAAAGATACCTTTTGAATTTTGGACAGGGTCGTTATAAAATGGGGGCTCAAAAAGGGAAAGTTGCCCCTTAACGACCTGTCCAAACTGCTGCAACTAGGAAGCTGAAATTCGGTACTTAGGTTCCTCTTCCAGCCTAATTCCAACCGGGAGGGACAAAAAAAGAAAAAGTGTCCCCCTTGACAGCCTGCTCAAACTGCTGGAACTAGGAAGCTGAAATTCCCTGTCGATGGATTTTCGGAAATTCCTACCGAGAGGGGCACAAATAGTAAAAGTTGGTTAGAAACCTGAAATGTAAAACATATGTTACTTGGAGTGTGGGCTCACTTACCGGGAAGGTGCTTTTTGGACAGGGACATTGCAAAAATGGGGATTAATGAAGCGAAAAGTGCCGCTTAAAGGCCTGCCCAAACCGCTGGAGGTAGGAAGTTGAAATTTGGTATTAAAGTTCCTCCTCTATTGTAGACATCCGCTAAGATGAGATTTTTGGAAATTTCCACAGGTAGGGTCAAAAACAGGAAAAGTCTCCCCCTTAACGGTCTGGCCAAACTGCTGGAACAAGGGAGCTTAAATTCGGTATTTGGGTTCCTACTCCAACGTTGACGTCCCCTAAGATGGTATTTTTGGAAATTCATACCGGGAGGGGTAAAAAGGGAAAAAACTTCCCCCGTGACGGCCTGGCCAAACTGCTGGATATAGAGACCTAAAATTATGTATGTAGTAGGTTCCTCCTCCAACGCAGACGTCCTCTAAGACGGCATTTTTGGAAATTCCTACCGGGAGGGGTAAAAACGGAATAATTCTCCCCCTTAATGGCCTAACCGAACCCTTCGGCTAGAAACCTGTAATATATAATATATTTTCCTTGGAGTATGGGCTAACTTATCGACAAGGCATTTCTAGGACTTTGGACAGGAACGTGGTAAAAATGGTGGTTCAACAGGGGAAAATTGCCCCCCCCCCCCCCTTAACGTCTGCGTCTTTAGCTAGAAACCTAAAACTTAAAGAACAAGTGTATATGAAACACTAAAATTAAGAAACTAAATAGGAAACGAGTGGAATTGAAACACTACACAAGTGGAATGAAATGGATATAAACGTTGAACGAGTGGAATTGAAATTATAGACAATGCAAATGGATTGGAAGAGGGAATTACCTATTCAAACACTATCCACGGAATATGAAACTTATGTAGCATTGAAACATACTCTCCAAGAAGCTAAAAAATTTTATAAAAGAGAAAAAACCTTAGAAAAGGAATGGAACTTATAAATTCCGATATTTAAACTTCATGTAACGAAGCACCGGTGGAAGAAACCGACGCAGTAAATTTTCCAACTGAATTTGTGAATTTACTTGAATTGCCAGGTCTACCTTTACATAAACTGGAATTAAAAAAAAAACTTTAAGACACGCTAACAACGTAGCGGGCTTTGCCCGCTATTTTTAATATTATAAAATGCTTTCCAACCCTGCTTTACGTTATTTATTTTCATTCAAAACACTTATGAACAAAACTACTTACGGGTCTATCTACCTAAGTTCGCACTTTACCAAATTATCTTAACATACACACGTATATTGCAATTTATTATGGATTCATTACTAACAATCCACTTTCATGAGAAAAAGTGATCAAATATTTATTTATTTTAAACCCATTGTTGTGCAGAATTATTTATTTGTGGTGGTTGGGTGAAGGGTTTTATTATAAAAACTGTACTTTAAATAAAAAGCGAATTTAAAAAAAATTGTCGGGGGGGGGCGCAGCCCCCCCACCTAAACTTTAAGGCACGCTAACAACGTAGCGGGCTGCACCCGCTAGTATGCTATATACAAATATATATACTTGATCAAATTATATCTCGTTGAAGATAAATTTGTATATTTCTTCGAATAGCACTTTATAAAACTAAATGTGACCCAAGAATATTTTAGATAAAATTATTTATTATCTCGAATCGAACAAACTGTATATGGATTTCAATACAATTATATACTTAATAATTCAATACAAAATTAAAAAACTTGGGGGTTACCGCGTAACTCGTTTCGAACAAAAATTTTCGCATTCGTAAATTTTGTACCTTTCGTAAAAAGAAAAGTTTTAGCAAAAATCTTACTTTTCGAACTTTTATGTGAAGTGCACAAGTTTTAGGATAAAAATAAATTAAAAAGTAAAATTTTTATACAGAATTATATTTTTAACAATATTTGCAAGATTTACGAATTCGAAAATTTTTTTTCGAATCCAGGCGTTTTTGCATCTAGGGTTTCTAATGACCCAGAATTTTTTCATTTCTGGGATAAATGAGGTATACCAGTGACGCACTTTTTTTATTTTAATATCTAAATTTCTAATTAATAATATCTAATCTTAAATCTAATGAAAGAAATAATAAGAAAAGTAACGACACAGAGAAAAAATTTTAGTTAAATTAATTACTATATCAGTATTTAATTAACATTTGATTTTTTACGAACACTTTGTAAATAAAGTATGAATATTAGGGCCAGTGTTGTAGTCATCACTTAGTAGGATATTTTATTTAGGTAAGAATCTTCAAAACGAAATTTTATAATTGGTGGCTACACTCTAAAAAATGTTTGTAAATTTACTACTATAAAATGGGTAAAATTTTGTTTAATTTTACGAAAATTCGGTAAATATAAACAAAAAATGCGTAAACTTTTTTTGTACAAACTTTCATACGCAATAATACACACACAAAGTATTTTTAGACATTATGTGCTTATAAATAAACACATTGTGCCTAAAATTACTATTGTTTTGTTAAATAAAATTTTTACGCACAAAGTTGGTAAATATACTATCCAATAATAGTAATAAATACTCTGACATTTCAAATTGGAAAAAATTGAAAAAAAATTATAAATAATAAAAAGAAAAAGCGAAAACGGATTATTTTTTGTGAATTACAACATTTCCACAAACACATTAGAGTCTGGAAATAGCAACATAAGCATGAAATTGATTTTGGTAATTATTATTAACGCATGTGGTAGTCTAAACCTCATTTCAAAATTGAAAACGCCGTAAGAGAGACTCGGCCTACGCAGGAACTACTGGGTGCAATAACTCCTGCTCAACAAAATGCTTTCTTTGCAAGGGAGGCAGTCAACCAACAACCGTCAACAATAACGGGAGAAAACGCCGTAAGAGAGATACTGCCTAGGTAAAACAACTGGGTGCGATGACTCCTGCTCAACAAAATGCCTTCTTTGAAAGGGAGGCAGTAACCGTCAACAATAACGGGAGAAAACGCCTTAAGAAAGATATGGCCTACGCAGGAACAACTGAGTGCAATGACTCCTGCTCAACAAAATGCTTTCTTTGCAAGTTAGGCAGTACTCAATGAATACTGACTTTGTTGAGCAGGAGTCATTGCACTCAGTTGTTCCTGCGTAGGCCATATCTCTCTTAAGGCGTTTTCTCCCATTATTGTTGACGGTTACTGCTCCCCTTTCAAAGAAGGCATTTTGTTGAGCAGGAGTCATCGCACCCATTCAATAGTTATAACAAATTTTTATATGAATTTTATACAAATGCCTTAAGATCCCAAAACGACTAATTTGGACATAAACAATTATGAGAGAATGACTCGGATATTATTATTAATAAAATACGTACTAAAAATTAATTTGTTATTTTATTTAAAAAAATTTTTGGGTGGTGCTTAAAGTTAGCACACCTGTTGTAAATGTACGCATTATATTTTATCTTTACGCACTTTCTGTGGATTTTTGCGCATATTTTGTGGATTTTTACGCATTTTATGCGTACATTTACACGTGAAACGTGCTTTTTTATACACAAATTTAGTAAATTAACACACTAATTTCAAAATTTCATTTAATTTTTACGCACTTTCAATGTAAAATTACAAATTATTTGTGCACCAACTTAAACACAATGTGCGTATTTTTTTTCAATTACGCACATAGAGTAAATTTACCCAATTTATAGTAGGAGTTCAGTTTCCTACTATAAGTTGGGTAAATTTCAACAGAATTTAATTAGAGTGTATAATACTTATCCTTATTAAAGTAAATATGATTCTAGTTAAACTTTTTCATATTTAAGTTAATGTGTTTTCCGATTTTAAAGATAGGCAGACAATTTTTTATATAAAAAGAAAAAAAAAACTGAGATTTGTATGATTATAATTATTTTCTTCTGTGTAGTTACTACTAACCAAGGTTGGTTACCGAAACAAATAACGGTAAGGGTAACGTTATCGAATTTTGTTTGTTTCGGTAAAGGTAACGGTATTTGAGACTGTTTCGGTAAAGGTATACCGTTATCGAAACAGCAATACCGGTACGTACCGGTATTAAAACTTACGTTAAAAACATATAAAGACGAGTAAAAACATAGCATATTCTTATTTGTAAGTCCTAAAAATACAGATTATAACCTACAAATTCAATGCTGGTAGTTTTAATAATTAAAATTATTATCTATAAATTTTTTTTTAAAAATAACTCAGGATTATAAAACAAAAAAGTTAAAAATTTGCATTTTTATATAAATTAATAAATATCGGTAAAATACCGGTAACTACCCATAAAAATAACGGTATCGGTAACGATAACGGTATTGGGAAATTTTTTTAAAGGTATTGGTAACGGTAACGGTATTCAATTTGAAACGGTATTTTAGCGATAACAGTATTATAACGATAACGGTAACCTACCTTGCTACTAACTGATAATGGATTGTATAACCCACACAGAGAGAAGTTTGCTGGACCAGTTTTAATGCAATTTTTTAGTAAAATAATAAAGTTTTCTTCACAAGGTAAACGAAAAATTTCTTAAATTTGATGAAAAAGCTTCATATATATTATGAATTTAGTTTTAATGAAGCTTTTTCATTAAGTGTATGAAACTTTTAATAAATAAAAAGAATATTTTGACAACATTTTATCAAAAATTCCATTGATTTAGAAAATGGACGAGGCGTAGTGAAATTCATCGGTTTTGTGCAAAATATTATTAATATCATTCAGATAATTCTCTCAGTTAATTAATTGGTTGTTTTCCTACACTACACTCTAAAAATTTTTTGTAAATTTACTACTATAAAATGGGTAAAATTTTGTTTAATTTTACGAAAATTCGGTAAATATAAACACAAAATGCGTAAACTTTTTTCCTACACACTTCCATACACAATATTACACACACAAAGTATTTTTAGACATTATGTGTTTATAAATAAACACATTGTGCCTAAAATTACTAGTGTTTTGTTAAATAAAATTTTTACGCACAAAGTTGGTAAATATACTATCCTATAATAGTAATAAATACTCTGACATTTCAATTTGGAAAAAATTTAAAAAAAATTATAAATAATAAAAAGATAAAGCGAAAACGGATTATATTTGTGAATTACAACATTTCCACAAACACATTAGAGTCTGGAAATAGCAACATAAGCATAAAATTGTTTTTTGTAATTATTGTTAAAGCATTAAACCTCATTTCAAAATTGAAAACGCCGTAAGAGAGATACGGCCTACTCAGGAACAGCTGGGTGCAATGACTCCTGCTCAACAAAATGCCTTCTTTGCAAGGGAGGCAGTCAACCAACAACCGTCAATAACAACGGGAGAAAACGCCGTAAGAGAGATACGGCCTAGGCAAATCAACTGGGTGCAATGACTCCTGCTCAACAAAGTCAGTATTCATTGAGTACTGCCTAACTTGCAAAAAAAGCATTTTGTTGAGCAGGAGTCATTGCACTCAGTTGTTCCTGCGTAGGCCATATCTCTCTTAAGACGTTTTCTCCCGTTATTGTTGACGGTTACTGCCTCCCTTTCCAAGAAGGCATTTTGTTGAGCAGGAGTCATTGCACCCATTCATAGTTATAACAAAATTTTATATGAATTTTATACAAATGCCTTAAGATCCCAAAACGACTAATTGGGACATAAACGATTATGAGAGAAGGACTCGGATATTATTATTAATAAAATACGTACCAAAAATTTATTTGTTATTTTATTTTAAAAAAATTTTTGGGTGGTGCTTAAAGTTAGCACAACTGTTGTAAATGTATGCATTTTATTGGATTTTTACGCACTTTCTGTGGATTTTTGTGGATTTTTACGCATTTTATGTGTACATTTACATGTGAAACGTGCTTTTAGTAAATTAACACACTTATTTCAAAATTTCATTTAAGTTTTACGCACTTTCAATGTAAAATTACAAATTAGTTGTGCACCAACTTAAACAGAATGTGCGTATTTACTAGTGTTTCCAATTCGGTTAATCGATTAACCGATTCCTCGATTAATCGCCTCTATTCCGGTTAATGTCGAAACAAATAATTTAAAACTCAAATAATTATTCGACCCGAATAATCGGTTAAAATTGGTCGATTAACCGGTTAAATTTTTAGTATGGAATTTTTCCTTAATTTTTTTCACAAAACTTCACAATTTTCTTAATCTTGGATAAAAAATTACAAGTAAAGCTTAGAAAAAAACAAATACTAACTAAAATAGCATCAAATTCTTTAAAAATCATGTGAAATAGGTCCTTAAGGCTTTAGATACCTTTTTCGAGCAACCGCAAGCAAGTCGCCATTGGACCATCGAGACACGTCATATGTTTTGAGAGAATCCCAATTTTTAATACAAAGTTTCTATTTGTAAAAAAGCCTTAAGAACATAGCAAAAGGCCAAAATGAAGGTGTTTTTTAAAACTTCTCAAAACAAGCAATAGGCAATTTTGCATTACTGTTCCAATTCTTTTAAAAATTAAAACTAATGTAAATTATATCTCCATGTCCTTAAAGACAAGGCTGCATTTGTTTTAAAACTCTGTCACACAATTAACATGTTAATTCTGTAAGAACTCTAACTTTTCTTATTTTTCCTAAGAAAGTGTGTATAATCGGTTCAAAATTCTAAAACATGTTCCACTAGAGCAACATGGAACCCGAACCCGTTTCAATGAATTTAAATTCGAATTAAAACAAATAACCTAAAGTTAACAAAAAATTATAATTAAAAAATTTTAGTTTATATAGAATTTGACTTCTGTATCTACTAGGGTTCCCCGCCCGGGAATCCCGCCCTTTTTTCAATCCCGCAATCCCGGGAATTTTGTGCGGGATTTCCCGGGATTTTTTTTATCCTTTTACAGAAGTTTTAGCTAATATATTACAATTTTGTAAGCATTATTTAAATTTTAAGCATTAATTTTTTTAAATTAATTGAAATAAAATATACATTTAAAATTAAAAAATACGATTTAAGATTCAATAAACAGAATTTAGTATTAAAAAAGTACTATTTAGGCCGAGTTTTTTTTATATCAGTTGAATTTAGTTTAGTTAAACCGAAAACAAATTTTATCAGCCATTATTAAGTTTGCCAACAAAATTTCTCGTGCCTCGGAAAAAACGTGTTCTTTAAAATTATGACCTTTCTCCAAATAAAGTAATATATACATTTCAACATCAGTATTTCGGTTCTAAATACATATCTCCAAACTTTTAATTAATATACGTAAGTACTTTTTTACTTCAAGTAATTTTATTTAAATTGATATTCCTTAATTTCAAATATATTTTTTAAATTTTATTTATTTTTCAAATAATGCATAAAATGTTTTTTTTTAATTTTTTTGGGTTTTTTTTTGTATGTTAGTTTAAAATGCAACTATGAAAATTAAATAATTTATTTTTAAGTAGTTGCGGCATAAAAATTTGCAATTCAAAAAATAGCAATTGAAGTTAAAAAACTATTCAGGCCCTGTGCAAGGCGGCTAAATAAATTCTACACTAAATACAAATTCAAAAAAGGGTTTTAAATTTCTTTGAACATTTTTTAAAAACTTTTTAAAATATTATAGAAATTTTAGAAACCTGAATTTAGTTTCGATTTTATTTAGCCAGTTCGCATATCCCTTTATAATATTTTAGTTTATATTTTTATAAAATGATTTAGGCGAATTTCCTAAAAAAAATTTCGTAAAAAATACTCACTTTTAAACTTTTTGAAAAAAATAATTCTGGACGAATAGATCTGAAAATCTACATAGAAACAAAATATCTAGAAATATCAATATTTTGGCTTCATTTTTAAGAAATATTTATGCAAAATCGATCTTAGTTCTAACTATAAAACTGGCCCTAAATACCGTTTTTTATCGTAATACATAATCCAGGGGCGAATTACGGCATTCATGAACGAGCGAAATTGTTCGAAATCCGTCTTTTCAATGTGTAAATACGTAAAAACTAACAATGATAACACCATATTTTAATTTTATATCCAATCTAGGGCAGATTTGTAGAATCCCTGGCTCAAAAAACTTTATCCAAATGCTTAATTTTTCGAAATCAAAAATTAATTTCAAACGAAAAATTTCGATCACGAATGCCGCAATTCGACCCCAGGGCTGAAATTTTAAATTCGTGTAAGGCACAAAATGAATTGGTCCAGAATTTCATATAAGAAACGACTAAAAATATTCTTTTAAATCTCTCTAAAACTTCATTATAATAAATTTGTCATTTCCCTACCATTAACAATTCCAATATATCGTGAAGGAATGGGTGAAAAAATACACATGTCTTTTAATTTTTTTTAATTTAATTTCTTTCACTTTTTCTAAATCAATTCGTTTCTCGTTTGAAAAGAGATTAAAATTAAAACGACCTTCCATAAAAATATATTACCTAATATTAATTCGCGACTTAAACTGTTAAACGAATTGATTAAGAAAAAGTGGCTATTTTATATTTAGCTCTTTTTCAGAAAATATTAAGTAGATTTTCTCATGGGTACAACCAAAAAATGGACTTTGTCCGACGGTATTTTGATAGAAATTGAGTGTTTTAACTACAACATATGTCGGATTTTTTTATTTTCGAACGAGCGGGAATTCCCGGGATCCCGGGAAATTCTAGAAAAAATCCCGCTGTCCCGGGAAATGAAAAAGTCCGGGAAAAGAAAAACCCTAGTATCTACACACTCAGAGAATTGTCTATTTGCTATTGCTGAATTTATACACTGATTCAATTAAGTTTCACTGGAATTCGTCTATTGAAACTTTTAATAGAATTGATGTAATTTTTCATAAAATTTTATGAAACTTTCATATTATTTATTAAAAATGTCATACACGCGTAAAAGTTTTATTAAAAAGAGATTCATAAAAATTATGAAGCTTTTTCATAAAATTAAATAAATTTGGCATTTACATTGTGAAGAAAACTTCATTAGCTTATTGAAAATTTTGTTTAAAATATGGTCCGATAAAATTCTCTCAGAGTAAGAAAGTTCGCTCAAACTTTAAGCTATTTTTTACTGTTAATGTCCCTTAGTAACGAAAAAGATAGGTAAACCAAAGTAAACTGGTATTCTCAATTAACTGAAATTAATCTCAAAGAGAACTCAAATTTTTTTAGCGATGCCTTAATGAAAATTTCATAGGTGTAGGAAAAATCTTATTAAAATTTAAAAAACTTTTGGTTTAGCATTTCTTTAAATGCAATATTAAATTTTATTGTGTCAGTATTAATTAAAAATTTTTTTCTGAACAAAAAAATCTACGTTAAGTAATCCATATGTAACAGTTTTAGGTTTGCTGTTCTTAACTTAGATTTAGCAACATTTTTATAGACCTTTTTTTAAAAAATCTCAGATTCCGAAACTTTTCAACCTTAGAATATGAAAACTTTTTTATTAAATACATCGTGTTTATATGTATGTAACGTTAATATTTATTGAAAAGTGTGTTTTAATTGATAAAAAGTTAAGGAAATACATTAATTTTGCATTAAACGATTAATCGATTAACCGCCAATTTTCTCGATTAACCGACCCGAATAATCGGTTAATCAATTTTAGTGATTTTTCGAATAATGCATTAACCGGTTAACCGCCTATGTCGAATAATTGGAAACACTAGTATTTACGCACATAGAGTAAATTTACCCAATTTATAGTAGGAGTTCCGTTTCCTACTATAAGTTGGGTAAATTTCAACAGAATTTAATTAGAGTGTATACATATTCATATAAACAAACAAAATTTAATGCAATTGAATAAGACCAAAACTCCGATAAAATTGGATGAAATTATATCAATTCAAATATCTTTTTTATTCCTTTATATACAATTATTAATCCATTTTCCGGATAAAATTTTATATAATTTAGTATGATGCCAAATAAAAAAAGATATGCTACCGAATAAATTTTTTTTCACGGGTTTTCAAAAAATATTAGTTTTAAATTTCTCCGACCAAAATCGCCAGGGTTGCCACTTCATTATTAGCCTTTTTTAAAAAAGCCAAATCGGCTGCCTTCATTAATTATTGGAAAATAAAAATGTAAAGTGATTCTTAATGCCAGATAAATTCTCTAGTCCTTATAGTGCTCGGATTTTTATTTTTTTAATTTTTTTTAGCAAAGTTGCCACACAAACTTAAAAATTCCAAAAAAAGGCAAGAAAAAACAATTTTACTTGGGAATATAAAATTTATTTGACTGAAATTCAAAAAAAAAGGCCACGATTTTGTTGACTACGAAAGAAAAAAACCAGATCGAAATTGGTTAACCCACCTTAGCTGTACAGTGGCAGCCGATTTTGAACTCATGGTTGTGAGAAAAACGCGTTTGAAGTCTAAAGTTAATTCTAAGCTAAGAAAACAGCAAAACTTCAAAAAATTGTGAATGAAGAAAAGTTATATCTCCTAGCTTACTACATGTCCACCAAATTTGGGACGAATCGGTTAATGGGTATTTGATATATTAATCCTAATACATAGTCTTAAAAACTATGGTAGATATATAATAATACATAATGCAGCTCATATTATTTTGTAAAAATACTATAATTTTGTACAGTTTTTAATTTATTTCGTATTTTTTTCCCATTTTTATATAAATTTATTACTTTTATAACTTATATTAAGCCATCGGCACCTGCCCCATATGACGTGTCTTCAACATCCACAAGGAATCGTCACTGGCTTTTCTTTGAAAACTGCGTGCAATTATTACGTCTTTTGATGTAGTTTTTATCTTTTTATTCTGCCCTGTTATAAGATATCCGATTTCTAATAAAAACAAGTTAAATAATGTACATTTTTATCAAAAATTGACTCAGAAAATATTTTAAATTAATATTTATGTAAACTTATCTATAAACTGACTTAGAAAATGTTTTCGAAGCTGGATTATATAAAGTTTTATATAAAATGACTTAGAATATATTTTTATAATTTATCATATAAAGTTATGTCTAAAACAACTAAGAAATTTTTTTGATAAAGGTTTATATTAAATTTTATCTGAAATAACTTAGAAAATTTCTTCGATTTGGGTTCATATGTGATTATGTATTGGGTTATATCGTACTGTACATTAAACCACAATTTATGGGATCAATCATATCTATATCACATAGTTATGTGATTCATAAACATTACCCAAGTAAAAAAAAAATTATATGGAGCCATATGAAGTTATATTTAATTATATATAATCTTTTATGTAATTAGATATAATTATATCCGAAAAATGAGAACGTCTTATTGTATCATATTGTATCGAATTGTATACAATTGTATACAATTTGGTACAATTTGATACAATTTTATGCAATTCGATACAATTGTATCCGAATTTTGTCCTCATCCAATTACATCAAATTATATCTTTTTGTATAAAATTATATAAAATGTTATAAAAGTGGACATAGTTTGATACAATTATATCTAAATATTAACCTTATACTTTTTATTATATTATATAGGACCATATCTAACAATATACATACAAAAATAATTTTTTTAAATAAATAAAAATGTTCAATTACTTGTAATTGTTCTTTTTTGAATTACAATTACAAATAATCGGCCTGATTACGAGTGTCGAATTTGTAGTCGAAATTTTCGACTCCATATAAAATGATTTTGTATATAATGCAAATTATAAAGAAATGAAACTCTGATGCTAGATTTTCTTAAATCTGAGTGCTATATATGGTAAATCCAATTGAAAAATTGTTCAAAAGTTGCGTTTTTAGTGAATTTTCAGCAAATTCGACTTAGTTTCGACTACGACTACGACACTCGTAATAAGGCCGAATATGTAATTATAGATGAGTTTTTTTTTCAATTACAATTACATGTAATTGTGTAATTACATGTGTAATTAATTACAAAATGTAATGATTAATCCCAGGCCTGCTGGAGATCTTATAATTTCGATAAATCTTCCATTACTTTTATCCAGATTTATCATGACAGTGCAATAAACATGAAAAAAAATTTCTTTTAATTTAGTAATTTTAAAATAAAGTTAACAACACTGAAATTTTAAAGTTAATAGGATTATGATATACAACCAAGATATAAGAAATCAGTCAAGTGTACGTTATAGTATAGAGAATTTCGTATTAAAGCTTCAGTGTTGTTAATGTTATGGGTGCAGTGCGTAAGCCATTTTTGACTCATGCTCAAAAAAACCAAAAAAAAAAACAAAAATCGTTTTTTACTCAGCACACATGATTATATTAACTTTCTTATTAAACTTACAATCAGAAAATTCTCACGCCAAACAGTAAAAATTACTAAAAACATATGATGCAAAAAATAAACTCACACACGAATCAATCACGGGTTATTCTTACTCACGCTCACGTATGAATCACTTAAGTATAGTAATTATTACTCACGATCACGTGTGAATAACGTGACTCACGAACATTTCGTGTCAAGCGCCAATCCCTAGTAATTACTAAATCTAAAACTAGTTCAAAATCATTGATAACATGGAACCAAATATAATACAATACGGTTTTATATGGACCTTATATATTTTTATATAAAATCACTTTGAAAAAATTGCCTATGTGGGATGATATATAATTATAGATGATTTTATAAAGAACGTTATAAGTTATATATGGGTTCATATTCGTCAATATATAATCATAACTAACACAAATTATAAAAGATTTCTTATATGGATCCACATAGTTTTATATTATTATGTATAGTGTCATACTAAATTATATATAAACGTACATGTAATTATGTCTTTTATAGTACATAAACTTATATATAGCACATACATATATATGTAGGCCAATATGTAATAATATAAAATCACATATGTCTCCATATTAAAACCTTTGAGGAAAAAATATCGAACATATGACTATATAAAAGTATATCTGCTTGAATTTAAAAGCATATATGGCCATATGTAACTATAAGTTACTATATGCAATTACATAAAATAATATATGATTATATCAAAACTTTTTTACTCGGGTAACAAATTTTTTGGTACATATATGATTTTATATGCCTATACATAAGAAAATTTCGGGAAATATTTGAAATATATAATAATATATGATTACATATGGATATAAAGCCATTTTATATTCCCGAGTAAAAAAAATTGATCTCGCGCAATATCTAATTATATCCAATTTGATATTGTTTACGATCTGCTGTAATCCCGAGTAAAAAAAATTATATATAATCATATGTGGCATATATTACAATGTATAATTAGACATGTGGTTATGTATATCCATATATAATTATATATGACGTTTTTTCCGAAAAATTTTCCTTATATTATGCCATATATAATTCCATCTAATTAGATATCGGCCTTCATAATATTAGATATGGCATATATAATTATATATTACATAACATGGTTGATCTTATTGCATATATAGTTATATATAGAACTATATCTTAATATATATGGTGGCATTTTAGCAATATATAATTATATATGGTATCATTTAAACAATATATAATTATATATGGTGACAGTTAAACTAGATATTATCATATATGGTGCCATTTAAACAATATTTGGTCATATATGGTACCTCATAAACCAAATCTTTAATTCAGTTCCAGATATGATAATATATGGTACTATATATAGTGCGATATATATTTATATATGGTGTTATTTAAGCTATATATTATCATATATTGTGCCATTCAAACCATATATTATCATATATGGTGCCATTCAAACCATATATTATCATATATGGTGCAATTTCAACAATATATGCCCATATATGGTACCTCATGAACAATATTTTTAATACAGTTCCACATATGATAATATATGCTACCATATATAGTGCCATATATATTTATATATGGTGTTATTTAAGAAATATATTACCATATATGGTGCCATTTAAACCATATATTGTCATATATGGTGCCATTTCAACAATATATGCTCATATATGGTACCTGATGAACGACATTTTTAATACAGATGCAGATATGATAATATATGCTACCATATATAGTCCCATATATATTGATATATGGTGTCATTTAAACAATATTAATATATAGACATATATGGTATCATTTAAACAATATATTGTCATATATGGCACAATTTAAACAATATATGGTCAAATTTGGTACCACCCCATGTCAAAATCGAAATATATATGAGCATACATGATCATACATTGGCTCGTATGTGATCATGCATGGGCATACATAGTCATATACGTACATGCATAGTTAAATGTATGACCATACATGATCTCATATATTTCCATATACCTTTGGATCCGAAATTTGAGGGTATATGGAGGTATATGGCCATATATGATCATATATGAGCATACATGAATCATATGTAGGCATATATGGTCATATATGAACATGTACGGTCATATACCCTCAAATTTCGGATCCAAACATATATGGAAATATATGAGATCATGTATGGTCATACATTGAACTATGCATGTACGTATATGACAATGTATGCCCATGCATGATCATATACAAGTCAATGTATGATCATGTGTGTTCATATATATTTCGATTTTCACATGGGACATCAACATTTTGAATACAATTCCATATATGGTTTAATTTGAATAATGTTAAACTATGTATGGCGGTATAAAAAATATTATCAGATATGTTACTTCATTAACAATATTTATAATACAGTGTCATATATTGTAATATATGTATATCATTCAATATATATTGATGTATGGTAATGGTACAATAATTCCAATATCAGTTGAGATACAATTTGTGGGTCCATATCAACAATTTGTTCACGTACATTTAACATATATGTATGTACATTTAAGTTATAATTTATAAACACTTTATAAAGTTAAATAGGTCCATAAACCTCGTCTAACTGTATAGAATGTTTATGAATATACGATTTAATATATAATAATTACAACTACAAATTGGTGCCATTATCTAAAATTCAATTTAATGTTAACTTATAATAAAATAAAAATGTATTTCCTAAAAATAAAAATATAGTGTTAATTAATGTTAATATACAATGCTGGCAAACCGTTGGCGATGGTCGGTTATGCGTTGGCAGAACGTTGCATTAACTATCTTGGCAAAAAAATAGATTTCAAAAAACATTTTTCAAAAAATTCAGAAAACTTTTTTAATATTTGCTTTTAAAAACATGAAATTTAACCCAGTCCACCAGATTGTCAGCCAAAACCTCTACACTCTAATCTAACGAGACTTGTTATAGATGTGTGATAGCTACAAATTAAATGAATGATAAAAGCATTTTTAGCTAACTTATAAGCATCGAAAAAAGGTATTCCAGAAATTATTAAATGTATTTTAGAAAATTTTAGTTGTATACCACAAAATATTATTTGCACTTCAGAAACTACAATATTACTCAAATTTAATTATTTATTTATTTAGTTGTGTCCAGAAATAATGAAATCTATTTCAGAATTTCATAGCTAATAGAGAAAAATTTCTCAAATACATTTCATAATTTCGGAAATACGATTGATAATTTCTGAAATACAGTTTAATAATTTCTGAAATACAGTTGTGAATTTCGGAAATACAATTAATAATTTCTGAAACACAATTGATAAAACTGAACTTCAATTGACTAGTTCTGAAATACAATGTGAAAAATAATTGATGAGTTCTGAAACACAATTGATAAAACTGAAATTCAATTGATTATTTCTGAAATACAATTGATAAATCTTAAAACAATTAATACAATTGGAAATGGTGTAGAGCGTCAAAAAGATGTAAATAAAATTATTTTATTCAAAGATTTCAATTTAATAAAAAAATAAATATATAGAGCAATTCCATATGAAAACGATCAAAATTGGCAAATTTTTGGACGACCCCTCTCCGATTTTAAAATAAATAGTCTCAATCGATTGCCCAGCAAAAAATAATGTACCTACATATATTTTTTTTTTTTTATAGTGACTGGTTTAGTGGTGGTGTACACCACTGTCATGTGACAAAATTGAAGAATTCTTCATAAGGGACCTCATTGAAAGTTGTTAGATTTTCTTAAATCTGAGTGCTATATATGGTAAATCCAATTGAAAAATTGTTCAAAAGTTGCGTTTTTAGTGAATTTTCAGCAAATTCGACTTAGTTTCGACTACGACTACGACACTCGTAATAAGGCCGAATATGTAATTATAGATGAGTTTTTTTTTCAATTACAATTACATGTAATTGTATAATTACATGTGTAATTAATTACAAAATGTAATGATTAATCCCAGGCCTGCTGGAGATCTTATAATTTCGATAAATCTTCCATTACTTTTATCCAGATTTATCATGACAGTGCAATAAACATGAAAAAAAATTTCTTTTAATTTAGTAATTTTAAAATAAAGTTAACAACACTGAAATTTTAAAGTTAATAGGATTATGATATACAACCAAGATATAAGAAATCAGTCAAGTGTACGTTATAGTATAGAGAATTTCGTATTAAAGCTTCAGTGTTGTTAATGTTATGGGTGCAGTGCGTAAGCCATTTTTGACTCATGCTCAAAAAAACCAAAAAAAAACAAAAATCGTTTTTTACTCAGCACACATGATTATATTAACTTTCTTATTAAACTTACAATCAGAAAATTCTCACGCCAAACAGTAAAAATTACTAAAAACATATGATGCAAAAAATAAACTCACACACGAATCAATCACGGGTTATTCTTACTCACGCTCACGTATGAATCACTTAAGTATAGTAATTATTACTCACGATCACGTGTGAATAACGTGACTCACGAACATTTCGTGTCAAGCGCCAATCCCTAGTAATTACTAAATCTAAAACTAGTTCAAAATCATTGATAACATGGAACCAAATATAATACAATACGGTTTTATATGGACCTTATATATTTTTATATAAAATCACTTTGAAAAAATTGCCTATGTGGGATGATATATAATTATAGATGATTTTATAAAGAACGTTATAAGTTATATATGGGTTCATATTCGTCAATATATAATCATAACTAACACAAATTATAAAAGATTTCTTATATGGATCCATATAGTTTTATATTATTATGTATAGTGTCATACTAAATTATATATAAACGTACATGTAATTATGTCTTTTATAGTACATAAACTTATATATAGCACATACATATATATGTAGGCCAATATGTAATAATATAAAATCACATATGTCTCCATATTAAAACCTTTGAGGAAAAAATATCGAACATATGACTATATAAAAGTATATCTGCTTGAATTTAAAAGCATATATGGCCATATGTAACTATAAGTTACTATATGCAATTACATAAAATAATATATGATTATATCAAAACTTTTTTACTCGGGTAACAAATTTTTTGGTACATATATGATTTTATATGCCTATACATAAGAAAATTTCGGGAAATATTTGAAATATATAATAATATATGATTACATATGGATATAAAGCCATTTTATATTCCCGAGTAAAAAAATTGATCTCGCGCAATATCTAATTATATCCAATTTGATATTGTTTACGATCTGCTGTAATCCCGAGTAAAAAAAATTATATATAATCATATGTGGCATATATTACAATGTATAATTAGACATGTGGTTATGTATATCCATATATAATTATATATGACGTTTTTTCCGAAAAATTTTCCTTATATTATGCCATATATAATTCCATCTAATTAGATATCGGCCTTCATAATATTAGATATGGCATATATAATTATATATTACATAACATGGTTGATCTTATTGCATATATAGTTATATATAGAACTATATCTTAATATATATGGTGGCATTTTAGCAATATATAATTATATATGGTATCATTTAAACAATATATAATTATATATGGTGACAGTTAAACTAGATATTATCATATATGGTGCCATTTAAACAATATTTGGTCATATATGGTACCTCATAAACCAAATCTTTAATTCAGTTCCAGATATGATAATATATGGTACTATATATAGTGCGATATATATTTATATATGGTGTTATTTAAGCTATATATTATCATATATTGTGCCATTCAAACCATATATTATCATATATGGTGCCATTCAAACCATATATTATCATATATGGTGCAATTTCAACAATATATGCCCATATATGGTACCTCATGAACAATATTTTTAATACAGTTCCACATATGATAATATATGCTACCATATATAGTGCCATATATATTTATATATGGTGTTATTTAAGAAATATATTACCATATATGGTGCCATTTAAACCATATATTGTCATATATGGTGCCATTTCAACAATATATGCTCATATATGGTACCTGATGAACGACATTTTTAATACAGATGCAGATATGAT
This sequence comes from Leucophora obtusa, assembly GCA_949987735.1. Taxonomy (NCBI): domain Eukaryota; kingdom Metazoa; phylum Arthropoda; class Insecta; order Diptera; family Anthomyiidae; genus Leucophora; species Leucophora obtusa. Next base: position 166,071,148 of record OX465295.1, on the reverse strand, counting down.
AATATATGCTACCATATATAGTCCCATATATATTGATATATGGTGTCATTTAAACAATATTAATATATAGACATATATGGTATCATTTAAACAATATATTGTCATATATGGCACAATTTAAACAATATATGGTCAAATTTGGTACCACCCCATGTCAAAATCGAAATATATATGAGCATACATGATCATACATTGGCTCGTATGTGATCATGCATGGGCATACATAGTCATATACGTACATGCATAGTTAAATGTATGACCATACATGATCTCATATATTTCCATATACCTTTGGATCCGAAATTTGAGGGTATATGGAGGTATATGGCCATATATGATCATATATGAGCATACATGAATCATATGTAGGCATATATGGTCATATATGAACATGTACGGTCATATACCCTCAAATTTCGGATCCAAACATATATGGAAATATATGAGATCATGTATGGTCATACATTGAACTATGCATGTACGTATATGACAATGTATGCCCATGCATGATCATATACAAGTCAATGTATGATCATGTGTGTTCATATATATTTCGATTTTCACATGGGACATCAACATTTTGAATACAATTCCATATATGGTTTAATTTGAATAATGTTAAACTATGTATGGCGGTATAAAAAATATTATCAGATATGTTACTTCATTAACAATATTTATAATACAGTGTCATATATTGTAATATATGTATATCATTCAATATATATTGATGTATGGTAATGGTACAATAATTCCAATATCAGTTGAGATACAATTTGTGGGTCCATATCAACAATTTGTTCACGTACATTTAACATATATGTATGTACATTTAAGTTATAATTTATAAACACTTTATAAAGTTAAATAGGTCCATAAACCTCGTCTAACTGTATAGAATGTTTATGAATATACGATTTAATATATAATAATTACAACTACAAATTGGTGCCATTATCTAAAATTCAATTTAATGTTAACTTATAATAAAATAAAAATGTATTTCCTAAAAATAAAAATATAGTGTTAATTAATGTTAATATACAATGCTGGCAAACCGTTGGCGATGGTCGGTTATGCGTTGGCAGAACGTTGCATTAACTATCTTGGCAAAAAAATAGATTTCAAAAAACATTTTTCAAAAAATTCAGAAAACTTTTTTAATATTTGCTTTTAAAAACATGAAATTTAACCCAGTCCACCAGATTGTCAGCCAAAACCTCTACACTCTAATCTAACGAGACTTGTTATAGATGTGTGATAGCTACAAATTAAATGAATGATAAAAGCATTTTTAGCTAACTTATAAGCATCGAAAAAAGGTATTCCAGAAATTATTAAATGTATTTTAGAAAATTTTAGTTGTATACCACAAAATATTATTTGCACTTCAGAAACTACAATATTACGCAAATTTAATTATTTATTTATTTAGTTGTGTCCAGAAATAATGAAATCTATTTCAGAATTTCATAGCTAATAGAGAAAAATTTCTCAAATACATTTCATAATTTCGGAAATACGATTGATAATTTCTGAAATACAGTTTAATAATTTCTGAAATACAGTTGTGAATTTCGGAAATACAATTAATAATTTCTGAAACACAATTGATAAAACTGAACTTCAATTGACTAGTTCTGAAATACAATGTGAAAAATAATTGATGAGTTCTGAAACACAATTGATAAAACTGAAATTCAATTGATTATTTCTGAAATACAATTGATAAATCTTAAAACAATTAATACAATTGGAAATGGTGTAGAGCGTCAAAAAGATGTAAATAAAATTATTTTATTCAAAGATTTCAATTTAATAAAAAAATAAATATATAGAGCAATTCCATATGAAAACGATCAAAATTGGCAAATTTTTGGACGACCCCTCTCCGATTTTAAAATAAATAGTCTCAATCGATTGCCCAGCAAAAAATAATGTACCTACATATATTTTTTTTTTTTTATAGTGACTGGTTTAGTGGTGGTGTACACCACTGTCATGTGACAAAATTGAAGAATTCTTCATAAGGGACCTCATTGAAAGTTGTTTTAAAAAAAACTACTAAAGCGATCGCAACGAGTGATAGCTCGTTGGAAAGGTATTGAATCAGGCTTTAATTGAAAAATAAAATTTTCCTAATTTTTCTCAGAAATTTACCTTTTTTCCCATGAAAATTAAATTTTCCCATGAAAATTAAATTTTCCGATTTTCCACAGAAGCTCCTAAATTTTCCGGCTAATTTTTTTTTTTTTTGGATTCCTCATAATTTTTGCTTTAAGAATCAGCAATAAAAAAATGGGCCCCGACTCCTTGTTTGGACAGGAGAGGAGCATTTAAGAGACTACCTTGTTCTCATTGTTTTTATATTTTTTATAATTGAATTATTTGTAATTATTTAACATTATTTTATTTTATTATTAAAAATACATTTTAAAAATTATTTTACAGTTAAAAATACATTTATGAAGAAAAAATCAATTTTTTTTAAGAGCCCCAAGTTGAGTGTGTAGTGAATATGGTCTGCCTGCCTTCACAAGATCGGCCATAAATCCATGGATAATAGCAGCAGTGGCATGTAATGGCACACCAAACCCGACTGAGGCTACAGGTCATAAAATGTTTTGTAAATTTTTTAAATTACCAGGTAATAAATATTTCGCCTAAAATGACACGTGCAGAAACAAGTCATAAAACACGGATTTTCCATAAATATGGCGAAATATTTATTACCTGGTAATTTAAAAAATTTACAAAACATTTTATGACCTGTGGTCGGCTTATTGGCAGTAACCAATTAAGTCCCTCTTTAAAAAACATTTTATGACCAGTAGTTCACGCAAATTTTCCTATTAAAGAAAAGCAAATATCGCTTATTTTTTTTTACCTATTTTTTACCAAAAAATAAATATAAATACTTCACACACTCTGAGTCAAATTTTAGTTGAATACTAAACGTGAAAGTGTTAAAGTGTTTTTTTTTGTAAAGTAAAGAGTGAAGCTGTAAAGACAATTTAAAGTAAAATGAATACATTTTGCTGCAATCCGTTTAACAAGAGTGGACATCGTTCGAAAAAGATAAAAGTATTAAAATTAACTGGTGTTTCGAAGTGATACAGGAATGAATTAAATATACAATACGGTGAAGAAGCAGAATTCATTTGCCCCAAGTGTAAAATCGATTTGTCTCAACAAGCAAATGCATTGAAACAAATGCAACCACAATCCGAGAGTGAAATGACAATTGAACAAAATGTTTCATCTGATAGTGAGGCAGACATTCCGATGGTCAATATGTCTTTGAGTCCTTTGAATGAGGCTATTACCACTTTAGGTGAATCGCCTATTACAAAAAGAAAGTTGCGAAGTGAAAAATACAGGAAAGAGAAAAAAGGCAAGGTTATGAGTGCAATCGCGACAATATTTGATGAAGGCTCTGATAACGAATGCAGTCAAGCAGATGACGTTGATGACGGCAAACAAATGATTGAGCAGTTGAAAAGAAAATTCAATTTAGCGACCACTTTTCCGGAGAAATATCTCATTTTATCTGTGCTGCCTCAATCATGGTCTATACGCAAGATTTCTGAACAGTTTCAAACATCTTTTTACATCGCGAGAAGAAGCAAAGAATTAGTTCGACAGAAGGGCATATTGGCAACTCCCACCAAGAAATTTGGCTCAAGGACCCTCAGCGAAGCAACGGTGAAATTGATTCAAGATTTTTACTGCAATGATGACAACAGCCGCGCCTGCCCAGGTACACGTGACTAAGTTATCACACGTGAAGATGGAGAAAAAGTACACAAGCAGCGCAGATTATTATTATGTAATCTATCCGAAGCATACCATCAGTTCAAAGAGAAATACCCAGCAGAGAAAGTGGGATTTTCTAAGTTTGCCATCCTACGACCAAAAGAATGCGTGCTGGCATTAGACAGGCACGGAACGCATTCAGTCTGCGTTTGCATGTTTCATCAAAACATCAAATTAATGTTCTTTCCATGCAAGAAATTGAAAGTATTTCACGGTGAAATTGAAACATATAGGGACCTCCTGTCGAAGTCGTTGTGCGCATACCCCACGGAAAATTGTCATCTGTCCAAATGCGACAATTGTCCGAAGATTGACGAGCTAGAGCAATATTTGGCGGAAAAGTTTGAACAGCTGTTAATTCAGGAGGTGCATTTCAAACAGTGGATAATTAGCAGCGGCAGATGTTCCCTTGAGACCGTGGTAAAGCAGATTCCGGAATTCATCGAGGAATTCGGATTCAAGTTGAATGAACTGAAGGCGCACCATTTCATATCCGAGATGCAATCGAAATTTCTAAAGGAAAGTAAGGAGAAATTAGCCCAAAATGAATTCATTGTGATAAGCGACTTTGCCGAGAATTACACTTTTCTCGTTCAGGATGAAATTCAGGCTTATCACTGGGCAAACGACCAGTGCACGGTGCATCCTTTTTGCATTTATTTCAAAAACGAAGATAACGAACTACAGACCGTAAGCCTTGTTGTTGTCGCGGAGAGTTTAGCTCATAATTATGTGTCCGTTTATTTATTTCAAATGAAACTGTTTGAATTCTTAAGATCAAAATTCGATGCAATCGACAAAGTAACGTTTTTCTCAGACGGCGCGGCTTCTCAGAACAAGAATAAAAAAAAATTTTACAATCTTTGCATAATTGAAGAAGAACAAAACTGCAAGGTCGAGTGGCACTTTTTTGCGACGTCCCACGGTAAGGGCCCATGCGATGCGTTAGGGGGAACCCTAAAACGCATGGCGACTAAGGCAAGTTTGCAAAGGCCATATACTGACCAGATCTTAAATGTACAACATTTGTTTTCGTGGATTCAAAGCAAGGAAATTGCCATTAACACAGTTTTATGCACTCAAAAAGAACACGATGCCATGGAGCGACGAATTCAAAACAGATATAATAATGTCAAAACTATAACTGGAACGCAAAAGTTTCATTGCTTCATACCAAATATTTCTGATATGTCAATTAATGTAAAGCGGTACTCTTCGTCTGCCGACGTGCTAAATTTAAAGTTACTTTAATTTTATAATGATGCCAAGACAATTGAAATTTTTAATAAATATTGTAATTAAGTATAAGCAGCAAAATAAGAAAGATTTTTTCTTCATAAATGTATTTTTAACTGTAAAATAATTTTTAAAATGTATTTTTAATAATAAAATAAAACAATGTTAAATAATTACAAATAATTCAATTATAAAAAATATAAAAACAATGAGAACAAGGTGGTCTCTTAAATGCTGCTCTCCTGTCCAAACAAGGAGTCGGGGCCCATTTTTTATTGCTGATTCTTAAAGCAAAAATTATGAGGAATCCACAAAAAAAAAATTAGCCGGAAAATTTAGGAGCTTCTGTGGAAAATCGGAAAATTTAATTTTCATGGGAAAATTTAATTTTCATGGGAAAAAAGGTAAATTTCTGAGAAAAATTAGGAAAATTTTATTTTTCAATTAAAGCCTGATTCAATACCTTTCCAACGAGCTATCACTCGTTGCGATCGCTTTAGTAGTTTTTTTAAAACAACTTTCAATAGGTCCCTTATGAAGAATTCTTCAATTTTGTCACATGGCAGTGGTTTACACCACCACTAAACCAGTCACTATAAAAAAAAAAAAAATATGTAGGTACATTATTTTTTGCTGGGCAATCGATTGAGACGATTTATTTTAGAATCGGAGAGGGATCGTCCAAAAGGTGATCGCTTTCATATGGAATTGCTCTATAATTTTATAAAAAAATTTATAGAAAAAAAAATTTTAATTTTCTAAAAAGAAATTCATTTTGTAAAAGAAATGCATATTGAACTCGTTACCTTCTGAGTTTAAACCTTATTTTAACAAAATATTGTAATTTTTATACAATCAGTGCTCTGCCAGTCTATTATTTTTTGAACAGTTGGCAATATATGTCTGGGATCTTATTTAATCCCAAATAAATGGAGATCTTACGTAGTACCCAAGTATAATGCGGCATCTAATTTTATCTGTCATTTTTATGGATACTTTTAGATGTCAATCCCCAAATATATTGCTGTTTCTAATTCGATCTGCCATTTTAATATTTTTCTGATAAATTTAGATCCAAGTTTATCCCCAAATATATTGCTGGATCTAATTTGATCTGCCATTTTTCAGATCAATTTATATCTAAGTTTATCCACAAATATATTGCTGGATCTAAATCGATGTGCCATTTTCGGATCAAATTAGATCTAAGTTTATCCCCAAATATATAGCTAGATCTAATTCGATCTGCCACTTTTTCGGATCAAATTAGATATACGTTTATCCACAAATATATTGCCGGATCTAATTTGATCTGCCAAAATTGAGATCAAATTAGATCTAAGTTTATCCCCAAATATATAGCTGGATCTAATTGGATCCGCCATTTTTCGGATCAAATTAGATCTAAAAATATCCGCAAATATATAGCTGGATCCGCCATTTTTCGGATCAAAATAGATCTAGGTTTATCCCCAAAGATATCACTGGACCTCCCAATTTTGAGATATAACTTGATCTTAGTTTATCCCCATATATACAATGGGATCTAATACGATATGATTGGATACACCCAATTTTGAGATCTAATTGGATCAGCTAGATATTACAGCAGATCTTAAACAATATCAAATTGGATATAATTAGATATTGCGCGAGATCAATTTTTTTTACTCGGGATATCTAGCTGATCCAATTAGATCTCAAAATTGGGTGTATCCAATCATATCGTATTAGATCCCATTGTATATATGGGGATAAACTAAGATCAAGTTATATCTCAAAATTGGGAGGTCCAGTGATATCTTTGGGGATAAACCTAGATCTATTTTGATCCGAAAATTGGCGGATCCAGCTATATATTTGCGGATATTTCTAGATCTAATTTGATCCGAAAAATGGCGGATCCAATTAGATCCAGCTATATATTTGGGGATAAACTTAGATCTAATTTGATCTCAATTTTGGCAGATCCAATTAGATCCCGCAATATATTTGTATATCTAATATAAACGTATATAAACGTATATCTAATTTGATCCGAAAAAGTGGCAGATCGAATTAGATCTAGCTATATATTTGGAGATAAACTTAGATCTAATTTGATCCGAAAAATGGCACATCGAATTAGATCCAGCAATATATTTGTGGATAAACTTGGATATAAATTGAATAGAAAATTGGCAGATCAAATTAGATCCAGCAATATATTTTGGGATAAACTTGGATGTAAATTTATCCGAAAAATGCCAGATCGAATTAGATCCAGCAATATATATGTGGATAAACTTAGATCTAAATTTATCCGAAAAATTCCTAATCGAATTAGATCCAGCAATATATATGGGGATAAACTTGGATCTAAATTTAACCGAAAAATGGCAGATCAAATTAGATCCAGCAATATATTTGGGGATAAACTTGGATCTAAATTTATCAGAAAAATGGCAGATCGAATTAGATCCAGCAATTTATTTCGGTATTAAAATGGCAGATCGAATTAGAAACAGCAATATATTTGGGGATTGACATCTAAAAGTATCCATAAAAATGACAGATAAAATTAGATGCCGCATTATATTTGGGTACTACGTAAGATCTCCATTTATTTGGGATTAAATAAGATCCCAGACATATATTGCCAACTGTTCAAAAAATAATAGACTGGCAGAGCACTGATTGTATAAAAATTACAATATTTTGTTAAAATAAGGTTTAAACTCAGAAGGTAACGAGTTCAATATGCATTTCTTTTCCAAAATTAATTTCTTTTTATAAAATTAAAATTTTTTTTTTCTATAAATTTTTTTATAAAATTATATATTTATTTTTTTATTAAATTGAAATCTTTGAATAAAATAATTTTATTTACATCTTTTTGACGCTGTACACCATTTCCAATTGTATTAATTGTTTTAAGATTTATCAATTGTATTTCAGAAATAATCAATTGAATTTCAGTTTTATCAATTGTGTTTCAGAACTCATCAATTATTTTTCACATTTATGAATTGTATTTCAGAACTAGTCAATTGAAGTTCAGTTTTATCAATTGTGTTTCAGAAATTATTAATTGTATTTCCGAAATTCACAACTGTATTTCAAAAATTATCAAACTGTATTTCAGAAATTATCAATCGTATTTCCGAAATTATGAAATGTATTTGAGAAATTTTTCTCTATTAGCTATGAAATTCTGAAATAGATTTCATTATTTCTGGACACAATTAAATAAATAAATAATTAAATTTGCGTAATATTGTAGTTTCTGAAGGCAAATAATATTTTGTGATATACAATTAAAATTTTCTAAAATACATTTAATAATTTCTGGAGTACCTTTTTTCGATGCTTATAAGTTAGCTCGAAATGCTTTTATCATTCATTTAATTTGTAGCTATCACACATCTATAACAAGTCTCGTTAGATTAGAGTGTAGAGGTCTTGGCTGACAATCTGGTGGACTGGGTTAAATTTCATGTTTTTAAAAGCAAATATTAAAAAAAGTTTTCTCAATTTTTTCAAAAATGTTTTTTGACATCTATTTTTTTTGCCAAGATAGTTAATGCAACGTTCTGCCAACGCATAACCGACCATCGCCAACGGTTTGCCAGCATTGTGCCGAATTATATTTTTCTGTCTGGGATGTTAAACTTAAACCTATTGTATATTAACATTAATTAACACTATATTTTTATTTTTAGGAAATACATTTTTATTTTATTATAAGTTAACATTAAATTAAATTTTAGATAATGGCACCAATTTGTAGTTGTAATTATTATATATTAAATCGTATATTCATAAACATTCTATACAGTTAGACGAGGTTTATGGACCTATTTAACTTTATAAAGTGTTTATAAATTATAACTTAAATGTACATACATATATGTTAAATGTACGTGAACAAATTGTTGATATGGACCCACAAATTGTATCTCAACTGATATTGGAATTATTGTACCATTACCATACATCAATATATATTAAATGATATACATATATTACAATATATGACACTGTATTATAAATATTGTTAATGAAGTAACATATCTGATAATATTTTTTATAACGCCATACATAGTTTTACATTATTCAAATTAAACCATATATGGAATTGTATTCAAAATGTTGATGTGGTACCAAATTTGACCATATATTGTTTAAATTGTGCCATATATGACAATATATTGTTTAAATGATACCATACATGTCTATATATTAATATTGTTTAAATGACACCATATATGAATATATATGGGACTATATATGGTAGCATATATTATCATATCTGCATCTGTATTAAAACTGTCGTTCATCAGGTACCATATATGAGCATATATTGTTGAAATGGCACCATATATGACAATATATGAAAATATGGTTTAAATGGCACCATATATGGTAATATATTGCTTAAATAACACCATATATAAATATATATGGCACTATATATGGTAGCATATATTATCATATGTGGAACTGTATTAAAAATATTGTTCATGAGGTACCATATATGGGCATATATTGTTGAAATTGCACCATATTTGATAATATATGGTTTGAATGGCACCATATATGATAATATATGGTTTGAATGGCACCATATATGATAATATATAGCTTAAATAACACCATATATAAATATATATCGCACTATATATAGTACCATATATTATTATATCTGGAACTGAATTAAAGATTTGGTTTATGAGGTACCATATATGACCATATATTGTTTAAATGGCACCATATATAATAATATCTAGTTTAACTGTCACCATATATAATTGTTTAAATGATACCATATTGTTTAAATGATACCATATATAATTATATATTGCTAAAATGCCACCATATATATTAAGATATAGTTCTATATATAACAATATACGCAATAAGATCAACCATGTCATGTAATATATAATTATATATGCCATATCTAATATTATGAAGGCCAATATCTAATTAGATGAAATTATATATGGCAAAATATAAGGAAAAATTTTGTGAAAAAATGTCATATATAATTATATATGGATATACATAACGACATGTATAATTATATATTGTAATATATGCCATATATGATTATATATAATTTTTTTTACTCGGGTTACTATATGTTTTATGTATTTTTGTATTAAAAAATATATTGTTATAATGGGTGGTTAAATTTTAAGGGCCGATGTTGATTTTGAATAAAACACAAATTATTTAGGAAATTATTGTCATTTCTTTTTATATGATAATATTGGTATGGTTCAATTATGTTTGGAACAAAATATCGGCCAAATGGCCGCCGCGACCTCGGCGGCACACCTCTATCCGATGATCCAAATTTTCGATGACGCTGGGGCATAATTGAGGTTCTATGCCGTTAATGTGCCGAATTATCTCATCCTTTAGCTATTGAATTGTTGCTGGCTTATCGACGTACACCTTTTCTTTCAAATAACCCCAAAGAAAGAAGTCCAACGATGTCAAATCACATGATCTTGGTGGCCAATTGACATCGCCACCACATGAGATAATACGGCCATTGAATTTCTCGCGCAAAAGAGCCATTGTTTCGTTGGCTGTGTGGCAAGTGGCACCATCCTGTTGAAACCACATATCGTCCAGGCCCACATTCTCAATTTCTGGCCACAAGAAGTCCGTTATAGCGAACACCATTCACGGTAACTGCTTGGCCAACCTCATTTTCGAAGAAGTACGGCCCGATGACGCCGCCAGCCCATAAACCGCACGAAACACAAAAAACAGGTATTTTCACATTTCTAACAGACCCGATTTGCTGAAATTTGTGCACAATTCTCCTGATTGTAGACACATTTGGTCGATTATGCTGACCAAAGAATCACGAAGTGCACGAAATGCATTTTCATAATAAGCCTGAATAACTTTAACGCGTTGCTCGATTGTGTATCTTTCCATGGTTCAAATTGAGTTAGTCTGAAATTGAGAAATGTCAAATGAAATGCAGAAAAAAACTTGACGTTTAGGTGTGGTTCACATTCAACATCGGCCCTTAAAACTTAAGCACCCTTTATATGAACGTTTATAGTAGGGAGTACACGCAAAGAAAAAACATGGTTGGGATAATCATATTCTAAGAGCATCATATATTTTTGGGTTTATGATTGCGACAATCATGTTATTACATAGTTGGCACAATCATACTCTTACCGCAATTTTATCATAATATGGTGAATAAATTACCACACTATGACTGTAAGTCTCCCAATATTATCATATTATAGTCCTGCATATTATCATATTATTGTCATATAATTCCTATAGTATTCTACCAGTATTTTGCTGAAGCTGGATTAAAATTTCACGATACATTCAAAAATCATCATAATATTTTCCTTATGATCATAATATTTTTTTGATGATCATAATATATTCCCAGTGATTATAATATTGTCCTGTTGAAAATTTTGTGATCACTTAGAATCATATTATGATTACTAGGAACATATTATGATTATTTTGTGCACTCTTTACATTTTCTTCAATTTTGTACATTTCTTCAATTCGATTTTCGTACAAAACTAAAAGCTGTAACACTCCTTATTATGGACGCCCTTCAACAGTAATTTTTCTACAAAAGAACAAAAATTAAAAAAAAACTTTTTTTTAATCACTTTTTACTTATTTTATAACACAGCACTTTAAAGTAAAATCTAATTTGAAGGTTCCTCGTTATACCGAATTCTTTCTTCTACAAACAGTGTCACTATTAAAATAAATATCAGTAAGTTGTTTTCTATTTTTTGTTTATTATGTATTATTTTCTTTGTTTGCGTCTTATAACTTCTTTTCACAAAATCTGAAACAAGAATGACGCTCACTGATAAATGACGCTCATAAAAAGGTATACTGACCATCTTATAGTTGTTGAAACCATACCAATGATTATGAACATGATATCTCTCAGTACAAATAATATTATGATTGTAATTCGAAGAGAGGAATATGGTTGTCCAGATAATATATGATTGTAGCCGAGAGAAAAATATGATAAGCGAAAAAAGGAGAGATTTAAACTATAAAATGATTACAGACGACTATATAACTTGTAAAGTATGATTAATACATTAATAATGTGATTGCAACAACCATGTATTTCAGTAGGGATCATAGTTTTGTAGCCGTGATCATATTGCAACCATATCTTTTCTCTGCGTGTAGGGAAACTAGAACCTGTACCTAGAAGAAACAGTCTCATTTGAAAGTTACTGAATTTTTAGAGAAAACGTTTATTCTTCTTAAACTTACTAAAACCCGAAAGTCGTATTTCAAAATTTTACCTTTTCGGGATTTGAAAAATGTAGAATCCTAATATATGGCTGGATCTCTTAATATATGGCTGGAGACCAAATCGCATATGATTATATATAACGTCATATCAAACATATTTATAAAATCAAAGTGTTAATATAAATGTATATGGTTAAATAAAAACACGCATATAAACATTTATAATTATATCAAATCATATAAGATTATATGAAAACTTTTTTAGTCGGGGCTCTTAATTTTTTTTTTTTTTTATTGTAAATAGAAGTCGAAGTCCGATTTTAAATATCAAAGCCAATTTGGAAAGACAAAAGTCCAAAATTTGTATATGTATCATATTGCATACCCGGGTAAAAATCTTAATATGGTGTTATATATAATTATATCTTATCTGATAAGTCCCCATATATAACGACATACAACTTAATCCGAAAAATGGGTCATCTACATGTATCTAATTATATCAAATTAGATATAATTTGAAACAGTTTGATCCGAGATTTGTCCATATCCAGGACATCAAATTATATCTAATTCGATATAAAAATATCTGATTTTATAAAATTTTTGTGCATGCCAGCTATTAAATTGACATTGAAATTTCTATAGTTTGATCAATTTTAAAGGCCCAAATTTCATAACATAAAATAAAGAATTTATTTGAATGCTTTTGTCTTCTAAGTCGTACGCATATTTTTTTAATATGATTTTATATGCAAAAAAAAATACGTGAAAATTATTTGGCTATGGAGTAATTAACTCTTAAATTGCAGAAAACTTAATTAATTATTATTATTATTTATTAAGTAAATGAATGTTCTTTTTAGTATGACTCTAGATCATAAATTAATATCACTTTCTGTTTAAATTATTTTTAAATCAAAGAAAGATGATACAATTTTTACAAGTAAATTACAAAGAATAAAAATATATTTGAAAGAATTCAATAAGACCAGCAATACAGAATACGTATTTTCGGCTTTCGCTACGAAGCCATCATCAGTGTATTTCGTCTTGTGTGGGCTAATATTTTAATGTTGTCTACTTATGTGACCGCTGAAAGAAAATCGAATTTCGTATCAACAACTCAACTTAGACTAACATCAACGAAATTTAACAATGCTATTTTTATCCTTTGTTATTATTACTCTATTTTGCTTTGAACCTTAATTCTTAAGATATCTCAGCGGATTCTATTCAACTCTATGTATGATAACCACAGATTTTTGAATTACAACGAACCGTTAAATTTAAATGTATATTATTTAAATTATATTTTTGCACCGTGTCAATGTGTTTTTAAGATGAATGGGAGAATATTTAGTTGATCTCTTATTTTTAAGTAAATGAATATCTAAGTTAAGTTGTTGATACGAAATTCGATTTTCTTTCAGCGGTCATATAAGTAGACAAACATTAAAATACAAGACAAAATACACTGATGATGGCTTTGTAGCGAAAGCCGAAAATACGTATTCTGTATTGCTGGTCTTATCGAATTCTTTCAAATATATTTTTATTCTTTGTAATTTACTTGTAAAAATTGTATCATCTTTCTTTGATTTGAAAATAATTTAAACAGAAAGTGATATTAATTTATGATCTATAGTCAAACTAAAAAGAACATTCATTTACTTAAAAATAAGAGATCAACTAAATATTCCCCCATTCATTATTATTTATTATTAACTTAACTTAATTGATATAGAAAGTTATGTAAAATTACAGGAATATATTTTTAGTATGACGACACATTCAGTGTTATGTAACTAAGTATCGAATCATATATATATAATCATATCGGTCACTACATATATTTTGATTAGTTCTATATGCCTTATGTAGTTATATATGGAGTCAGTTTTGGGGATATGTAATAACATCAATTACCATACATAAAATTCGTTGAAAAAATAATATCAGATTTAGTTGTATATAATGATATGTGTCTTAATGTGACTCCATTCATTGTCAGATATAACCCAATCACATTATATATGACAATATATAACTGTTTTTATTCGGGTAGGCAAATTACATATATGCACTTTAGAGATTTTTTAATTAATCTTAGACTAAAAAAAAATAATCTACAATACTACAAATCTACTGTACTATTATTGAATTCTTTTTTTTTTTAACATCAGATTTCATTCACTATTGAGTTTTTTGCGAAATTATTGCGATTTTTCAAAATTTATATTTAAACCACAATATTTTCGAACACATTAAAAATGAGTTCGCCGAAAAATAATTGTGGAAATAATCCGAATTCATGATTTAAATATAATCTTTGAAAATCACAGTAATTTCGCAAAAAAATCAATAGTGAATGAAATCTGATGTTTTTAGAAAAAACTAATTCAGTAGTACTAGTACAGTAGATTTGTAGTACAGTATAATATTTTTTGTTTTTTTAAGTGTAAATTTAATTACCAAAGGCTTTAAACTGGATATAATTTGTTTACGCAGTTGAGATATATATATAAATTTTGGACTTTTTTCTTTCCAAATTGGCTTTAATATTTAAAATCAGACTTCGTCTTATATTTATTTTTCTTTTTTTTATAAAAACAATCCTTAAAAAATTTTGAATTTGAGCGACTATATTTACAAAAGTCATTGAGATATTGATACACACTTAAGTTTGAAAAATAGGGCATGGAAGTCAGCTTAAAAGCTTAAACTCTATAAAGGGGTTTGTTTTTGGAGATGTAGTTCCAGAATTATAATTTTTTTATTGAAATAATCGTTTAAAAATGGAAAAAAATTTAAATAAACTGGTTACAGGTTCGAAATCAGCACCCGCCAGTTATCATAAATTCACTGCAAAATTGTGATACATATAAATATTGTCTTATTTTGTACAGCTGTGTAATAGAAAAAATTGGCCAAAATCATAACAATTTCAAAAAATCTATGTATGTGTATTTTTAACCACAATTGTGTTGCCATTATTATTATTTTGTGTTGACATACGACAAAGGCAGTTCAATACAATCAAATCAAATTCAAATAAAAAAATAAAAAATAATACATACATACTCAGACATTATTATGCATTTATTTAAAGTATATTATTATGCATTTGGAAAATATAAATTTATTGAACCGCAAATAAATATTAACAAAACGAAAGAACAATGACAAAAAAAGTCAACATTATGATGATAATATAACCGCTGTGATAATATAACATTTCATCGCTTTACCACACAGATATTGACAAAATACCATTTGAATTGATGTTATTACATCTGCATTGTACAAATTCATATTTATTAGTAGGGCAAGGAATTTCATACACTTAAAAATAGAAAATATGGGCCTAAGAAATGCGGATAAAAAAGACAAATATGCACTAAAAATATTAAAAATATGCACTAAAAACTATTATTTTTGCAAAAACAATGCACTTTAAAATTTAAAAATATATTTAAGTTAGCTCTTTTGCAAACAGACACAGAACTCTAAGCTTTTCCATACACCCAGAAAAAAGATTGGTTGGAATTCCATTAAAATTAATTTTCCAGGACGTTATTTTATTTGGAGTTACCTATAATTGAGTAATACACCTAATGCACATTTCACTAGATATTAAAAATAGGGAAAATGAACTAAAAAAACATTCTTTTTATCAAATTATTGGTATCTCAAATCAATTTTAAAATTAATATCAGTTCAGTCCCTACGGGGAAAGGGACCGGTCCAAAGTGACACGCAGGATAGGTCCCAAGGGGGCAAGGACCGGTCCTTGATCGGCCCTTTTGTTTGAAAGAGACACGTCACTTTAACATGGTGTTGTCATTGGAAATGACCAATTGCCACAGTTTAGACACATTGTGGCAGTAAGGTGGTGTGTCTAAAAATAGCTTTTCAAATAAACTAATAAAAAACTAAGAATTAAAAATAATCTACTTGGCGTTGAAGTAGGGCTCGATAACACAACCTTCTGCTTGTAAGGCAAACGCTCTACCGTCTGAGCTAATTGTAATGTTGTGTTTTAAATTTATTTCCCTACCTAGGGTTTTATTAGCCGGCGTTTCAAACGCCACTGGCTTAGATTGCCGGCACTAAAGAGCGCCAAGGCAAAGCACAATTAAGTGCTAAATTGAAAACTAATAGCCAACTGCTCGGCTGAGTTCTGATTTAAAACTTATCTTTATTTACAATTTCGTCCTTCTTATAAACTAAACTAACGGTACTTATAGTCTAGGATTTTATTTACATCTTTATTTTCGTTAAGTTAAATTCAACAGCTGTTATTTGTTTACAAATGAAAAAGGGTTCTTTCGTTAAATATAACATATGTTTTATGAACATATGTTCTTAGTGATGTGAGTAGCGTGATCGGTTATAACTCACTGATCGGTTGCTTATGCGTTATGGCTGGCTGATGGTTAAGTTATATATTTTTCGTTTCTGTTCAAATAAAAAAGAAAAACAAAAACATGGGATAGGTCCCTTAATGGCAGTTGACTTGTTTTTTGCGTTGGCCATAATTAAATTAAAAAATCAATTAAAAATTAGAAAATTACCTCAAAAACTCTGATAATATAAATAAAAATTTTAAAAATTCCCCTTAAGTTAAAAAGAAAAGTTAAATGAAATACCAATTGTTAAAACTAAAACAGTTTTAACATTAAAAAAAAAAAGTTGAAAATACAAAACCTAAAATTTCTTAGCAAAACATTATAGAAATTTAAAATAAGAGCTAAAATAAGCAAATCATGAAAAAATAAAGTTAAAAATAAATAAAAGAGTAAAATAAATAAAAAATATTTTTAAAAATATGCCGCGAATTTTGTTTTTTATTTCGGTATCGGTCAAGTTTTTTTAAAAGCAACAGTGAAAATAACGGATAAGAAAATACTTAGAAAATAAATTAATTTTCTTTTGTTCATATTTGTACTAATTTAGTAATATGCCTTCGGTTGACCGGTCACGGGATATGTCCTTGGAGGGCAATTGACTCCTCATTCCCTGTAGGGGTAATTCTGTACAGTAGAAGCAACCATTTATTTAGTAAATATACTAGAGAATTGGTTTTGTCTATCACATTTATTACAAAAATTTCAATATTCAAAAGTGGTAACTACAAATACGGGTATCCTAATCAAATATGATATTAAAGTCGAGGTTCTGTAGAACCAACCGAATTGTGGATTGTATTGATAACGCACACAACTATTTTATACTGTATTTGTTTTTCAAACAAAACCAGGGACGTAAGAGTAACTTTTATTCAAAAAACTTATTGTTTTACAATTATTTCTTGTTTGAATATTTTTAATTTTCTGTTTATTTGCTCTGATTGATTTTTATTTTTAATTCAAACAAAAACAATCCAAACACGATTTTTATTTTTTTTTAAATAATAAAAGTTATTTTGTGATTTTTTTTTTCTTTATCAAAATATAACAATTAAAAATATAAATCAAAAGCCATAGAACCAATGACTTCAACAATTAAATATTAAAGAAATCATAAAATATTGTAGATATGGAACCATATTAAGTTATATATGTGTTCATATTCGTCAATATATAATCATAACTAACACAAATTATAAAATATATAGTTTTATATTATTATGTATAGTGACATACTAAATTATATATAAACGTATATGCAATTATATCTTTTATATGATACTTTATGTACTTATACATATATATGTAGGCCAGTATGTAATAATATAAAATCACATATGTCTCCATATTAAAACCTTTGAGGAAAAAATATCTAATATATGACTATATAAAAGTATATATGCTTGAATTTAAAAGCATATGTGGCCATATGTAACTATAAGTTACTATACACTCTAATTAATTTTTGTTTAAAATTACCCAACTTAAAGTAAGAAACTGAACTCAAAAAACTACTAAAATGTATTTGCCAGGACGTTATTTTATTTGGAGTTACCTATAATTGAATACTACACCTAAAATATTTTACTAGGTATTAAAAATAGCGAAAATGAACTAAAAAACAATCCTTTTAACAAATTATTGGTATCTCTAATCAATTTTAAAATAAGTATCAGTCTAGTAATTCTATGCAATAGAATCAGCCATTTATTTAGTGAATATACAAGAAAATTGGTGTTATCTATAACCTTTATTAAAAAAATTTCAATATTCGAAAGTGGTAACTACAAATACGGGTATCGTAGTCAAATATGACCTTAAAGTCCAGTTTCTATAGTACTAACCGAATTGTGGATTGTATTGATAACACACAACTATTGATTGGTATTGGTAAATGAATTTTTTACTATATTTGTTTTCCAAACAAAACATATAAAAACAAAATTAGACATCAAAATTAATAAGTGTTTATGGTGTAGTCGGTAGAGAGTTGGCTTAATACGCCTGATTTCCGAGTTCAAATCCCGGAAAAGACAAAAATTTAAGTTTTTTTTTAATTAAAATAAAATATTTGTTTACGTCGGCCCTTTAAATTTATTTTTTTTGTTAAACACAGGAGTTAGGGCCCAAAGCACATAACGCGCGAAGGTCGCGTGGCGGTAAAATGCCGCCGCCACTGCTTATGTGGTTTGGCCCTAATGTCCGTTGTAATCGTGCACTGAAGGTGTGGGTACTGGGTACTATCCTTTTTTCCTTTTATTATTGTTTGTTTTCGTGATCGGCCGGCGGCAACAGCAACAAATCGAAAAGATAAATAAATTAAATTGTAAATTATAAAATAGTGAAAAAAGAAGGATTAAATTGGAAAAAGTGAAATAAAAGGAAGAAAAGTTAAAGAAAAAAGAAAACTAAATTGTTAAATTAAAGAAGAAAGGATTATATAAATAAAGAAGGATTATATAAATAAAACCAAGTGTTGAACTAAAATCAAAAATAGAAAAAAAGGAGTTGTTTTTTATTTTATTATTAAACGGAAGAAAAAAAGGTAAAGGAGTTACACCAACCTGCGCACCACCAACAGGCAACCACATCGTAGCCCAAAGTGACGGCCACAACACGTACTGACCCCAACATTTGGTCCATCTCCCGGTAAGGAATAACATAAATTGAAAGCTGAAACGAGGTACGTACGTGAAATTTTATTTATATTTGGAAAATATCTACGATATTGTGGCTCAGTTTGAGGTTACATCAATTTCGACGCAACATTTTTAATCACAACGCCATTTTTTTCAACCCTTTTGTTTTAATAAAAATTCGCGCCTTAAGCCTTTTATTGCTCTTTAGCAGCCATCTTTTTTTCTTGATTCTACTGGCGCAAATATCAAGGAGCCATCTTTTTTCATGTTTTCTTCGTGATCTAAAAGAAATAAGGAAAATTGCAGCCATATTTACGACCTTTTCAATTGTTTATGTTGTTTAAAATTTTTTTGCCCAGTTAAAATTTTTACAATCCTTTAAAATTCATATTGGATCTTCGTCTTTTTTGGTAAAATTTTGCCCATCCCTCAATATTTGTTGCTCTGATTGAGTCTTTGAAATAAATATTTGGAATTTTATTGGATTTATTGCGACTCTTGATAGGAACATATGAAAGTTAAAAATTCTCGTTTCAACGCATTGGTTTTGGAAAATATTAAAACAATTCATCAAATTTGTGGTGAATACTTTGAAATTTTTGCTGCTGTAACGACAGAAGTCGCCCCGCTCGTTTCTGTCTACACACCTTGCGAATTTTTCAGGCTACAACTACTAAATTATAACGAACTCAGCTGCCAAAAAGGGTATAAAAGGCAGCACATCAAAGAAATCTGGATCAGGTGCCTGCGGTCGTGAACGAGTGAACAAGGTAAGCTCCAGATAATAATAACCTCCTCTCCTCTAGATCCTGTGTTGGAAGCGTGCCGTCCTAGGTAGCTCCTATATCCTTGAAGGTCCTTGCAGTTATCCTTGAAGGTCCTTGCAAATATCCTGGAAGGTCCTTGCAAATATCCTTGAAGGTCCTTGCAGTTATCCTTGAAGGTCCTTGCACATATCCTGGAAGGTCCTTGCAAATATCCTGGAAGGTCCTTGCGAATATCCTTGAATGTCCTTGCAGTTATCCTTGAAGGTCCTTGCAAATATCCTTGAAGGTCCTTGCAGTTATCCTTGAAGGTCCTTGCACATATCCTTGAAGGTCCTTGCAGTTATCCTTGAAGGTCCTTGCAAATATCCTGGAAGGTCCTTGCAAATATCCTGGAAGGTCCTTGCAGTTATCCTTGAAGGTCCTTGCAATATCCTTGAAGGTCCTTGCAGTATCCTTGAAGGTCCTTGCAGTTATCCTTGAAGGTCCTTGCAAGTATCCTTGAAGGTCCTTGCAGTTATCCTTGAAGGTCCTTGCAAATACCGGTCGTTGTCCTCCTTAAATCGAAGTTCAACAGAGGAAGCGTGCCGTCCCCGGTCGCTGTCCTCACTCAGACGTACCTCACCGGAGGAAACGTGCCGTCCCCGGTCGTTGTCCTCCTTAAATCGAAGTGCAACAGAGGAAGCGTGCCGTCCCCGGTCGCTGTCCTCCTTAAATCGAAGTTCAACAGAGGAGGCGTGCCGTCCCCGGTCGCTGCCACTGGAAAATCCCGCGTGTGACCCGCCTCGGAACCTCTCTCGTATCTCTTTCTCTGTTCCCACTGGTCTGTCTCCTATTTAGATTTAGTTTGATGATAAATAAATCAACTTTCATAACGTCTTAAATCACGACTTTTTCTCTCGGTCACTGGATCAAATAAATTTTCTGTGACGAACCCTACCCCCGCGAGCTTATCCCAGCAACCGGAGGTAACTCGTCGTTACAGTGGCGCCCGAGCAGGGACCGAGAGTTAAAGGTTTTGATATATCTGCTACAAGAGCACCAAGCTGAGAAAAATAAAAAGAGAGAGAACGGGCTTACAGAAACTAGCTAATTGCCTTTACTATTTAATTTCAAGTTTAATCCCTTAGAAAAATGGCCGCAACCGCAGAGCTTATATCTGAGTGGAAGGTACAATTCGATGGGGCAACCTGTCCCTTTGAATTTCTAGATAGGCTGGAAGAATTATCCGGTATGTACGCTGTGGATATGGATATCTTGCCACGCATGATGCCCTTACTCCTGACCAGCTATGCACTGATGTGGTTTAGAAACAACAATCGTTTCTGGAAAACTTGGTCCAGTTTCAAACGAGATTTTCTTAAGTTGTTTCTACCTGCGAAATACTTCAAACGGCTCGAAAATACGATACACAATCGATATCAGAAGAATAAGGAGTCGTTCACAGACTACGTGCTGTCCATTCAAAATTTAATGAGGCACACTGAATATACGGAGACACAACAACTAGAGAGGATCTACAGGAATTCTTTGCCCAACTATCAGAAATTTATTCGAAGGAAAGATTTCGAAACCCTTGACGAGCTCTTGGAAATGGCGGCGGATCTAGAAAGCATTCAAGCAACCCGACGATACTCCCAGGAACATCACCGTCTGATAATCGCTGATAGCGATGTGCAATACTCACGTGAAGCCAAAGTCCCGCAAGGCCAAAATATTATGACCAGCCAGGGTAGCCGTCAGGCACCTGAGAGTCGTCACGAACGACATTTCCTGATATCTAGCGCCTCATCTGCCAACGTTCAGTCCGTAATTACCAAGCCCGGTATAATCGATAAATCATTGCCTATGCCTTCATCGCTCCATCAGATGTTACAAGCCAATTTATCGCCAACGTCATCCTGCTTAACCCCTAGTGCACAGAGCGGAACGCTTTCATCATCACCAGAGCCATATATACAGTGGTCCTCACCAACAGAGTCCTCTTCAACGTTATCATCGGAACCAGAGCTGTGTCTGTCATTGCCGTCAATAACAGAATTGTCTCCACCGTTGTCCTCACCAACAGAGTCTTCTTCAACGTTATCATCAGAACCATGTATATCATTGTCGCCAACACCAGAATTTTCTCCACTGCTGTCCTCACCATCAGAGCCTTGTCTATTTTTGCCATCACCAGCGGAGTTAGCTACATCGTTTTTATTATCGCCAGCACCATCTATATTTTCGTCGTCATCACCATTGCTATTATCACTATCAAAGCCATGCGCCTCTTCAATATCATTACCAGAGCCATATCCGTTGCTATCACCAGAGCCATGCCCGTCGTTACCATCACCACCAGAGTCCGTTCCATCATTGTCAGCAAAACCAGCGCCGTGTCCAACGTTGTCATCACCCATAGCGTCATCGCCATCATTATCATCACCACCAGCGGCATCTACAGTGGCATTCGTTTTGTCACGAGAATTACCAATATCAACGCGCAGAAAGTTTACAACACTATCGTGTTTACCCCTGAAAACACTACTGACCATTTATTCTGGATTCATTATATCTCCAGATGGCATACCAAAAGATCTCAGACCCCCGATTCAGAACCAAATTAGCCGTCTCATAATGTTTCACAGGAAACACGCACGATTAAAATAATTGACATATCGGAACCAGTTGGGTTCCCCAGGGGGGGACCATGTGTAACGACAGAAGTCGCCCCGCTCGTTTCTGTCTACACACCTTGCGAATTTTTCAGGCTACAACTACTAAATTATAACGAACTCAGCTGCCAAAAAGGGTATAAAAGGCAGCACATCAAAGAAATCTGGATCAGGTGCCTGCGGTCGTGAACGAGTGAACAAGGTAAGCTCCAGATAATAATAACCTCCTCTCCTCTAGATCCTGTGTTGGAAGCGTGCCGTCCTAGGTAGCTCCTATATCCTTGAAGGTCCTTGCAGTTATCCTTGAAGGTCCTTGCAAATATCCTGGAAGGTCCTTGCAAATATCCTTGAAGGTCCTTGCAGTTATCCTTGAAGGTCCTTGCACATATCCTGGAAGGTCCTTGCAAATATCCTGGAAGGTCCTTGCGAATATCCTTGAATGTCCTTGCAGTTATCCTTGAAGGTCCTTGCAAATATCCTTGAAGGTCCTTGCAGTTATCCTTGAAGGTCCTTGCACATATCCTTGAAGGTCCTTGCAGTTATCCTTGAAGGTCCTTGCAAATATCCTGGAAGGTCCTTGCAAATATCCTGGAAGGTCCTTGCAGTTATCCTTGAAGGTCCTTGCAATATCCTTGAAGGTCCTTGCAGTATCCTTGAAGGTCCTTGCAGTTATCCTTGAAGGTCCTTGCAAGTATCCTTGAAGGTCCTTGCAGTTATCCTTGAAGGTCCTTGCAAATACCGGTCGTTGTCCTCCTTAAATCGAAGTTCAACAGAGGAAGCGTGCCGTCCCCGGTCGCTGTCCTCACTCAGACGTACCTCACCGGAGGAAACGTGCCGTCCCCGGTCGTTGTCCTCCTTAAATCGAAGTGCAACAGAGGAAGCGTGCCGTCCCCGGTCGCTGTCCTCCTTAAATCGAAGTTCAACAGAGGAGGCGTGCCGTCCCCGGTCGCTGCCACTGGAAAATCCCGCGTGTGACCCGCCTCGGAACCTCTCTCGTATCTCTTTCTCTGTTCCCACTGGTCTGTCTCCTATTTAGATTTAGTTTGATGATAAATAAATCAACTTTCATAACGTCTTAAATCACGACTTTTTCTCTCGGTCACTGGATCAAATAAATTTTCTGTGACGAACCCTACCCCCGCGAGCTTATCCCAGCAACCGGAGGTAACTCGTCGTTACAGTGGCGCCCGAGCAGGGACCGAGAGTTAAAGGTTTTGATATATCTGCTACAAGAGCACCAAGCTGAGAAAAATAAAAAGAGAGAGAACGGGCTTACAGAAACTAGCTAATTGCCTTTACTATTTAATTTCAAGTTTAATCCCTTAGAAAAATGGCCGCAACCGCAGAGCTTATATCTGAGTGGAAGGTACAATTCGATGGGGCAACCTGTCCCTTTGAATTTCTAGATAGGCTGGAAGAATTATCCGGTATGTACGCTGTGGATATGGATATCTTGCCACGCATGATGCCCTTACTCCTGACCAGCTATGCACTGATGTGGTTTAGAAACAACAATCGTTTCTGGAAAACTTGGTCCAGTTTCAAACGAGATTTTCTTAAGTTGTTTCTACCTGCGAAATACTTCAAACGGCTCGAAAATACGATACACAATCGATATCAGAAGAATAAGGAGTCGTTCACAGACTACGTGCTGTCCATTCAAAATTTAATGAGGCACACTGAATATACGGAGACACAACAACTAGAGAGGATCTACAGGAATTCTTTGCCCAACTATCAGAAATTTATTCGAAGGAAAGATTTCGAAACCCTTGACGAGCTCTTGGAAATGGCGGCGGATCTAGAAAGCATTCAAGCAACCCGACGATACTCCCAGGAACATCACCGTCTGATAATCGCTGATAGCGATGTGCAATACTCACGTGAAGCCAAAGTCCCGCAAGGCCAAAATATTATGACCAGCCAGGGTAGCCGTCAGGCACCTGAGAGTCGTCACGAACGACATTTCCTGATATCTAGCGCCTCATCTGCCAACGTTCAGTCCGTAATTACCAAGCCCGGTATAATCGATAAATCATTGCCTATGCCTTCATCGCTCCATCAGATGTTACAAGCCAATTTATCGCCAACGTCATCCTGCTTAACCCCTAGTGCACAGAGCGGAACGCTTTCATCATCACCAGAGCCATATATACAGTGGTCCTCACCAACAGAGTCCTCTTCAACGTTATCATCGGAACCAGAGCCGTGTCTGTCATTGCCGTCAATAACAGAATTGTCTCCACCGTTGTCCTCACCAACAGAGTCTTCTTCAACGTTATCATCAGAACCATGTATATCATTGTCGCCAACACCAGAATTTTCTCCACTGCTGTCCTCACCATCAGAGCCTTGTCTATTTTTGCCATCACCAGCGGAGTTAGCTACATCGTTTTTATTATCGCCAGCACCATCTATATTTTCGTCGTCATCACCATTGCTATTATCACTATCAAAGCCATGCGCCTCTTCAATATCATTACCAGAGCCATATCCGTTGCTATCACCAGAGCCATGCCCGTCGTTACCATCACCACCAGAGTCCGTTCCATCATTGTCAGCAAAACCAGCGCCGTGTCCAACGTTGTCATCACCCATAGCGTCATCGCCATCATTATCATCACCACCAGCGGCATCTACAGTGGCATTCGTTTTGTCACGAGAATTACCAATATCAACGCGCAGAAAGTTTACAACACTATCGTGTTTACCCCTGAAAACACTACTGACCATTTATTCTGGATTCATTATATCTCCAGATGGCATACCAAAAGATCTCAGACCCCCGATTCAGAACCAAATTAGCCGTCTCATAATGTTTCACAGGAAACACGCACGATTAAAATAATTGACATATCGGAACCAGTTGGGTTCCCCAGGGGGGGACCATGTGTAACGACAGAAGTCGCCCCGCTCGTTTCTGTCTACACACCTTGCGAATTTTTCAGGCTACAACTACTAAATTATAACGAACTCAGCTGCCAAAAAGGGTATAAAAGGCAGCACATCAAAGAAATCTGGATCAGTTGGCTGCTGTCGTGAACGAGTGAACAAGGTAAGCTCCAGATAATAATAACCTCCTCTCCTCTAGATCCTGTGTTGGAAGCGTGCCGTCCTAGGTAGCTCCTATATCCTTGAAGGTCCTTGCAGTTATCCTTGAAGGTCCTTGCAAATATACTGGAAGGTCCTTGCAAATATCCTTGAAGGTCCTTGCAGTTATCCTTGAAGGTCCTTGCACATATCCTGGAAGGTCCTTGCAAATATCCTGGAAGGTCCTTGCGAATATCCTTGAATGTCCTTGCAGTTATCCTTGAAGGTCCTTGCAAATATCCTTGAAGGTCCTTGCAGTTATCCTTGAAGGTCCTTGCACATATCCTTGAAGGTCCTTGCAGTTATCCTTGAAGGTCCTTGCAAATATCCTGGAAGGTCCTTGCAAATATCCTGGAAGGTCCTTGCAGTTATCCTTGAAGGTCCTTGCAATATCCTTGAAGGTCCTTGCAGTATCCTTGAAGGTCCTTGCAGTTATCCTTGAAGGTCCTTGCAAGTATCCTGGAAGGTCCTTGCAGTTATCCTTGAAGGTCCTTGCAAATACCCTCCTTAAATCGAAGTTCAACAGAGGAAAGGTGCCGTCCCCGGTCGTTGTCCTCCTTAAATCGAAGTTCAACAGAGGAAGCGTGCCGTTCCCGGTCGCTGTCCTCACCCAGACGTAGCTCAACAGAGGAAACGTGCCATCCCCGGTCGTTGTCCTCCTTAAATCGAAGTTCAACAGAGGAAGCGTGCCGTCCCCGGTCGCTGTCCTCACCCAGACGTAGCTCACCAGAGGAAACGTGCCGTCCCCGGTCGTTGTCCTCCTTAAATCGAAGTGCAACAGAGGAAGCGTGCCGTCCCCGGTCGCTGTCCTCACCCAGACGTAGCTCAACAGAGGAAACGTGCCATCCCCGGTCGTTGTCCTCCTTAAATCGAAGTTCAACAGAGGAAGCGTGCCGTCCCCGGTCGCTGTCCTCACCCAGACGTAGCTCAACAGAGGAAACGTGCCGTCCCCGGTCGTTGTCCTCCTTAAATCGAAGTTCAACATAGGAAGCGTGCCGTCCCCGGTCGCTGTCCTCACCCAGACGTAGCTCAACAGAGGAAACGTGCCGTCCCCGGTCGTTGTCCTCCTTAAATCGAAGTTCAACAGAGGAAGCGTACCGTCCCCGGTCGCTGTCCTCACCCAGACGTAGCTCACCAGAGGAAACGTGCCGTCCCCGGTCGTTGTCCTCCTTAAATCGAAGTGCAACAGAGGAAGCGTGCCGTCCCCGGTCGCTGTCCTCCTTAAATCGAAGTTCAACAGAGGAGGCGTGCCGTCCCCGGTCGCTGTCCTCACCCAGACGTAGCTCAACAGAGGAAACGTGCCGTCCCCGGTCGTTGTCCTCCTTAAATCGAAGTTCAACAGAGGAAGCGTGCCGTCCCCGGTCGCTGTCCTCACCCAGACGTAGCTCAACAGAGGAAACGTGCCGTCCCCGGTCGTTGTCCTCCTTAAATCGAAGTTCAACAGAGAAAGCGTGCCGTCCCCGCTCGCTGTCCTCCCCCAGACGTAGCTCAACAGAGGAAACGTGCCGTCCCCGGTCGTTGTCCTCCTTAAATCGAAGTTCAACAGAGGAAGCGTGCCGTCCCCGGTCGCTGTCCTCACCCAGACGTAGCTCAACAGAGGAAACGTGCCGTCCCCGGTCGTTGTCCTCCTTAAATCGAAGTTCAACAGAGGAAGCGTGCCGTCCCCGGTCGCTGTCCTCACCCAGACGTAGCTCAACAGAGGAAACGTGCCGTCCCCGGTCGTTGTCCTCCTTAAATCGAAGTTCAACAGAGGAAGCGTGCCGTCCCCGGTCGCTGTCCTCACTCAGACGTACCTCACCGGAGGAAACGTGCCGTCCCCGGTCGTTGTCCTCCTTAAATCGAAGTGCAACAGAGGAAGCGTGCCGTCCCCGGTCGCTGTCCTCCTTAAATCGAAGTTCAACAGAGGAGGCGTGCCGTCCCCGGTCGCTGCCACTGGAAAATCCCGCGTGTGACCCGCCTCGGAACCTCTCTCGTATCTCTTTCTCTGTTCCCACTGGTCTGTCTCCTATTTATATTTAGATTTAGTTTGATGATAAATAAATCAACTTTCATAACGTCTTAAATCACGACTTTTTCTCTCGGTCACTGGATCAAATAAATTTTCTGTGACGAACCCTACCCCCGCGAGCTTATCCCAGCAACCGGAGGTAACTTGTCGTTACACTGCTTTTTAGATATTTTAGAAATCAAAATTTGTCAGCGAGTCTTAAACTGCTGTACTTTGGCTCCAGTTTTTTAATATCCCTGTTTATTTTGATTTGTTGCTGCTTGGAGATTATATTACTGGAAAGGTGGAAGCTCTTTTCTATTGTTTTTTATAAAACATTTTGAATTTTTTTATAAGAATTATCAGCGTTTGCACAAATTTAACGCCATTTAAAGCCACTCGTCGATTTTTTTACAAATTTCTACTGGTTTTTTGGAAATTTATTATTGGATTTTTGGTTCTTATATTTATTTGCGGTGCAATTTTGTCCTTGGCATTTGTTTTGTTAATT
Source organism: Leucophora obtusa (assembly GCA_949987735.1). NCBI lineage: Eukaryota > Metazoa > Arthropoda > Insecta > Diptera > Anthomyiidae > Leucophora > Leucophora obtusa. Next base: position 166,042,767 of record OX465295.1, on the reverse strand, counting down.
TCGATTGCGAAAGGAAATTTTATACGGCTTTCACCATTTACCAAGGTTTTTCCTAATTTTATATACAACTTCGATTGCTGAATAAATCTTTCATAATTTTACAAAGTTTTGCGGATTTTCGAACTACAACTTCATTCGTTAAATTAAAACTTTCAACATTTAACCAAGTTTGTTGCTCTTCTACTGAAGATTGGGTTTTTCACAAAATTTGCACCATTTTACCAAGTTTTTGCATCTTAAATGAAAACCTCGTTCGCTTAATAACACTTTCGTTATTTTACCAAATTTGTTGGCCCTTTTACTACAGATTGTTTTTCTTCAACAAAACTTGCATAGTTTTACCAAGTTTGTAAATTTGGTCTATTTTTATCAATTTCAACTACAATTTCACTACAACGTAAATAAAAGGCCAACAAAATGTCGTATGTAGACAAATTTAACGAGGCAGCTGATGAAATGGTCAGATTCGAGTCTCGGCTCAAGGATAAAGATTTTTCCTCATACACGTTAGAGGCCCTAGAGATTAAAAAAACAGAGTTAACTGAATTGTGGACAAAATTTAAAGGTTTATACGACAGTTGTTCAAGTGAACCCCTTGAGAAGAAAAAAGAAATGGTGGCGGTTCACACAAAATATAACCAAATTTATAAAATTAACGTTAGATGCATAAATTTAATTGCAAATGCAAAACGAAAGTTAACTAGACAAGAATCTTCGGAGTATAGTACAGTGGTTCCCAAACATGGGACTTCGTTTCCAATTCAAGCGTGTGAACTTGAGGTTTTCGATGGTACTTATTCACAATGGCCCACCTTTATAGACTTGTTTACCGCAATTTATATAACTAATGAGAGTTTAGATGATGTGGCAAAATTATGCTGCCTTTTCCAAAAGACAACTGGTGATGGCCGTGCAGTAAATGCAAATATTAGCATTACTGCAGAAAATTTTGAAGTTGCCTGGGAAAATTTAAGAACCCAGTATGAAAATAAACGCGTATTATTTAATGAACAGATGACAGCGTTATACGCGTTGCCTCCATGCCAGGGCGAGTCCGCGACTGAAATTAAAGGGCTGCAAAGAGGGGTGAACAATATTATGTCAATTTTGAAATTATACAAAATTGATGTTGAGGCGTGGGAACCACTGTTTGTATTTCATTGCTCAATTAGGCTCCCGGTGTTGTCTTTAAATCTTTGGGAACAATCCGTGAAAAATAAAAAGGATATTCCCAAGTGGAGTGAATTTAATTAATTTTTGACCGACAGATATCAAGCCCTTGAAAGTGTTGGCAAAATGCGTGCCAGTAGTTCCCAAACTTTTGGTTAAATAAATAACACGAATGCCAATAAACCCAAACAATTTAAAACACATCATACTAAAGTTGATATTGCTCAATGCAAATTATGTAAGGAAAATCATGCTATAAGCAAATGCCGTAAATTTTTAAATATGGATAATAAAAATCGCGCAGAAACATTGAGAAAATTTAATTACTATTTTAATTGTTTGAAAACTGGTCATATGTTTGCTGATTGTCCAAATTCTACTGGTTGCTCAAAATGTAGTAGAAAACACCACACTCTTTTGCACAAAGAATTCATAAAAAAGGGAGGCCAACGAAACCAGTCGAATAATGTGTCTCAGGGAAATAGTGTGGCTCGTGATAACATTCCGTCGACTTCTGCTCAGGCTAGAATACAGTCCACAATTTTAGAAAAAGTTGGTAATAAAAAATGGGCCCATGTAATTTCTCAGGATAATCCCGCCGATCTAGCAACCCGGGGGCTGATCCCATCGGAGTTAAAATCTTGCAAGCTGTGGTAGCATGGTCCTGAGTGGCTCAAATTACAAAAATCTGCGTGGCCGGCGTTGCCCTCTGATTATGAAACGACAGAGGAAATAAAAATATCCAGGTTCGTGTTGCTAGATCGTCTGAGAATGAAGATATTTTGGATCGCTTTTCCAGTTTGCCCACAGCTATTCACGTAATTGCGTACATTTTTCGCTTTTTTAATAATGCTCGTTTAAAAACTCGCAAAACTATTCATTCTGTAAGGCTCTCTGCTGAGGAGTTAAGATTTGTAAGGAATCGTCTTTTTTCGTTGTCCCAGCAAATATATTTTCCTAAAGATTATAATTGCTTGGCTGAAAATAGGAAAATTGAATCTAGTAGCCCTTTGTTGACGCTTACGCCGTTTTTGGATGAAAATAAAATTATTCGTGCCAATGGTCGTCTTACTTCAGCATCCAGTCTCTCGTACTCTGAAAAATATCCCATCATTTTGGCCTATCGCAGCAGATTAGCTCGCCTGTACGTCGATTTTGCCCACAAAATGACTCATCATGGCGGCTTACGGTTAGTCCATAGTGTGATTCGACACGAGTGCTGGATTATTAAACTCAAAAATCTAATTAAAACCTGCGTAAATAACTGCAAGGAATGCATTCTACACAAAAAAGCGCGTCAAGGACAAATCATGGCTGCTTTGCCCGACGAAAGAACAACTTTGAGTCGCCCATTTGCCAACACGGGCGTCGATTTCGCTGGCCCCTTCGAAATAAAAAGTTTCACCGGTCGTTACTCCAGAATAAGTAAAGGTTACGTGTGTCTCTTTGTTTGCTTCGCTACGAAGGCGATCCACCTCGAAGCAGTCAGCGATTTATCAACTCCAGCATTTTCAGCAGCTCTCGCTCGTTTTGTAGCCCGTCGCGGTTGCCCGAATTGTATTTACTCCGACAACGGCAGAAATTTTGTTGGTGCAGCAAAAGAGATTGACTCAAACTTCGAAAAATGCGTAAAAGAGCTTCGCGATCACGCCGTTTTAAAATATGAACCTCAGCGTTTATTGTGGCACTTTATTCCAGCTGCAGCTCCGCACATGGGTGGACTATGGGAAGCAGGAGTGAAAAGTTTTTAGACACATTTTAAAAAAATGGCTGGTCAACTGAAATATATATGTGAGGAGTTTTCTACCCTGTTAACAACGATAGAATCGTGCCTTAACTCTCGTCCACTTGGCAATTTATCTGAAAACATCGAAGATTTGTCGGCGCTCACTCCAGGTCTTTTTTTAATTGGTTCTTCGATGCTCACTCCGGCTGAACCGGAGGAACTCACACCCGCAGTTAGTCTTTTTAATCGTTGGCGAAAAATAAAGGCAATGCAACATGAAATATGTCGGCGCTGGAAGGACGAGTATCTGAAAGAATTGCATAAACGCAGCAAATGGAAAACACCCCAAATGGATCTGCAAGAAAACGACCTTGTGGTGCTTCGAAATGAACAACTTTGCCCCACTGAATGGCGTTTAGGTCGTATCGTTAAAGTTTATCCCGGCTCAGATGACCGAGTGCGAGTTGTCGACATTAAAACTCAGAATGGAGTTGTCAAACGGCCAATTCATAAATTGGTTTTATTGCCACGTTGTCCTCAAAATTAAGTTCCCTTGCTCCACGTTTTTTCTTGCACCTTTTTCCGTTATAATTTAACGTTTATATTTACTTGCAGCACAATATGAGCGATATGAGATGGTTCAACACGAATTATGGTTGCCCCATATGCACTCGATTGCACGCCATGCGCCGATGTAGGCGTTTTTTGAAGCTGAAAAGGACCTTTCTGTTAGTTACTCGGCCCAGTCCCATTTGCTTCGAGATTGCCGAAGCCTTGATTGCTGCAAACATTGCCGTCAGAAGCATAACACGTTGCCTCAACAAACCCTGATAAACTTATATACAAAACACGAATTTTTGCGATGCTTATTTCGGCGAAGGTGTGTATGAAACCGATCCGGACTTCCTTGATTATTAGTGCGAGGAAGAAGATGCGGGGCCCAAGTTAAAACTAACATGTATATATTTAATTTTTCTATTTGAATTGTTTCTTAAAACTCAATTCTAATTGTATATTTTCACTTTTTTTTTGCTCTTTTTTTGCTTTTATTTTTACCGGCAAAACTGTTGAGTATATAGAAAAACGTTATATTAACAGATTAAAGGAATTGTAATTTTTAATTTTTTTAAAATTGTTTGAGCAAAATCGGACTAGTGGTTCTCGAGTTATGTCAAAAAAAAGACCACCAAAGGTCAAATCGATATATCTCGATTCCTAGGGTTGACCCAGCGAAACGCCGGGACACGTATAACTTCTTTTTTACCAATATAAATTTCCCCGGTAGTTTGAACCCTTCCCGATCACTGACCCCTACCATTTGTCTCACAGTGTTATTAAGAAGAAAAAGTGCAAAAACTTGAACTATTTGTATATAATTTTTAAGATGAAAATGTAAATATTATTTGGTAGAAATAAATAAATGAATTGAAAAAAAAAATTGTATTTATAATACCTTTTTTTTCCCTTTTCTTTCTTTTGCTCACTTTTTGCTGCTGCTGTGGTCAATACACTGCTCTGTTGCACTGTTGGTGCAAGGGCGCCGGTATGTTTACGTCGGCCCTTTAAATTTCTTTTTTTTGATAAACACAGGAGTTAGGGCCCAAACCACATAACGCGCGAAGGTCGCGTGGCGGTAAAATGCCGCCGCCACTGCTTATGTGGTTTGGCCCTAATGTCCGTTGTGATCGTGCACTGAAGGTGTGGGTACTGGGTATTCGCATGAAGAACCCGGTACTCCACATCTTCAAGGCACTATCCTTTTTTCCTTTCATTATTGTTTGTTTTCGTGATCGGCCGGCGGCAACAGCAACAAATCGAAAAGATAAATAAATTGAATTGTAAATTATAAAATAGTGAAAAAAGAAGGATTAAATTGGAAAAAGTGAAATAAAAGGAAGAAAAGTTAAAGAAAAAAGAAAACTAAATTGTTAAATTTAAGAAGAACAAAAAGAAGGATTATATAAATAAAACCAAGTGTTGAACTAAAATCAAAAATAGAAAAAAAGGAGTTGTTTTTTATTTTATTATTAAACGGAAGCAAAAAAGGTAAAGGAGTTACACCAACCTGCGCACCACCAACAGGCAACCACATCGTAGCCCAAAGTGACGGCCACAACACGTACTGACCCCAACAATATTCATATGTATAAACAGTAAATATGGCTAAGAAAATTAAAAGTTATTTCGTTAATGGTATTTAAAGGATAACTGTTTTTTTATTATTTTGGTAACGGTATTTTAAGGTTAGCGGAATTTCGGTTATTTCGGTGACGGTATTTTAAGGATAACGTAGTCAGTTTTTTCGATGCATCCCTCAATTTTTTTTACGAAAAACAAACTAGATTAAAAACAGAACCAATTCACCAACTTAATGTACGAAAAATACGCAATAATCCATTGCAATTGTCAAAAACAGAAAATTAAAAATATCGGTAACGGTATTTTAGGGGTAACGGTATTTCATTTATATCGGTTAGGGTATTTTAAGGGTATCGATATTTAATTTATTTCGGTATCGGTATTTTAAGGGTAACGGTATTTCAGTTATTTCGGTAACGGTATTTTAAAGATATCGGTATTTCGGTAACGGTATTTTAGGGATAACGGTAGTCAGTTGAAAGGGTTTTGAACCGATAACGGTATTTTAGAGGTATTGCCTGCCAACCTGTTTTTATCTTAGTTATTTAAGGAAACTTTCTTTATTGAATATAAGTTTTATTTATTTAAGGCCATTAACAATAAACAAATTAACCTAAAGTTTGACCTAACTTAGAGTTACAGATTTCAAATTCCATACAAATTTGAATTTTTTAACTTTCAGTTTGTGTTAACTTCAGGTTATTTGTTTATTGTTAATGGGGGTTAGAATTAAAATTAGCTTAACTATAAAAAAATTTTGTTAAAAATTTAACTAATATGCAAGTGCTTGTGCAAATATAAATATTACTGACACTTTAGAAAAACTTTTATTTTCTATTGTTGATTATACTTGAATAGATGTCACTACATTTCTAGATGTCACGACGCTTCTAGACGAGAAGAAGAAATTCTCATTGAGTTTGCACTTTAACTTAACAAATATGTCTAGAAATACTAAAAACGTCGACCCCTGACAATTGCCTTATTCAAGAATAAAATTTGGATAGGGACATGCTTTTAACAGATTATTTTTCATAATTTGTTAATTAGGTTTTGGGATTTTAGCGCATTTAATTCCTTTAATTATATTTTATATTTAAAATTTTTAAATAACTTAAAAAATTCACTATAAATGTTATTCCAAATTTTTGTGGAGGAACTAAATTTTTCAATGTTTTGTACAAGAAAACGATTTCTTCTTTACATAAGAATTCTGGCAGAAGTAGAAAACGGGATACGTATATAATACTGTTATGTAAAATACTGTTTAGACAAAATACTGGTCAAAAAAATTTTAAAAATCCTGCTTTTCATAATACTGTTTTGCAAAATACTGGATTTCACAATACTGTTTTGCAAAATTCTGTGAAGTAAAAATGCTGGTTTACAAAATTTATTTTATTAAAAATAACTTCAACAAAAGTATATAATTTTCAAAAATTAACAAAAACATTTAACAAAAAATTAATTTCAATGCATTTTATAAACTGTGGTGTAATGGTTAGCGCGTTGGACTGTTACACGTGAGGTTGCGGGTTCGAGCCCCAACCAAGGCAACATCAATTTATGAAAAATAGTAATATGTATGAGTTTTTTCTATCCCTCATACATATCGCAGCGTCCTCCTTCGGTGTTCGCATAGCACTTAACCCCACCGAAGTAAAATAATATAACAGGGCTATGAACTAAAAAGTTTCAACAAAGTTCGCCAACTTACCGACAGATGGCGCGCAACAACTGTTCTAAAAAATTCAACATCTCGCGCAATTAAAGTGTTGCCATATTTGAAGCCCTTCATCTTTCACCACCTTTAACTTCTTCTCTATCTCTTCCAAAGGAAGCAACACGTTAATTAATAGGAAGAATTTCCTGAGTGTTGCTTCTCTTTATTAAAAAAAAAAAATAAATAAATTAGTACAAAATTTTTTGCAATTCGCTTTAGGTAGCCTGTATGGCTTAATTGACACCTTTTTCTTATAACTCTTTTAATGTTTGTGTACGCTTTTCTTTTCTTTAAATTTATGTAACGCCTTTCTCCATTCGCGCGTTTTTAAATGGTATTTACTAGGGATGCCGATCCCGAAAATCCCGGGATTGGACTTGAAAAAATCCCGGGATTTCCGATTTCATTATTTGGCATATTTTACCTCTTTTTGTATTTGTTTTTATTGTTATATTCGACCAAAATCACATAAATCTAATATCTTATTAAATGTTATTAAAAAACTAATTTTTCCTATTGATACACTTATAAAAAAAAGTTAGTACAAAAGTCAAAAGCTAAACCCGTTCTGATTAAATTGAACTAATTTTTCTGTTATTTTCTCTAAAAAAGTCCGTAGAAATAGGTCAAAATTCTGCTAAAATAACAGGAAATAGCACATGTATTTGCGCCAGCAAAATTTTGACCTATGCATTTGTACGTAATTTTTTTATGAGTGTAAGTAATAGATTCAAATAGATTACAGATTGAATAAATCTGAATAAAAACCTTAATAATTTAAAAACTTTTATTCAGCTGTGAAACTTTTAAAAATCATAATTCAGCTTTATTTAATCTTTAAACGGATATGTTTTTATTTATTTTATTGATGATTTGCTAAAATCATAACTTCATTCAAAATAATTTTGCCGACTAAAAACAGCAAGTTTTTGTTAAATTATAAAAATCTCACAAACTGCCTTTCTGAAATCAGCAGAGGTATGTGTTTAATATAGTATTTAATGTTAGTTGATTAAAAAAAACTAATAGTCACTAAATATTTCTGATGATTTCGGCAGAGTAGTTTGTATTTGCATTCAATAAATTTTTTACAAATATAACTAAAAATTTGTAGATAAGCAGTGTTTCGGCTAGTTAAAAAGTTTCTTCAGAAGTAAATTGTAATTTGAAATTTACTTAAATTTAACTCATAAGTATATTACTTATATTTTGGAAATTTAACAATTGTTTAGCAAACAAGTTCTGCTGATTTCAGTAGATTTAATCGTGGAACCTTTTTTTTACTAATTTTAAGTAGCTTTCTCTGCTATATTTACATACTTATTTCTATGAATGGAGTTTCTGTATAAAGCCAGATTCACAATGCTGTAGTACCTACCCCATATTTTTTGTATCATGCTATCTCTATTTTATATACTCCACTATGCAGCGAGGAGTACTCCAGCATTGTGAATCCGGCTTAATTTGTTTATTTCTTCATACTACAAAAAATAATAAGTAGATTTATAATGAATTATTTTAATTTGTAGGATTTATTTGAGCTATTTGGTTTTAAAATTAAAAATATGATGAAACAAGAAAATTCTGAAACCCCGACAAATCCCGAAATCCCGGGATCCCGATAAATCCCGGGATCCCGAAAAATCCCGGGATTTCAATTTTCAAAATCCCGAATCCCGGGATTTGTAAAAACCAGTCCCGTTCGGCATCCCTAGTATTAACAGCTACCACGACCTCATTACCCAACTGCCTGATAAGGTGGTATAATCCTGACTTTCTACGCCCAACAACAGCTTTCTGTCTTCTATGCTAAGCTTCCACACTATTTTGAGTTATTGGGTAGGATTTCTTACTGTCATCGTAAACCGACCAAAAGGTTCCAGGATACTTTGGGTGATATGAGGCCTTGACGTAGTTTTTTTCAAACCACTCGCACAGTTTAAGCAAATCTTCATATTAAAATTTTTACAAAAATTTTCGCCGCCAAGTAAAACAAGATTTTGCAAAACAGTATTGTGTTATACAGTATTTTGTAAAACAGTATTACGAAAAGCAGGATTATGAAAACAAGATTTTGTTATACACAGGATTTCGACCCGAACCCGTAGAAAACACCCTTTCGCTAGTACCTGAACTGACTGGAATACACATTATTTGAAGGAGGGGAAGATCTCTGGAATTTTTCCAAAATTGAAAATTATCGCAATCTGGTTTAATATAATCACGCAAACTCACGCACAAAAATTTACTCACGCACGAACATTTGTTTTTATATCACGCTGACGCACGACTCACGTGAGTGCTATCATTTCAACTCACGATTACGCGTGAATCACGCGTGATTCACGTGTGACACGAAAATTTCATGTCACGCGCCCATCTCTACTTACTATTATAAAAAGACCATAACTCTATTTCTTACACACAGCGAAAATATCAGTTGGAATACTGTCCATTAGAGTGGTCCAAAAAAACATGAAAGTTGGAATTCGCGATCTCCACAATGTTGCCCCTATTCCTTAATGTCTAAAAACTCTCTGTGACAAGTTTCAGCTAAATCCGCTGTTATTTAGAGGTAGCACAAAAAGTTGTCTTTTAAGAATTAGTAATTTATCTCTACACCTTTTGCAATTGTAATTCAGAAAATATCAATTGAAATTCAGAAAATATCAATTGAAATTCAGAATTTCCATTTGAAATTCAGAAAACATCAATTGAAATTCAGAATTTCCATTTGAAATTCAGAAAACATCAATTGAAATTCAGATTTTCCATTTGAAATTCAGAAAATATCAATTGAAATTCAGAAAATATCATTTGAAATTCAGAAAATATTAATTGAAATTCAGAAAATATCATTTGAAATTCAGAAAATATGATTTGAATTTCAGAAAATATCAATTATTATTCAGAAAACATCAATTGAAATTCAGAAAATTCAGAAAATATCAATTGAAATTCAGAAACCGTCATTTGAAATTCAGAAAATATCAATTAAAATTCAGAAAATATCATTTGAAATTCAGAAAATGTCAATTGAAATTCAGAAATCATCATTTGAAATTCAGAAAATATCATTTGTAATTCAGAAAATATCAATTGAAATTCAGAAAACATCAATTTAAATTCAGAAAATATCAATTGAAATTCAGAAATCGTCATTTGAAATTCAGAAAATATCAATAGAATTTCAATTGATATTTTCTGAATTTCAATTGATGTTTTCTGAATATCAATTGATATTTTCTGAATTTCAATTGACATTTTCTGAATTTCAAATGATATTTTCTGAATTTCAAATGATATTTTCTGAATTTCAATTGACATTTTCTGAATTTCAAATGATATTTTCTGAATTTCAATTGATATTTTCTGAATTTCAAATGACGGTTTCTGAATTTCAATTGATATTTTCTTAATTTCAAATGACGATTTCTGAATTTCAATTGATATTTTCTGAATTTCAATTGATATTTTCTGAATTTCAGTTGATGTTTTCTGAATAATAATTGATATTTTCTGAATTTCAAATGATATTTTCTGAATTTCAAATGATATTTTCTGAATTTCAATTGATAATTTCTGAATTTCAAATGATATTTTCTGAATTTCAATTGATATTTTCTGAATTTCAAATGGAAAATCTGAATTTCAATTGATGTTTTCTGAATTTCAAATGGAAATTCTGAATTTCAATTGATGTTTTCTGAATTTCAAATGGAAATTCTGAATTTCAATTGATATTTTCTGAATTTCAAATGGAAATTCTGAATTTCAATTGATATTTTCTGAATTACAGTTGCAAAAGGTGTAGAGTAATTTATACAAAAAGTAGGGTTGACTTTAAATTTAATTATTTCTTAACCTGTACGCTATTATTTAACATTTTTTTTAAATCTGGTCTTAATTAATGTGAATATAAGGAATTTGAAATCAAAACTTAAAAAAATTAAGTAACTTTTAAGTAATTCGCGGTTTTTTTGTAAATTTATACAAAAAATACATATTTTAGTCAAATTTTCGAAATTTTACGAAAAGATGTAATTAAAAATTCAACTTGTTTTTAACTTGTATGCGCAAATTTCTCAAATCTGATATTTATTTTAACGAAAATTATGAATCAGCAATCGAAACTTAAAAAAAATTTGTTGTTTATGAATTATTCGCGGTTTTTGAAATTTCAAAAAACTCAAGTTTTTTGAGATATTTTCCTAATTACCTGTAAACGGTGTTATCGAAAAATGCAATTTACTTACCAAGGACCTTCATTATGTATAACACTGATTTTAATTTTAAAAAGGATAACAGATATCCTTGCAAATTAACTTAAAATTTGACATTTTTTAATATTTCGCTATTATTTAGGTTGCTATAATTTTATTGCTACCAAAAACCTTATCTCACATAATTGGACATTCCACAGATATATATTAATGCAAAAACGAAATTTTCATATTGGTAAATATAAGAAAACATTCTGATCCAAGTTGATCATTTTTTGTATTAAATTTTCAAATTTCGCGAAATCCGCGACTCCGATTTTAATTTTGATTTCATATTCGTAATGTACACATAAAAATATATTAGATTTGATATGTCGCGATCATAATAATTATATTTAATTTTTCTCATTTTTTCCATTATTTTTAATTAATTAAAAATAATAGAACAAGTACTACCTCGAAACTTCAATTGCGATGTGCTACCTCTAAACAAAACTTTTTTGGTGATTTTTTTGATCAGACCACATTTTTTTTCAATGTGGCATATTTGTAGGGTTGTGGAGCGTGAAAATTCTAACTTTTTTTTTTGGACCACTCTACTGTCCATATTACGGTATTTTAGTTATTCAATACCTATATTAGTTGTATCTATATAAATTATATAGTCAGGATAAATATTAATTACTTGAACAAAATTTAAAACCATCACAATGAATTTGCTATTTCTGTAACAAATAATTTGCTATACAACCTAATTTAAAATTTTTTAAATGACTAGCACAACTTCTGGTCAACGTAATTAACATATTTGTTCTACGGACTATTACATTAGTAATCGTACCCAACTTTGAGTTTAAAATAGGACAAGTAAATCTTTCAGTAGATACAACTATTTATTATATTGGGAACATTCATAACTCCCAATATTTGGTTATATGACATTTGTGTCAAATTGATAAAAATAAGTTATTTTTTTTTAAATGTAAAATGTAAAAAATAAATAATTATAAACAAAAACGCAGACTAACTATGCACTATAGGTAATTTGACCCATTTTTGTGGCAAAAAGTAATTTTTCAAACATTCAAGAATGCAATTTTTTGTTGGTATTCAATTAAGAGCACATCAAAGCAAATAATGGCAGTTTTGTTTTTGTAAAAAATTAACAACGACTTGCTTAGCAAGTGGTCGAATTCATTGTTTGTGAGCAAAGTGTTGAACGCAGTATATACAGTGCAATTTGGTCGAATTTTTAAATTTCTTTAAATAGTTAAAAAAAAAACATAAATTTAAACTAAATATGGAAAACAAAAGTGATAGTAAGTGATTAATGGTTTAAGAGAAAGATTTTATTAAAAACAAATTTTTTTGGCGAAAAAACTCATACTTCTGACAAAACTTTTAATTCAAGTTTTTTTTCTGAAAAATGAATTTTGCATTAGCTTTTAAAAAGTTGGCCGAATTTGGCTGTGTTTAAACAATCAGAAACGTGTTAAATGAAGAATTTTGAGTTTAATTTGTCAATTTCATGTTGAGATTTTTTGCGTTTTTTGAGAAATATAATTTTTGGTAGGCACCCTCCGCTTGCAAAATAGCGAACTTGCGGAAATTTGGTTGGATGAGCAAAAGAAAGAGGAGAAGAATACTACTGTTTACAATTTTATTGTTGGTAAAGCTGAATGCGGCAATGTTTTGAATGAGGAATCGGCTTATGGGAAGGATAAAGTGCGAATTTTTGTAAGAATATCTCAGATAGATGGGAGAGTTCTCATAGGAAGATAAACATATTTCATATGCAAAGAGAACTCAGGCTAAACGCTGAATTTATTTTGGCAATTAAAGCTAAGCCAAATGCAGCTTCAATAGGGATTCCAAAGAAAGAGTATCCTGAGAAATCTGAACGAACAAAGAGGAAATTTGAAATAGCTTTATTGAAAAATAAAAATGAAATTAAAAATGAAATGAAATAACTTTAGATAATGAAATGTAAAGCAAAATTTTAAATAGCTTTATTAAAAAAAAATAGTTTCTACAAAAGTTTCCACTTGTTCTATTTTCTGATATAATATGGCCCAGATTTAAAAAAGAAATATTTTTTTTTTTTTTTGAGATTTTGTAATTTTGGACAAAAAAATTTTTCATTTTACACAGTTAACATTTTTACCCAAGCAAATCAGACACAATTTTAAAATTTACGCCGCTATATTGGATCCGCCATTTTGAGTTTCAAAAATTTTACCTCAGATTCGAAATCAGCAACCTTGAGAACCCCCATATACCAATTTTCATGTAAATCAGAAGAAATTTATAATTTACGCCGCCATTTTGGATTCGCCATTTTGAATTAGAAAAATTTTACCTCAGCCCCAGTATATAGATTTTCATCCTTATTCAGTGATTCCTTATAGTTTTGGCTAGAAAATGGGGCCATTTTACCTATAGTGGCTATGGAACAAAATTGTATATCGAGACCCTATATTCAACACTCTATATCTGCAATTTTGGCCAAAATGAGTTTTTGGTGGCAAAATCATTGTTGATATTATATCCACCTATGATATCAATTTGGAAGCAAAATACCCATTTTTTGCAACTTTTTTGAACATTTTACATTTTCCCATATCTACAAACAAATTTATTTTCAAATACAGAAGTCTATATCTGCATATAAATTTAAATTATTTGAATTCTATAAGGTACACATAAGAGTTTTTTGAAAATATCTTTTTTCGGAAATATTTCTTTTGCAACTGACCACCAAACTTTATCTTAGGAGATGTGCATTATATTCCCTAGATTATAAATTTCAAAAAAACCGCACTTATAAAATTTCAAAATAATATCCGAACGCTAAAAAAGCTTTTATGGTAGAAAAAAATAATTTAAAAGCTCAATCGGCGATTAAGATTCTGCAAACGAATATAAAGATGCAATTTTCCTTTTTGCAAAATATTTTCGCAATTTTTTTTTTTGCAAACTAAGAACCAAACTTTGGTGTGGAAATTGGTATTATATTCCCAAGATTAAAGATTTAAAAAAACCACACTTAAAAAATTGCAAAAAATCGCGGAAAAGGGCGAAAAAGGCTTTATGGTACAAAAAATTAATTAAAACGAGTAAAAAGGTTAAAGTCGGGCATGCCGACTATAGAATACCCTACACCAGTCTGGGTAAAAGCCAACTAATGTCACCAAAATCAATAGGCTGCGTTATTGGGCCAATATAGGTCTGTGTACCAAATTTCATCAAAATATCTTAATATTTGCGACCTGCAGCGTATAAACAGTATAATTTTGGTAGGACCCTTATATGGGCACTAGGTCTAAACATGGACCGATGTTCATCAAAATCAATAGGCTTCGTCCGTGGGCCAAAATAGGTCTGTGTACCAAATTTCGTCAAAATATCTTAATATTTACGACGTGCATCGTATAAACAATATAATTTTGGGGGGACCCTTATATGGGCACTAGGTCTAAACATAGACCGATGTTCACCAAAATCAATAGGCTTCGTCCTTCGGCTGCCATAAGTCGGTGTACCAAATTTCATCAAAATATCTTAATATTTGCGACCTGCAGCGTATAAACAATATAATTTTGGTAGGACCCTTATATGGGCACTAGGTCTAAACATGGACCGATGTTCACCAAACTCAATAGGCTGCGTTATTGGGCCAATATAGGTCTGTGTACCAAATTTCATCAAAATATCTTAATATTTACGACCTGCAGCGTATAAACAGTATAATTTTGGTAGGACCCTTATATGGGCACTAGTTCTAAACATGGACCGATGTTCACCAAAATCAATAGGCTGCGTTATTGGGCCAATATAGGTCTGTGTACCAAATTTCATCAAAATATCTTAATATTTACGACCTGCAGCGTATAAACAATATAATTTTGGTAGGACCCTTATATGGGCACTAGGTCTAAACATGGACCGATGTTCAAAAAAATCAAACTTGTTCGTCCTTGGGCCAACATAGGTCTATGTACCAAATTTCATCGAAATATCTTAATAGGTGCGACCTGTAGAGTGCGTACAAGATTGCATGGACAGACAGACAGACGGACGGACGGACGGACGGACAGACGGACATCGTTAAATCGAAATAAAAAAAAATTCTGAACCGATCGGTATACTATAAGGTGGGTCTACGACCAATATTTTTTGGTGTTACAAACATCAGCACAAACTTATAATACCCTGACCACATAGTGGTGTAGGGTATAAAAATTAATCAGCGATTTACATTCTGCAAACAAATATATTGATTCAAAAATTTAGCTTTTTGCAAATTTTATTTTTCGCGATTTTTTCTTTTTTGCAACTAGCCAAAAAATTTTGTTATATGAAATGTGTATTATAGTCCCTAGATTTAAAATTTTAAAAAACCGCACTCGAAAATTTGCAAAATAATAACGGAACGCGAAAAAAAGTCTTTATGGTATAAAAATTGTATTAAAAATCTTAGTCAGCGTTGTACATTCTGTATAGAAATATATTAATGCAAAAAATTTCCTTTTTGTAATTTTTTTTCCTGATTTTCTTCGCAATACCTAGATTATAAATTTTAAGAAATTGCACTTAAAAAATTGCTAAATAACGGGGGAATGCGAAAAAGCGTAGAAAATGACTCAGAAGAGCTAATTAACTATTGACATTCTGCAAACAAATATATATTGGTGTAACAATACAAAATTATGTTCGCATTTTTTTTTTTGCAAACTAACCACCAAACTTTGGGCAAGATATGAGTGTAATAGTCTTATGGATTAAAATACACCATATTGAAAAAATTCCAAATAATGGGGATTGTGAATAAAAGGATTTATGCCGCAGAAAATGAATTAAGAAACTTAAGCAGCGATTAACATTTTGCAAACGAGTATACTAATTCAAACTTTTTCGTTTTTGTAAAATTTTTTTCGCAATTTTTTTTTTCCAAACTAACCATTAATTTTTGGAATAAGATATGGATTTAATAGTTCTTGGATTATTAATTTCAATAAGACGAGACTTTTCCATCTCTGATTAACAATTTTGTGTTCGTTGATGTTTGGAGGCACATACTATTGTTTTCACAAAAAGTATAGAGAGATATACATGGTCATTTGTTCCTAATTATTCATATTTTTGATATTTATCAAAACTACATATCTGCTAGTATTATCATAAAATTATATAAAAATTTTATTTCAGAACTCTATATCTGCATTAACGACGCAAATAACGCAAATAATTTCAAAATATGTATACATAGGGATAAGTTGCAATTTTTAAATAATATTCTAGAAGACAGATTGATTAAAATAATTCTTATAAGCAAATGAATTAGTTTTATTGCTCTCCTGAACAATTGTATTTTTGCAGATATAGAGTATTGAATCTATGGTATCGATATGCTCAATAAAGATTAGGAAAAATCAAGATGAAATAAGAAAAACAATCGTAACCCAGTGTAGAAACGGTAATGACATATCATTATTTTTTGGACTACCAGTAATGACACCCACTTACCTTCTGCATTATTTTAAAACATATAGTAATGAGTTATTGATAATGACTTATTTTTATCATTATTTCAAATAGAAAATAATTTTCTAGATTTTTTTTAAATTTTTTGAAATCTATTTTTAGACCCAATATTTTTTAAACACTGGTAAGGATATATGTAACAGAGAACGGTTTGAGTGCCTTATTTTATGCTTTTGAATGGAATCACAAAAAATGTGCATATTGTTGTCAATACACATAATTTCAGTAAAGCAATACAGACACAATTGAAAAAAAGTGAGTATGACGAAAGCCATGCATTGCACTGCATGTCTTCTGTTAATCTTACCTAACACTCACAAAAGCAACCAATATAAAATGATTGGTATGAATAAAAACCGATTGCTACGAATGGTCTCAATGTTGATTGTATGAAAATTGAAAATTTTTTCTCTCAAATATTTTAGTATATTTTTGGTGTTTATTTTTTTCACTTAAACTTTAACAAAATGAGAAAATATATTCATATTTCATATTGAAATTAAAAAAATGGAAATTTCTTCACACTGCATTTTTCAAAATACTGCAACAGGTCAACGAATACTAAATGAATGTTGTGATTGATTTTATTTTTTTAATGCGTCATCTCTTCATTTCGTTGCTTGACATGCAGTGGCATTATAAAAATAATGCGTAAAAACCACTCATCAAAAACAATGAATTTATATAATAGCAATAGAATTAGTTATTGTTGTTGCATGAATACATGGCAAAAGCAACCCAGCAAAACCTTTCATTACCATGTAATGAGTTTTAGGTATTGAAATCTTAAGTGTTCACTAGTTACCTTTTAATTACTAAACTACTTATTTTAACATGGTGATGTCATTGGGGGAAAGTCATTACACTGATGTTACCTGTAAGTAGTTTATCAGCTGTTCTATAAATAGATGTTGAATATAAATTTAAAAAAATATAAAAATTTAAAAACCAATAGGAGCTGACACGTATTGATCAGCGTACCCCACGATTGTCAGGCAAACACTCTAACCATTAGACCACGACATCACTGTGATTTGTATTGCTTTAACTTATGTACACATTTATTGTGGCAACTGTTATACATGTCTATTTTTCACAAAACTTGTTGTTATTAAATACTGCTTAATGAACATCAACATTTCTATAAAAAGATGTTTAATATAAATTACAAAAAAAAACAACAATGGAAGCTAACACGAGTTGAGCAGCGATCCTCATGTCTGTCAGGCAAAAACGATAACCACTAGGCTACGTCATAGTTATGGTTTTTAATGATTTAGAATAAATATTATTGGTTTCAGCTATTGTGAAATAGTAATGTGTGGGGTATAATTGTCGGTAACTCATTACATTCAGTTTAAAAGTAATTCAACGGGTAATGAGATATGAGATCTAAGTAATGCATGTAGTAATGACCAGTCATTACCAAGGTTTTGCTGGGAATGAACGGTATGACTGCACAATAAAATCGAATGTACTCAAACCGTTCTCTGATATGTAACCACATATTTTTTTGTTTTTTGGATGTTGGCGAGTAAGCTTACTTGTGTGCAGCAGGTCAATTATGTTTTTATCTATTAAATATTACATGTCGAATTAGCTTAGATGGTAGAGCTATTGACTGGCAATCTGTAGACCGAGGTTCGATTCCCGCACCAGCAAATTTTATTTAAAAAAAAAATACAATAAAAAATATTTTTTTTATATAATTTATTTTTTTGAAAATCTATTTTTAGACTCATTATTTTTGTCAGTACTGGCAAGCACATAGGTAACGATATATTTTTTTATTGTTCGTATGCTGGTGTATAACCATAACTCATTATTTTTCGCGACATCGCCATATAAAGGTAATAAGAAATGTAATAACAAAAGTAACTAGTTACCATTACCAAGTATTTAGTTACATAACTACAGATCTGGTAATGATGTTCTACACTGGGAATTTATAATTCTTGTGCAATACCAACACTATTGTAATTGATGATTTTTTGTAGAAATGTTACTTTAAATAAAATTTTTGGGAAGGGAACTACAAAACTAAAGGAATTAGCAACCATCAAGTTAGTTATTTAAATCTTTGTTTGAATTGTTTGTTCATGACTTTTTTTAATTTAGTTCTATGCATGCTGTATTACTTATTGTACTTAAGACTTTAAAATATTTTATATTAATAAAACAAAAAAAATATATAAGATTAATTTTTTTATGAATGGGGGAATATTTAGTTGATCTCTTATTTTTAAGTAAATGAATGTTCTTTTTAGTTTGACTCTAGATCATAAATTAATATCACTTTCTGTTTAAATTATTTTCAAATCAAAGAAAGATGATACAATTTTTATAAGTTAATTACAAAGAATAAAAATATTTTTTTCTTTCGCTACGTATTTTCGGCTTTCGCTACAAAGCCATCATCAGTGTATTTCGTCTTGTGTGGCCTAATATTTTAATGCTGTCTACTTATGTGACCGCTGAAAGAAAATCGAATTTCGTATCAACAACTCAACTTAGACTAACATCAACGAAATTTAACAATGCTATTTTTATCCTTTGTTATTATTACTCTATTTTGCTTTGAACCTTAATTCTTAAGATATCTCAGCTGATTCTATTCAACTCTGTGTATGATAACCACAGATTTTTGAATTACAACGAACCGTTAAATTTAAATTTAAATGTATATTATTTAAATTATATTTTTACACCGTGTCAATGTGTTTTAAAGATGAATAGGGGAATATTTAGTTGATCTCTTATTTTTAAGTAAATGAATGTTCTTTTTAGTTTGACTCTAGATCATAAATTAATATCACTTTCTGTTTAAATTATTTTCCAATCAAAAAAAGATGATACAATTTTTACAAATAAATTACAAAGAATAAAAATATATTTGAAAGAATTCGATAAGACCAGCAATACAGAATACGTATTTTCGGCTTTCGCTACAAAGCCATAATCAGTGTATTTCGTCTTGTATTTTAATGTTTGTCTACTTATATGACCGCTGAAAGAAAATCGAATTTCGTATCAACAACTCAACTTAGGGTGCGTACAGAGTGGCCGCTTGTTGCCGAGCCGAGCCGACTGGCGCTTATTGCGAGAACTTGTTCATGCGAGAAACAAGTTTGGGTGTGCATAGGTGATGCGAGAATCAGCGCTGATATTTTATCTATTATTTGTGTTTTATGTATGTTTGTATGCATTTGGGTTTGTTGTTCAAACTGACATTGAGTTTTAAAATTTTACTTATTAACACATTTCTTCAATTATTCTTGAAATTTTTATTACATTTTTTTTTAAATTTTGTTTATAAGTTTTTTTTAATTTTTTTATAATTGTTATAATTTTATTTAATTTTTATTATTTATTTGGATTTTTATTTTTTTGTTTAATTTTTATTTTATTAACATAACATAAACAATGTTTTCGGCGCTGAAAAACGCTTTGGAACTGTTTTCTCGCATTCAATCAGCTTTGCGCTCTGACCAGCTCGGCGCCCACTTTGACCTGTTCGCGCTTATTTGTACTAATTTGTATAGTACCAGTTTTCTCGCTTTGGTTCTCGCAATAAGCGTCAGTCGGCTCGGCTCGGCGACAAGCGGCCACTCTGTACGCACCCTTAGACTTAGACATTCATTTACTTAAAAATAAGAGATCAACTAAATACTCCCCAATTCATCTTAAAAAGACATTGACACGGTTCAAAAATATAATTTAAATAATATACATTTAAATTTAACGGTTCGTTGTTATTAAAAAATCTGTGGTTATCATACACAGAGATGAATAGAATCAGCTGAGATATCTTAAGAATTAATGTTCAAAGCAAAATAGAGTAATAATAACAAAGGATAAAAATAGCATTGTTAAATTTCATTGATATTAGTCTAAGTTGAGTTGTTGATACGAAATTCGATTTTCTTTCAGCGGTCACATAAGTAGACAACATTAAAATATTAGCCCACACAAGACGAAGAAATACACTAATGATGGCTTTGTAGCGAAAGCCGAAAATACGTATTCTGTATTGCTGGTCTTATCGAATTCTTTCAAATATATTTTTATTCTTTGTAATTTACTTGTAAAAATTGTATCATCTGTCTTTGATTGGAAAATAATTTAAACAGAAAGTGATATTAATTTATGATCTAAAAAGAACATTCATTTACATAAATTTTTTTATTGAAAATGGTGTAGGAAATTTTAAATTCGATTGTAGGTACTAAATTATTTCTTTCTAGAATTTGGTATTCGCAACTAAAAATATTATGTTGTATACTCAAACCACTTGGTTATCCTGACCGATACCGTACTAAATTTAGAGATAATTGTTGTAGCCACCTTAATTCGATTGGCAACAAATTCGGTTATTACAACGAGTCTGTTTTCTGGGTGTGTATTTTAGAGGAGTAGGAAAAAACTTAATAATATATCAGGGTTGGTAGACAATACCGCTAAAATCGATTGAAAACCCTTTCAACTGACTACCGTTACCGAAATAACCGAAATATCATTATCCTTAAAATACCGTTACCGAAATAACTGAAATACCGTTATCCTTAAAATACCGATACCCAAATAAATAAAATATCGATACCCTTAAAATACCGTTACCGAAATAAATGAAATACCGTTACCCCTAAAATACCGTTACCGTTAATTTTAATTTTCTGCTTTCGGTAATTGCACGTTTTTTTGAGTATTTTTCGTACTTTAAGTTGGTAAATTGGTTTTGTTTTTCATCTCGTTTGTTTTTTGTAAAAAACATTGCGGGATGAATCGAAATAACCCAGGAAAAAATTACCCATTACCTTAACAAGGCATTGCCATATAACCGCTTACATATCTCATTGCCAAATTTCTTTACTGCATTACCAAACACATTCTAACAAGATCGTAAAAAAAGCAAGAGGTATTGTAATCAATTCTAAAAATCAAAACAAACAAGGCATGAAAGTCATTCAAATATAATTATTTACTAACAAAAGTTTTCAAAAATTAATAATTTACTTTTTAAATTATTTGATCTTAGAAAGTAACCGTTTACATTTTGGTAGTAAAACAACAAATTAAGAAGTAGTTCCACATTTTGAAAAGAGAAGTTATTTAGTTTTAAACATAACAGTGAAAAAATTATTTTAAAAATTTTGTGCTAATACGGCATTTTAATATTTAAAGGACTATTTCCCATTTCTTCCCAATAAATTTGCGCTTTATCACAAATATTATTTTTGATATACACAATCACTGCATGAAGAGTAAATAAATGTTCAATGGTTATTAAAAAAGTAAACCAGAAAAGTTGTTTTCGATTAAAGAAATAGTAACATTACAAAGAAATATATTTTTTAATTTTTCTTAGCAGTTATTCAAAACAAAATATAAAAAATTACTAAAATTTCTTTTAAGTTATTATATTGAGAATTAATCAGTTAATTTGTCAGTTAATCGATTAATTTTAATTTATTGCTTTGTATTTTGCAAAACGTCCAAAACAAATCTTTTGGCAAAGTAGTTTAAAAAGGCCAACAAAACCCCATATTTTTTCATTTGATACATACCATTTTTTTCTGACTTGAAATCAGTACAAATTTTTTAAAATATAACCAAAAAAAAAACAATTATAATGCCAATATAATGTTTCAGTTGCTGCAACAAATTTTTTCGGATAATACTACCGAATTTTTGTTTAGGACAGCGAATTTCCGTTCTCGGAAATAACCCTATTGGAAATTTTAACAAACTGTCACCGAACTGGCCCCTTTATATGAAGTAGACTGGTCACTTTTACATGGCGTTGTCATAGGAGGGGGAAATTGAACCCTTGTGACATGTCACTAGACAAATCCTAGGACAGGTTACTGAACTCTCATAAAAAACAAAGTTCAGGGACCTGTCCTGGGATTTGTCTTATGACATGTCACAAGGGGTCCTATGACAACGCCATGTAAAAGTGACCAGTCTATTCCATATAAAGGGGCCAGTTCGGTGACAGTTTGTTAAAATTTCCCGTAGGGAAATTACATTCTAAAAACTAATTTTCTGATAGATACAAACGAAATATTCCACTAGTACACCGAACCAATCCATTGGCTACACTCAAAAAAGTTTGACAGTTGTTTGTATAGTAATCAGTAGTTGGTATATTTAACGGAAATTACAGTTGTTTTTTTACAGAAAAAATCAAAACAACTTTTATGACGGTTATTTAAGATAACAACTAACGAAAAGTACTGTAATTATGTAACAGTTGTTTAAAGCAGTTATTTTTAATATCATAATAAACAACTACCAAAACAGTAATTTTACAGCAAACAGTTATTTTTGGTAGTTAATTAAAAAATAAAAAATGTCGTTGATTTTTTTTATTTAAAAATTCTTGTTTAGTTTATATTTGTTATTATTGATATATTTCTAGTTTGCAAATAAAAATCAGAAACTTGTATTGTATCTCCAATGCATAAAGCATAAAAACTGGAGAACGGTTTGGAATTTTTACTTCGAGTTTTTGTAATATTTTTTTGTGATATTTTTGTAATCGAAAGAAAAAAAAATAGTTTTTTTATTAAAATATAACTTTTATAAACAAAAACATTTGACTATAAAAACAGCAGTTTTTACCGATTTCGTCAGTTGTTTTGAAATTTTTTTAGTAAAAATTTCTCAGTTAATTTTACGACATTAGTAGTTATTTTTAATGCATTTGTTAGTTATTTTTCAGGAGGTAAAAATAACACAATTTTTAGTTATTTTAAATGTAAATACCTTTGTCGCCTTTTTAACTGCATATATCTTTGTTTTAACTGACATTTTCAGTAGATTCTACCGACAAACGTTAGTGAGTGTAATATGTTTTCTCTTTGCTAATATCTGATTTATTTCTGCCATAGAAAAACGTTCACATTCTGACTACTTTTTCCATTAAAAATGGTTTATATACAATTTTAAGGTTTTGGGAACCTTTTCTATCGAAAAACCCTCTGATTCTGGGAACTTTTCCTTTCGAAATTTCCACATAAAAACATTCAGATATTGTTGTTAGGACAATTGAAATTTTTTAATTTATTTATTTAATTTATTAATTTATTTAATCTATTTATTTAATGTATTTAATTTATTCAATAATTTATTTAATAATTTATTTAATAAATTATTTAATATTTTATTTAATAATTTATTTAATAAATTATTTAATAATAATTATTTAATTTATTTAATTTATTAACTTATTTAATTTATTTAATTTATTTAATTTGTTTAATTTATTTAATTTATTTGATTTATTTTATTTATTTAATTTATTTAATTTATATAATTCATTTAATTTATTTAATTTATTTTATTTATTTAGTTTATTTAATTTAATTTTTTCATTTAATTTATTTAATTTATCTAATTTATTTAATTTATTGAATTTATTTGATTTATTTAATTTATTTAATTCATTAAAATTTATTTTATTTATTTATTTTATTTGATTTATTTAATTTATTTATTTAATTTATTTATTTAATTTATTTATTTAATTTATTTCATTTTATATAGTTTAATTTATTTGATTTATTTTATTTTATTTTATTATATTTTATTTTATTTATTTAATGTTGATAAGTAAGAGTGGAAGTACAGCTAATATAATAAATATACACTAAACCTGATATGCTATTTAGTATTTGTCTAATTTAGTATAAGTCGAATTCTATTAGTTTAACCATAACCATAAAGCGATTTTAATATTCGCTTCTCTTTTCTGTAATTTGCAAGGTGTATTGTAAGGCCTTATATATAAATTATAAAGAACTACCTCTTTTATCAAAAAAACAAGCTTGTGCTAAAAAGTATAAAGTAATTATAAAAAAATAAAATCTGATTTAAGCTATAAATTATCATGCAAGACTGTGGCTCAGTGGAAGAGTATCCGCCTGACACGCAGGAAGCCAGGGATCAAATCCCAACGAAACACATGTGTAAGTTTTTTTTATTTATTTTAAAATTTAATTCGTAAATTCTATTTTGAGAATATCTATTTTTAGAAACTCGCTTATTCTTTTTATTATTAGAACACCTTCTTTTACTAAAAATCAAAGGTGTTCTGTAAGAAAAATAGTAACTAGCTACCATTGCGATTCCAAAGAATCGATTGCATTTAGTCTCACGCCTTGTTAAAAGAAACAAGTTGGTAATCCAATTGGGAAGGCGTTCTACCAAAAATACCTGATTCCCAACTCGATTCCCTATTTTGAAAATTTTTTGCTGGGAACTAACTACCGTTATCCTTAAAATACCGTTACCGAAATAACTGAAATATCGCTAATCTGAAAATACCGTTACCGAAATAATCAAAAAACCGTTATCCTTAAAATACCGTTACCGGAATATCTAAAAACCCGTTATCCTTAAAATACCGATACCGAAATAAATGATATAGCGTTACCCTTAAAATACCGTTACCGAAATAATCTGAAATAGCGTTACCCTTATCGATAACCGCATCATTTCGGTTACCATCCATGTAAACTATGAATAAATTTGAGTCTAAAATTTATTTAAATGCATTTTTCTATTATTAAAAATTTTTCAGTTTTTGATTTTATTAAGATTTCCCTTCTCCTCTAGAGAAATAAAAAATTGATTTAGGTTCGTTTCAAATTAAGCCATCCAAAATTTTTTAGGTTTTTAGAAAACTTCAATACAAATTATTTTTAAACGAGTATTTGACAGGCCTCTCTTATGTTTCAAAGTTTACATAAATGAATTATCTGAAATGAAATGGGAAATTCCCCCCCCCCCAAACCGAATTAGAAAACGAAAAAACGGGAAAGAAAAGAGAAAAAGGAAAAGAAAAGAGAAAAAGGAAAAGAAAAGAAAAAAGGGAAAGGAAAAATGGGAAAGAAAAAAGGGAAAAGAAAAAAGGGAAAAGAAAAAAGGGAAGAGAGAAAAAGGAAAAAATAGAAAAAATTAAAACAGAAAGCAATATAGAAACAAAAGTTTTTCCAAAGTGAAAAACTGTTCTAAAGCAATTTAACCAAAAAGTCACCCGTATACTCAAACGTTTCAGATTCTGAAAAAATCACAAAATATTTAATCAATTACGAGAAGAAATACACAAATTACCAAATACTTAAGTAAATTTTTATTTCTGGCAATCATTCATTTAGAAAAAAAACTACAAATGAATACGTTTATGTAAATTTTCCTAAAGAACATTTGGGATATTTTTCGTTTGAGAACTCTTTTTCTGAAAAGTTTGTCAAACTATAAAAAGAATTTTTTTAAGAATTAAATTTAATTAAAAATTAATTCTGATACTGTTTTTCGTAAGAAATTTTTTTTATATAAAATTATATAATAGTAAAAATCTAAGAATCTATATTTAGGGTAAAGGCTTTAAAAACTACATTTTTACAGTAACTTTAGTAATGTGTTCCCCTTTTCCCTTGAAAAAAATTCACCCGAACTTGAATTCTAAAGGCCTCAAATGGTTATTTAAATTGTGAATGAAAATATTTTGTATTTTATAGAAAAGATGTTTTTACAACAAACACAAAACGTTAATTTTTCACCATATAAATAATACTAATTTTGCTTAAAAACAAATGATACAGAATTTTCACACATAACACTTATCGTGAAAAACATTTTGCTTATTTGAAAAATCGAAACAACTTACTGAGCTTAAAATAACAAATTTTTAAAAATTTTCTTATTCCGCAGAATCTACAACTGTTTCTCTTTTGAAACTGTCGAGTGTATATTAAAACTTCAAAATATGATAATAAATTTGAATTTTTTTTCCACCGGTATGCAATAATAGAATAGATAAATTTTTTAAATGAGAATTTGATTGAGATCTGAGGATTTTAAATAAACTATATTTTCAAATTGGAAATTTATTTATTCAAGTCCGAGGCCAATTTCCTTATTATGAATTAATATAATAAGCACTTTTTCCAAAAACTGCTATCTGTCTTCATCAGGATATTCTCTTGACAAATACTTCACAGAGTTTTTGCTTAAAAAAGGACATATATTAATTCATAATAAGGAAATTGGCCTCGAACTAGAATTTATAAATTTCCAATTTATCAATTAAAAAAGCCGAAAAAACAATTTTTATTTTTAAATAAAAATTGATAACCAACATTTTAACTATATTTTCGCTAAAAACGCATGAAGTAAAATTTAAATATAAAATGTTAAAAATTATTTATGGTCTTGAAATCTACGGAGATTAAGTTTTCATTTGAGTATAATAATTAGGGTTTATGTCCCGCGAATTCCCGGGACGGGATTCCAGGGAATCCCGCCTTTTTTGGATCCCGCAATCCCGGGAATTTTGTGCGCGATTTCCCGGGATTTTTTTTAATTCTTTTACAGAAGTTTTATTTAGTATTATTGCAATTTTGGAAGCTTTATTTAAATTTAAAGCATTAATTTTTTTAATTAATTTAAATAAAAAATATTTAAAATTAAAAAATACGATTTAAAATTTAATAAACTGAATTAGGCCAAATTGTTTTTGGATGTCAGTTGCATTTGGTATAGTTAAAGGAAAAAAAATTTATCAGCCATTACCAAGTTTACCAACAAAAATACTTTTATTGTAGTACTTCGGAAAAATTTTCCTTAAAATGATCTTTGTTCAAATAAAACAATATTTATATAGGCTGGTTTACACTACAATATTTTCCGAAAGGTTTGCCTTCCCTATATATTTTGCATGTGTACTAAAGTAAAATCGTACCCAAAATCTTATAGTGTTCCAAATACCTCCAAAAAACTAGGCATTAAAATTAAAAAAATTATTAAAATTTTCAATTGATATACATATTTTTAGTTTCTTTTACTTCAAATAATTTCATTTGAAGTTCAAATGCTATTCCTTTATTTAATTTGTATTTATTAAATATTGTTTATTTTTAGAATAATAAGATGCTTTTTTCAAATGATTTTGGATTTTTTTACATGTTAATATAAAATGCAACTAACTATGAAAATTAGATAAATTCTTTTTAAGAAGTTGTCTCATAAAAAAATTCAATTCAAGAAAATCAATTAAAGTTCAGAAACTATATAATAATATTTTAGTGTTTAATTTTATAATACAATTTAGGCGTATTTGCCTAAAAATTGGCAAAAACTTTTAAACTTTTTTATAAAAATAATTCTAGACCGATACTTCTGAAAACCTTCATAGAAAGAAACAAAATATCTAGAAATAGAAATTTTTGGATTTCATATTTAAGCAAAAATCTATCTTAGTTCTGACTATAAAACTGGTCGGACACAAGTTTGCACCCATTAACAATTCCAATATATTCTAAAAAAGGGATGAAAATAAAATACTCGTGACTCACTTTTTTCTATATCAATTCGTTTAACCGTTTAAACTGCGAAATTATTATGTTTAAAATTAAGACGGCCTTCCATATAAATATATTACTTAAATATTAATTCACGGTTTAAATTGTTAAATGAATTGATCTAGAAAAAGTGGAAGACATGGATATTTTATATTTAGTCCTTTTTTCAGAATATATTAACTGGGTGTTTTTGTAAAAAGAATAAGACGAATTCGTTAAAACATTTGTGTGCAAAACACTAATTTAAAAAGGTTTTTATTTCAAAAATTTTCCAAAATTTTGTTAGGACTTCTATGTAGAAGAACTGCGGCTAAAAATGTTTAACGATAAACGTTTTTAAGTTTGTGTTTTTCACAAAAATGTTTTAACGAATTCGTCTGATGCTTTTTATAAAAACAGGCAGTAAATATATTTTCTCATGAAACCAAAACATGAACTATTTCGGACGGTGTTTTAATAGAAATCGAGTTTTTCAAGTACAACATATGTTGAATTTATATATTTTCTAACGAGCGGGAATTCCCGGGATCCCGGGAAATTCTAAAAAAAATCGCGCTGCCCCGGGAAATGAAAAAGTCCGGGAAAAGAAAAACCCTAATAATAATGTATTTGTATGTACGCAGATTTTCAAGGAATAAAAAAATTGTAATTTTTTAGTTCAGTTATCATTTTTACAATTTTAAATTTTACAAAACTAGATAATTTAATAAACAATGCCTCAAAATATTAAAAAAAAATCGAAATTTCAATGAAACTTTACATAAAAGTTAAAGTTTTTTTTAGATGAAAAACAGTGTTTCTTGTAACAGTTAAAAAAGTTTTTTTATATAATAAATAAAAGAATCATTAAAATTTATGTTAAAATTTCGATTTGTTATTCAAATATTTTATACCACATTCAACGTTTAGGTACACAATTTTAATACAAAATATTGTTTACTAAAGACAAAATATAAACCCATTGATTATTGTGAAAAATAATTTTCCTTTTATGGAGCGTAATAGTTGTTTCACATGAAACACGAACCACTTTCCAAAAAAAGAAAATTATATATACAGTAACTCGACAATCTCAATGCCGTTAATCCGAACGTTATGTGCTTCAGATCTCTAATTAATTTCATGGTTCTCGAAGTTTTTAAAAAATTTCTTAAATTTTATTAAAAGGTTCATGATTGTTATGAAACTCTATCTTTAATAAATAATATGAAATTGCTGTTAAAACTTTATGAAAAACTGCATTAAGATCTGCTAACTTATCTTAAAATAAACTGACTTTAGTTCTTAACCAAAGTTATGAATTTCAAATTTATATGGAAATATGTGTAGTTCATGTTTAACCTTGGTTATGTTGGAAATAAGTTACTCGCCCTAAATCAATTAAAAGTTTCAATGGACGAATTCCAGCGACTCTCCATTAATTTAATGTAGAAATTCATAGAGGATTTCTATACAGGAATGTCTATTTTAAGAATCAGGAGGACATACTTTACGGCAAAGTTTCCAGAATTAAACGAGTTCTGTAAAATAAATATTCTGGAAATCTAAGTGGTTTTCTACGGAAGAGTCCTCACTATTCGAGTAATATTTCCATTAAAGAGTCTTTTAAATGTTAGGGGTGAATTTCTCAAAATCATAAAGTTATCGTAATAAATTGCGGTTAGAATCTTACAATTTTTTAAAGAAAATGTAAGAGATTTCATTATGAAACAATCTTCAGAATCCGAAATAATTTTAATAAAAGTAAATCCCTATAATCTTAAAATTACACACGTTATAAGATACTATTGGGCAAATACTCTCCCAATATATATACTGAGAAAAATACACAGAGGGAATTTTACTGGACGAGTTTTTTTTTTTAATTTTGCAGTAAGCCAATGAAGTTTTATTCACAAAATAAATGAAAAATTTCTTTAATTTATATATTTTATGAATCCCGATTAATTGAAACTTTTTGATTGAGTGTATGAAACTTTTAATAATTAAAATAATATTTGTCACAACATTTAATTCAATGAAAATTTTCAAAGGTCTAGTTCCAGTGAAACTTCATTGGCTTAAGCATAGTAAGTTGTTTGAGTTTCACGTGAAAAAACTGTTATACTTCATATAAAAAAAATTATTTTTCACGACAACTAGTTTCACGTGAAAATTATGTAGACTTTGTTTTCACGCAAATTTAATATACAAGACCATTATTTTTCTTGTGAAAAAGTGATATTTTGTGTATATTGGGATTGTGGCTTTCTAACTAAATAAAAAAAATTTTAATTTTCAGAATTTAAATTACTATTTAAGGCCTTTAAATTTTGAGTGAAAAATTTTACACGTGAAAAACAACTTACGGTGCTTTAATGCAAAAATTCATTAATATCATACAGGTAATTCTCTTAGTGTAGTGCTGAAGCTTAGGTTTTTCTTCAGATATGCTTACTTTTCAATTTTTTTTATTTTTTTAAAGAGAAGAAACTCAAGAAATTTGTTACATTAATTAAAATGCTACACCCAGAAAACAGATTCGGTGCTGACAACCCCATTTGTTGCTAATCGAACGGTTCAGTTGCATCAAATGAATTTTTCGGTTGCGGCTACCGAATTATTCTTGATACAACTAAAATTCCGTTGCAACAGTCAAACTAGTCCTGTCTCAATTGATTTTCTGTTGCCACAACTGAAAAATTCGGCTACCACAACCGAACCATGCGATTAGCTATAAATGCGGTTATCAGAACTGAATCTGTTTTCTGGGTACCTTCTTTGGAAAGAAGATAGAGGACAGATAAAAGGTGGTGGGAGATGAAAAGCTTCCATTAGTAATATTATTACCTATTTAAAAAATAAAACCATAAATTTTTTACCCCATTCAGTAAAATGAATATTTTGATAATCAGAACTAAAAACGATTTTTGTCTTAAATGCAACTTATATAAGAAGTTTTGTTTAAAATTTTATTACTTAAGTCAAATTTAAAAAAAATTAATTCTTAGTTTTCGCCCATAATAGTTTGTTCTAAAACAATTTCAAAAAGGTTTTCGTTACTTTCGAAAAATTACTCAATTTCTGTCTAAAACCAATTTCGAATTTTGAAAAATGTAACATGTATTTTTTTCACACAAAGGTAGTCACAAAATTCTCGGTAGAACAATTAGTGGGCAAAAATTGGTTAACAGGTTAATTATAATTATTTCGACTGATATAGCAACCCTATGGATTAAACGTGACGTATGAGTAATAAACAAAATTTTAAAATTCCCCCCCCCCCCACCCCCCCCCCAAATCGAAAGCTGGAACCGCCACTGATAAACTAAACAAGAATTGTAAAAAATCAAAAAATAAATATTTTTAAATTAGTATATTTTTCTGCTAAATTTAGCACTCGGTTTTGAAAAATTAGTAAAATGTTTTTCTGAAATCAGCAGCGAAAATTAGTAAAAAAAATCCATAATTTGTAATAAGAGAATAGCAAAAATGATTACTAAAAATAAAAATTGTACTAATAATCAGTATAAAAATAGTATAGTGCAATTGAAAACTGTTTACAAATTTTTTTACAAACTTTTTTATCTGAGTGTATAAAGCCTACAAAAAATTCATACTTTTTCTATAAAATATGGACGGTAACCGAAACCATGCGGTTATCGTTAAGGGTAACTCTATTTTATATTATTTCGGTAACGGTATTTTAAGGGCAACGCTATTTCATTTATTTTGGTATCGATATTTTAAAGTTAATGGTATGTTAAATATTTCGGTTACGGTATTTTAACGATAACGGCATTTTGATTATTTCGGTAACGGTATTTTAAGTTTAGATGTATTTCAGTTATTTCAGTAACCGTATTTTAAAGTTAACGGTAGTCAGATATTTGGATGCATTCCGCAAATTTATTACAAAAATAACGAGAATAAAAACAAAACCAGTTTATAAAATCGATGACGGTATTTTAGCGGTATTGCCTGCCAACCCTGCTAAAAAATAATGAAATAAAATTGTAACTCGAATAATTTTAAAACCTTACACGATTAATCGAGTTACTCCGAGTAATGTTAACTCGATTAATCGAGTAAGTTTAACACCTCAAAGTCGAGTTACTCAGTTACTTGAACAAAGCGAAACCCGAATAATTTGGATGCCCTACTATATACATATGTTACGTAATTATTTCTCTTAATATTAAGATTAATATCGCTCTCTTAAAAAATAACAAACTTTTTTAACTCCATTTATTTATTATATAATTCGCTATGGAAACTTTAGTAACCTTTTAAGTAAATCAGAAAAAATAAAAATCGAGGGTCATAAACTGGCTCTGTCATTTGTCATTATTTTTTTTTTTTTTTTGATTTTTAAATAAACACCCTATTTGTCCTTTAAATTTTGATATTATTATCGCATCATTAGAAAAATTAAAATTCAAAATAACATTTACAACAAGGTTATTAATACATATAACGACAATGTTACCTTGATACATTTAGTCAGTTGAAAATACTATTTTTGGAAAAATTACTATATATGAATGAACATACGAGTAACATAGTGATCTAATATGAAAAGCTTTATATTATTGTTGCCTCTAACACCCCAAAAAAGTGGTTTATTAATCATTAAATATACAACCGGCAAAGTCTGAATGATAAGACAATACATATGTGCCATAGATTACATAGAAAACTCACTCTTCTTCTTCTTTTGTCAACAAACAATTGTTTACACATACATTGAAAAGCGTGTATAGAATATAAAAATGTAAAGGTATATTACACGGGATAGATATCTCGTAGAATTTGGATTAAATTAGTCATCTCTAACATTGTTTACACTAACTTTAATCAACTGAAATGTTCAACAGTAATTAAAAAAACTTGTGTATGACGGCAATTGTCAATAGTCTAGAGATTATATTTCGTAGACTTATACATAGTTGCATTTTCATAAAATCTTGCGAGTTTTCTATGCCTAACTTAGCGTCTTGACGAGACATTGGTTTGTTTGCCCAAAAACTAATCGTCAGCAGAATAACCGGAAAAAATTTGTCCATTTGTTTTGGGTGGAGAATACGTAATGGCAGACAATAATATTTAATATTATTATTATATAATATTATTTTTCCAATAATAAAAAGTAAATTGCATTAAATTCAATAATAATACAAATTATTTACTTTTTTTTTAACATTTTATTAATTTTGTTTATTTTTTAGTAATGTCACTAAGTAAAAATTAGATCTGGCATCGTGGTTGTTGTTGCACATAGTTGTGAGAACAATTGTGCTGACAACGTTGTCTGAACAATAACAAAACATGAACAAGAGTGGTCCACACGAGACAAATTCATGGACGAACAAATCGATGTCTCGTGTAGACTACAAGTTAAGAATAATACAATATAATAAAGCGCGCCATTAACAACTGTAACACGCATTTTTCTAAATAACTTTTTCCACCTTTAATTAAAATAATTTTTCTTGATCAAAATATCTTTGAGAAATACATACATATATCAGATTTCAAAATGCATCTATTTTCAAATCCGAGTTTTTAATTAGTTTAAAATGAAGAAGTTATTGAAACTATTTAAAATAATCCACTGTAGACTTATAAAAGGATTGCAAGAGAAGTACACGTGACCAGGCAATGTGTTTCCAGAGGGTTCAAAAAGATCAGCAAAGACCTAATAATTGAAAGAGAGCCTGGAACGGCCAAAGCCAGAAATGTGCAGGAAAGCTATAGAGGGCGACTCCAAACATTTCTGGCCACGAAGAACTACGTTCAATGTTCGGAAACTGTGCGCGGAGTTGGGCCTCAAATAAAGTTTAGAAAACTCCGCACGTATGTAAATGTTAAGAAGAACGTTGACGCCAAAAAAACAACCAAAATTCTCTAATGAGATTTTTTCAAAACTTTGAATGTTGTTCAATAGATGACGAAACTTACATTTTAGAACACTTTTAGCAGCTTTCTGGTCTGTATGGCGGACAGTCGAGGCAATCTTCCTGAAGAGTATCGAATAAAAAAACAATTGAAATTTCGTAAAAGTTTCTAGTATGGCAAGTAATTTGTAGCTGTTACATTGGGCTCAATAAACTCAGATATTTACATATATCAAAAGAGATTACCTCCATTGCTAATACAAAACAACATTTTTCTGACCACATTTGGCATCTTGCCCTTACAGTAAAAGCACAACAGTATGGCATAATCAAAATAATTTTGGCCAAAGGAGGCCAACCCGCCAAAGTCCCCACAACTGCCCAGAACTGCGGTCAGTTTAAAGTCATTGAATTTTCCAATTTTCCGGAAAATTAGTGGAGATTGTAATCACCATTGGCGGAATATGTATATACGACTGATATTTTTGAAGTGAGGCGTGTTTATACTGAGTATATCATAAAAGAAACAGAACCCATAATAATTGAAACAAAAATAAGGTTATCGGTGTTTTAACTTATTTCTTTAAGTTACTTTAGCGTTAAAGGTATCTGAAGCTATTTCGTTTGGTGATTTTAAGGTTAACGGCATTTTAAGTTATTTTGTTAGTAGTATTTTAAAATTAACGACACTTTGTATAACCTAATGCGTGTGTGTAAACAACAGCAATAGCTGTCGAATAAAAGCTGAAAGTCTTTTGAGAGAAAGAATTAGAAATTTAGATTTATTTCGTTAGGATATTTTAAGGTTAACGATATCTTAAATTACTTCGTTAGGGTATTTTAGGGTTAACGGTATTTTAAATTATTTCTGCAGGTTATTTTAATGTTTAACGGTAGTCATTTGAAAGGTTTTTAAATCGTTATTGGTATTTTGCAGTTTTGGAGATTGTGATTCAATATTTTAGAAACTTATTTCTTTTACACCAAATTCATACCGGGGTCAAAAATTGATTTAATAAGATTTTATTCCGAAGCACTATTAAAAATACTTATTTTCGTATTTACCCAATAATCACTGAAAGAATTATCCTTCATGATATTAATGATATAATTTCATAGCATTTTTTTCGTAGAATCAATGGAGAATTTCATTGTATATATGATATTTAATTTATATTATGAAATTTTTCATAACTTTTCTTTCATAAAATTTCAAGCGAAAAAGTTTCCATTTGCAAAAGCTATGGCAATAAATACATTTTTTACTAAGGTTAGTATCGTACTAAAGACATTTTAAGATACTAAAGTGTCTTTAGTACGATACTAACCTAAAATGTATTTATTGCGATAATTTTTGCAAATGGAAACTTTTTCGCTTGAAATTTTGCAAGAATAGTTTTTAGAGGTGACCCCATATTATACTAAAAGTTGCACTTTTGGAACATCTTGGAAAGCTATGCTGCCATACAAAATTTTTGAAAAACGCGATTTTAACGTATAGGCTGCAGATGAATACATTTTTTTATTGAAATATTTTCTTTTCAATTGCTTCCTTACATAGGGGTTACACGATCAATTTTTGCATTTCAAGTTTCAATGCACTCACATTTTTTTACTAACACACTCACATTTTAAAAATTGAACAGCAACTTGATATCAATTTTTGCTTTCAAGTTTTGAGAAAACTTGACGGTCAAATTTTAAACAGCTGATCAATTTCTTGTAAATTTGTTTTTCTTTTTACAAATATTGTGCGCAATAAAACATGATTGATAAAATACGGAATGTGAATATTTCGGTATATCGACGAAATGATTTAAAAAAAAATAAATAAAAAATCAATTTCTGCTGACATGAAAATGTCTGTGGAATATGTGAAGAAAAAAATAAAGTCTCTTCGAACAGCCTGCAGTGCGGAAACAGGCCACAGAGGCGAGCATTTTTAGTTATATCCTTGACGATGGCATCTTGAAAGCAAAATTGACTATCAAGTTGCATGCAGCCTACGTCACAGCTTCAAGTTCAACTGAATTTGACAAGCAGTATGTGTTATCAACTTGAAAGCAAAATCTTGATCGTGTAACCTCACTGTTACTAAGGCATTACATTTGTTGAGGTCGATTACACATTCAGCGACTAAAGTAAATGGCCACAGGTCCTGTGCTTACATTTTAACACAAAAACATTCATATTAATTGAATTTGAAAAATTTTTTATATAAAAAACTGAATGGAAAACCGTCAAACTTTAAAGACATTTAGCGAAAAATCTGTACCATTGATCGAAAAATAAAGTACGGCATTGTAATCAGCATGTCCGAAGTATATAGAATTAATGGTCAGAGCTCTATTAATTTTTAAAAGTCAAGATTTTTTCATGCAGTGTAATTCTTAAAATATAAATAAAGTTAGAATATTGTTCTACATCAAGTCCAAATTCAAATATGATATTGTTATATTAGATTTTATTTGTAGTTTCAAACAGATTGACGATTTTAATGATAGACAATCCAATTGTTTCGTGGGCATTAATCAGTTGTCTGCAATAAAAAAAAATTATGATTGGTAAACACAAACCGGAACATTATTGTACATAACGCACAAAAATTTAACAGGATGAGAATTTTGTACTTCTCTGTATCAACTGTCTGATTTGGTAAAATCCAATCAGAAATCAACCCTTTTTGAAAAGCAACAATTTGACGTTAAGGTACCGTTTGAGTAATGGTATATGTATGTTTGTGTGTTCGTTTTCAATAACATTTGTAAAAACAACAAATATGCCAACAAAACAATATTTGCATAGGACTAGCCGTGGTATGCTATTTGTTCATAATTATCTTAGTTTTTCTTTTAAAATATACAAAAATAGTTTTTTCGGATTTTCTATATATTCATATATTTTGAATATTGTTCTACTTCAAGTCCAAATTCTAATATAATATTGATAAAATCTAATACGTCAACAACATATTAGAATTTGGACTTGATATGGATATGAAAATACAGAAAGTATGAAAAAACATTTTTTGTATTTTTGATGCAAAAATTAAAATAATTTTTATAAAAAGAAATATTCAAATATTTAAGACATTATCAGTGTATTCGTTTACTCGAAATTCTTACTACTTTTACTACAATTGGAAAGCTTTGTTTAATTTTTGTATTGAATTTTTCCATCTGTAGTAAAAGCAGTAACTTGTAGTAAGTAAACGAACACGACTTATAATATAAATCTATTGAAATTGTAGCTGTGTTTGTGCGGCATTCCTATCAATGATATCTCGAACAATTTTGACAGTAGAAAGCCGGAATACGTTGGAAAACTGTCAAAATCGTTATTGATAACACTGATAGAGAGTCACACAAACACAGCTTGTGTTTAAATTCAAATAAATAAATTTTAATGTTAAGTTTTGAAAAGGTTATAAATGTCAGGAAAAGGTCAATATGAATGGGTTTAGCATAGTAACTCCTTCATATTTGTTTTCAGTGAATACAACTCATGAGAATATGTTGGACATACGTTCTATAACAATACAAAAAATTTTTGGATGTATGTGAAAAAATGCCTTTGTTGACAAAAGAAAAAGTAGAGTGAGATACATATCTATGTAACCTATGAAGTTTATCTTCAGATCCATTCTAAAACCATTTAAATGAGTTTCCGTCGCCATTATGAATAAACCATAGACCAATTGCAAAGGAATAGAGTTGTGTCGTTCATGAACGAACTAGTTCATTTGAACGGTTCAGTTCATTGAACGATATGACATCGTTCACCATTATTCGTTCTTTTCGTTCATCGTTCATTTCGTTCTTTTTTGTAGTCATAAAAAGTTTGTATACCTTTCTTATTAATTTTATTACATAATTAAATATTTTCCTTAATAATTTCAAATTTTTAATAAAGTTGTAATTTTCTGACACTATTAGTCTATGCACAATAAAATTAATATAAACATGTAACATGTAGTGCGTCAATAAATTGTCGAATGAACGACACCGTTCACGAATCACTGTTCAGACACAGCTCATGATAAAAAAGAACGATAACAAAAAAGAACGATTTGAACGAACTAGTTCAATGAATTTTATTGAACGATATTACCGAGTCACCAAAAAGAACGATTAAGCCCAAGTCTACAAAGGACTGTTCTTTGTGACGTTACCAAACATTTACCGTAAATTTTCAAAATCCAGAAATATGAACATGATCGACTTTAATGTTCAGTACAGAACTTGCTTCACTTTAGATTAATATATGCAATTTACGATTTATGAAAAATAGAGTTTAGCCTATAAATTGGATTACAATTAAAGTTCTCTCAGTTACGAAGCAGAATATTCGATATTCTTTCACATTTTTTTAACAAAAATATTTTAGATTTCTTAATCTTTTTTGCAAATTCGTAAATATTATTGTTTTCT
Source organism: Leucophora obtusa (assembly GCA_949987735.1). NCBI lineage: Eukaryota > Metazoa > Arthropoda > Insecta > Diptera > Anthomyiidae > Leucophora > Leucophora obtusa. The sequence continues at coordinate 166,004,570 of OX465295.1, read as the reverse complement.
TTGTTGTAAAAATTGTCTAGGGCAATCGAAATACACATCGATGTAGCTAACCTTTTATAATTAAACCATGGAATAAACTATTATATATAAGGGAGAAATACCTAACTGAAATATAATTATAAAACTACATCAGTTTGAATCATACTTGCGAATTTTTCATTGGCATTGAAATTTAATTGTCATTACTTGATCTCAATGCCAATGCAAAAAAATTTCATTACCATTCAATGTCAATGAAATTTTTTTCAATTGGCATTGATGAAAACAATGGTAATTAAATGTACACGTAATGGTAATGAAATGTACATATAATTGAAGAAAAAAGTGTTGAATACAAAAAATATTGATTTATAAAAAAGACATTAGGCAAGAATGTAAAATTTCTGAGCTATAAACACTATAAATATTCGCTATTTTATCAAATTGTATCAAGTATACTGCTGTTCACTCTTCTTTTAACACTGGTTAGTCTAGATCAGCGGTTTCCACTAAGTTTTCTTCACGGACCCCTTGAGACATTACTTCTAGCTCACGGACCCCCAAACCAGTGTTGAGCGAGAGGTACTTTATAAATTATGGTGCAAAATTAATAAAAGCACCTGCTTATTTTAAATGATGGCTAATTTTAAGTAGGAATAAGGAAAAAATCATTTTTCAAATCAATATTTTGTTAAATAATTTAAAAATTATAAAAAAAATGTTTTTTTTTAAATTACCTGTTTTATGTATTTTGTCGGATCTCTCCGCGGACCCCTTGGAATTCTGCTACGGACCCCCATTTGGGAACCGTTGGTCTAGATGGATCAGCCTCTAGTAATGTAAACTTGACAAAATAGCGCATATGAGATAACACACACTCGAATTTTCTTTTATCGAAACATTAAAACAAATGCTTTTTTCATCAATTATAATTGGGCATTTAGGCATTGAGAAATGCCTTAACCCACTTTAGCCTGGAATCCAAAATGACCCACGAATTTGATAAAAATGCAAAACGTGTTTTTTTAAAATTAATTTTAAAGATTTTTTAAATTAATTTGAAAGATTTTTTAAAATGCCTAATTTGGAGATGTCGATTGCTATTTGTACCACATAATAGTTGATATTAAAGAAAAAAAAATAAATTGGACAAATGATAATTCGAGTTTGTGCTTGGAGCGACTGCTTTTCAGGACATTTTACAAAAATTGTTCATTTTGTCAAAAATTTTAAAAATTTCAATTTTTTCATCAAATTTTACACGTTTTTCGGAAAAACAGCATTCAAATTTGATTAGATTATAATTATCTTTTCATTTCTTTAAAAAAAATTTAACCCTTAGTGGCCTGGGGTCAGAAAAGACCATGGAATATAATATTAATTATGACTACGAGATTGTAAAGCCATTAAATTTATAAAAAAAAATCTCAACTGGATAAAAATAATTATTTTGAGTAACGTGATCCATATGGGGATAATTTTTATACTTTTGGCCAAAAACGCCCCACTAGGAAATTTACAGATACTTGGGATATTTTTACATTATTGCTCATAACTTTTTTATAAATTATTTTAATGGAATGATATAAAGCCTATGTCTATCCTCAAGGACCATTCTAAATACTAAAACAAATCATATGAGATTACCTCCTACAAACAAACAATCATACACACATTACCTCCCAGTATAGAAACGGTAATGACATATCATTATTTTTTGGACTACCAGTAATGGCACCCACTTACCTTCTGTATTATTTTAAAACATATAATAATGAGTTACTGATAATGACTTATTTTTATCATTATTTCAAATAGAAAATAATTTTTTAGATTTTTTTGAAAATTTTTTGAAATCTATTTTTAGCCTCAATATTTTTTAAACACTGGTAAGGATATATGTAACCACATATTTTTTGATTTTTTGTATGTTGGCGAGTAAGATTACTTGTGTGCAGCAGGTCAATTGTGTTTTTATCTATTAAATATTACATGTCGCTATAGCTCAGATGGTAGAGCTGTTGACTGGCAATCTGTAGACCCAGGTTCGATTCCCGCACCAGCAAATTTTATTTAAAAAAAAAAAAAATACAATAAAAAATATTTTTTTTTATATAATTTATTTTTTAGAAAATCTATTTTAGACTCATTATTTTTGTCAGTACTAGTAAGCACATAGTTAACGATATATTTTTTGATTTTTCGTATGCTGGTGTGTAACGACAACTCATTATTTTTCGCGACATCGCCATATAAAGGTAATAAGAAATGTAATAACAAAAGTAACTAGTTACCATTACCAAGTATGTAGTTACATAACCACATATCTGGTAATGATTTTCTACACTGGGCTCTTTATTATATTAGTATAGATGAACTGATATCATTATTCGGCCTTGCAACAATTGTTTTTATCTATCGCTGTTCAATCAGACACAAAAAAGAACGAATTGAACGAACTAGGTCACTTACTCGAATTGAGAATAATGAGTGAGTCAGCAAAGAACCTGTTCGGTTTCAACAAAAACATTTGTTGATTTTTAACAAACAAATTTGATAGAAAAAATTTTGGAAACTTGTCATATCAACATAATATTTAATTGATTCAATTAAAAATGTTGTTGAAATGGAAACTGAATTCAAACAATTATTTTTGTCACTTAAAATTTGATGATATTTTTATCTGTGTACACTGAGAGAATTATCCTTCATGATATTAATGATATAATTACATAGAATTTTTTTGGTAGAAACAATGAAGAATTTCATTATGTATATAATATTTAATTAATATTATGAAATTCTTCATAACGTTTCTTTCATAAAATTTCATACTTTCATAAAAAAAATTCATTGAATTTCATAAATTAAATCTCCATAAATTTAATGAAAATGTTCTTTATATATATGAAATTGTTCAATAGTATTTACTTTTTTTTAAATTTTTTTATAAAATATAGTCATCTCCTGAGAGAATAATCTTATATAATTTTTATTTTTTTTTAATTAATTTTTTATTATTAGTTTTGGACTATGAAATTTTTTTATAAATCATATTAATTTTTTCGAAACTTTTTTTATGAAAGTTTTTAACTTAATGAATTCTTTCTTTAGATATATTTTGTACATCCGTAAAATATGCTACGATTTTATTACGCCTTTTGCATTTGCTAAATACTACTTATTTATCCACTCCAGCTTAGCAACGACAACAACCAACTACATATAATAAATAATAGTAAATGAAATTGCTTCATAGATTTTATGAAGCTCTTCATTGGCTGAATGATTTATTCATTGGACGAGTGGCCTATTAATTTTATGAAGAGTTTCATTATTTTATGAACTTTTCATAAACATTGACTTTAATGCAACCTGTTTCATAGATTCTATGAAAAGTTTCAATGGACGAGTTCCAGTAACAATTTTCATTGAAACTATTAAGAAATTCATTACTGAAGTGATGATAATTCTCTCAGTGTATATATTAAAAAAAATTATAGAAAGTAACTTGAAAATTATCTATTTGTGTAATTACATAGCACCTCCTGCTGCTCTTTTCTGTGTGTATAAAATATCCTTAACTGTTCAGCTGTTAAACGTAACTTGAAAATTTAACTTAAAAACCACTAAATTGGCATTAGTGGTTGCAGTAGATACTTCTTGGGAGAGTATCTCAAATATAAAATATTACAAACAGGGATGGAAATGAGTTTTTAAATTTTGTACCAACTACATAAAAAAATTGTACTTTTTCGACCCTCGCGGTACTAAAATTTTTCATATATAGAAAATTTGTCCGACCAATGCCAAACTTGCAGAAAATATTCTTCTACAAAAATTGTACTGTTCCAGCCTTCACCAATTTTTTTGATATAAAAAGTATGTACGATCGAGGTCAAGCTTGCAGGAAATACTATTCTATACGACACAAAGACCTGCTAACTTTTTTTAACCCTTTCGCCCCTACTGGGATTATATATCCCATCAATTTGTTTACATCATAATTTTATTGGGACATACTCTCCCACAGGAAAACCTTATTTGAATTATATTTATTGCTCTATAAAAATCAGGATAGTGTGTCCAAACCGGTTTTTTGTTCATATTTCGGTTTTTTTGCAAACCGGTTAACCGAAAATCTTAAATCTTGTTTAACCGAAAAACGGTTTATTTTCAACGGTTAACATTTTTTTCTTGTATTATTTTTGGCTTAAAATTCCTTCAAAAATTAAGAAAAATAAGTGGCGAATTGCTAATAAATATTGGTTTATACAAATTTCAACCCAAAATCTTACGGATGTCAAAATTAGATGGGGTTTCTAGAAGACGTTCGTTGTCACACGAATGAGTGACTACATGTATTGTATTGCATGTATTTTGTTATTGTATTTTCGTTCATGTGAAGCAAAACGTCATCAAGAAACACCAACTTAATTTTATTAATTATTAAATGATGTCATTTTTATATGAAAATAAGAAAACTTATGTTTTTATCGACCAATTATCACGTTAAATGATTAAAGAAGAGTATTATAAATTAGACATTTTACGGTTTTTTGGATTTTTTCATGTTTCTTAAAAAGAAATATTGTCTATTAAATAAAAGGTAGAGTGAAGTACTAGAAATATAAAAAGTTTTTCTATAAAAAAAATCCAACAGCATTCAAACTTATTTTTACTTCCTAAATTTCAACTTCGGCCGACAAGATTAGTACCGGAAGTTTCATAATTTTGTCCACCCAAATCATATATAAGAATTTCATCGAAATCTACCGAAACTCCCAAACCTTGTTAACTCTAAAAATATATATATATATATATATATATCTAAAAATATAAAATATTGCTCCTGGCGTTTTATAAACTATATTTTTCATTTTTTTATTTTAATTTTTGGTGTTTTTTACTGTTTTTTTATTTTTAGTCGGTTAACCGTTTGTGAAAAACCCGGTTTTTCAAAAGAGTCCATTTTCGGTTAACCGACAAACCGGTTTAAAAAAATCGGTTTTTTGAAAACACTAGGTCAGGATCCATTACTTTTCATGTATCCCAAATATCTTATATATTTGCCTTATAATCTTGACGAGCTGATTAGGGGAAAATAATAATACATTTTTTTTGCAACATGGACCCAAAAGTTGTCAGTTACAAGTTTTTGTTAGGATGATTTTAGTATTAGTAAACGTCTGCAATTCGAATATTTGTTGACAGCTTTAAAGTACAACAAGTTCATTTATTACAAAAATTTTAAATTGTAAATTTTGGAAATTGTACCAAATGGATCGCAGTAGTACCACGGTACGAACGGATGTCAAAATGTACCAAAAAAAGTACAATTGTACCATGTTTTCCATCCCTGATTACAAATGTGCTATATTTACAATTCTTTATTAGTTTTGTCATTCTGTTCTTTAGCACACATTCTCATGTTTTTTTTATTATGATTTATAATCTTTTCTGCTCTTTGACAAATTTCAAGACTATATTACTCAAATATACCTAAAGCTACCCACACACTAGGGAACGTGGTTGGGGGAACAAAAAATATCAAAAAATTTTGTAAACACGAAATGCACGCTATCAACACGCCCACACACACAAACGCACTCACACATTCACAAAAAATGCTCTCTTTTTTTAAGAATGTTCCCTAGTGTGTGGGCAGCTTAAAACGTAACTTTTCTGAAATTCCAAAAATATAACGAAAATAGAACTGTTTTAGAAAAAATATAAAATTCTGAAATATGTTCTCTAAACCACAACCGTACCATTCGATTCACAACAAATTCGGATGTAAGCACAAATATATTTTTTCGGTAAATAAAAGGCAAACAATGGTAGCATTCGGCAGAGAAACCTTAAAATGATACCGGTGACTTGTAGCGCTTTGTTTTACTTACTCTGCTGAACGATGTTTTCTTTGTTTTGTTTTTAAATACATTTTTTCTATATTTTCCTCTGATTTTATAAATTTTTTGTTTTTGAATTATATTTGTATGTTTTTATTTGTCAATCATACAAAACAAAAATTTTTTAAAATCAACAACAACAAATGTATCACTATTTGATCAAAAGTAGCAAACATTTTTTATGCTACCAAAATATGACAGCGCTCAGAATGAGCGGTTAGTGATCAGGTCGTTCAGCAGATAGTTGCGCAACTGTTGTAGAACTGTAGACTGTCAAATTGTATCTGCCGAACGCACCCAATGTTCAGTAGTTGTTTTTTTTTAGTACTGCTACTGCACTCTCCATACGGAAACAATTCACATTTACATTCGAGTAAAGGGCGGATTATGGGATCGTAAACGTAAATGTGATGTAACTGTACCGTGCCGTAACTAAAAAGTACACATACCGTAAACGACATTACTATTTAGCATCTATTTCATGTGGATTTATATTTTATTTTAAATTTTTACATTTATTTGTAAATTTTTATTTCTTATTTGTTGTTTTAATCCATTTTCTTTATTCATTTTATATTTTTCCGACTAAAATCATTCAGCTGTTTCGATGACGGATAGAAAATTCTGATTTCAACAGAATGATCCGGTAAGTACGTTTACATTTACGCGTTGTAACCATTTGTATACACTTCTTCTTGTGGTTTCAAAACAGCTTATTCTTTACAGTTACGTTTACAGTTGGGTAACTCACCCTTAAAACAGGCTTTCCACTTTGCTTTGAATGAAACAATAAAAATCTCGTGTTTTATTGTTTATTGAAAATTAGGTATTCGTATTCTTGTACAACTGAGATCGAAAAAACCCAAATCATGTTTTCGCCAATAACTTTGTTTATTAAATATCCCAGCAAAATAAGAGATGACAAAGAAGTAGAAAAAGCACTACAATTAGTTATTTAAATGTACTTATTTTCTTAATCAGAAACCCTAATGATTTTAACATTGAGTTGTCATAGGAAAGGAATACTCACATTTCAAAATTCTTTCAGTACTTTTTGAACGAGTGCAGAGGAAACTGTTTTTTATCAATTAAAAGTTAAAAAAAAATTTCCTAACAGTAAAAAATTATATTTTTTTATTTCACTAAATTTTTTATTGCCGCCCGGTATCGAACTTGCGACCTCACGATATAATAAAATAGCTCTCTACTGCTGAGCTATTCTTACATATGAAAGTTGGCTGGCATGAAATCACCACTTTGTTGTTGCGAGATATAGCTCTTTATTATCTTCAATGAAAGTACTTATTAAACAAGTGCGAAAGGTGCACTCCAACGCAGTATTGTTTTTAGTGCTATTATCACAGGTGCATAAAAATCAAAAACAAAAAGTATTGAATTTCAACAAAAAATAAATAAATAACAGGCCGAAGATACGTATTCTGTCTTGCTGGCCTTATCGAATTCTTTCAAAATTTTTTATTGTTTGTAATTTACTTGTGAAAATTGTATCATCTTTCTTTAACTTTAAAAATAATTTAAGCAGAAAGTGATATTAATTTATGATCTAAAATCGAACTAAAAACATTAATTTAAAAATAAAAATTAAAAAAAAATAACAAAAAAATATTGGTCCCACCGGGAATCGAACCCACTATAATCTGTTTGGAAATTAACTGTTTCAAAATCACTTTTAGAGCAATTATGCTTTAGAAATCATACTTAACCTTTTTGACCCCATATTTGCCTACAAGTAACTTCGTTGTTATGTGCCTATAACTCCCGTTTTATTTATTTTTTTTTTCTAATCAATTTTTTCACTCAGTTTCATTGCAGTTCTACAATACCTGTGTATAATTTCATATAGCAGTCTTTGATAGTGTTCATTTGTGACATAGATTTGTGAGCTATTTTTCGTAGTGTCAACACACATTTTTTCTCACAGCTAAATTTAAGGAAAAATAAAATTTTTGTTTAAATAGTCTCAAAAATTGTGTGATGAATAAAATTCAAAAAATCAAAAATTTTTATGTAGAGTTTAGTAATAGAAAAAATACAAAATTAAAATTTTTAAAAAATCTTAACCCGTTCGAGACCGGCAGCATATTAATTTTTGAACTTTAATTCCAAATATCTCCGCTAGGGGGTGCTGAAAAGTCATAAAAGTAATAAAAAAATATTTCTTTGGCAAAGATCTACATTTACAAGAAGTTTGGTCGGAAAATACCCAGCCATTTAAAGTTGGGGTCGAAAGGGTTAAGTAATTTTTTGTTGGTCAGAATTACTTTTAAAAAGCTATAAAAATATACCAACGGATACTTTAGAAGCAATGAAAAAAGTGATTTTTTTTTGAGTGCGCTGAAATTTAGTATTACCTGAGCAATTATTAAATATCAGTTTAGTATCAGCTGATCCAATATTTTAAACTCAAAAACTGCTCAAAATAAGGAAAAAACAAGCGCGGAATATATTTAAATAATAAAATTTGAGATATCCGTTTGTTTTTTTTTTGCTTTGTTGTTTGTTATTATTTAAATTTAAATAAAAAAATAATTTAAATATAATTTATTTCCCTAAAATTTAAGGGGGTAATTTTCTAAAACACTTTGATGAAGTGTTGCGTTATTTCTATAGAAATTGTTTTCGTTACAAAAACAATTTACATTGAAAGTTCCCTCACTTCACCCAAGTGTTTTACGAAATTAGGTACTAAGACTAAAAATTGCGTTTTTTTATTCTTTCGTAAAATATTCGTAAAATATAAAAATATCTCGACTTCCACATTAGTTTCAAATCTAAATAATAAAAAGGAAAACAAATTATGGCTTTTATATTATAAAAACCTTTATCTTAAAAAAGGGAAAGGGAACACAAAAAAATTACGCAAACTACTGAAAAAAATGTTTGTCCTTGTATTTCACATAATCAATATTAAAAAGCATTTTGTTTATATATTCACTTTTTATCTTTAAATTTTAATATTTTATTTTGTCTATAATTTAAATCAAATTTTATCTTATTGTCTTATATTTTTTTGCAAATGCAATCTTTTACCATCCTTTTGTTTTACGAATGAAATACAGATACAAAAATCTTTTACGGTTTATTATACGTCTTATAAGATTTGTATTTAAAGGCTAAAGGCTCAATTAGACGTGCCATATCGCCATAGCCGTAACCATAACGCCATAGCAGAAAACCAAAATTCAATTGGTATCTACGGTTACGGTTATGGCGTTATGGCATGTCAGCAATAACCGAATACATTGTAGCCCATAACATTGGTTTGAACAGCTGTTTTATATGGTTATGGTTATGGCACGTCTAATTGAACCTTAAGTTACCCAACCGTAAACGTATCTGTAACGAATCAGCTGTTTCGATACCACAAGAAGAAATGTATAGGAATGGTTACTAACACGTAAATGTAAACGTACTTGCCGGATCATTCTGTTGAAATCAGAATTTTCTATCCGGCATCGAGACAGCTGAATGATTTTAGTCGGAAAAAATATGAAATGAATAAAGAAAATAGATTCAAACAACAAATAAGGAATAAAAATTAACAAATAAATGGAAAAATTTAGAATAAAATAAAAACTACATGAAATAGATGCTAAATAGTAATGTTGTTTACGGTAATCTATAAGTGTACTTTTTAGCTACGGCACGGTACAGTTACATCACATTTACGTTTACGGTCCCATAATCCGCCATTAAGTATCATTTTCTTTGTCCGTACTACATCTAATGTCTAATCTGCGACATCTCTGTCTTGTCTGTCTGGTTGTTGCCCGCACTATAAATGAGTTTATGAGCACAATTTTGGTAGCGAAATAAATAAGTAAACCATTAGTTGAAAATTAGTTTAGTGCCTAAAAAAATATAACTAAAACTCTTGCTGAAACTATAATTACAGTAAAAAAAGCAGGGGTATGGCATCACCAAAAAAATAAGTTATAACAAAATCGTTATCATTAGATGGCACTTTGTTAAAGAAATTACAATTTTCTTTTTTTATTTAAATTTAAATAATAACAAAAAATATAACTAAAACTTTTGCTGAAACTATAATTACAGTAAAAAAAGCAGGGGTATGGCATCACCAAAAAAATAAGTTATAACAAAATCGTTATGATTAGATGGCACTTTGTTAAAAAAATTGCAATTTTCTTTTTTTATTTAAATTTAAATAATAACAAAAAACAAAGCAAAAAACAAACGGATATCTCAAATTTTATTATTTGAATATATTCCGCGATTGTTTTTTTTCTTATTTTGAACAGTTTTCAGCAGTTTCTAAGTTTTTAAATATAGGCTCAGCTGATACTAAAGTAATACTAAATAATTGCTCAGGTAATACTAAATTCAGCGCCCTCTACCGGTGTGTAGTATAAGTTTTGATTTCCTATCTCTATAATTAATAGTCTCTGAAAAAAATATACCTGATATATAATACGTTTTCCTAATTTGTCTACTAACTTATTTTTTTGAGTGTACAGGAACGAAGCATAAATATTGGAACTAATATCATTACAGTTTCCGACATATGATTCCACGACTATTGAAATGACGTTAAAATTTGACTGAAGTATAGTTACAAAATTGACCCTAACATTTTAACTACACACGATACAAAATTAATGTTGGTCTTATTTTTCAGGTAAGAGTGTACTCTTTAAATCGATATGCTTAACGTTTTTTTTTTCATGTAAAGATAAAAGGTAATTTTTGGCGGTCTTGAAATCAAATACACACATCACAAAATGCACATTTCTTTAAATTCTTATAAAATTATATGTTTATTTCTGAACCCCCTTCTACATTTTTAGGAAATTTCAAGGTGGTATCTTGATTCGTTTCTCAGTTCTAGCCAATAACGTGGTCCTAAGTGTGGCTTTTCTTTGTCAAAATGTCGACTCTCTCAATGCTGAAATCAATTGAAAATAATGTGTCACAACTAACAATTCGAAAATTATATTTTTATTTGTTCGGAAAACCTGAAATTTCATCGTGGTGAATGAAACTGGTTCTAACTCAGAAACGAGTCTTGAAAATTTCCATAACTAAAGAATTGTGTTCAGTAGACCGTACCTAAAAAAGTACCCCGTCGAATCTAAATTATTTTTGCAAGAAGGTTTCGAAGGATTTTTTTTGCTGAATGTAGGCGTCGCCTTTTTAACTTTTCGTTATATCTTTGGCATTCGAACGACAGTCGAATCTTAAAGTATGATACGTCGATGTTTTTCTCTCGAGGAGACCAATGTTTTGACCTCAAGTATACCATTCTAATATTTACCCACCAGATCTCTGTTGCTACAAACCTATTGTACGACCCTAAGAAAGTTTTATTATTTTTTTCCGAACGTAGGGGTCGCTTTTTTAAATTTTTTTTCATTGGAGTTGTCCTTTATAGCAAAACACTAGTCTCCTCGAGGCAAAAAATCGATATATCACACTTTAAAATCCGACTGTAAATGCCGAAGCTAAAACGAAAATTTAAAAAGGCGGCAAAAAACGAATTTTTTTTAAATTGCCTTGCAAAAATACTTTATATTTGAAGGTGTACCGCGCACTTTTTTTACCTGTAAGGTGGTACGTTCAACTGTTCATTAATAAATATATATGTATATTTTTAAGAATTTTAGAGAGTTCACATTTTGAGATATGGGCATTTTCACTCAAGACCCCAAAGAATGACGATTTCTTGGAAAATAATCGATATGTTTAAGGGGTACATTCTTATTTAAAAAGGAAGACCAACATTAATTGTTTTCTTGTGTAGTTAAAAATTTATAGGCAGATTTATGACACCACTTTATCCGCATTTTAATGTTTTTTTTAAATTTTCATGACGTCATATTTCGGAATCGGAGATGGAAAATTCGAATGGTGTGTTTAATTTATATGATTTCACCCATATGTACTGGCCAACATTTCGTAGCTGCCAGAAAACGATTTTAATGTTACTCATGCCAGACGAAATGTGGAAGTGCAAGCAATTTGCAGTTGTGGCAAATAATACAGTTTGTGAGTTCTGGTTCAGTTCAGGTAACTCGAAGATATATTGTATATTAGAGCGTTTACAGAAGAGGCTGCTGCCATTCTTGAAACAGAACAACGGCTAAACATACATACTCAGATTTGTCACTATAGGAAAACTACTCTGGAGTGGTATTCAAGAATTAATGTACTTTTTCTATCCAGGGAGGCAAACCCACCAATAGGTATCCAAGGATATAACAGATTTTAAAAGCAGGTGGACTGATTTTCTTCAAATCTTTAATGGGAGGTAATGAATTTACATAAAATTATAATAAATTACAACTTATTTTTAAAATTTTAAATTAGATGGTTGAATTTTTATTTAACTTTATGAGTACCGGTTTTTTTTTGTCTCAATCCTTAGTATTGTTTCTTTACACATTCTGCTTTTGTGTTTAGCTAATTTTGTTGTTATTCAACACTGTTGCCATTTTAGCTATTTTTTCGTCAAATCTAGCGATATTTCAACTCGTTTAGCGGGATAAAATATGATTTAGCTATTAGCGGGAAAACTAGCGATTTTTTTTAAAGACAGTCTTGGTGTTTTCTTAGCTTTTTTTACAATTTATTTCCTTGACAGTATTTTTGAATCATTATTATTTAGCGATTTATCGCTAAATTTTTATGGAGTACTTAAAAGTTAGAAAAATTTAGTGATGTATCGACAATTATTTTAGAAATTTTTAAAAAGTTCGAAAAATATAGCTATTTTTGGGAAATTTTTCAACAGAACCCGAAAAGTTCGTGAAATTTAGCGATTTATCGCTAAATTTTTTAAGTTTTTTATAATTTAGCTATTTTATAGTGATTTTTTAGTTTGATTTAGTGATATTTTTAGGAAAAAAGTTGGCAACAGTGTTATTCAATATGATGAGAATTTAGTTCACCTCTTTTTGTATGTTTTCATTTCGTTATTGTACATGAATGTTTCTTGTTTTCTACCTTATCCATTCATCCTACCCCACTTGTTGGTTGGTATTATTATCAGCAATATCGTCATCATTGTGCATCAACAAAAACATCATACTGACAGTGTCGAGAATAGAAATAGCATACTTTTTTAATATATATTTAGCAAAAACGTGTGTCTAGGATGGGCTATTCTGACCACGTTATCAGACTTGCAGGGTTAAAATGTGCCAAGTTTGCATGCAAAGGATACCCAAACTAAAAAAAATCAAATAACAAAAAGATGAATAAGTTTTCACGAACGCAACTAATTTCATTAATACCCAACAAAAAAAGAGATGCCGAAGCACTAGAAAAAGCACTACAATTGATGATCTAGATGTACTTCTTTTTTAACATAAACACTAATGATTTTAACATTGAGATGTTATAGGAAAGGAGTATTTCCACTTCAACATTTTTCCGTACCTTTTGAACGAGGGAAAAGGAAAATCTTTCTCACCAATTAAAAGTTCTAAAAAATTCTTCGCAAAAAATTATTATATTTTTTATTTTACAAAAGTTTTTTCGTTGCCTTCTCACGCTAAAAAAACTTATGTAACAAATTTCGTGCAAATGCATATATTCAGTATTGCGACCTGTACACAGAAAAAAAGTAGGCCCCAACAATGAAATTTGTAAAACCAAACACTTTTTTTAACTGAAATTTTATTTGAAATTTTATTTTAATTGAAAGGTTTTTAAATTGATAATTTCGTATATAAATTTGTTTAAAAATAAAAATTCAAAGTTACTAAACAATAACGAATATTAAGTAAATGAAAAACAACACTTTACTATAAAAAATAAACAATGCCCTGTTGGCTGTCCGTCTCCAATATACACAAATTGCCTGCACTTGTACGTACAAACCATACGTCAATGTGGCAATATTTGTGAAAAGGTGACACGGAGGAAATAAAAAGATAAACAGAGAAAATCTGAAGTAGAATGTTTGTATATGTCTGTTTGATCACTTCTGAAATTATTCATATAGAGACAATCTGACAATAAAAATATAAACAATAATACAATTTAATGGAAGATCACTGATGAAGCCTGTCCATAAAAAGGCAGAAACTAGATCTAGTCTGATTTGCAAATTTAATGTGTTTATAACTTTTGAGGAGGGTTTATTCTTCTTCTTAACCTCAAACCTACTAAATTAGAATTAATAAAAATACATATTAATGACAATATTAATTGTATTTGGTCTATAAGACGCGTTTGAAAAAACAACACTTTACTATAATGTTCTTTTAGTTTGACTCGACATCATAAATTAATATCACTTTCTGTTTAAATTATTTTTCAAACCAAAGAAAGATGATACAATTTTTACAAGTAAAGTACAAAGAATAAAAATATATTTGAAAGGATTCGATAAGACCAGCAATACAGAATACGTATTTTCGGCTTTCGCAACAAAACCATCATCAGTGTATTTTGTCTTGAGTGGGTTAATATTTAATGATTGTCTACTTATGTGACCTTATGTTAATTTATGATCTAGAGTCAAACTTAAAGAACATTCATTTACTTAAAAATAAGAGATCACCTAAATATTCCCCCATTCATCTTAAACACATTGACATGGTGCAAAAATATAATTTAAATAATATACATTTAAATTTATCGGTTCGTTGTAATTCAAAAATCTGTGGTTATCATACACAGAGTTGAATAGAATCAGCTGAGATATCTTAAGAATTAAGGTTCAAAGCAAAATAGAGTAATAATAACAAAGGATAAAAATAGCATTGTTAAATTTCATTGATATTAGTCTAAGTTGAGTTGTTGATAAGAAATTCGATTTTCTTTCAACGGTCACATAAGTAGACAATCATTAAATATTAACCCACTCAAGACAAAATACACTGATGATGGCTTTGTAGCGAAAGCCGAAAATACGTATTCTGTATTGCTGGTCTTATCGAATTCTTTCAAATATATTTTTATTCTTTGTAATTTACTTGTAAAAATTGTATCATCTTTCTTTGATTTGAAAAATAATTTAAACAGAAAGTGATATTAATTTATGATCTAGATTCAAACTAAAAGAACATTCATTTACTTAAAAATAAGAGATCAACTAAATATTCCCCCATTCAATAACGAATATTTTTTAGATTTACAAAAAATTGCATTGTTGGTGCCTTTTTGAAAAGTTTTTTTCTTTTTCGTGTTTACAAAAGAAAGAGAAAGATGTTAAATAATTTAAATAGAAATTTGTAAATTCTTTCTGTGTAGTTTGATTACAAGGGTATTTCATTTCAGCGGTATGAGGAAGTTGTTTAATAACACTGCATGACAAAATCTTGACTTTTAAAAATTAATAGAGCTCTGACCATCAATTCTATATATTTTGGACATGCTGATTACAATGGCGTACTTTATTTTTCGATCAATGGTACAGATTTTTCGCAAATGTCTTTAAAGTTAGGCGGTTGTCAATTCAGTTTTTTATATGAACATGACAACACTCACAGTACGGATAAAATGTTTTTGCCTCTTCTTGTATTAACAAAGAAGTAGGGAAAAAATAAAATTTGTATTTAATTTATACCGATAGTATGAAATACAAAAACAAAAAACTTTCATAATATTTATATTGTTGGCTATGCTTTGGAGAAGACTTCGAAAACTTATTTTATTGTTTGCTCCATTCCCATTTTGTTAATGTAGCAGACTACATTTAATATGACATTTTGATGCTTCAAATTGCATTGCACTACTTCCACCACTTTCTAAAGAAAACTGATAAAGGGGACCTGGAAAATCCCCGAAACGATCGTCTTTTCATTCCTAAAAAGTGTAGAGGTTTTTGAAAGCAAAAACTCTGTGAAGTATTTATCAGGAGAGTATCCTGATGAAGAAAAATAGCAGTTTTTGAAAAAGTTTTTCAAATTCAATTAATATGAATTTTTTGTGTTAAAATGTAAGCACAGGGCCAGTGGCCATATTTACGATATAAATTCGATGTGCTAATCTTGATATTTAAACCACTAATTAGCGTTTTATATAGGTTTTTATGGTTTTTTGCTATTTCAGCGACTTTAGTCGCCGAATGTACAATCGACCTCAATAATCGTAATGCCTTAATAAGGAAGTATTTAAAAGAAAAATATTTCAATAAAAAATGTATTTATCGAATTTTTTTCGAAAATTATGAAAGGTGTTATTCTGTAAATTTCCTAGTGGGTCGTTTTTGGTCAGAAGTGTAAAAATTCACAATATATGGATCATGTTACGTAAAATAATTATTTTTATCCAGTTGAGATTTTTTTTTTGTCAAATTTAAAGGCTTTACAATCTCGTAGTCATAATTAATATTAAGTTTCATGGGTCTTTTCTGACCGCAGGCCACTAAGGGTTAACGATTTTTTAAACAAATATAAAGATAATAATAGTCTTACCAAGTTTATGTGATACTTTTCCGAAAACTATGTAAACTTTGATGAAAATATTAAAATTTTGTAAAAATTTTGACAAAATGAGCAATTTTTGTTAAATGTCCGGGAAAGCAGTCGCTCCAAGTACAAACTCGAATTATCATTTTTCCAATTTATTTTTTCTTTAATATCAGCTATTATGTGGTACAAATAGCAATCGACATCTCCAAATTAGGCATTTTAGAAAATCTTTAAAATTAATTTAAAAAAAAACACGTCTTTGCATTTTAATCAAATTCTTGGGTCCCCGATAAAAAAAAACATTATATATAGCATATGTAGTCATATCTTATTTGATATAGATCGACATTTAATCTTATCCAAGTTCATCTCAAATTTGGGGTATCCAGTAATATCCAATAAGATCCCACAAATATATTACAGAATTAAATTAGATCCAAATATATCTCAAAATTGGGAGATCCAACAATATCCAATAATATAAAATTGAGATCCTAATAGATCCCAAAATATCCCATGGGATTAGTTTACATCCAATTAGATACAAATGGATAGGCTAATTTTGGCAGATCGAATTGGATAATTTGAGAACAAAATTTATCCTATGATATATTTCGGATTATTTAAATTTTAATAAAATTTTAAAAATAACACAAAAAATAAAAAAAAATAATTTTTATTAAAAAAATATTTATTTCATAAAAAAAAACTCCGTCGGCAAGATTCGAACCCAAATTTCTGGAGTTGTAGTCGGTCACTTAACTCACTCAGCCACATACTGCTATACAAAATGACTAACTATATGAGACAACATTGTTCGTGTCATTGCTTTATATATAGTTATATAGATTTATATATATACATGACTTAGAAAAAATAAATTAATAATATTATTGCAAAAAAAAAACAAAAATTAAAAATCTTAAATATTTTTCACTCACGGAATTTTTTTTTGGCAAAGAAGATAAAAAAATGTTTGTTGGAGGGTCTAGGCCATGATTTATATGGGTCAAAAGTCTAAATATCAACAGCCTGTATTTGCGAAATTAATAATGGGATAAGAACAATATACATGTTGTTGAAAAGGTAATATAGATGTCTTTTTCATTAAAAGTGTTGTATTAAAAGAAAGAGTAAAAAAATAAGATTATTGCCAAAATTTTATGTAAAAATATTACAAAAAAAAACATTTTGCTCTGGAAGAACTCAAACTCAGAACTTTAACGAAATTATTATACATTACGATATCTATGTAATTATATATTTAAATACTATTAATTGAAAACATAATTTGCAGATGCTGTTCACAAAAAATGGTATTATTATTTTAAGATCTATTAAAAAATATTTATAAGTAAATCAAATTGAGTTAAAAAAAGTAAAAAAAAATTTTTTTTTGTGCCCGAGAGGGGATTCGATAATAGGACCTCAGTCACATATATAATTATGTTTGGGGTTATATATAACGATATATAAATACATATTAAAATATTATTAATCCCAAGTTGCGGTAAACATAACTTTCAGGTGCTATTGGCAGAAAATGGGTTAATTATACCCTACACCACTATGTGGTCAGGGTATTATAGGTTTGTGCTGATGTTTGTAACACCAAAAAATATTGGTCGTAGACCCACCTTATAGTATACCGATCGGCTCAGAATTTTTATACCCTACACCACTATGTGGTCAGGGTATTATAAGTTTGTGCTGATGTTTGTAACACCAAAAAATATTGGTCGTAGACCCACCTTATAGTATACCGATCGGTTCAGAATTTTTTTATATTTCGATTTAACGATGTCCGTCTGTCCGTCCGTCCGTCTGTCTGTCTGTCCATGCAATCTTGTGCGCACTCTACAGGTCGCAAATATTAAGATATTTTGATGAACTTTGGTACGCAGACCTATGTTGGCCCAAGGACGAACAAGTTTGATTTTGGTGAACATAGGTCCATGTTTAGACCTAGTGCCCATATAAGAGTCCTACCAAAATTATATTGTTTATACGCTGCAGGTCGTAAATATTAAGATATTTTGATGAAATTTGGTACACAGACCTACATTGGCCCAATAACGCAGCTTATAGATTTTGGTGAACATCGGTCCATGTTTAGACCTAGTGCCCATATAAGGGTCCTACCAAAATTATACTGTTTATACGCTGCAGGTCGTAAATATTAAGATATTTTGATAAAATTTGGTACACAGACCTATATTGGCCCAATAACGCAGCCTATTGATTTTGATGAACATCGGTCCATGTTTAGACCTAGTGCCCATATAAGGGTCCTACCAAAATTATACTGTTTATACGCTGCAGGTCGCAAATATTAAGATATTTTGATGAAATTTGGTACACAGACCTATGTTGGCCCAATAACGCAGCCTATTGATTTTGGTGAACATCGGTCCATGTTTAGACCTAGTGCCCATATAAGGGTCCCACCAAAATTATATTGTTTATACGCTGCAGGTCGCAAATATTAAGATAATTTGATGAAATTTGGTACATAGACCTATGTTGGCCCAAGGACGAAGCCTATTGATTTTGGTGAACATCGGTCCATGTTTGCAACTAGTGCCCATATAAGGGTCCCCCCAAAATTGGCTTGGTTACAAACTGCAGGTCGCAAATATTAAGATATTTTAATGAAATTTGGTGCGCTGACTCACATTATAGAAAATTTTGACACAAGCCCCATTTTAATCCATTCGAATTTCGGATCCAAACAATACACCAGACTGGTGTAGGGTATTGTATAGTCGGCATGCCCGACTTTAACCTTTTTACTCGTTTTTTATTTCGATTTAACGATGTCCGTCTGTCCGTCCGTCCGTCCGTCTGTCTGTCTGTCCATGCAATCTTGTGCGCACTCTACAGGTCGCAAATATTAAGATATTTTGATGAAATTTGGTACGCAGACCTATGTTGGCCCAAGGACGAACAAGTTTGATTTTGGTGAACATCGGTCCATGTTTAGACCTAGTGCCCACCAAAATTATATTGTTTATACGCTGCAGGTCGTAAATATTACGATATTTTGATGAAATTTAGTACACAGACCTATATTGGCCCAATAACGCAGCCTATTGATTTTGGTGAACATCGGTCCATGTTTAGAACTAGTGCCCATATAAGGGTCCTACCAAAATTATACTGTTTATACGCTGCAGGTCGCAAATATTAAGATATTTTGATGAAATTTGGTACACAGACCTATGTTGGCCCAATAACGCAGCCTATTGATTTTGGTGAACATCGGTCCATGTTTAGAACTAGTGCCCATATAAGGGTCCACCCAAAATTGGCTTGGTTACAAACTGCAGGTCGCAGATATTAAGATATTTTAATGAAATTTGGTGCGCTGACTCACATTATAGAAAATTTTGACACAAGCCCCAGTTTAACCCATTCGAATTTCGGATCCAAACAATACACCAGACCGGTGTAGGGTATTGTATAGTCGGCTTGCCCGACTTTAACCTTTTTACTCGTTTTTTTAAGATCTGTAAAATAAATATTTACAAATAAATTAAATCATACAACAAAAAAATTTTTATAAGAGGGCATCTATCATTATATCTTAAAATATATGGCTTATATGTAGGGTTTGGGGTTCGGGAATTCCCGGGAAATCCCGAGAAAAGATTGCCGGTAATTTTAAAAATATTAAATTTTTTAAATTGTTTTGTTTCGAATATGATTTTTTAATTTTAGTCATAAAAAACATTGTAAATACCAAAAAAAAAATGTCATTGTCAAAATCTTTTAAAAGGGAATTCATTTATTTGACACACAAATAAAATCTTTGCCAAGTAATTAGGAGCATTTCAACTAATAAAGATTTTTCGCATAACTTATTCAAAATTTAAGTAGTTAAACCTAAAAACTTGGTAAAATGTTTAAAAGAAATATGAAAAAATAGCTTTGTTTCTTACAAATAATCGCCCTTACTATATAAATTTTTCAAATGTATAATTTAGGTAAAATCGACTTTAGTTAAAATATTGGGTGGCAGTATACCTTGACTTGGTTTATTTTTGGAGCATTCTGATTGGTTAATTTATTTTCAACCAATCAAAATATTTGAAAATATAAATATTTCTTTAAGGTTTTCATACACAAAATGAACAAAACCGTTTGATTAAAATTAAAGTCGACCTTAAATTTAAAACACTCCTTTATATGAATGGTCAATAATTTTATAAGTAACGTTTTAATTAATAAATGTGAAAAGAAAAGACTAATGGTTAACGGTGGTATCTAAATTTGGTTATCCGACATCTAAATTTAGTTCACAAAAAAAAAAAAAATTGATGGTCATGCAACAAGAAGAAAACAACAACAAGAATAACTTTTCAGCTTAAATTAGCAAAGTACCCGAGGAAAAAAGTGTAAGCTGAATAGGCATTAAAGGTTTTATGGTAGGGCAAACATTTCCTGAAATGGTATCCAAATTAGCCGCAGTCAATCCGCACCATAACTAGATCTTCGTTTATTCGAGAAAGTTTTTATAATAAAAACCTGGCATTGCAAAAAAGTGAAACCGATGTAAAGAACATTATATTAAATTACTACAATCATGTAAAAGATATCATGATAAAAGAAATATCGAGCAATATTTCTAACAATAGGAGATTTACTATATTCTTAGATGAATGGACAAGAATATCACAAAAGAGATATTTGAACATATGTATAAACGGAAATAATTAATTTTATAATCTGGGGTTGGTTTATATATCAGGAAGATGTAATGCTGATGAAATAAGAAGAATTGTAGAAATAAGACTAGAAGAGTTTTTTATTTATTTTATTTACTTTGAATTATCACTACACAGACTACATTTGTACTGAAATAGTGCTTTTTTTAACAAAAATTACTTATATAGGTGGTTTTCATTAACAATTTTGTTCAAAAATATTTCCCGGGATTCCCGGGAATCAAATTTTTTCTTCCCGTTTCCCGGGAAATAAAAAAGTCCGGGAAATCCCAAACCCTACTTATATGCCACCATATGTGATCATATATTATGTTATATATGACCATTTATTATTACATATGACAATAGATCTGTCATATCTCATTATGTATAGCATATATGGTTGGTATCTAATTTTATAAAAGACAATATATAAAAATATATGGTTATATAAGGTACAACATAAGAAACATATAATTATATATATAATATATGTTGTCATATGTTATAAGATAAAACAAGATATTACTATATATGACTATATATGAATTTTTTTGATCGCGTCATTTTGGATTCCAGGCTAAAGTGGGATAATGATATCCGATGAAGTCAAAATTCCATATCTGAATCATTTTGACTATACTAAATTAAAAAATGAAATAAAAAATAATTTTTTTCTAAATTTCAAATTTTGGGAATTTTTAATAATAATTTTTTCCAAAATGGTCCATTTTCCAAATTTCGGCACGGGTTAACGTTTTCCAAAAAAAATATCTTCCATTTGGGATCATTTGCAATAAAACTGGGGGTATTATGACGAATCTGTTTTTAAAGGACCCCTAATATATATTTGTGCACAGCGCATGCTACGGGGACAGTTTTTCGATCTACAGTTTCAATAGCCCTCCAAGGGCCTATCCCGTGACCGGTCAACCGAAGGCATATTACTAAAGAGAATGAATTAATTTTCTAAGTATTTTCTGATCCGTTATTTTCATTGTTGCTTTTAAAAAACTTGACCGACCCCTAAATAAAAAACAAAATTCGCGGCATATTTTTAAAAATATTTTTGTATTTATGTTATAAATATCTATAATTTTTTGGTAAGAAATTTTAGTTTTTGTATTTTTAACTATTTTTTAATGTTAAAGCTGTTTTAATTGAGTAGCTGAGATGCAAAACTCGTTCGTTACACATTAACTAAATTTTGGGAAAAAGCAAAAAACTTGTTGCGGCTAATTAAATTAGCCAAATAATTTGAATGCTTTTAATTCTTATATGTTATGCCATTCTGGATTAAAAACTCAACAGGTGAAAAATCGCAAATCTTCACACAAATCACCAAAAAAATTGTCAGAATCAATTGTCATCTCGTTTTTTAATTTTTGTAACGAACGAGTTTTGCATCTCAGCTACTAAATTTTAACAATTGGTATTTCATTTGACTTTTCTTTTTAACTTAAGGGGAATTTTTGAAATTTTTATTTATATTATCAAAGTTTTTGAGGTAATTTTGTAATTTTTAATTGAATTTTTATTTTAATTATGGCCAACGCAAACAAACAATACTAAAACAATCAATAGTTAGAGAGCCTTGAATAAGCTGACGATATCTGCATTTTATCGCACAATTATAACCATATGGCAGCCAAAATCAAATCCTTCGAAATCGAACCTGCAAAAGCTGGACTAAAAATAAATATAAGGAAGATCAAAGTGTTGCGTTGCAACACATTAAACACCAGTAAATTCCATATACAGGGCGTTGAGCTAGAAGAAGTAAAATCATTTTGCTATCTTGGAAGCATATTAACACATACGGGCGGCTGCAGAGACGATATATCGAAAGGCTAACCAGTCGTTTGGTATGCTACGCACTATATGGAAATCTTCAGCTATTTCGAAATACACTAAAATTAGGATCTTCAATTCTTGCGTCAAGTCAGTGCTTTTATACGCCTGTGAATCTTGGAACACTTCACCATACTACATAAACGCGATCCAAGTGTTCGTTAACCGATGCCTACGAACGACCCTGAAGATATTTTGGCCAAACACGCAACTATGGCGACAATCAGATCGCAGTCCAATCCATATCGAAATCCTTAGCCGCAAATGGTGTTGGATTGGTCACAAGCTGCGAAGGCCTGAAGGTGATATTACTAGAGCTGCTATTGATTGGAACCCTCAGCGCAACACTTGAAGAATTGGACGACCATCGCACACTTGGCGTCGTCAACTCGAGAACGAACGAATAAGCGGTCTAAGCTGGAGATAAATAAAACATCTCTCATCAAACAGAAGCGAATGGACAGAGTTCGTTGTGTTCCTTTGTTGCTAATGGGACCATAGGACATTATATACACAAAAAACGAGTCAACTGCCATTAAATGACCTATCCCATGACCGGTCAATCAGGGGCATATTCAAAACACTTCCAATATATTCGTGTGTGTGTTAATGTTGTTTTCTTTTCCATTTTTTTATTTGCTTGTAGAGTTTGTTTTTTCTTTTTATTTTTTATTTAAACAGAAACGAAAAATATATAACTCCCTGTTTTTATAAAGCGAGCGGAATAATTTCGCCTGAAGAATGTGTGTATTTTGTTATTGGAACAAAAACAAAATACACACATTCTTCTGGAGAAATAATTCCGTTCGCTTTATAAAAAAAAGGGTGTAACTTTACCATCCGCCAGTACCGGTGTTCTGTAACTATGTGAGAAGTTACTCACATAAAAATTGCAACTCTACGATGTGTCTACGATGTGTAAAACAGGGTGAGTCACAAAATTTCAAACTGTAAATTTTTTTACATACCTCTGGCTAAATTTGACGTTATGATACTCACTCTGTTTTAAATATGGAAGAGTTGCAATTTTTATGTGAGAAACTTCTCACATAGTTACAGAACACCGGTACAGGCATCATGTACAACCAGTGTTGCCAAAACTTAATTAGGAAAAAATGCTAGATTTTTGGCATAAAAATGCTAAAAAATGCTAAAAACTAAAAAAATACTATTTTAGTGACTTTTTACAATTATACTGAAAATAAGTCATCTCTAATTACACTGTGAGACAAATGGTAGGGGTCAGTGATCGGGAAGGGTTCAAACTACCGGGGAAAGTTATATCGGTAAAAAAGAAGTTATACGTGTCCCAGCGTTTCGCTGGGTCACCACTAGGAATCGAGATATATCGATTTGACCTTTGGTGGTCTTTTTTATGACATAACTCGAGAACCACTAGTCCGATTTTGCTCAAACAATTTTAAAAAAATTAAAAATTACAATTCCTTTAATCTCTATATATAAAAGAATAACGTGACTGACTGACTGACTGACTGACTGACTGACTCAACATCGCCCAGCCCAAACCGCTGAAGCTAGGAAGTTGAAATTTGGTATGTAGGTTCCTCTTTCGGGGTAGACGTCCACTAAGACGGGATTTTGGAAATTCCTACCGGAACGGGCAAAAAGGGGGAAAGTGTCCCCCTTGACGGCCTGCCAAAACCCCTTTGGCTAGAAAGCTGAAATTTAAGATATGTGTTCCTTGGAGTAGGGGCTAACTTTTCTGGAAAGTACTTTCTAGAATTTTGGACAGGGACGTTGTAAAAATGGGGGAAAAAGGCCCCCCTTGACGGCCTGCCCAAACCGCTGGAGGTAGGAAGTTGAAATTTGGTATAAAAGTTCCTCCACTATCGTAGACATCCGCCACGACGGGAGTTTTGGAAATTTTTACAGGGACGGGCAAAAAGGGGAAAAAGTCTCCCCCTTGAGGGCCTGCTCAAACTGCTGGAGCTATGAAGTTGAAATTTGGTATGTAGATTCCTCGACCGGTGGCAAAAAGGGAGGGGCAAAAAGGGGACAAAAAAAGTACCTTTTTCCAAAAAAGTACCTTTTCCCAAAAAAAGTACCTTTTCCCAAAAAAAGTACCATTTTCCCAAAAAAGTACCTTTTTCCAAAAAAAGTACCTTTTTCAAAAAAAAGTACCTTTTTCCAAAAAAAGTACCTTTTTCCAAAAAAAGTGCCTCTTTCCAAAAAAAGTACCTTTTTCCAAAAAAAGTACCTTTTTCCGAAAAAAGTACCTTTTTCCAAAAAAAAAGTACCTTATTCCAAAAAAAGTACCTCTTTCCAAAAAAAGTACCTTTTTCCAAAAAAAGTACCTTTTTCCAAAAAAAATTCCTTTTTCCAAAAAAAGTACCTTTTTCCAAATAAAGTACCTTTTTCCAAAAAAAGTACCTTTATCCAAAAAAAGTACCTTTTTCCAAAAAAAGTACCTTTTTCCAAAAAAAGTACCTTTTTCCAAAAAAAGTACCTTTTTCCAAAAAAAGTACCTTTTCCAAAAAAAGTACCTTTTTCCAAAAAAAGTACCTTTTTCCGAAAAAAGTACCTTTTTCCAAAAAAAAGTACCTTTTTCCAAAAAAAGTACCTTATTCCAAAAAAAGTACCTTTTTCCAAAAAAAGTACCTTTTTCCAAAAAAAGTACCTTTTTCCAAAAAAAGTACCTTTTTCCAAAAAAAGTACCTTTTCCAAAAAAAGTACCTTTTTCCAAAAAAAGTACCTTTTTCCAAAAAAAAGTACCTTTTTCCAAAAAAAGTACCTTTTTCCAAAAAAAGTACCTTTTTCCAAAAAAAGTATCTTTTTCCAAAAAAAGTACCTTTTTCCAAAAAAAAATCCTTTTTCCAAAAAATGTAACTTTTTCCAAAAAAAGTACCTTTTTTAAAAAAGTACCTTTTTCCAAAAAATGTACCTTTTTCTAAAAAAATGTACCTTTTTAAAAAAAAGTACCGTTTCCCAAAAAACATACATTTTTCCAAAAAAATAACTTTTTCAAAAAAAGTAAATTTTCCAAAAAAAGTACCTTTTCCCAAAAAAAGTACCTTTTTCTAAAAAAATGTTCCTTTTCCCAAAAAACATACATTTTTTCAAAAAAATACCTTTTTCAAAAAAAAGTACCTTTTCTAAAAAAAAGTACCTTTTCCCCAAAAAAAAAGTACCAAAAGAAGTACCTTTTCCAAAAAAGTACCTTTTTCCAAAAAACATACATTTTTCCAAAAAAAAACACCTTTTTAAAAAAAAATACCTTTTCCAAAAAAAGTACAAATAAAGTACTTTGTAAAAACAAAGTATCTTTTTCCAAAAAATTTCGTTTTTCCAAAAAGTACCATTTAAAATAGTATATAATTTCAAAAAAACTACTTTTTTTCCTCCCCCCACGGATATCTCCACTAAAACAAGGTTTCTTGATATTCGGCATAGACGTGCGCTAAGACAGGATTTTTGGAAATTCCAACCGGAACGGGCAAAAAGGGGAAAAGTCTCCCCATAAACAGTCTCACAAATTGGAAAAGTGCCTGCCCAAACCACTGGAGGTAAGAAGTTGAAATTTGGTATAAAGATTCCTCCACTGTAGTAGACATCGACTAAGTTTGTATTTTTGGAATTCCCTACAGGATATCCCAAAAGGAAACTCGGTATGTGAGTTCCTCCTTCTGTGTAGGCGTCCGTTTAGACGGAATTTTTGAAATTCCTATCGGGAGGGGAAATAAGGTAAAAGTCTCCTCCTCACGGCTTGCCCAATCCCTTTTGGCCAACCTAAAATTTTAAATATGTATTCCTTGGAGTAGGACTAACTCACCGGCAACGTAATTTTTCTATTTTGGAACAGGAACATAGTAAAAATGGTGGTTGAAAGGGAAAAATGTCCCCACTAACGGCCTGCCCAAACCGCTTAGGCAATGCAGTTGAAATTTGGTATGAATGTTCCTCATCCATCGCAGATAGCCGCGAAGATGGAATTTTTGTAAATTCCTAAAGGGAGGGGCAAAAAGAAGAAAATCCTCACCTTGGGGGCCGGTAAAAACCCCTTCGGCTAGAAACCTGAAGCTTAAAATGTGGGTCCCTGGAGTGAGGGCTAACTTATTAGAAAGATACTTTTTTGAATTTTGGACAGGGTCGTTATAAAATGGGGGCTCAAAAAGGGAAAGTTGCCCCTTAACGACCTGTCCAAACTGCTGGAACTAGGAAGCCGAAATTCGGTACTTAAGTTCCTCTCAGCCTGCTCAAACTGCTGGAACTAGGAATCTGGAATTCCCTGTCGATGGATTTTCGGAAATTCCTACCGAGAGGGGCACAAATAGTAAAAGTTGGCTAGAAACCTGAAATGTAAAACATATGTTACTTGGAGTATGTGCTCACTTACCGAGAAGGTGCTTTTTGGACAGGGAAATTTGGTATTAAAGTTCCTCCTCTATTGTAGACATCCGCTAAGATGAGATTTTTGGAAATTTCTACAGGTAGGGTCAAAAACAGGAAAAGTCTCCCCCTTAACGGCCTGGCCAAACTGCTGGAACAAGGGATCTTAAATTCGGTATTTGGGTTCCTTCTCCAACGTTGACGTCCCCTAAGATGGTATTTTTGTAAATTCATACCGGGAGAGGTAAAAAGGGAAAAAACTTCCCCCTTGACGGCCAGGCCAAACTGCTGGATATAGAGACCTAAAATTATGTATGTAGTAGGTTCCTCCTCCAACGCTGACGTCCTCTAAGACGGAATTTTTGGAAATTCCTACCGGGAGGGGTAAAAACGGAATAATTCTCCCCCTTGATGGCCTAACCGAACCCTTCGGCTAGAAATCTGTAATATATAATATGTTTTCCTTGTAGTATGGGCTAACTTATCGACAAGGCATTTCTAGGACTTTGGACAGGAACGTGGTAAAAATGGTGGTTCTAAAGGGGAAAATTGCCCCCCCCCCCTTAACGTCTGCGTCTTTAGCTAGAAACCTAAAACTTAAAGAACAAGTGTATATGAAACACTAAAATTAAGAAACTAAATAGGAAACGAGTGGGATTGAAACACTACACAAGTGGAATGAAATGGATATAAACGTTGAACGAGTGGAATTGAAATTATAGACATTGCAAATGGATTGGAAGAGGGAATTACCTGTTCAAACACTATCAACGGAATATGAAACTTATGTAGCATTGAAACATACTCTCCAAAAAGTTAAACAAATTTTCTGAAAGAGAAAAAACCTTAGAAAAGGAATGGAACTTATATATTCCGATATTTAAACTTCATGTAACGAAGCACCGGTGGAAGAAACCGACGCAGTAAATTTTCCAACTGAATTTGTGAATTTACTTGAATTGCCAGGTCTACCTTTACATAAACTGGAATTAAAAAAAAAAACTTTAAGACACGCTAACAACGTAGCTTTGCCCGCTATTTTTAATATTATAAAATGCTTTTCAACCCTGCTTTACGTTATTTATTTTCATTCAAAACACAAATGAACAAAACTACTTACGGGTCTATCTACCTAAGTTCGCACTTTACCAAATTATCTTGACATACACACGTATATTGCAAATTATTATGGATTCATTACTAACAATCCACTCTCATGAGCAAAAGTGATCAAATATTTATTTATTTTAAACCCATTGTTGTGCAGAATTATTTATTTGTGGTGGCTGGGTGAAGGCTTTAAATAAAAAAACGAATTTAATAAAAATTGTGGGGGGCGCAGCCCCCCTTAACCTTTAAGGCACGCTAACAACGTAGCGGGCTGCGCCCGCTAGTCTGTTCATATAACGTTTTTCTATATACTCAACAGTTTTGCCGGTAGAGCGTTTGCCTTACAAGCAGAAGGTTGTGTTATCGAACCCTACTTTGACGCGAAGCAGATTTTTTTTAATTCTTAATTTTTTATTAGTTTATTTGAAAAGCTATTTTTAGCACACCGCCTTGCGTGTCACAAGGTGTCTGAACTGTGGCAATTGGTCATTTCCAATGACAACTCCATGTTAAAGGGACGTGTCTCTTTCAAACAAATATACCGGTCAAGGACCGGTCCCTGCCCCCTTGGGACCTATCCTGAGGTCAAAGTTAACAAAACCTTTTTTTGGCTGTTTATACCCTACACCACTACGTGGAGAGGGTATTATAAGTTTGTGCTGATGTTTGTAACACCAAAAAATATTGGTCCTAGACCCACCTTATAGTATACCGATCGGCTCAAAATTTTTTTTATTTCGATTTAACGATGTCCGTCTGTCCGTCCTTCTGTCTGTCTGTCCATGCATTCTTGTGCGCACTCTACAGTTCGCAAATATTAAGATATTTTGACGAAGTTTGGTACACCGACTTACATTGGCCCAAGGACGACGCCTATTGAAATCGGTCCATGTTTAGACCTAGTGCCCAGGGTACCCCCCAAAATTGTTTTTTTACACTAAAAATTGGCTTGGTTACACGCTGCATGTCACAAATACGAAGATATTTCAATGAAATTTGGTTCGCTGACTCACATAATCCCAATTAAAAAGCCTATTGATTATAGATAGGATCGACCATATGGGCTATATTTTCGATTTTTCCTTCTTTTATGATTTTATAGAAAATTTTGACACAAGTCCGTTTTAACCCATTCAAATTTCGGATCCAAACATTAGTTGGCTTTAAGTCAGACTGGTGTAGGGTATTATATAGTCGGCATGTCCGACATTAACCTTTTTACTCGTTTTGAGTTGTTTTTACACACTTTTACCTCGGGTTAATGAAAAAAGATGACACAAATTTTTTAATCAGCACGGTAAGTTTATTCGAAAACGTATAGTCGAGCTATATTTCCATTATTGATTTTAAGTAATATTGTTTTTTTTATTTTTCCGTCTGTCTCTCCATGTATTCTTGTGCGCACGCTACAGGTCGCAAATATTAAGATATTTTGATGAAATTTGGTAGACCGGCATATGTCGGTCCAGGGACGAAGTCTATTCATTTTGGTTTAATCGGTCCATGTTTGGACTTAGTGCCCATATAAATTTTCCTCAAAATTGCAACACAAAATTGAATGGCACATCCACGGTTTAAAGAATTATGGCATCAAATATGTCTTCAATGGTACATATCTTCATTACTATTATTCTGGAAGTGCTAAATATATCGGACGAATTTCATATTCTCTACAACATATCTTTATCCAGATTTAGCTAAAAGGTTAAATTCAAATTGAAGGCACATCCACAGTTTTAATAATAATGGAGCCCAATCTACGTGGAACCGTAGATGTTATCATAACAATCATCATGTGAAAGTGCTAAACAGATCAGATTTTTTTTACGCTCTACGTTACTTTTCGCTGCAAAATACTCTAAAAATTCAACTTCAACATCACTTTCAGCACGAAAAATCTATTAAAAGCTACAAAATTGAAACTAAAATGGCTCTGGATACCAAAATAATAGTACGATCCATTTAGCACTTATACACAATAATAGTATTACTGATATATGCGGAACACGCAGGACTGCAAACTGCGAATGTGCACTTCAAAAAATATAAAATTTCAATTTCTTCATACATAGACATGTCTTGTCATAAATTCTTTATTTCTGAAGGCACACTAATTAATTTGACCTCATTTTTTTATTTATTTGTCAGTTTTATGTCCGCGTCAAAAAAATTTTATTTACATTGAGGCTGAAAGCGCAAAAATTAAAAATTACTCTTTTTTCAAAAAACAGGGTAACCGATTTTAAAGTACTACCATTTCTTCCTAATTGAGGGCACCTATTTTTTTCATCAAGTGTGAGATTTATTAATATCAAAATTATTATCCACCAAAGGTCTTAGGATTAAAAAAAATTTTCAAAGTGTCGAAAATCGTAAAGGGATACCACTTTTTTGCCATTTTCTTCAGTTTATATTAAGTACCCGAAGAAACTTATTAATTAAACATAATTTAGTTATCTAAAAATTTAAAATCAGTCTTATGTGGTATCAATTTATGACCGTAGATATATTGTTTATATTTAGTAAAACTCTTTGTCCAATTCTGAGAAAAAAAATTATTTAAATTAGGCCTTTTTGTATGATTATTTATCGAAATTGTATAAATTGGGCCATTTATGACCCCTGGGCAATAATAGGGTTAATTATTTTGCAACAAAAATGATTATAATAAGAAAATCGAACATAAAGGAACTCAATTACAAATTTTCATTAAATTATTCGGGCAAATATGACTTTTATAATTAGTTTTTTTAAAAAAGTAAAATTTCCCGAAATTTGACTTTGACCTCTGTGTGCCGCAGTTTAAAATTGTCCAATTTGGCTCAAATTTTCACCATATGCTTTTCAGGTCAACTGTAAAAAAAATAGGAGTGGTGCACAGTTCGAAATTCAACATTTTGTAAAATACCTGCCACCCTAATATACATATGTAGGTATATATTATACCGACTCACGAAAAAAAGTGCTTCCCTCAAAATAAACCCCGGTCTCTTTTATGATTATTCCCAAAATCTTTCGGGTCTAGCAATGAGATCTCACGAGCTGAACCATTTTTAAAAAAGGTTTTTTTTTAGTTTTTGTAAGAATTTTGCATTTTAGCTGAAGACAGGATGCTCAATATTGGTATCATATGAAATGTTTTGTTGAGGC
Organism: Leucophora obtusa; assembly: GCA_949987735.1. Taxonomy (NCBI): domain Eukaryota; kingdom Metazoa; phylum Arthropoda; class Insecta; order Diptera; family Anthomyiidae; genus Leucophora; species Leucophora obtusa. The sequence goes on along the minus strand of OX465295.1, from coordinate 165,973,112 downwards.
GCGTCCAGCGGTACATATAACATGTTAAAGCATATCCAGACACGTCGATATTCTATAAAAACAATTTTTTAATCCGTACGGAGATGTTTGCGATTGATTGTTTCAGATTTTTTTGAAATTAGCGATTTTTCGCGTTTTATCAAGAATGTGGTGTAATATGTTCTAAATAGGACAATATGAATACCAAAACTTTTCTTTTGACAAGTAAATCTTTGCTAAGTGGATATAGTTTGAAAATTTTATACATTTTGCACGGTGCTCTGGACCAAAATTTGTTAAAATTTTTGGGATACTGCAATCTGCATTTGACTTCAGTATCTAGTTGATGTAATAGGTCATTCACCTGAACGAGATAACTAAATCTCCTCATTTGCGTTCTTTATTCTATTACTATATAACATCTTAATTTGACATTATATGGTAATAGAATACAGAACACAAATGAGGAGATTTAGTTATGTATCTCGTTCATGTGAATGACCTATAAGATAATTAACAGAAAAAAATCCAGCGTGCACGTTTTTGGCGGAATAAGTTTTTTATTGCGAAAAAAAAATGTATAAAATTTTAATGATAACTTAAATTTAGTTTCTAGTAGATGTAAGGATAAAAATGCAACTTAACTTAAAAAAATTATTATTATTATTAAATTAAAAATTATTAGTATTTAGAGTTTTTTTTTAAATTACAGACACGCGTATTTCAATAAAATATTTTATTTAATAATAAACCTACACAGAAAAAATAATTCATATATTGAAGGCATTTGTTCATAATATGTATGAATGGAACATGATAATTTTTTCCCAAAACTTTTTCATACCATCTATGAATTTGTTCATACATATTACGAACAAATTCTTGATTGAATTTTTTAAATTAATTAAAATTTTCGCGCACCCATTAAAAGAATATGGCAAATACTTGTCAAATTGATGTTTTTTTTAATTAAGAGTGCAATTTTGCGAAATTTATTTAATTAATAAAAATTAACCCAGCAAAAAACGTGGAAGTGATCTTAAGGAATCAATTTTTCATTGATTCCAAAGTATCATTAAGTTCTGATTTTCCGCTTCTAAAGCAGTTCTTTTTCACAACTTCCGAAAATGTGATTTTGAAGGAAATTAAGTCTTTCCAAATCTATCTAACTACAGATATTTCCATATAAATTTAACATTTATAACTGTGGTTAAGCACTTTACTTTAATTATTTTGAGACAAGTTGTCAGGTCCAAGTGATTTGCTTAAAGTTTTTACGAACAAAAATTAATTCCTTTTCACCAATTAAAAAGAACATCAAAAGGATCATAAAAGAAAACTTCCACCCTATGACAACCCTATGTAAAATTCATTGGTTCCGATCCAAATTTTCACAATATCGAATCCAAATCACTGCTTCTTTTTCTCTTCTTTTGACGATTTTTTTTTGCTGGGAATGAATGCAATCAACATTACAAAAGTTATGTATACGAAAAGTCAAATCTATAAATTGAGCCACTCATTTCACACCATTGAGGAATATCCCTCACTGGTACTGACAAAATCGCTGCGAACAGAGTACATGCGTCTAAAAGATCAAATGCAGTGAAAGACTTGTTCAATTTCAACACTTTTAACAGCTAGATGAAAATGTTGATCAAGATGAAAACATGCATTGGAAATAGGTGTTTTGAAATCTAAAAAGGAAATCGAGAAAATATATTGCAGTATTCCAAATCTACAATGACATATTTACAAAAATTTGCATATACATACCATCTTTTTCGCAAAATGTTTACTATTTCTAATGTATCCAAAGTTTATTCTTCGTTAATTTATAAAAAAAACAAAAAAAAAAATTGATTGACATTTTTTCTGTTTCAAACAAATTTGTTATTTTTAAATTCAAACTCAAATAAAAACGTTCATAAATAGTAGAAATTTGTTCATACATATTATGAACTGGAAGTAATAAAATCAATTCATACTATTTATGAACAAAATGTGTTCTGTGTACGAAAAATTTCATAAATTTTTTTTTATTGAATTGGGGTAACTCAAAATTTTATCAAAATTTGGATCAGGGCACCGTGATAAATGTATTAAATTTGCCAAATTCTAAACCACATCCACTCAGTGCTGATTTACTTGCCAAAAGAAAAGTTTTGCTGCAGTAGTTTTGATTTAACTTCCTTTTTCTTAAGTGCACATTTGCTATAACTGCACAAAATTTTGGTTTCGTTTCTATTTCATAAAATTATGTACGCAATTGTCTTCTTTAAGTGCACTTTTTGTACCTGCGCATTTAAGATAACTGCCTCTTATTTTTGGCAGTTTTACATTATTTTCATAAAAAAAAGTTTTCAAATTCAAAATGGCGAATCCAATATGGCGGCGTAAATTTTAAAATTTCTTCTGATTTGCATGAAAATTGGTATACGGGGGTTTTCGAGGTTGCTGATTTCAAATCTGAGGTAAAATTTTTCAAATTCAAAATGGCGGATCCAATATGGTGGCGTAACTTTTAAAATGTCTTCTGATTTGCTTGGATAAAAATGTTAACTGTGTAAAATGCAAACTTTTTTTGTCCAAAATCTCAAAAAAGAAAATAAAAAAATATTTTTTTTTAAATCTGGAGCATATTATAGCAGAAAATTGAACAAGTAGAAACTTTTGCAGAAACTATTTTTTTCTTTAATAAAGCTATTTAAAATTTTGCTTTACATTTCATTATCTAAAGTAATTTCATTTCATTTTTAATTTCATTTTTATTGTTTAATAAAGCTATTTAAAATTTCCTCTTTGATCGTTCAATTTTCTCAGGATACTCTTTCTTTGGAAGCCCTATTAGAGCTGCAGTTGGCTTAGTTTTAATTGCCAAAATAAATTCAGCGTTTAGCCAGAGTTCGTTTTGTATCTCTAATATGTTTATCTTCCTATGAGAACTCTCCCATCTAACTGAGATATTCTTACAAAAAATTCGCACTTTCTCCTTCCAATAAGCCGATTCCTCATTCAAAATATTGCCGCATTCAGCTTTACCAACAATAAAATTGTAAACAGTAGTATACTTCTCCTCTTTCTTTTGCTCATCCAACCAAATTTCCGCAAGTTCGCTATTTTGCAAGCGGAGGCTGCCTACCAAAAATGGTATTTCTCAAAAAAACGCAAAAAATCGCAAAATGAAATTGACAAGTTAAACTCAAAATTCTTCATTTAACACGTTTCTGATTGTTTGAACACAGCCAAATTCGGCCAACTTTTTAAAAGCTTACCCAAAGTTTATTTTTCAGAAATAAAACTTGAATTAAAAGTTATGTAAGAACTACGAGTTTTTTAGCATTAAGCACTTACTATCTCTTTTGTTTTCAATATTTAGTTTAAATTTATGTTTTTTTTTTAACTATTTAAAGAAATTTAAAAATTAGCCCAAATTGCACTGTGTATACTTTGCTCACAAACAATGACTTTGACCACTTGCTCAGCAGACGTTGTTAATTTTTTACAAAAACAAAACTTGCCGTTATTTGCTTTGATGTTGATAATTCAATACCAATAAAAAAAATTCATTCTTGAATGTGCGAAAAATGACTTTTTGCCACACAAATGGGTCAAATTACCTATTGTGCACTGTTTTGAAGTGCAGTATTCATTGATATGCTAATCCTGTCAATGGCGTTAAATGAGTGGTTCAATTTACAGATTTGACTATTTGTATTCGTAGCTTTTATAATGTACACACAGAGAAAACAGATTCGTGCTTACAACCGAATTTTTTGCCATTCGAATGATTCGTTTGTGGTGACCGTATTTTTCAGTTGTGTCAACTGAATATCAATATAGTAAATAGTAATTTGATAACGGCAACAGAATTTCTATTGCCTCAACAATATTTCGGTAGTCACAAGTGAAAAATTCTGTAGTTGCAACCGAAGCATTCGATTGGCAATAAATTCGGTTGTAAGCACGAATCTGTTTTCTGGGTGCATTGATTAACTAAATAAACTTCACAAAATTGCACTCTTAATTAAAAAAAACATCAATTTGACAAGTATTTGCCATATTAATTTATTAGATGCGCGAAAATTTTAACTGATTTAAAAAATTCCATCAAGAATTTGTTCATAATAAGTATGAACAAATTCATACATGGTATGAAAAAGTTTCGGGAAAAAATTATCATATATTCATACATATTATGAACAAATTTCTTCTATGTATGAATTTATATTCTGTGCGCGAACAATCGCGAATTTCAAAACATATGAAACACGTGCTCATTTATATCGACTATAGATTATGATATGTAAGTTTGACATTTCACTCACTCAAAGAATCAAAATTTGTTTTTTTTATAGAATATCCTTGAAAATAGGACATGACTGACTATGGTTGAACATATTGTATATACCACTGGACGCGCCTCAAAAAAACCTTTCATATTGAGTATGTTGTCTTCAGATAAAATGCAAAATTCTTACAAAAACTAAAAAAAATACCTTTTTTAAAAATGGTCCAGATCGTGAGTTCTCATTGAAAAATCTGACCCTAAATAAAATTTTATAATAATTTTTTTTTCGCGAAAAAAACGTATTCCGCCAAAAAAAAAGGGCGTGCTGGATTTTTTTTTTGGTAAGTTGCATTTTTATCTTACATCAACTAGATACTGAATTCAAATGCAGATTGTAGTAACTCAAAAATTTTAACAAAATTTGGTCCAGAGCATCGTGCAATATGTATGAAATTTGCAAAATTCCAAACTACGGGTATATCCACTTAGCGATGATTTACTTGTCAAAAGAAAAGTTTTTGTATCCATATTGCCCTATTTAGAACATATTTTTCCTCCACATTGAATTTCTGATAAAACGCTAAAAATCGCGACTTTCAAAAAAATCCGAAACACGTGTTCACTTAAATCACAAACCACTGTTGGTAAAAGTGGCACAAAAGTGCCATTCAGTGGCACCTTGGCACTCTCCATAGAATTTTGGCACTTTTTAAGAAAATTTCTATATAATTTGATAGACGGTCGATATCGAAAATGATATCATATATCAAAACCGGAATTCTCTTAAAATGAGATGAAATGAAGTCATAATGAAAAACTGATAATGAAATCGTCATATTCATAAGAAAATTCGAATTCTCCTAGATTTTGTAATTATAATTATCCAATAAAAAATAGTATAAATAGTAAGGCGACCAGATTTTGAAAAAGAAAAAAGATGACATTAAGAAAAAAAAGTAAAAAATTTATTTGAATTTAACATTTTTTTAAGAAGAATTTGCATTCACATATGTAAGTATGTCAAATTAGTTTAAAAAAACAAAAAAATTTACATTTACTTATAAATATATAAAGTTAGTTAAAAAAATAACTAAACTTAAAAAATAGGATAATAGAACTAAATGTTTGCAATATATTAACCCTGTACTCGTAAAGCTTACACCCAGCAAAATATTGGTAATGGCACCTCATCGCTGTCTGCATTATCAATAATGATATATCTTTACCTTTTACATTATTTTGTAATATAAAATAATGCAAAAGGTAAAAAAAAGTCTATTATATAACTACTTATTTGGAAATGAAAGATTTTGCTGGGCAGGGGCCCATACACGATACTGCATGTCTTCCAACTTGCTGGATTGACGTGTGCATTTTGTTTTTGTAATGGTCGTTAAACAAGCCCATACGCGATCAAAATCGCATTTTCATCAAACAAATCTTACAGCATGCAGTATCGTGTATACCCCCCCCCCCCCTTACGAAAAGAAAATAAGTGCTAAAATTTATTTTCAAAAGCGAAAGTTAGACAGAGCAAAAATCAGTTGGTTTTTGTGCAAAACTAAATTCCAAAAGCAAAGTCATTTACAGTGGGTATTTAGTTTTTCTTTGTCACAACACTTTTTTATTACACACTTTTATTTCTTTTTTTATTGTTGAATTAATGTAAAAAAATTATTAATACATTTAAAAAACATTAACAACACACAATTTCAAATTAAACCAGAAATATTCTTAAAAAATTAAAAAATATTTTTTTGACACTTGCTTTACTTCTATATTCGTTGTAACAGGGTGTATCGAAAATGAATTATAAATGATACTGGGTGTATCAAAAATGCATATTTCATTATACCCTACACCACTATGTGGTCAGGGTATTATAAGTTTGTGCTGATGTTTGTAACACCAAAAAATATTGGTCGTAGACCCACCTTATAGTATACCGATCGGTTCAGAATTTTTTTTTATTTCGATTTAACGATGTCCGTCTGTCCGTCCGTCCGTCCGTCCGTCCGTCCGTCCGTCTGTCTGTCTGTCCATGCAATCTTGTACGCACTCTACAGGTCGCACCTATTAAGATATTTCGATGAAATTTGGTACATAGACCTATGTTGGCCCAAGGACGAACAAGTTTGATTTTTTTGAACATCGGTCCATGTTTAGACCTAGTGCCCATATAAGGGTCCTACCAAAATTATATTGTTTATACGCTGCAGGTCGTAAATATTAAGATATTTTGATGAAATTTGGTACACAGACCTATATTGGCCCAATAACGCAGCCTATTGATTTTGGTGAACATCGGTCCATGTTTAGACCTAGTGCCCATATAAGGGTCCTACCAAAATTATAATGTTTATACGCTGCAGGTCGTAAATATTAAGATATTTTGATGAAATTTGGTACATAGACCTATATTGGCCCAATAACGCAGCCTATTGATTTTGGTGAACATCGGTCCATGTTTAGACCTAGTGCCCATATAAGGGTCCTACCAAAATTATACTGTTTATACGCTGCAGGTCGTAAATATTAAGATATTTTGATAAAATTTGGTATACAGACCTACATTGGCCCAGTAACGCAGCCTATTGATTTTGGTGAACATCGGTCCATGTTTAGACCTAGTGCCCATATAAGGGTCCTACTAAAATTATATGGTTTATACGCTGCAGGTCGCAAATATTAAGATATTTTGATAAAATTTGGTACACAGACCTACGTTGGCCCAAGGACAAAGCCTATTGATTTTGGTGAACATCGGTCCATGTTTAGACCTAGTGCCCATATAAGGGTCCTACCAAAATTATATTGTTTATACGCTGCAGGTTGCAAATATTAAGATATTTTGATGAAATTTGGTACACCGACTTATGGCAGCCGAAGGACGAAGCCTATTGATTTTGGTGAACATCGGTCTATGTTTAGACCTAGTGCCCATATAAGGGTCCCCCCAAAATTATATTGTTTATACGATGCACGTCGTAAATATTAAGATATTTTGACGAAATTTGGTACACAGACCTATTTTGGCCCACGGACGAAGCCTATTGATTTTGATGAACATCGGTCCATGTTTAGACCTAGTGCCCATATAAGGGTCCTACCAAAATTATACTGTTTATACGCTGCAGGTCGCAAATATTAAGATATTTTGATGAAATTTGGTACACAGACCTATATTGGCCCAATAACGCAGCCTATTGATTTTGGTGACATTAGTTGGCTTTTACCCAGACTGGTGTAGGGTATTCTATAGTCGGCATGCCCGACTTTAACCTTTTTACTCGTTTTTACTTGGTTTTTGGTAGAATGTGGTTTTCAGTTTTTATGAAAATTGTATGGAAAAATTTAATTAATTTTGTAGTTTTCGGCTCAAAACCTAAAAATGGCCAAAAACTACTAGTTTTTGCCCAGTCTAAATACACTATTACACAGAAAAAACAGTAGGCACCAACAATGGGAATTTGTAAATGCAATCACATTTTCTTTTATAGTATATTTAGACTAGGCAAAAACTAGTAGTTTTTGGCCATTTTTAGTTTTTGAGCCGAAAACTACAAAATTAATTTAATTTTTCCATACAATTTTTATACAAACTGAAAATCAGATTCTAGCTGGTTTTTGCCAAAAACCAAGTAAAAATATCTGAAATGTGCATTTTTGATATCATTTATAGTTAATTTTCGATACACCCTATTACAACGAATATAGCAAGTGTCAAAAAAATATTTTTTAATTTTTTAAGAATATTTGCAGTTTATTTTTAAATTGTGTGTTGTTGTTCTTTTTTAAATATATTAATAATTTTGTTCCATTAATTTAATAATAAAAAAAGAAAGAAAAGTGTGTAATAAAAAGTGTTGTGACAAAGAAAAACTAAATAACCAGTGTAAATGACTTGGCTTTTCCAATTTAGTTTTGTACAAAAACCAGCTGGTTTTTCCTCAGTCTAAATGCAGTATTAAATTGAAATTTTATTCCCAAAAATTTTCTTGTTTGAAATATTTGTAACTCGTTTGTAAATTGTTATCTTTCATATAAAAATTGTTTAAAAATAAAAATTCAAAGTTAAAAAAAAACAGAAATTTTGTTTTGGATTTACAAATTTCTTTGTTGGTGCCTTTTTAAAAAGTTTTTTTTTGTAAATATTTACAAATTTGGTATGAGAAAGGTGTTTAAAAATTTGATTAGAATTTTGTAAATTCTTTCTGTGTACCCTTATTATTTTTATATTTTTCTTACAAAAGTACTGAACTGTAACTCTATTACTAAATTTTAGCCTTGTGTTATTTTTTAAGGTCGGCTAACTAATCTATAAGTAAATTCAAAATTAGTCTTAAACATTTTTTTTAAATAAGTTGAATTGAAATTGTCGGATACAAAGAACCGGTTGTAGAACAACTTGTACTTGCATGCAACCTGTTCTACTTTATGTTCTATCATCGGTGATTTTTGTTTGAGTTTGCCACAAAAGCGACAGGTTCTTTTCCCCCAAACTAGAACAGGTTGCTTTGTTACCGGTTCTAGAACCAGTTATAGAACCGTTTCTGCGACAGTGAAACGTTAAATTTTGACTCCCGGGTATCAGTTCTAGAACCTGTTCCATGTAACTGGTGGTAAAAAGACCTGTTCTAGAACAGATTCAGAGGTAACCAATTCAAACAAATTTTGAAATAATAAGATGATTTCTTATTATTTCTGAATAAAAAAAAATTTATTTTAACCAAATCCATTTCTACCAAATAGCAACTTTAAAATATTTTGAAAATCGTTAAATTTATACTTTTATAGAATACTTTTATTCCCCAGGATTAGGTTATATATTTTTATTAAATAAAATCTTAATAGTTGCAAAAGAACATTCAAGCGCTATTTTAGATTCTACTTGAGTACTCATTAGGGTTTTTCTTTTCCCGGACTTTTTCATTTCCCGGGACAGCGGGATTTGTTTATGAATTTCCCGGGATCCCGGGAATTCCCGCCCGTTACAAAATAAATAAATCCGACATACATATGTTGTACTTGAAACACTCGATTTCTATTAAAACACCGTTCGTCTTTTGGTTGTACCCATGATAAAATCTACTTAATATATTCTAAAAGGTGAGCTAAATATAAAATATGCATGACTTCCACTTTTTCTAGATCAATTCGTTTAATAGTTTAAATCTCGAATTACTATTTTGGTAATATATTTATATAGAAGGCGGTCGTAATTTTAAAATAAAATATATTAACTAAATATTAATACGCGGTTGGAACGGTTAAACGAATTGATATAGAAAAAGTGAAAGACACGCGTATTTTAATTTCTTCCCTTCTTTTAGGATATATTGGAATTGTTAATGGGTGCAAACTTGTGTCGGACCAGTTTTATAGTCAGAGCTAAGATAGATTTTTTGCTTAAGTATTTCTTAAATATGGAATGCAAAAAACATTTCATTTCTGTGCAGATTTTCAGAAGTATTCGTATAGAATTATTTTATAAAAAAGTTTAAAATTGAATATTCTTCACACAAATTATTACGCAAATTCTCTTAAAGATTTTTATAAAAATCGACACTACATAGAATATTATTAAATAATATTTTATTCATCTTAACACACTAGTGAAAAATATAATTTAATACTTATGCCTAACTGTTTTCTATCAACATGGATTTATGTTGTAGGTTAAAAAATAATTAGAATATGCATTTAAAATTAACAGTTCGTTGTCGTTCATAAATCTTAGCTTCATAAGTTGTCGATCAGAATTGAATTCCAAGCAGCTGGATAAAAATAACATTGTACGAATTTCGTTGATGTTAGTCTAATTGAGTTGTTTCAATTTGCTTATTTGTTTCAATTCAATAAATAGTTCATCATCAATTATTAACCCATAAAAGCATAGAATATAGAGGATGTGTTTGTAGCAGGATCCGAAAATACATATTCTATCCTGCTGGCCTTATCGAATTTTTTAAATTTTTATTCTATGTATGTAATTTACTTGTAAAAATTTTATCAACTCTCTTTTAATTTCAAAATAATTTAAAGGAAAATGTGATAATATTTGATCTCAAATTGAACGAAAAACATTCACTAAATAGTTCCTTAACTTTAATTGGTATCTTTTGAATAGAAATTTTTTATCCGCAACTATTTAAAAAGAAATTATTAAATTTGGATAGTTGTATTTTAAATTAACTTATACAGAAATCCAAAATAATTTGAAAATGCATCTGCATAATATTTAAAAAATACAATTGAAATAAAGGAATAGCAGTTGAAATTTAAATAAACTTATTTGAAGTGATAAAACCTCAAAATAATCAATTGAAAATACAAAAATATTCCTAACTTTTAGAAGCCTGGTGTTTTTGGAGGTATTTGGAACTGAGATACGGATGTTGAAGTGTTGAATATATTGCTTTATTTGAACAAAGATCACCATTTTAAAGAAACAAAATTTTTCTGATGTTCGAGTATTTGTTTTCGGTTTAACTTAACCAAATTCAACTCACATCCAAAATCAATTTGGCCTAAATAATATGTTTTTTTATACTAATTCAGTTTATTAAATTTTAAATCGCATTTTTTAATATCAAATATTTCTTGTTTAATTAATTTCAATTCAATGCTTTAAATTAAAATTTATTTAGCTTCAAAAATTGCAATATTTAATAGCTAAAACTTCTGTAAAAAAATAAAAAAAATCCCGGGAAATCCCGCACAAAATTCCCGGGATTGCGGGATTGAAAAAAGGGCGGGATTCCCGGGAATCCCGTCCCGGGATAAACCCTACTGGTGTTGGAACAAAACAAAATTGATTTGAATTTAAAATGGAAGAAAATTAAATTAAAGAGAAATAAAAAAATTAATATTGTCATATTTGAAAAATATTCGTTATTTGCATGAAATATCGAATCTATAAATCAACAATTTTTCGGATCTAGATAAACATGAAATTCTATTTGAACGCCAATTTGGATTTGTAAAAGTTCCGGAATGGAAGAAGCTGTTGTAAATGTAGTTGATTATATATATGTATGAAGGTTTTGATTCTGGTTTCCATGGTGTTGTTGGGGTATTTTTTTGATATTTTTAAAGCTTCAGATTTAGTAGACCATGATATTTTCATTAAAAAGTTGAAAACTATAGGAGTATCGAACATCTCTATGGCTTTATTTAGTGACTACTTGTCCAACAGAATGAAATTTGTACAGATTGGAAAAGCTAGGAATAAGTTGTTACCTGAAAATTATGTCGTACCCCAAGGGAAGTGGGCGCTGTGGTGTAATGGTTAGCGCATTGGACTGTTACACGTGAGGTTGCGGGTTCGAGCCCCAACCAAGGCAACATCAATTTATGAAAAATAGTAATATGTATGAGTTTTTTCTATCCCTCATACATATCGCAGCGTCCTCCTTCGGTGTTCGCATAGCACTTAACCCCACCGAAGTAAAATAATATAACAGGGGTATGACCAAAAAAGCTTCAACAAAGTTCGCCAACTTACCATCAGATGGCGCGTAACAACTGTTCTAAAAAATTCAACATCTCGCGCACTTACAGTGTTGCCATATTTGAAGCCTTTCATCGGTCATCACCTTTCACTTCTTCTCTATCGCATGAAAAGACCATAATTTCGGGGATTTTCCAGGTCCCCTTCTTCAGTTTTCTTTAGAAAGTGGTGGCAATAGTGCAATGCAAATTGAAACATCAAAATCTCAAATTAAATGTAGTCTGCTACATCAACGAAATGAGTGGAGCAAACAATAAAATATGTTTTCGAAGTCTCTGCAAAGACATAACATAACCAACAATATAAATGTTATGAAAGTTTTTTGTTTTTGTATTTCGTACCGTCGCACAGTGCTTCGTCCCCATATAGCAAATCGGCATAATTAGAGGAGTTATCGTAGAAGAATGAAATTGGATGTGCTTGTTCAGAACATGTAAATTTAGAAAAATTCGAAGTTTCAGCAAAATCGGTGCAAGGACATGACTACCTGCCATACATCCTTAGTTTAAAATTTTTAATTTTAGCTACAATTATAAACAGAATAAAGCGAAAATTGGTTACTGCCGGTCAAATTATGTCCTTTAACTCGGTGGTTAATTTTGTTTCATTCGGGGCAAGGACATGACTACCTCCCATATATCTTTTTCTAAAAAACAATATTCTGGCTTAATTTATGATCAGAATGCACTAAAAGCTTAAAATAGTTTGTAAAATCATACTTTTTAGCTCTTTAGCAAATTTTGTTTCATTCGGTGTAAGGACATGACATACCTCCCATATATCCTTTTTATAAAAATCTATATTTTGGCCAGATTTAAGATCAGAAAGCACTAGGAACTTACAATAGTTTATAAAATTGTATTTTTTATCTCTGTGGAAAATTTTGTTTCATCCGGTGCAAGGATATGACTATCTCCCATATATCCCTTTTCTCATTCATTATCAATTTTAAGGGCGCCACAGACGAGCAGTATTATTGCTAAATTTTTACAAGTTATTTTATGGTGCAATATTATTTTATTTTAGTAAAATCTTCAATATGAGATTCACATGGTCAAATATATTGGGAACTTGCTAAAATTTAGTGAAAACAATTTTTGACAAAATAATCATAATCATTTCATAAAATGTCCTGGAAAGGAGTTGCTCTCCACACCCGAATTATCATTTTTTCAAATTATTATTTTTCTTTAATAATAACTATTATGATACAAAAATGGGAGGTATGAAATAATAATACTTATGTGGGAGGTATGAAATAATAAGTTACCGATATGGAGATACATAACAATATTACCGATATTGTGTTTAATAATAGCTTATTAATAAGGGTAAGAATAATAAGTTATTCGTATTATATTATAACTACGATTTAATAAAGTACGATATAATAAAAATTTAGAATCTAATTACATTGCTCGGATCGGTGTACTTTTAAACAAAGTCATTACTGGTAACGTCTTATTTTATTCCCTATTTGCCACCAATGAAATTTGTACTAATTTGTAACGACTTTTTTCACTCCATACAAGTATGTACTTATTTTAGCTAACTAGGGAATTTAATATTACAAGTAACAACTTATTTCAGTACTTCCTTCGTAATCACTTATTTTAGCCTACACCAGTACGATTTAGGCAACCATTTACCCCCAATGACAGCCCCATGTTAAAATAATGTGTAATGCGACCAAAGTATAAGTAGTTACAATTTTTGGTTTCTTATTACATTTCCCTTTGCCTGGTAATAGAAGGTTTTGCTGGGTAGGTTAAAGTGGGTTAATGACATCCAGCGAAACCAAAATTCCGTATCTGAATAATTTTAAGTATATTTAATGAACAAGTTAAAGAAAAAACTAGTGTTTGCAAAAAATTCGAATTTTGTGAATTTTTAATTGATTTGCTATTTTCTTTTTCAAAAATGGGCCATTTTCGGCCGCAATTCAGCACGGGTTAAAGTTTTCTAAAAAAAATTTAATTCTTCAATTTTGAACCTACTAGATAAAAACTTGGTAGTGTACTGTGGGCCAGCATCATCGAATTTTGGCCAAAACTAGAATATTGGTTTTTGGGCCAAGAAGTAAAAAGTGTTAATATTTCGGTTTTTTCTTAATGGAATCAGTAAGTTTAGTCATTATAAACCTAATTGAAAAAAATCTCTTCTACAAGTTGTCGCAATAACTTTTCTTGCACAATTTTAATCTGTTTTGTTGTAACGGAGTTTACATTTCCACAAGCAAAAGATATAACAAAAAAAATTGTGTACGAATTTTCTTTAATTTATTAGTTTTTCGTGTTTGGGCTTTCAATAATATACAATTTGTGTTTATCAAATTGGCGGTTTCGCGAATAAAAATACAATTCATCCCGCGAAAAAAATTTTTTTGTTTTTTTTAATTTTGTATTTTTGGTCCTTTTAAATGCTTTTCAAAAATATAAAATTTTTTAAAATCCAGCCAGCGGTTGCGAAGTTACAAAATAATATATTAAAAACATAACATTTCGCGATCAAAAAATTCTTAAATTGTGTGAAATAAATTTAATTTGTCAAACTAATGTCAGTAATGGCACGAGATATCGATTTCAAACCAATGAAATACAAAATCAATCGTTTTTCGCTCCAGCAGTTTGGAGTAAAAAACTGATAACTTTTATTGATTTGACGCAAAATTATTAGTTGAATCATCTTTTGACGCATAAATATTAGTTGAATCACCTCTGTTTATGGTTATTTTAAAATATTTTAAACATTTATCTGCATTTTTTTGACGGCAATCTGATGCAAACAATTTTGGTTACGGAGTTTACATTTGGTTACTTTTTTCGTTTTCTTTCAGAAACGCTTTATCAGAATTTGCTTTCCTAAACAAAATCGTATGATGCTACAAGGTGAATCCAGATATGTCGTTGTTTTTCTTACTCGTTAAATAGTTTGGTGTAAAAATTAGGAACGGAGTTTACAAGATTTTTTCAAATCTTATTAAAGACATCTTTTTCTTCTCGAGAATGTTACATGGTGCAGAAAAACTTCAAGTCTGTTATACTAGATGATTATTTACATTCCAACGGTAATTTGAGTACAAATAATATTATACTTTTCGCAATGTAATTAATAGATAACTCCAAAATTCTGGTGTATGCATTTTTATCAAAAATTATGACGAAAAATCGTTACAGAGTTGAAGTCGTGTTAGCATAGATATTAAACACGTGCACAGATAGAACTGCTTGTACAAGTTTCGGTATGCCTACTGATTTGAATACGTATTGATAAGTAGTTTATTGTTTCTGATATAGTTGATATTGTTATTCTTTCTAGTAGATTGTGTGTAAATGAATAAAGAGAGAATGAGCGTAATATATTTGTTTTACTATAGTATGCTCAAACAAATAAAACAGATAATGAAGATTGTACAATAGATACTTATTGTACGCTGCCAATAAATATATTGTGAAAATTTCGACCAAATCAACCCCATGTCTTCCTTCGACCTCTTTTTCACTAATTTTATTTAATTTAAATACAATTTTTTGTTTTTATTGAATTTTGTTAATTTTTAAATACAAATTTCACAACAAATTTAATCTTTAGTCACTTGATTATTTGTTTCGACAAAAATTACTTGAAAATATTTGTGGTACTATAAGTATTTGAGAACTAGAAACAAATAAACGCTTCACTCAATGCAAAACAAGAAATAACTGGTATTGTGTTTATGAATAAAGTGAGTGCGTTGAAACAAAACATCACAATATCAGTTACACTTCTTCTCTTATTTATACCAATAGTAACAGTTATGTATATGGTATATTTGTTTTGGAAATACTTTAAGATATACAAGTGCACGTCTTTAATAGATATCCGAAAAAGTTTGTAAAATGTATTAATTTTTGTTAATAGCGTAACTTTTTCTCTTCATTTAAATTCTTACAGTTAGTGTTTATCTTCATTGGTTATTAAAATATTAGCTATTATAGTTGGAAAACCTTATGAGTTACTGGTTACGGAGTTTACATTTGGCCTATATCTATTAACCAAAAATTGGTCAGATTGTTATAAATTTTGTAAAACAGGTGATAATGCGCTGATATATATCGAAATATATAACTCAAATGTAATCCATGCATTAGAAATTAGCTGGTTACATGGTTTTGATCACATTTTTTATCACTCATATATGTTATTATTATACTTTTGAAATAAAATTCTATAAAAAAATGGTAGTAACTAACTCAGTTCTAGAATGGATGCGGTTTTAGAAACCAATTTTAAAAAATTTCCTGGGCTGGTAAACATTTCAAAGCAAAAAATATTTATTTTGTTAGAGTTTTGTCGAATATCTATTAGATCTTCGAAGAACTAATTCCCTTTTTTTGAACTGAATTTATATTTGGGGAATCAATTCTCTGACCCAACTTTAGGAATTGATTGAATTCCTTTTTTTTCATTCGATTTATCTTAAAGCAATTCATTAATTTTTTCCTAATTCCTTCATAAAATTTGATGCATTCATTCACCAAGGAATTCATTCAATTCTAGGTAATTCAACTTTTGGTCAAGGAATTAATTTCCTTGTACATGTAATTCCCTGAAGGAATTTTTCGTTTAATTTCCTAAGGAATTAAATTTTTCTTCTAATTTCCTAAGGAATTAACTTTTTCGTTTAATTCGCTAAATTTAAGTTTTTCATTAAATGTCCAAAAGGACATAACTTTTCACCTAAGAATATAAAATGAAAACCTAAATATTATTTATACAATTCTCATATATTTAATTTAACGAATATGTCGTTGTGGCTATTAACCCTTTGGCGAGTGGCGTACATTATAATGTACGTCGACTTCATCAACTCGTCACTGATTTGACTTTTAACCAAAGCGCTATTCATTTACTGTTATCGGTTTGTTATTTTGTTCTTCTTAAAATTTAATGCAGGCTGTGAAATTTCAAAGCAACATGAGAGCAGTAGAGTGCGTTTTGTCTCGTGATCATCAACGCTGCTGAGAATGTGTTTAAATTTAAAAGTTCAAAAAATTCTAAAGTTTAGTTTCAAAAATTGTGTGATGAATTAAATTCAAAAGGTTTTATGTAGAGATTAGTTATAGGAAAAATATAAAATTTAAATTTTAAAAAAATTTTTACCCACTCGGAGTCAGCAGCATGTTAATGGCTTAAAAGCCATAAAAGTAATAAACAATATTTCTTGGGCATAGATCTACATTCCCACGAAGTTTGGTCGGAAAATTCCTAGCCATTAAAATTCCCGTGTCAAAGGGTTAAAGGAGGTATACATCAGGGATGGGAAAGTTGATACGATCGAACTTTTTTTTGATACTATTTTATTCAAAAAAGTACCGTAGTACTCCCGGATCGCATTTGATTAGAGTTGTAAAAGTATTGAGTATTCCGGTACTGAGTACTCAAACTGACTGTTTTTTTGAGTACTCAATACTAAAACGGTACTACTCAATACTTATAGAGGTGCAATTTTCCGTAGAAATGTGTATTTATCGTATAAAAATACAACTCTAAAAATAGTACTCTAAAAATACAACTATGAAAATACAACTTATTGTGAAGCAAAGAAATTTATATCGAATTTTTGGGAAAAATTATTTAATTAAATTATTTAAAATTTTTTAAATTAATTAAAATGTAATTAACAATAGTTATTTAACACGTGTATTTGAATTGTTATTATTTTTCCTAATAAATACGAATTCATAACATTTTTATTTTTAAATTCAAAAAAACCGTTAAAAGTATTGAGTAGTATCGAGTACTCAATTGAAAAGTATTGAGTAATATTGAGTACTCAAAAAGTATCGAAATTTCACAACTCTACATTTGACACTCTTGCATCGTCATAACTACTCAATGCTTGGAAAATACAAATAAATCTCAGCTTTTTTCAATCATGTGCAAATCACGATCGTGATTAGCAAGGAATTTCATGCACTTAAAAATGGAAAATATGCGCCTAAAATATGCGGTTAAAAAAGAAAAATATGCATTAAAAATATAAGAAATACGCACTTAAAACTATTACTTTTGCAAAAGTAATGCACTCTAGATTTAAAAATGTAATTAAGTTAGTTATTTTGCAAACAGACACAGAACTCGGAGATTTCCCATAGGTCAGTAAGGTTTTAAGAATGTTTATTTTAATTGAATCAAAATATGAAAACGTATCAATTTTTTATATTATTTTACAAAATAAAAAGTGTACCTAAAAATGAAAAATGTGCACAAATATGCATTTAAAAGCACAAAATATGCATTAAAAAGGAACCAAATATGCATTTGAAGCCAAAATATGCAAAAACTACAAATCGATACCATTTTGCTCTAAATTTGATGATTCGGATAAATATTTAGTCCATATTAGTTTCAGCCTATCGAGAAAAAACATGCATTTGCATGAAATTCCTTGCCCTAGTGATTACACTCCATGTTTACTTTTTTCCTCTATTGTCAATTTCTTTATTTTTCAAAAATTTTAAGCAAAACTTTATGTGTTTGAAAAATTTTTCCATTTTTCGCTTATTTTTCAACAGTGGTTTTATTTAAAATTTTTTGTAATTGTAGGGATTGACACTTTTCATAGAAAATTGTTCAAACATTTGCTCTGTTACGAAAATAAATGGAAACATAAAATATCTCTCCGATTAAAAAAAAATTAAACAAAAAATAACAGTTTTTAAAAATCAACTGGTTCTAAGATTGTGTAACTTTTTGCCTCATTTGCTCCAATTTTTATTAAAAAAAAACTCAAAAATATATTAATTTTGTTATTTTAATTCATTTTTGTACACAATTGTTTAAAAAAGCACCTAAGTAAATCAATTAAAACTAGTTTACCCTTACAAAAATTGTGTGTACCTACGCAGTTTAATGGGAGTGAACAAATATAGAAATAATTTAAAATATAAGTCCGCGTTTAATCAAAATTTATGAAGCGTAATTCGCTTAGAAATAAATAAGGCCGCGACTTTTATACATAAAAATATAAAAATATGTACAAAAAATATGCGCTGAATAGAAAATATGCACTAAAATCAAAAAATGTATTGATTTAAAAAACCATATTTATCACCAGAAAATGGCGCTTTAAAGTAAAATCCAAGATAAAGTTGTTGCAGCAGTATGCTTTTTATTTATACAAATTCTTCCTTTAGTTTATTTTTATTTAAACATAATTTAAATAATAAAACAAAAATATTTCATAAAAAAATCCTTATATACCCGAGTAAAAAAAATTATATATAATCATATGTGGCATATATTACAATATATAATTAGACATGTCGTTATGTATATCCATATATAATTATATACGACGTCTTTTTCCAAAATTGTTCCTTATATTATGCCATATATAATTTCATCTAATTAGATATCGACCTTTATAATATTAGATATGGTATATATGATTATATATTACATAGCATGGCTGATCTTATTGCATATATAGTTCTATATAGAGCTATATCTTAATATATATGGCGGCATTTTAAGAATATATAATTATATATGGTATCATTTAAACAATAACTATATATGGTGCCAGTTAAAATATATATTATCATATATGGTGGCATTTAAACAATACATGGTCATATATGGTACCTCATGAACAAAATCTTTAGTACAGTTGCAGATATGATAACCCGAGTAAAAAAAATTGATATCGCGCAATATCTAATTATATCCAATTTGATATTGTTTAAGATGTGCTGTAATATCTAGCTGATCCAATTAGATCTCAAAATTGGGTGTATCCAATCATATCGTATTAGATCCCATTGTATATATGGGGATAAACTAAGATCAAGTTATATCTCAAAATTGGGAGGTCCAGTGATATCTTTGGGGATAAACCTAGATCTATTTTGATCCGAAAATTGGCGGATCCAGCTATATATTTGCGGATATTTTTAGATCTAATTTGATCCGAAAAATGGCGGATCCAATTAGATCCAGCTATATATTTGGGGATAAACTTAGATCTAATTTGATCTCAATTTTGGCAGATCAAATTAGATCCGGCAATATATTTGTGGATAAACGTATATCTAATTTGATCCGAAAAAGTGGCAGATCGAATTAGGTCTAGCTATATATTTGGGGATAAACTTAGATCTAATTTGATCCGAAAAATGGCACATCGAATTAGATCCAGCAATATATTTGTGGATAAACTTAGATATAAATTGATCTGAAAAATGGCAGATCAAATTAGATCCAGCCATATATTTGGGGATAAACTTGGATCTAAATTTATCAGAAAAATGGCAGATCGAATTAGATCCAGCAATTTATTTCGGTATTAAAATGGCAGATCGAATTAGAAACAGCAATATATTTGGGGATTGACATCTAAAAGTATTCATAAAAATGACAGATAAAATTAGATGCCGCATTATATTTGGGTACTACGTAAGATCTCCATTTATTTGGGATTAAATAAGATCCCAGACATATATTGCCAACTGTTCAAAAAATAATAGACTGGCAGAGCACTGATTGTATAAAAATTACAATATTTTGTTAAAATAAGGTTTAAACTCAGAAGGTAACGAGTTCAATATGCATTTCTTTTACAAAATTAATTTCTTTTTATAAAATTAAAATTTTTTTTTCTATAAATTTTTTTATAAAATTATATATTTATTTTTTTATTAAATTGAAATCTTTGAATAAAATAATTTTATTTACATCTTTTTGACGCTCTACACCATTTCCAATTGTATTAATTGTTTTAAGATTTATCAATTGTATTTCAGAAATAATCAATTGAATTTCAGTTTTATCAATTGTGTTTCAGAACTCATCAATTATTTTTCACATTTATGAATTGTATTTCAGAACTAGTCAATTGAAGTTCAGTTTTATCAATTGTGTTTCAGAAATTATTAATTGTATTTCCGAAATTCACAACTGTATTTCAGAAATTATCAAACTGTATTTCAGAAATTATCAATCGTATTTCCGAAATTATGAAATGTATTTGAGAAATTTTTCTCTATTAGCTATGAAATTCTGAAATAGATTTCATTATTTCTGGACACAACTAAATAAATAAATAATTAAATTTGCGTAATATTGTAGTTTCTTTTCTGAAGTGCAAATAATATTTTGTGATATACAATTAAAATTTTCTAAAATACATTTAATAATTTCTGGAATACCTTATAAGTTAGTTCGAAATGCTTTTATCATTCATTTAATTTGTAGCTATCACACATCTATAACAAGTCTCGTTAGATTATAGTGTAGATGTCTTGGCTGACAATCTGGTGGACTGGGTTAAATTTCATGTTTTTAAAAGCAAATATTAAAAAAGTTTTCTCAATTTTTTGAAAAATGTTTTTTGAAATCTATTTTTTTGCCAAGATAGTTAATGCAACGTTCTGCCAACGCATAACCGACCATCGCCAACGGTTTGCCAGCATTGTGCCGATTATATTTTTCTGTCTGGGATGTTAAACTTAAACCTATTGTATATTAACATAATTTAACACTATATTTTTATTTTTAGGAAATACATTTTTATTTTATTATAAGTTAACATTAAATTAAATTTTAGATAATGGCACCAATTTGTAGTTGTAATTATTATATATTAAATCGTATATTCATAAACATTCTATACAGTTAGACGAGGTTTATGGAACTATTTAACTTTATAAAGTGTTTATAAATTATAACTTAAATGTACATACATATATGTTAAATGTACGTGAACAAATTGTTGATATGGACCCACAAATTGTATCTCAACTGATATTGGAATTATTGTACCATTACCATACATATATTACAATATATGACACTGTATTATAAATATTGTTAATGAAGTAACATATCTGATAATATTTTTTATAGCGCCATACAGTTTTACATTACTCAAATTAAACCATATATGGAATTGTATTCAAAATGTTGATGTGGTACCAAATTTGACCATATATTGTTTGTGCCATATATGACAATATATTGTTTAAATGATACCATATATGTCTATATATTAATATTGTTTAAATGACACCATATATCAATATATATGGGACTATATATGGTAGCATATATTATCATATCTGCATCTGTATTAAAAATGTCGTTCATCAGGTAGCATATATGAGCATATATTGTTAAAATGGCACCATATATGACAATATATGGTTTAAATGGCACCATATATGGTAATATATTGCTTAAATAACACCATATATAAATATATATGGCACTATATATGGTACCATATATTATCATATGTGGAACTGTATTAAAAATATTATTCATGAGGTACCATATATGGGCATATATTGTTGAAATTGCACCATATATGATAATATATGGTTTAAATGGTACCATATATGATAATATATGGTTTGAATGGCACCATATATGATAATATATAGCTTAAATAACACCATATATAAATATATATCGCACTATATATAGTACCATATATTATCATATCTGGAACTGAATTAAAGATTTGGCTTATGAGGTACCATATATGACCATATATTGTTTAAATGGCACCATATATGATAATATCTAGTTTAACTGTCACCATATATAATTATATATTGTTTAAATGATACCATATATAATTATATATTGCTAAAATGCCACCATATATATTAAGATATAGTTCTATATATAACTATATATGCAATAAGATCAACCATGTTATGTAATATATAATTATATATGCCATATCTAATATTATGAAGGCCGATATCTAATTAGATGAAATTATATATGGCATAATATAAGGAAAATTTTTCGGAAAAAACCTCATATATAATTATATATGGATATACATAACCACATGTCTAAGTATATATTGTAATATATGCCACATATGATTATATATAATTTTTTTTACTCGGGAATATATACCACTAAATCTAGTGCCATATATATTTATATATGGTGTTATTTAAGCAATATATTAGCATATATGGTGCCATTTAAACCATATATTATTATATATGGTGCCATTTAAACAATATATGGCCATATATGGTACCTCATGATCAAAATTTTTAATACAGTTCCAGATATGATAATATATGATTCTATATATAGTGCCATATATATTTATATATGGTGTTATTTAAGTAATATATTACTATATATGGTGCCATTTAAACCATATATTATCATATATGGTGCCATTTCAACAATATATGCTCATATATGGTACCTTATGAACAACATTTTTAATACAGTTCCAGATATGATAATATATATATAGTACCATATACTTTGATATATATGTGATTAAGTTATATCTGTATAAATATACAGTTTCATCCGAAGAATGGCCCGATATATTTTTATCAATTGTTTATCAATTTTTATCTAATTGTATCAGTTTAGATCTGACCTGATTAAATAATGTGTTAATCAGATGAAATTATATCTTATTTTTGACCTGATACAATTTTATCGGTTTATATGTAATCATATGTAATTATATGTCAGGTTTGATCGTAATTGGTGCAACTTTATATAAATGAAATATAATTGTATCCGACATTTACCTTATACAATTGTATCAAAGTTTTAAACTGATATCAGATCAAAATTGGGATATAACTATATAATTTTGTATACAAATGTATCTATTTGGACCTAAACTGATACCATGTGATATAAACCAATAAAATTGTATCAGGTCAAAAATCAGATACAATTTCATCTGATTAACACATAATTTAATCAGGTCAGATCTAAAATGATGCAATTAGATAAAAGCTGATAAACAACTGATACAATTTTATCGGGCCATTTTTCGGATCAAATGGTACATGGATGACTCTAAGTTATATATTACCATATAAAGCTCCATATTGTTTTCTTTAATAGGGAACATACCATATATGGTGCAATTTAAACAATATATGGTCATTAGAGTGGGGCGATTTGTATGGACAAAATTTTTTTGATATTGTGCCATGGATTTTTCGATAGCTTTTGGCTAGTTGTCAATTTTTTTATCCGATTTTCATAATACCTTTCTGGAAAGGTTATAATGTTATATTGTTTACAACTTCATTAGTTGTTTCAAAAAGCCAACGCAAGATGGCGCTAATCTAGCATTTATTTAAAAATTGCAAAATATTGAAATTTGGGCGCCTCGAAAATGATTTTTTTGATATGTCGTAGTGGAATTTTTTTCCTCATGCCAAAAGCTATCGAAAAATCGATGGCACAATATCGATTGCTAAATCGACCCACTCTAATGGTCATATATGGTAACTCATCAGCAACTACAATATTAACTGTATTTCAGAAGCTATTAATTGTATTTCAGAAATTTTAAATGTATTTCAGAAATTATGGAATGTATTTCAGAAATTTATTAATTGTATTTCAGAAATAATCAAATCTATTTCAGAACTTGTTGATGGTTTATCATAGGTAATAGAGAAAAATTTCTAAATTACATTTCATAATTTCTGAAATACAATTGATAATTTCTGGAATACAGTTTGATAATTTCTGAAATACAGTTGTGAATTTTGGAAATACAATTAAAAAATTCTGAAATACAATTGATAAAACTGAAATTCAATTGACTAGTTCTGAAATACAATTCAAAAATCTGAAAAATAATTGATAAGTTCTGAAATACAATTGATAAAACTGAAATTCAATTGATTATTTCTGAAATACAATTGATAAATCTTAAAAACAATTGATACAATTGGAAATGGTGTAGAGCATCAAAAATATGCAAATAAAATTATTATAAGTTCTGAAATACAATTGATAAAACTGAAATTCAATTGATTATTTCTGAAATACAATTGATAAATATTAAAAACAATTGATACAATTGGAAATGGTGTAGAGCATCAAAAAGATGCAAATAAAATTATTTTTTTTAAAAAATTCAATTTAATAATAAAAATATAATTTTATAAAAACATTTATAGAAAATAAAATTATAATTTTATAAAAAGAAAATCTTTTTATAAAAAAAATGCATAGCCGTGAACGGTATCGAACTCGAGACCTTCTGAGTTTAAACCTTATTTTAACAAAATATTGTAATTTTTATAAAATCAATGCTCCGCCAGTGTATTATTTTTTGAACTGTTGTCAATATCTGTCTGGGATTTTATTTAATCCCAAATAAATGGAGATCTTACGTAGTACCCAAATATAATGCGGGATCTAATTTTATCTGTCATTTTTCTGGATAGTTTTAGATCTTACTTAATCCCCAAATATATTGCTGGATCTAATTCGATCTGCCATTTTAATACTGAAATAAATTGCTAGATCTAATTCGATCTGCAATTTATGGGATAAATTAAGATCTTACCAAATCCCCAAATATAAACCTGGATTTAATTCGATCTGCAATTTATCGAAAAAGTTAAGATCTTACGCAATCCCGAAATATATTACTGGATCTAATTTTTGATCTGTCATTTTTTGGATATATTTAGATCTTACTTAATCCCCAAATATATTGCTGGATCTAATTCGATCTGCCATTTTTCGGATCAAATTAGATCTAAGTTTATCCACAAATATATTGCTGGATCTAATTCCATCTGCCATTTTTCGGATCAATTTAGATCTAACCCAGCAAAATATTGGTAATGACACCTCATTACTATCTGCATTACCAAAAACGATATATCATTACCTTTTGCATTATTTTATAATATAAAATAATGACTTCCTAATAACAGCCTATTGTATTCAATGTTTTTAAATATAAAATAATGACTTACGCGTAATAGTTTAAATAAGTACTTTTTACATAGCTAAATTTTATACATTTTTATTTATTATATGTAAATATGTTTTATGTTCAAATTTTTATGACGAGTTACACACTAGAGAAAGCTTAACTTTTTTTGAATATATTTCCTTAAGCTAATAGTACCCAGCAAAATCTTTCATTACCAAATAAGTGGTTATATAATAGAAATTCATAGCTCCGCACAACTTATTTTTTGGCGTCTAAACTCATTATTTTTGTTTGGCGTGGTCGTTTTTATAAGTAGTCACGCTTACCCGCTCGCTTACGAAAAAATGAGAAATAAGTAGTTATGAGGTTGTGAATAAGAAGTGGTTACACACATGCTTACAAAAAGTTGAATTATAAGTGGTTATCAGATTGCTTACTTGATTCTTAAAAATAACGAGGTAGGCAAATACTAGCTTAAGAAATAAATTCAGAAAAATTTAAGTTTTAGTTCTAGGACACGTCATACAAATTTAAACATAAAACATATTTACATAAAATAAATAAAATTTTTATAAAATTTAACTGTGTAAAAAGTACTTATTTAAACTATTACGAGTAAGTCATTATTTTATATTCAGAAACAATGAATACAATAGGCCCTTATTAGGAAGTCATTATTTTAAATTATAAAATAATGCAAAAGGTAATGATTCATCATTTTGGGTAATGCAGATAGTAATGAGGTGTCATTACCAATATTTTGCTGGGTATTTGCCTAACTGCTTATTTTTAAGAATCAAGTAAGCAATCGGATAACCACTTATAATTAAACTTTTTGTAAGCATGTGTGTAACCACTTATTATTCAAAATCTCATAACTACTTATTTCTCATTTTTTCGTAAGCGAGCGGGTAAGCGTGACTACTTATAAAAACGACCACGCCAAACAAAAATAATGAGTTTAGAGTCCAAAAAATAAGTTGTGCGGAGCTATGAATTTCTATTATATAACCACTTATTTGGTAATGAAAGATTTTGCTGGGAAGTTTATCCCCAAATATATTGCTGGATCTAATTCGATCTGCCACTTTTTCGGATCAAATTAGATCTAAGTTTATCCACAAATATATTGCTAGATCTAATTCGATCTGCCAAAATTGAGATCAAATTAGATCTAAGTTTATCCACAAATATATAGCTCTATCTAATTCGATCCGCCATTTTTCGGATCAAATTAGATCTCAGTTTATCCACAAATATATAACTGGATCTAATTCGATCCGCCATTTTTCGGATCAAATTAGATCTAGGTTTATCCCCAAAGATATCATTGAACCTCCCAATTTTGAGATATAACTTGATCTTAGTTTATCCCCATATATACAATGGGATCTAATTAGGGTTTATGTCCCGGGAATCCCGTCCCTATTAAGTAGATTTTATCATGGGTACAAACAAAATATGAACTTTGTCGGACGGTGATTTAATAGAAATGGAATTTTTCAAGTACAACATATGTCGGATTTATTTATTTTCTAACGAACGGGAATTCCCGGGATCCCGGGAAATTCAGAAAATAATCCCGCTGTCCCGGGAAATGAAAAAGTCCGGGAAAAGAAAAACCCTAGATCTAATACGATATCATTGGATACTAAAGGGCTGCGTGAGTGCAATCGGTTTGTTGTAGTCATTAAATCACATGGTGCTAGTATGTGTGCATTACGATTTAAACCACCCTGTTACGACTAGAAGACAAATCAAAACGTAAGCGAGCTTAAGCATTAAACATGGCAACGAAAAAAACAATAAGTGATTGTAGTGACACACGATTGTTCGCTACCATAACATAGCAATTAGTACTTTGAACTAGTGTTTAAGTATCGCAATGAATGCTATGGATCCGATGGTGTGTTGTGTTATAATATGTAGGTTTTATAAAACGAAAAAGTATAAAAGTACACTCAGATAAAAAAGTTAGCAGTTAGTTTTTTTTACAATTTTTATATTATTATATAAAAAAGTTAATCAAAAAAAAAATTAATAATGTTTTTAATGCATAATAAATTATAAAAACAAAAAAAATAATTTATATTAATTCTTATTAATATAAATATATATAGCTTTTTGGCGATTTTTTTAATGTCGATGATTTTTTAATTTTGATGATTTTTTTCTAATTTTCGACGATTTCTTTAATTTTGCCGATTTTTCTAAATTTTGCTATTTTCAAGATTTTTGCGGTTTTTTATGATTTTTTCAAATTTTGACAATTTTTAAATTTAAACGATTTTTTTAATTTTGGCAATTTTTAAAATTTTTAACTTGGTTGGGAAACACTAACCGTAAAATACCGTTAACGATTCGAAACCCTTTCAACGAATATTTTTAACCCTAAAATACCACTAACGAAGTAACTTAAAATACCGTTAACCTTAAAATAACCTAACGAAATAAATTAAAATACCGTTAACCCTAAAATAACTTAACGATATAACTTAAAATACCGATACCCTTAAAATAACCTAACGAAATTCTATAAAATAAAATTTACCAAATTCATTCCAAAAAAAAAACATTTAAAAAGAATCGGTGGTATAATTAAACAATATTGAAAAATAAAATTAAAAATAAATAATATAATAAAACCAATACGTAGTAGAGTTTGCTAAAAACCCTACTCAATGTTCCTTAATGTATTCGTCGCTTTAGAGCTTTTTTTTGGTATCATTAGAGTATTTCACATATTAAATAGTTGAAATATTCATTAGGGTTTTTCTTTTCCCGGACTTTTTCATTTCCCGGGACAGCGGGATTTTTTTCTGAATTTCCCGGGATCCCGGGAATTCCCGTTCGTTAGAAAATAAATAAATCCGACATATGTTGTACTTGAAAAATTCCATTTCTATTAAATCACCGTCCGACAAAGTTCATCTTTTGTTTTTACCCATGATAAAATCTACTTAATATATTCAGAAAGGAGTGCTAAATATAAAATATGCCTGACTTTCACTTTTTCTAGATCAACTCATTTAACAGATTAAATCGCGAATACATATTTAGGTAATATATTTATATGGAAGGCCGTCTTGATTTTAAAATGAAATATATTAATTAAATATTAATTCGGGGTTGGAACTGTTAAACGAATAGATATACTAAAAAACAGTGAAAGACACAAGTACTTTAATTTCTTCCATTCTTCCATTCTTTCAGGATATATTGGAATTCCTAATTGGTGCAAACTTGTCTCGCACCAGTTTTATAGTCAGAACTAAGATAGATTTTTTGCTGAAGTATTTCTTAAACATGGAATCCAAAAATTTGTATTTGTAAAGATTTTGTTTCTATACAGATTTACAGAAGTATTTGTATAGAATTATTTTATAAAAAAGTTTAAGTGAGTATTCTTCACACAATTTTTTAGGCAAATTCTCTTAAATATTTTTGTAAAAAGCGACACTAGAATATTATTAAATAATAGCATCCTAACACACTAGATATAGTGAAAAATATAATTTAAAACGTATGCCTAATTGTTTACTATCAACATGGATTTATATTATAGGTTAAAAAATAATTAGAATATGCATTTAAAATTAACGATTCATTGTCGCTCATAAATCTGTGCTTCATAAGTTGTCGATCGGAATTGAATTCCATAGGAAGCAGCTGGATAAAAATATCATTGTTAGAATTTCGTTGATGTTAGTCTAATTGATTTGTTTCAATTTGCTTATTTGTTTCAATTCAATATAAATAGATCATCATCAACTATTAAGCTATAAAGACAAAGAATATTGAGAATGGGTTTGTAGCAGGACCCTAAAATACGTATTCTATCCTGCTGGCCTTATCGAAATTTTAAAATTTTTATTCTATGTAATCTACTTGTAAAAATTTTATCATATCTCTCTTAATAATAATTTAAAGCAAACTGTGATAATACTTGATTTCAAATTGAACGAAAAACATTCATTAAATAGTTTTTTGTATCTTTTGAATAGAAATTTTTATGTACAACTATTTAAAACGGAATTATTTAATTTGCATAGTTGCATTCTAAATTAACATATAAATAAATTCAAAATAATTTAAAAAAGCATCTGCAAAATATTTAAAAAATAAAATTGAAATAAAGGAATAGCAGTTGAAATTTAAATAAAATTATTTGAAGTGAAAAAACCTCAAAATACAACATACCTAGTTTTCCTGAAGGTATTTGAAACTGAGATGCGGATGTTGAAGTGTTGTATATATTGCTTTATTTGAACAAAGATCACCATTTTAAAGACAAAAAAATTTCTAAAGTTCGAGTATTTGTTTTCGGTTTAAATGAACCAAATTCAACTGACATCCAAAAACAATTTGGCCTAAGGTCGGCTAACTTATCTAAAAGTACGCCCAATTTAAGACTATCCAGAGCTATTTTAATGCGAATTTTATTCGTGGTTAAGGTTAAAGACCAACTTCACTACCTTAACCAAGAGTAAAATTTTCATCAAAACAACTCTAAATAGCGTTAAAATAAGCATTCTTTTAGATAAGTTAGCCGACCTAAATAATATTTTTTATACTAATTCAGTTTATCAAATTTTACATCGCATTTTTTAATTTCAAATATTTCTTAGTTAAATGAATTTCAAATCCATGCTTTAAATTTAAATTTTCTAGCTTCCAAAATTGCAATATATAATAGCTAAAACTTCTGTAAAAGAATAAAAAAATCCCGGGAAATCCCGCACAAAATTCCCGGGATTGCGGGATTGAAAAAAGGGCGGGATTCCCGGGAATCCCGTCCCGGGAATTCCCGGGACATAAACCCTAATTACGATCAACTAAAGAATTTTTTGGGGGTAGACATTTGTCTATTTTAATTTTTTCATTATACCATTGGCCGATCATAATCGGCTTTTCATACCTACACAACACGAATGAAAACAAAACTCTCAACTAAAAGCATAACAAAAAAAAAATACTCCATTCATTAGCATGATAGCTTTCAACAGAGTAGGTACGTATTTCGGTTACATACATCAGTGTTGCCAGTCTTTTCATACCTTATCCCCAATTTTTAATTTGCCATCCCAAAAAATTTCCAATTTTTATTTTATATAAAAATTTGATTTCGTTAATTTTTTCGAAAAATTAGTGGAAAAATACCATATTCGTTTATTTTTTGCGGTAAGTTGTACACTCAGACTCAATAAATTTGTGCTTACAACAAATTATAAAAAAGAACAAATACATTTAAATAACAGGAAAGAAAATTTGAACCAAAATTTTTCATTTTAAATATTTAATAATAAACAGACATTTAATAAATAACAGACATTTTGTTGTGTATGGTACTGCATTAAAAAGTTTTAGCATTTCAGCAGATGGATTAACTTTTGACAATTGAGTAACTTGTAAAGTATACATTTAATTTAAGAAGAACTTCTTATAACTCTTATTAAATAACTTTAAAAATTTTAGAACCAAAACGAATTTGAATTTTCACCAAGAGGAATTATAGTTTCTAGGAACATTACCTTGCCAGACTCAAATTTTTGTAGCTAAAAATCATTCACTATTATCATCATTCATAGAAAAAAATATAAATATTTAGAATTATCAGGATTAAATTCATAAAAATATGAAAAAGCAATAATATATTTTATCCCCAAATGATCCCCTAAAATTTCGTATCATCCCCAATAAATCCCCAGTTCTACAAACGGAAGTTTTTATCCCCATTGATGATACAATTCCCAATTTTGGGATAAATCCCCCAAACTGGCAACACTGTTATACATAAGTTTTCAGTAAAACTAAAACGATGGTGTTGATATTGTGTTGGTTGCTTAAGTTCACAATAATATGATGTGGTAATGTACTGTTGTCATCCGTGATAAACGATTCATGATGGGATTCGTCTCACTATCCATATGCTTTTTTGCCATCGTGTTTTTTTTTTGTTGTTTGTACTGAGTAAATCGTTATAAAAAGTAAAACCACACAACTTGTTATGGCTTGTAGGTTATCATGTGTCTTAAAATCTCATTTAAGATGAATCGTTCAGCCCTTTATTGGATACACCCAATTTTGAGATCTAATTGGATCAGCTAGATATTGCAGCAGATCTTAAACAATATCAAATTGGATATGATTAGATATTGCGCGAGATCAATTTTTTTTACTCGGGTATGCAAAAATATGCACTTAAATGCAAAAACATTTAAAAATATATTTTTTTTAATTGATGCCCTGGTGATATTTATGTGAGTTATATCAAAATTGCTCTAACAAGCGTAAATCGGGAGTTTACGTATTTTTTCTTATTGTATGAGGTCCATTCAAAAACTTTTCTCAGTCAAGTCCAGTAAGAATTACTCAGTAGAAACTTACAGAAAGACAAGATTTAAAATAAAATTTTCCCAAACATGTACGCGAACAGAAAATTTGTAACAATTTGCATGTTTGCAGACACAGCTGATTACAACACCAAATATACAAATAAATTTTAACTGCTCGCTATGGAAGAAGAGAATTCTTATTGTTAAATCGTAAGCAGAAACCTTTTATAAGGTTTTCTTATCTTTTCCATAATTTATTTTGGAAACTTTACTGCTTTTCATTGCTATAAAATAACATAATTCAAAAATATTTTTCTTTATTTACAATTAACAAATATATGTTTTACTGGCAAAAATGTATCCAGTAAAAATTTGCAAGAAAAAGAAGAAGACTTAGAAACTCTCATCATCGAACTGTCAAATTCAGTGTTGCCAGAACTCTTAGATGGAAATGTGCTAGATTCCTAAAAAATTTCTGCTAAAATATGCTAAAGCCTAAAATAAAAAATATATGCTTAGAATATGCTAAATTAAAAAATCGCAATTTTTTTATTATATTCATTATGCTAAAGATCTGCTAAATTTAATACAAAAAATATGCTGAAAATCTGCTAAATAATTTTTTTAGTATTATTTAATAAAATCTTATTAATGAAAAAATTCATTTTTTTAAACCATGTTTATAAAAAATTATATTTTCATACTTTCTATACTATCTTAGTATAAATATAAAAGTTTACCCCTTAATTCATAAATGCTTTCAAAAGTTATAGGAGGTTTATCGAACAAATTTTATGTGAAGAATTTGTTTTGTAAACCTCCTAGAACTTTGCAAAGTGTTTATGAATTGAGAGGTAAACTTTTATATTTATTCTAAGATACTTTAAAAACGTATGAAAAGATAATTTTTTGTAAATTATTCTTTGAGAATAAAAAAATAAACTTTCTCATTTAATTTTTTCACAATAAACATAACTGATTTTAAATTTTTGCAAGATTTTTTAATGGTTTTTGTAGCATTTTCAAATTATACTTAGTACTATACCTATCAATACTACTAAAAAAAGTTGCACTGAAAAAAGAATTAAATAATTACGCATGAAATAAAAAGTTATGAAAACATTGTTATTAGCTGTGTTTTCTACTTAACTATATCCGTTAACTTTTAAAAAATCTGAAAGGGCATAAAAACGTTTTTTAGACGAAAACTAACATATTACTTTTCGTATGCACGTTAACTTACAACGTGGATAATTATCAACGTTGAAAACTCAACGTTTATAAATTTTCACACCTAGCTGAACTTGCTGACGTACGTTCGATTATACCGAAATTATCATGAACACTATTTAACAAATTTTTATACTCCAATCAGTTTAACGTAGATTTACTATAAATACTTAACGTTGATAGGCATGAGCGAAAATACAGCTATTGTTATAAATATTGTTACAGAAAAAATTATTTTGTTAAAAAATATGCTAAAAATATGCTTTTATTAAATAAAACAAAATATGCTAAAAAAAATCTGCTTTTGTCCAATAGAATATGCTAAAAAGCAGTTAGCATATGTTTACAAAAAAAAATATGCAATTGCCCAACTCAATCTGCTAAATCTAGCAGAAAATATGCTAAAATGGCAACACTGGTCAAATTATTTTCCCTCTTTTTTCTTTCTCTTTACTAAGTATTTGTGTTAACGAACGCCATCCAGTAAAAATGTGTACAAATTTGTACAAATTATCCAGTAATCGAATGGACCTATTAATTAAAAAGAGCTAAACAATTTTTAATACTCTTGGGGTCAAAAAAGTACTCTTCAAACAATATTTTGATACCGGCATAAAAATCTCATTTCCCATCCCTGGTATACTTATACTTTATTAAAACCTGTTTTAGTTAAACCAATTATACAAATGATCGGAAGTGCTGAAAAATAAAGAACAAATGTTAACACTTTAATGCCTTAAGTGGGCATTAAGTGAAAACTTAAATTCAGGAAATTAAACAAAAAAGTTAATTCCTTC
Source organism: Leucophora obtusa (assembly GCA_949987735.1). Lineage (NCBI taxonomy): Eukaryota > Metazoa > Arthropoda > Insecta > Diptera > Anthomyiidae > Leucophora > Leucophora obtusa. The sequence goes on along the minus strand of OX465295.1, from coordinate 165,939,238 downwards.
AGGGAATTAAATGTACAAGAAAATGAATTTCCTGGGAATTCATTCCCTATGGAATTAATTCCTTTACCAGAAGTTGAATTAACTAGAATTAAATAAATTCCTTGACTTAAAATTGAATTAACTCGTGTTGAATGAATTCTTTAGTGAATGAATTCTTTAATTTTAATGCTTAATGCCTTGGTTCATTCTCTAAATTTGAATTCTTTGAATTCATTCACAGTAATTAATTCCTGTTTATGTCTTATTAATGAATTCATTCCTTGAATTAAACAATTGAATTAAATTTTTGGGAATTCATTCCAAAAAGGAATTCTTAAAGTTCTGATATCTATACATATTAGAACACTAAATATTTGATCAAATGTGCTATTTCTATTAACGGCATTGTAAATATTCTACATGCATATATTTTCATTTCTTTATTGTGTTTTCAAATGTATTTTCCCAACCGATTACTCTTCTCTAGCCTCTTAAAACCCATAGTTAGGTACAATCGTTAATGTTTGTAAGTATATATGCACGTACTTACATACTAATAACTGTAGTGTAGAGTATCTTAGTATCTGTTGATTGTTATACGGATCAGTCGACGGCGTGTTTGCTTGCGGTAGTATCTCATAGTGCGTTTGTGCTTAAGGTTTAAAAAAAGGCAGAAAAGAAATAAACAAAAAATAACTTGTTCCAAACTACAAACCTAAAGAAAAAATATTAAAAAAAACTTGCCCGGTCATCAAACCACGTTGTTGTTACATACCACCTTGTTTAAATATATAAATTATTTCTGTTCGTTTTGTTAATATCGTAAAAGGTAAAAAATCGATCACTTGCTTAAATTCCTTTAAAGAATCAAGCAAAGTTCAAAAGTCAAGTGTTTCTTATTTAATAAAAAAGTGTTGAATTAACTTTATACAATATGAGGGAAATTGTTCATTTACAAGTTGGCCAATGTGGTAATCAAATCGGTTCTAAGGTCAGTTAACTTTTTATATTATTTAATTTAATAATTCAGTTGCTCTATTTTGTTTACGCTCTTCTACTCTCTTGTATCTGTGTTTTTATATAAAATTATTATTTTAAAATAATTATTTTTTTGTAACATTTTTCCTAACCTCAATATTTAATTATAACACATGAGTACATTCTTCGTTTTTCTTCTTTCATGTATTGTATCAATAGAACGCGTGCAAATTTTTCAGATTTTCATTCCTCTTTAAACCTATTCATTATTTTGCGCTAAGTTTACCACCTCCCTCTTTTTCTTCATATATACATATTAGGGTGGCAATGAAATGCATGAGAAATTCTTTTTTCTGAATTTTAACAAAACCCGACCGGATTCTTGTTCAACTCAGTCTGAAATTTATGTGGTGAGAATTTGGTCCAAATCGGACACTTTTAGCGGCATTCACAATGCTGAATTCTACCTGGAGTACTAGAATCTGCAGAGTGGAGAGTACTAATATAGAGATGGCTTGATATAAAAAAAATGATAGTGCGAAAAAGAAAGGAACAAAATCCACTATGCAGATCGGAATACTGCCGCATTATGACTCCAGCATTAAGGTCACAGTTTACTAGTTTTGTCGCAAATAAATAAAAGTAATATTTTTATTGTGCCTCAGGGATGATAAATGGGATTTTTAAAATAGTGCTAACCAGCTTAAAAAATGGTACTTTTTTGACCTCTATAGTAGCAAAAATTTTTTTCATTTAATTTTTTTACCATTATAACTTAACAAATCAAAACTCATAAAAAATAAAGAGTTCTGTTATAACTAACTCATACAGCAATAGAAAAATGTAAAAATTTTAGTTAAAACTAATAAAAATGAGTTAAAAATTACATTGCATAAAATATTCTATCAGCATAATTTTGTAAAATATTAGTAAGATAAGAACAGCAAAAACCAAACTGTTAAATACATTTACAAAATTTTAGTTATATTTGAATAAACTTTAGTTAGCAGAAAATAACAACTTAACCTGCTAAAATTAGTAATAAATAATAATTAGTCGACTAAAAATCACCAACAATTTTAAATGTAGAAAGCTTTTTTCTATTTTTTAATACGAATACAAATCTAGTCTTCTGAAATCAGAAGTTTACTATTTTTAGCAACCATTTCCGTTAATTTTAGCGGGATAGACTGCTATTTTCATTCAACTAAATTTAACTTAAAAGTAACAAAAAATTTGTACATATAACAGTTTTTTTTTGCTATTTTTACTCTACTTATATTAATATTTTCTTCAGATTTTAGAGTATAATTTGTTATTTTCAATGATCTTAAAGTTATGTATAAAAAATATATATAAAAAAAATCTGCCAATCTCAGCAGTTTCTTTTCTAAGGCAATTTTTGCTTAATTTTTAGCAGCTTTTTCTGCTATTTTTACAGGTTTATTTCTGTGAGTGCAAGTTCCTGAATATCGTATTTGACTTCGTTTTAAAGCGAATATTATTTTAAAGTTATTTACAGGTCTATTCCACCTTGTAATGTCATAAGAATATTTTCGAATTAACAGATTGATTAACAATCGAATCAAAAGAGATTGATGATTGCAATAGGTGCATTATGAATTCATTCGATTCTTCGAAATAGGTTTTAGGTATTTAATCATTCAAAAATGAAAATCGAATGAGTGAATTCTTTAGGAGCTCTGATGGGGAAAAACATTTTGCTCATTTAAAAAAATACAAAAATTTCTAGATTTCTTAATTCTCCTAATTTTGAATATTTATTTTTTTTTTTATACATACGTATTTTGATAAAAAAAAATGCGAAAGAACATTTTTTATGTGTTCAACTTGGGTTTTCAATAGTAACATCTAATATTTTAAATATTTGCAACATAAGTATTTTTTATTTAAAACTATTTGATGTGTTCGCACAAAAAATTTAAAAATCGAAAAATGTGTAAATAGTACTAAATGAGTCAGAGGAGTACCATAGTACTTTAGAGGTTCCAATAGTACCACAAAAAGTACATCTTGAAAAAATTATGATTAAAAATAAAATCGATTTAAATTAATTCTGAATCTTTTTTATTCGACCTTTTTTGAAATGGAGTTAGTTTTTAAAATTTAAATAATATAGCGCTTTTTTCATTTAGTTTCTTACATACACAACAAAAAATAATTCATAATTAGAATAAATTTTTTCATACACTGTATGAATTTTACATGATATTTTTTCTCAAAACTTTTTCACACAGTTTATGAACATGTTCATACATATGTACATACATATAGTAAAACCATTCGTGAATTTTCCTTTTTTATTTATTGATAACCTTTGCACAAAATGAGTACATATTTATTCCCAGTGTAGAAACGGTAATGACATAATATTATTTTTTGGACTACCATTAATGACACTGACTTACCTTCTGCATTATTTTAAAACATATAATAATGAGTTAATGATAATCACTTATTTTTATCATTATTTTAAATAGAAAGTAATTTTCTAGATTCCCAGCAAAACTTTGGTAGTGGTGCGACAAGCTCATGCATTACCTTGTAATGTGTAGTCCTTACAAGTATAATTTTTGTTCAACATAAAGTAATTGGTTACCGATAATTGGATACATAATGCATTACTTTGTAATGAATACTCCTTACCTTCATCATTATTTTGGATCATAAAGTAATTAGTTACCGAAAATTTATTACATAATGCATTATTTTGTAATGTATAATCCTTACCTTGAGCACTATTTAGAAACACAGAGTAATGAGTTACCTGTAGTTGATTACATAATGCATTACTTTGTAATGTATACTGCATACATGTATCATTATTTTGAAACATTAAGTAATGGGCTACCGAATGTTGATTACATAATTCATTATAAATAAATATAAAGTAACTACTATTACAAAATACATTGTTTTAATATAAAAATTATTTACTTAGATAATTTTTTATTTAAATTGTGTAATTATAGGGTAATTTCAGTCCTTATAATTATATGCGTAACCAATTATGCTCAGCCTCTTCGTAATCATATGGGTAACCAATTACTTTTTTAATATCTATCTGCAACTAGGTAACACATTACTCTTCATTTTTTTGTAAGTATACTGGTAACAATGACACATTACTTTGAGGCTCATCGCCTGTAAAATTCATCAGTGAAGTAAGGTGTAAAGTAACTAGTCCAACTCTATGGCGATACATTACTTTACCCATTATTTGGTAATGTGTGGTTTTGCTGGGTTGTTTTTTTTTTAAATCTATTTTTAAGCGGCGAATACATGTAGGGAACAAAAAATATCAAAGAATTTGGTAAACACGAATTGCATGATGTCAACACGCACTCACACACATTCACAAGAAAATGGGCATTTTTCACGAATGTTCCTTAGTGTATTCTCCGCTTTAGACTCTATATTTTTTCAACAAATGATTAAGTGTAGAGTACACAACAGAAGCTAGAGTTAAATTTACGTTGTCACCCTAATACATATGCATATCGTTTTGTTTCATTTTCTTGCTATTGCTTTACTGACGTATTATTGTTTTGTTTTTGGATACTTTGGTATTTCGTATGGAATTATTTTAAAGTCGGGAACAGTGAAGCAAGTCGATTAAAAATCTTCGGCGGCGGCGGAAGAGCAAAATTTGTCGGCGGCGGCGGGCATTTGGGTACTGAGTAATAAGTATGCAGTTATTTATAAAGCTAGCCATACACTTGCAATATTATTGTGCAACTTCGCCTTTTAGTTCTTTAATCTACTACCACACATGGTAGTACACTCATAAAAAAAGCCCCTACAAATAGCTAAAAATTCTGCTAAAATAACAGAAAATAGTACCTGAATTTACGTCAGCAGAAATTTCAATGATGTTGAGAATCATGGTCTGCTAAATTTAGGTGACCTAAATTTTAGGTAAAAAAGTTAGTTCAAATACAATAATTTATAAGAAATGTTGTTTAATGGAAATGAAAATTACTCAGCTGAAATCAGCGCATGTTTTCTGCTAAATTTTAGTTGGTTATAATCAGGTAAAAAATTCAGTTAACATTAAAAAATTTAGAAGAATTTTCGTTTAATAGAAATGAAAGTGGGTCAGTTGAAATCTGCAAAACATGCTGCTAAAATTACAATCACTTTTTGTTATTAATTGAATAAAAGCAACTTCATGTATCATGTAAATATTGTTAATTTTATTTTCGAATAAATTACACAATCCAAAAACACTATTTGACCTAAATATCACTTGTATTTTCTTTCCAATATGTGTGCCAGCGGTTGAATTTAGATGAAAACGTTGAAGGGCTGAAATAAAAGAAAAACAATAACATATTTAATAGTATTCCCGTAAATAAATATAGTTTATATTATGAAACAAACCTTATTATTTTATTTTTTTAAAACAATTTTAATTGCGAAATGTTAATGTCCAGTATACCTCCGCTTTCTTTTGGGTTCCTTTTTTTCGTCTACCTGGTAGAATTCAGTAGAAAATGTTAAAGGGCTGAAATAAAAACAATAACATATTTAATAGTATTCCCGTAAATAAATATAGTTTATATTATAAAACAAACCTCTATTTTTTTTTTAACAATTTCAACTGCGAAATGTTAAAGTCCAGTATACCTCCGTTTTCTTTTGAGTTCCTTTGCTGACTGACAGAAACAAAAGAAAACATGCTCTTATCATATTATTTTATTTACTAGAACTTTCTAAATAAGCGCATATTATTTTTATTTGTATTGGTAAGCGTCATCAGTGATGACTCATCACACACATTAAAATACACTTACTAGAAATTTTCTAATTTGTATTGGTCGGCAAACTCACCAATACACACTTCACCATCAAGCTCCATCAAGCACCATCAATCACTATACACTAGCGCCCCTATCGTTTTCTTTTCAAAACACAAATATTAAAAAAGTTGCCAATAAATTTATCTATATTAGCTGATAACATTTTCAAAATCATTTATAAAAAATAACTAAATATCAGGAGGAAAAATTAGTTCAAGTACAGCAGAAATATGTTTTTGTGGTGAAATTTGATAACTAACAACTTTAGCTAAACAACGGATTTAAACGAAAACAACAGGAAAAATTAGTTCAATTGAATTAGAACGCGTTTAACAGACTTTTGTACTAACTTTTTTTATGAGTGTAGAATAAAGAACTAAAGCGAGAAGTTGTTCAATAATATTGCAAGTGTATGGCCAGCTTAATACTCAAAAGTACCTAAAACAACGAATTAGAAATTCGGCTGAGCCGCTAAAGTTGGTTGAAAATTAAGCCCCCGATCAGCCGAGTATTTCAGCGGCGGCGTGGCTCGTGGAAAATATCGGCGGCGCGGCTGAGCCGCCAGTCGCGCCGTACGTCTTGCTTCTCTGGTTGGTAAAAGGTTTAATCCGATAAATCTGAAGAATACGGGAAAGCCTAAAGCCCAAATTAGATTGGAAGTATCGTAAAAAAAGTAACGTATCATTCTCATAATGAATAAAAAGAGTATAAAAAATAAAAATATTGTATTTTTTATCTTTTTCTTGTGCATAGAATTAAATGTCAAGTAATAAAATAGAAAATTTCTATTTTCAACAGAACTTTTTTACGATTTTACTTGACAACAGTTTCAATGCATAGAAAAAAGATAAAAATATATTTCTATATTATTTTAACACATTGAATTGATTACAGATACGTTTTTTTACTTTACGATTAGACTAATGAAGCCTTAAAAATGTTAAAAAGTGCGATAATATTAACATGTCATAAAGTCAATACACTACAAGAAAATTATTTCTTATATCATCGAAATGCAAATAGAAATTGTGGTTAGTCATTGCTCACAATTCTAGCGATATAATGACAGCATGATTTTGAAATCCAAACAGCTTAAAATTTTTACTTTAATTAATGCGTCATTTACAAAAATGGATAAACGATGCAACAGCAAAGTGACGAAATGTCTGAAATTTTTGAATACTATGCCTTTCCATATTTTGAACTCATTTTATATATGGGTGATATCAAAAAATGTGATAGTTTGTAATGCATTGATTACATTTGAGTTATATATTTCGATATATATCAGCGCATTGTCACCTGTTTTACAAAATTTATAACAACCCGAGTAAAAAAAATTATATATAATTATGTGGCATATATTACAATATATAATTAGACATGTCGTTATGTATATCCATATATAATTATATATGACGTCTTTTTCAAAATTTTTCCTTATATTATGCCATATATAATTTCATCTAGTTAGATACCGGCCTTTATAATATTGGATATGGTATATATGATTATATATTACATAGCATGGCTGATCTTATTGCATATATAGTTGTATATAGAGCTATATCTTAATATATATGGTTGCATTTTAGCAATATATAATTATAAATGGTATCACTTAAACAATTATATAACTATATATGGTGCCAGTTAAACTAGATATTGTTATATATGGTGGCATTTAAACAATATGTGGTCATATATGGTACCTCATGAACAAAATCTTTAATACAGTTGCAGATATGATAATATATGCTACTATATATGGTGCAATATATATTTATATATGGTGTTATTTAAGCAATATATTAGCATACATGGTGCCATTTCAACAATATATGCTCATATATGGGACCTCATGAACTACATTTTTAATACAGTTCCAGATATGATATGCTACTATATATAGTGCAATATATATTGATATATGATATCATTTAAACAATATATTACCATATATGGTGACATTTAAACCATATATTATGATATATGGTCATATATGGTACCTCATGAACAACATTTTTTATACAGTTCCAGATATGATAATATATGCTACTATATATTGTATAGTACCATATACTTTCATATATCGTATCATTTAAACAACTTACCATGTATGGTACCATTTAAACCATATATTTTCACATATTGTACCATTTAAACAATGTATTGTCATATATGATAACCCTATTGAAAATGGTTATAATATAATGGTATATAATTTGATACAATCTTATCTAATCAAGTGTGGTTAATGTGATATTTTATAAAATTGTATGTCATTTCATCAATTTAAACAAAATTATACAACTTAGATCTAACAACATTGGGTCATTTCCCTTATAAAATTTTATATGGTTATATATGGGCTAAAAATTTATATATACTAATATACAATTTAATAGGGAAATTGACCCAATGTTATTAGATCTAAGTTGTATAAATTTATTTATGTTGATTCAATTATATACAATAATATATGATATCACATTAACCACATCTGATTAGATATAATTGTATCAAATTACACATTTTATTAAAACTTTTTTTACTAGGGAACTCATCAGCAACTACAATATTAACTGTATTTCAGAAGCTATTAATTGTATTTCAGAAATTATTAATTGCATTTCAGAAATAATCAAGTCTATTCCAGAACTTGTTGATTGTATTTCATAGTTAATAGAGAAAAATTTCTGAAATACATTTCATAATTTGTGAAATACAATTGATAATTTCTTAAATACAGTTTGATAATTTCTGAAACACAGTTGTGAATTTCGGAAATACAATTAATAATTTCTGAAATACAATTGATAAAACTGAAATTCAATTGACTAGTTCTGCAAAACAATTCATAAATTTGAAAAATAATTGATAAGTTCTGAAATACAATTGATTATTTCTGAAACACAATTGATAAATCTTAAAAACAATTGATACAATTGGAAATGGAGTAGAACGTCAAAAAGATGTATATAAAATTATTTTATTAAAAAAATTCAATTTAATAAAAAAAATATAATTTTATAAAAAAATGTATAGAAAAAAAATAATAATTTTATAAAAAGAAATTCATATTGCAAAAAAAAAAAAAATTATCCGAAAAATGGTGGATCGTACTGCAGTAATTTAGATCCACCTTGGATCTAATATGATGAAATACGATCCGAAAAACGAGCTATCTAATTATATAAAATTGGATGTGGCATAATGATAAGCAAGAAGTAATTTCAATAGAATGGACAATTTAATGCAATCTGAGCGATATCTGAATGAATTATTTTTGTCTAATGGTATCAAATAAAATGTAACTTTTTGTATTAACGGTTTGTTTTTTTCGAATTTTGCATAAATATTCCATACAAATTTAAGCATTTATAAAATTTTAAAGTAGGTATAAATTTAGCTTCTTAAAAATTAAGTAGTTATAAAAATGCTACCAAGTCTTAAAAATTCTTGGCTTTTTTCTCTTTCAAATGTAAACAAAAATATTCGTCATAAAAATATTTGAAATTTTAATATTTTTTATTTCATAAAAAATTAAAAACAACAAATGAATTATGCGTTTGTTAGCAAAGGTAGAGCAGGGCACACAAGATTATTGCTTCATTCCGCGTTCCGGCGAAGGCTTTGTACGAAAACGACTTTTGCACAAAGGGGACCCCAAATGTTTAAATTTTATTTGTTTACAAAAAATAAAAGAAAAGTCAGGTAAGTACGGATATTCGTTTTTTTACAAGTAGTTATAGATATAGATATAAAATTCGAAAAAAACAAACCTTAAATCCAATTTTATATAATTAGATTAACCCATTTTTTCGATCTGCCATTTTTCGGATCAAATTAGATCTAAATTTATCCCCAAATATATTGCTGGATCTAATTAGATATGCCATTTTTCGGCTCAAATTAGATCTAAGTTTATCCACAAATATATTGATGGATCTAATTCTATGTGCCATTTTTCGGATCAAATTAGATCAAAGTTTATCCCCAAATATGTTGCTGAATCTAATTCGATCTGCCAATTTTTCGGATCAAATTAGATCTAAGTTTATCCACAAATATATTGCTGGATCTAATTCGATCTGCCAAAATTGAGATCAAATTAGATTTAAGTTTATCCACAAATATATAGCTGGATCTAATTCGATCCGCCATTTTTCGGATCAAATTAGATCTAAGTTTACCCGCAAATATATAGCTGGATCCGCCATTTTTCGGATCAAATTAGATCTATGTTTATCCCCAAAGATATCATTGTACCTCCCAATTTTGCGATATAACTTGATCTTAGTTCATCCCCATATATACAATGGGATCTAATACGATATGATTGGATACACCCAATTTTGAGATCTAATTGGATCAGCTAGATATTACAGCAGATCTTAAACAATATCAAATTGGATATAATTAGATATTGCGCGAGATCAATTTTTTTTACTCGGGAATCTGACCAATTTTTGGTTAATACATAAAATTTGTGGCCAATTTTATAGGCCAAATGTAAACTCCGTAACCAGTAACTCGTAAGGTTTTTTAACTTTAATAGCTTATATTTTAATAACACAGTACAACAGCCAATCTGGGGGGTGAGAAATTCCAAGTCAGGGTGATGGTACTAGATCAGTATAGTAAAACCCTCAAAGGGTTTGGCGTTCGTATGTGTCATTTCTTTTTATGACCTTTTAAATTTTTTCCTTATCTTGATGTTTTTTCGCTTAGTTGTAACTCAAGAACCACTTGTCCGATTTTGATGAAACAAATTTAGAAAAATTTAGAATTACAATTTCTTTAATCCGTTCATATAACATTTTTCTTTATAATCAACAGTTTTGCCGGTAAAAATAAATTTGTGGAGAAAAAAAAATATTTTTTTGCCTAAAAATTAAATTTTTTTTTTTTAAATTCATAAAAAATTTTAATTTTTAGGCAAAAAAATATTTTTTTTTCTCCACAAATTTATTTTTACCGGCAAAACTGTTGATTATAAAGAAAAATGTTATATGAACGGATTAAAGAAATTGTAATTCTAAATTTTTCTAAATTTGTTTCATCAAAATCGGACAAGTGGTTCTCGAGTTACAACTAAGCGAAAAAACATCAAGATAAGGAAAAAATTTAAAAGGTCATAAAAAAAAATTACACATACGAACGCCAAACCCTTTGAGGGTTTTACTATACTGACCTAGTACCATCACCCTGACTTGGAATTTCTCACCCCCCAGACAATAATCCCAAAAATGTTCCATAGTGTAACCAATGAAGCTAAACACTAACTGTAAGAATTTTTATGAAGAGGAAAAATAGCGTTTTTAGTAAAAATTAATACATTTTAAAAACTTTTCCGTATGTCTATGCTAACACGACTTCAACTCTGTAACGATTTTTCGTCATAATTTTTGATAAAAATGCATTCACACGAATTTTGGAGTTATCTATTAATTATATTGCGAATAGTATAATGTTATTTATACTCAAATGATCGTTGGACTGTAAAAAATCATCTAGTATAACAGACTTGAAGTTTTTTTTGCAGCATGTAACATTCTCGCGATGAAAAAGGATGTCTTTAATAAGATTTGAAAAAATATTGTAAACTCCGTTCCTAATTTTTACACCAAACTATTTAACGAGTAAAAAAAACGATGGCATTTGGATTCACCTTGTAGGCATCATAAGATTTTGTTTCGGAAAGAAAATTCGGACAAAGCGTTCTGAAAGAAAACGAAAAAAGTAACCAAATGTAAACTCCGTAACTGTAAACTCCGTAACCAAAATTGTTTGCATCAGATTGCGTTCAAAAAAATGTAGGTAAATGTTTAAAATATTTCAAAATATCCATAAACAGAGATGATTCAACTAATATTTATGCGTCAAAAGACGATTAAACTAATAATTTTGCGTCAAATCAAAAAAATTTATCAGTTTTTTACCCTAAACTGCTGGAGCGAAAAAGGATTGATTTTGCATTTCATTGGAATATTAACACTTTTTGTTTCTCACAAATTTGACCCAAAAACTTATCACATTTTTGATTTCACCCATATACATAACATAAGTAAATATGTTTGATGTGAAATACAGTAATTTTGGCTTATCTGCACAACCAACTTTTGCAATAATTTTTTTTCAGTTAAGCCAAAAACGCAGCTAAGTCAAATTGTTTACCTGCCTTAATGTGCAGGTATACCAATACAGACTGAAAACAAAAGAAGCTAATGATGACATCTTTGTGCTTTGCACCAGATCTTGCGATTTTTATGGTTAAAAAATGACTAAAGTAGGATATTTTTGTCACAAGAAAGTTGACAACACATTTATTTTATGTGTGTTTTTTTCCTAGAATTGAAAAACAAAGCAAAACACAAGAGGCAGCTAACGGTGATCTTTTTTATGAAAATAATGTATAACTGCAATTATATCAATTTTTAGTTATCGCCTTAAAATAATTAAAGCAAGGCATAACATTCGGCTTTAACGATTTGGTTTATTTTTATAGGAGTAACCCCGTAAACTATCGCCCTTAATAACAGTTTTTTTAATCACTTGGATTTAATAAATCCAAAAAGTAGTTCACAAGGTGCTCAACAGATGGGGTTAGATTCTCCCTATTTTAAAAAGAATTATCTATCCGACACTTCTATAACCCTAATTTTTAATACCGAATTCAATGTTGGAGAATTTTACTTTAACTTTTAATTTTTAATTATATTTTATATAAAACAGCGATAAACAGTCTGCCGTTTCAGTTTTATCACTTCAGTTTATATTTTTACATAATTAAAATATTCCACAGCAATATTTGATATTCAGTAATTGCCCAGGTAGAAAAATACAAACGGCACAATGTTGGCCCGGTATTGGAGGCGGTAGTACATATACTGGCAATGCGTCGGATTTTTAACGTTCACTGTACTGGCATGTTATCGAAATGATAACACCAATAAACGCTTGGCCGTAGTTATTTCCCAACGTTGGCGCAGGCTTGGGATTTTATTTTTTTGGTATTATCCCAGTACATTTAATAACAAATTTAGTAGTTTGCTAGAAATTTACTGTCCACTTAGTGTACATCACAAATTTTTTTTTTTTTTGCAATGTCTTGAGAGTTGATGGAATTTCTTCAAATGTATTCTTTCGAAACTTCACAAGAAAAGGATGGCTATGTCTCTCTTACATAAATAATTGTGTAATAGATGTAAAAATACGTAAAATTTATAAAATTGTTAATTTTAATAAATTAAAAAAAAACTCGTTAATTTTCAGAAAACAGTACTGGCAAAGCACGTTTTAAGTAGTGCCGGCTTTTCGTAAAAAACAGTGGTCTCCCAGTACAACTTTTGTTGTAACGTCGGCAATTTCTACCTGGGTGGATTTATTTAAATTACTTACAGTTAATTACTTAATTAAATTACTTATTTCAGCTATTTCTCAATGTCCAAGATGGAAAATATGTATTTGGTGAGGTGTAGTTTTTTTTAAACATCCCAGCAAAAAAAGAGATGCCGGAACAGTAGAAAAAGCACTACAATTGATGATCTATATGTAATTCTTTTTTAACATACACACTAATGATTTTAGCATTGTGTTGTCATAGGAGGGGGGTACTCACACTTCAACATTTTTTTAGTACTTTTTGAACAAGTGCAAAGAAAGCTCTTTTTCACCAATTAAAATTTAAAAAAAAATTCTTCACAAAAAAAATTATATTTTTTTTTATTTTACAAAAGTTTTTTATTCCCACCACCTGGTATCGAACTTGGGACCTCACGGTTGCTAGTCTAGCGCTCTACCTCTGAGCTATTCTTTGATATGAAAGTTGACTGGCATGAAAACACCACTTTGTTACTGCGAGATATTGTTCCTTATTCTCTTCAATTAAAGTACTTATTAAACAAGTGTAAAAGGTGCACTTCAATTTAATATTGTTTTCAGTACTATTTTTACAGGTGCATAAAAAGCAATTTCTCACAATTTTTTTATATACATATTTTTAAAAATTAAAAAAAATATTGAATTTAACCAAATTAATTAAAAATATTAAAAAAAAATTAATAGAATAAAGAAAAATTTAAAAAAAAAAATAAAAAAATATTGGTCCCGTCGGGAATCGAACCCGCGACCCTCTGTTTGGAAATGCCAAATGATACCAAAATCACTTTTTACGATCACTTTTAGACCAAGTACTCTTTAGAAGCAATATTTAACTGGTTTTTTGGAAGTTGTTCAGAAGTAATTCTAGAAAAGTTTTAAAAATATACTAATGGATACTTTGGAAGCAATGAAAGAAGTAATTTTTTGATCAACTTTTATTTTTAAGGTTTTTTTTAGTAGGTAATAAAAAAAATCGCCTACATATTACCTTTTCAAGGTGAAATTGTACGCTAAAAATGATGGCATTAGCAGTTTTTCCAAAAAAATAGCCCTATTCACAATCTTGTGCAAATGGTCTTGCATCATTGGTAGAGTATAATTTTATTTGTACTAACAAAATATACAGAGGTGAATTTGCTACACCTTTGCAAATATACAACACCAAAAACCAATAGTTTAGATTTACTATGCGTATGCAACACTTAATTGTAAACTGCTGGTAGCTGTCAGCTGAGTTGAGATAAAAAAATAAACTACTAAACTAATAAATTTAAATTAATAAATTTCTAATTAAAAAAATAAACGCTAAATTCTAAATAAAAATTTTTCCCTTTTTTCAGAATAAATTAATTTTGTTTTTTACTAATCACCTGTGAATTTCGTGCTTTGCAACATATGTTGCAAACAAACATAAAAAGACCGTTCACAATTGATAGCAAATATTTGCAATTGCACTATTTTGCAATCTTAAATGCACAGGATTGTGATAGGGGTTTGGACGAGTTTTTGTCGAAAAATTTGATCTTTTTTAGTAGGTATGTTAAAAAAAAATTCGCCGATTTCAAATTTTTTAAATACACCTATCCAAGGTAAAATTGAACGCTTAAAACGATGGCGATATCATTTTTTTCGAAATCGATCCGATTTGTAAGGAAAAATGTCCTGCGAGAAGTTTTCGCATCGAGAAATACATGGTCACCCTGCATTATACAGGCTGATTAAAGACGTGATAAAATGGTCTGCAGTTTTTGTTGCAATTCGTTCAGATAATGTAACTTTAAGAACTGTTGATACATGTTGTTTTGTAAAACAACTAATTAAATTAGAAATAACTTACTATGCAACGTATTACTAGGTGGTTTGGTTTCATATATATTTTATAAAAAATGCATTTGCAGCAAAATATGAAAAAAAACAAGCATTAAGAAATTGTTGCCATTTTGCAGAAAATTTGTTGATCGCAAAGATATTTTAGCTGTACTTTCGTTCATACCTATCAACGTTAAGTATTTATAGCAAATCTACGTTAAACTGATTGGAGTATCAATTTTTTTTAAATAGTGAGTATTTATGATAGTTCCGGTGTAATCGAACGTGCGTCAGCAAAAATTTTTAGGTAGTAACGCGAAAAAGTTACGCTAGGTGTGAAAATGTATAAACGTTGAGTTTTCAACGTTGATAATTATCCACGTTGTAAGTTAACGTGCATACGAAAAGTAAAATGTTAGTTTTCGTCTAAAAAACGTTTTTATGCACTTTGTGCTTTTTTGAAAGTTAACGGATATAGTTAAGTCGAAAATACAGCTTTTGTTAACATTCTTTTTCAGCTAACGATAACAAACATGAATTTACATGAACTTTAGAAATGTCAAAGGTAGAATTATTTTCTTATTTATTAATGCATTGTAAATCACCAAAAATTAAAATTTCGTGTTTTTGAGTTTTATTAAAAAATCGGCATTTTTCGACCAAAAATCGGCAAAACGGCATTTTGCATATTTTTTAATAAAAAATCGGCAAAATGCCGAAAAATCGGCAATTCTGGCAGCCCTGCCTATAACTTCTATGAGACATTTTGTTATTCGTTTGTTTATTTTTTTAAAAGGTAAACTTGCGGTAAACAATATTTTTCTTTGTTGTTTTTATTGGTTTTTGAAAGTTGCATTTATTTATATAATTTTTTGTCAGTAGTTTGTTTCTTTATTTGTTATTTATTTATCTTCAGAATATACCTAATTTCAAATACTTATGTGTTTTATAATTATGGTTGTTTTAAGTTTATTTTGATATTTGAAATAACAAACAGCAAGTCTCTAAAGAAATTTAGTTTATTGTTGTGTACACTTTAATAAGTTAAAAGGAAAAGAGTAAAAACACAAAATTAGCGCTTACGGACTATATCCCAGCAAAAACCCTCATTACCATGTAATGAGTTTTAGGTATTGAAATCTTAAGTGTTCACTAGTTACCTTTTATAAATTACATTACCAGAATTTAAATGAGAGGTTATTTTTAACTTCACAAAGTTTTTATTTCCTGAAAAGTTCCAAAATTATTTTCATTATTTTTGTTTATATACATACAGTTGCGAGCATAAAAATGCAACGCTACGCTAAATCATCTAAGTATGCTTTTATTTCTTCTAATGGTTTTTTATTTGCGCTTATCTTTTGTTAATATATTCGTTGATGTGTATTTTCATATTTTAAGTCCTTTGATTTGCATTCATTTATGTGAATTAGTTTTTACGAACTTTTTTATGAAACTAGTGCCCATTTTGTGCGAGCAAAAATAATGCAACTTTTATGTATTTTACATTTAATCGATTTTATTTTTTAAAAAATTCAGCATATTCATTAGATTTTTATTATTTAGTGGAATAGCCATTATATTTAGTTACTCATTTCATTCGTGAAGGCATAGAATCCACGAGCGCAACCAATTTTGTGAAGGTATGCCTTGCTACACCTGTTTGGCAACAATTTCGAAATCCCTTAAATTTGAATGCTTTTTCTTTCGTATTTCGATGTCTATAAGCTCCCATAGATTCTCTATGGGGTTTAAATCGGGTGACTGTGCTGGCCACTGTAAAACTTCCACACCATTGTTACTTAGAAATTGCCTAGCTATGCGAACGGTGTGCCTTAGGCCATTGTCGTATTGGAATATTCCAGTAGCCATTTTTTCCTGCATTTGAGGAAGCATGTGATCTTGTAGTAACCCTTTGTGTTTATTCTGTCCTCCATTTTATCTTCTGGTCATACACCATCACGGGAGAATGCACCTCAAAATAAAAATTTAAACAAGTGTGCTATATTTAACACAACGATTTCATACCCCACAGCATAAGGGAACCTCCGCCTTGTTTAACGCGTTGTTTCTAGTAACTAGGAGATTACCGTTTATTTGATGGTCTGCGGATGAACTTCAATCCATCGGATCCAAACAAATTTGATTTTGTTTCGTCACTAAATAAAACCTTTGCCCATTGTTCTTTTGCCCAGTGCCTATGACGCTTTCCAAAATCGAGACCCTTCTTTGTATTCACTTTACTTATGAAGGATTTCTTTTCTGGACGTCTTGCTTACAAGTTCACTTCCTTTAAGCGTCTCTATGCGGTATTAGCTCCGACGGTTGCGCCCAAATGTTCTGAAGCATACTGCATAATATCTACGGGGAGTCTTATTACGGTCACTTTAACAATAGAGATTATATTTCTGTCCTGCCTTTTAATTGTTTTTCGGGGTCTTCCACTTCCTATTTTCCTATGAATATAACCGCGAGCCTAATGCCGAGTTGGAATTCGTGACACAGTGGACTTGTTTCCTTGAAACTTAGTTCCGATTTCAAGTACAGGTTTTCTTTCCTAAAGCGCTGTAATAATAGCAGCACGACTATCACTTGATAGTTGTATTTTGTAAAGAATAAACAATTTAGTTAATTTTGGTTAATTCAGTCCAAATTTCGTGAATAAATACAATTTTTATACTTACCTGTTACATATAATTCTTTCGTTGCATTTTTTTTGCTCGCACAAAATAGGCACTAGTATCAAAAAAAAGTTCGTAAAAACTAATTCACATAAATAAATGCAAATCAAACGATTTCAAATATGAAAATACACATCAACCAATATATTAACAAAAGATAAGCGCAAATAAAAAACCATTAGAAGAAATAAAAGCATACTTAGATGATTTAGCGTAGCGTTGCATTTTTTATGCTCGCAACTGTATATACATATGTATTTATAAATTTGAATTAAAAACTTCTAATTTAAAAAAATTATTTGTTTTTGAATACTTTTGGAATGTTTCGCATACCTCCTAGGATGCAATTGCAGACGCTCAGTGGTTCTTGATTCCCATTTCGAAAACGTTGTCCAACAAAATTTTCATATCAGTTTCGATATAGCCGTGGTAGCCAGCTGCCGTTATTATTAAAAGGAATTACTGGCCAAATATGCTTTAAAACTACAACAACATTCAGTTTTTTAAACTCAAAAAACTTTGAAGGTTGGGAGGAAATACAGGATTTAACGCTAATCTTAGACCACTACTCGTATGCAGTCAGAAATTGGATATTATTTGAAAAGAGATTATGTTCGGATCATAACTGTATACTCTACGATGTATGCTCAAGATTTCCAAAAAGCCTGACTGAAATAAGCTCAATACGATCCTTTGGAAAAACTAAAAAAGAACTAAAAATTATTTTTTTTTTTTATAAAATTGAGGGAAAATTCTAAAAGGTATTGGTATTTTTCTTTTTAAATTTATAAAATTCCATTAGAATTTTTTTAATGAAAAAAATATTCAATTGAAATCGGAATTTTTTATTTGAAATTGGGAAATTTTAAAATAAAATTCCTCTTTGCCATTTTAAATTAGACAAATTTCAAACGAAATTGTGCTCTTCTTGAAAACCTTATTTAAAATTGAGATCTTTTCACTATATTTCTTTACAAAATTTAATTGTTTTATAATCAAAACTATCAGTTTTATAAACTAATTTGTTAAAATGTTTATTGAAGTTGTTTGCTCCACCTTTAAAGAAATAAAATGTTAGTTACGCTTTTTTGCATATTGAACGACTGGTTAAATGAAAATAAAGAAAATTGTTCGCATTTCATCTAATTTTGCGTAACAAATTTTTATTTATTTCGCTATATCCTTTTTTCTCTTTTTTCCTTCTTCTTTTTTCTCTCCCTTTCCGCTCTTTTTCCTTTTTTTATCCCTTTTTCGTTTTATTTTCGATTTTGCTGAGGTAGAAGATATTTCCCATTTACGAAGTATTTTTCAGAAAGTTCCGATAGTTTCTGAATACGAATATGATATCAGATTTACAAACTTTGAGATATTTATCTGCTATGGCAATATGGCGGATGAATTTTTAAAAATTGACCGAATTTTTTTCAAATTTTCATTCTTTAAGTTTTGGGAGCCGAACAACAAGTAGTTCTTTTATTTTCTAACCATTAGTTTTTAATTTCCCCACAATAAAAAAAACAAATTAAATATATTTATTTTCCTATTATAAAAAATTCACTTAAAACTAGTTATCGAACTCCAAAACTTTCTGAAAAAATTGATACAAATCCGATCACTTAGAAAAAAATCATCCGCCATATTACATCCCCTACTTTTAATTTTGAAATCCTAATGCCAGATTAGTGTTCAGCAATCCCAACTAAAAAGTATTGTTTTTAAAGGAAACTGTGAACCATCTTAAAATCATCCATATTTTATTCGCCATATTTAATTTTAAAAACCTGATGCTAGTTTCAAGTTAAGCTACCTCAATATGTTTTAATCACCCTGAAAGTAGTATCTCAGTTCGCGCCTCCATCATTATGTCCACATATTTCCACTCGACATTAGTAAAGATACACTCACAATATTTTATCGTTAAAGACAACATAAAATACATATTAAATTAATTGAAAACACAATTAAAAAAAGGACTACTGATTTTTCATTATATTCAAACCATTTTGCTATTTATTTTCAAACATTGTTTAAACAATCCATAAAAGAAATAAAAATAATTAAAGAGTCTGTTAAAACAATCATCAATTTTTAACTGACAAAACGTAAAAAAAAAGGATTTTGTGGTTTGTTTTTTCATATTTGAAAGTTTTTTTTTTGTTTGAAATTTGAAAACACCACACACCAACACACACCTTCATATTTTTATTGGCTATGTTTGTGCGTATGAGTAAAGAATTTCTTGTAATTTGATTGGAAATAATTTTGTATATAAACAAAAAAAAAAAAAAGCCGAAAATATTTGAATTTTTTTTTTAAAACAGAAAACAACGAAATTATTTAAATTATTTTTTCTAAAACTAGAAAACTAAAAATAGAATATTTGACTGAAAATATCAACTCCTACAGACTATACGTATTTTTGTGTAGTTTGTTTTTTATTGACTTGTATAAAAAGTTAAACTAAATGTTTCCATGTATTTTAATTGATTTTTGAATTGAAAACAATTTTTACCTATTACTTTTCAATCTCAATCGGTTATGGAAAATATATTGTGAGTGTATTGTAATAAGTTACTTGTTCAACTTTTTTCGATTTATATTTTAATGAAGTTTTGTATATTTATGATATATAATTTTTATGACTTTGTGTTATTTACCAGTAGTGACAATTTATTTTTTTTATCTCTTTGTGATATTTTTTGTTTTTTTTTTTTGTATCATAATTTGCTATTAATAAAATAAAATGAAATGAAGCGTTTTTCATAGCAGTACAGAAGAGTTTAGTTATAATTTGGCCATACAAAATCTCTAAAAAAAAAATGCTTTAAGCTCTTAAAAAAGCTCTAGAAACAGTAAAATAAGCAGTTTATGTTAAAAAGTAAGCTGTTAAGGCCCGATTACTGAATGTCCAGTTAAAATTTAAAATAATAAAAATTTCATTATAAAAATCTTAAGTATTTAACCATTTCAATACCGACGTTTGTTTGTGGGTGTATTATGGCTTCAATTTCAGATTCTTTTTAAGGGTCCTAAAACTTGATTTAAAAAAGAAATATAACAAATTTGCCCTCTCTCCTTTTGGCCACCTAAAATGGAGTTGGAATACCTCTTAAACATTCAAAATCCTTTTGGTAAGTTTGCTTCTATACATAATACGAAAGCCAAAGATCACGTTTCTAGCATTTCGCCGAGATTATAGAAGATAAAAAAATTAGACTTCGTTGACAAATATCCCGACTAAATTGGCATATGCGTGGGCGGATCAATAAGTCCGTGGCCTTTCGAACTTCCCTCGTATTTAAATGCAATGCTACACTGCTCCAGTCAAGTACCATCTATTAGTAGACCACTTTCAAATTTTAAACAAGTTCCATCATTAACTTTGTGTTTAACAAGTGTTCACCTCGTGGATTTTTGTAAAAATTAAAAAAAGTGGATTTCGAGTGCTCATCAAACATTCGGTGTAGTAAAAAAAACCGTCACTCAAACCAAGGAAAAGTTTTATAAGTATGGGGGCTCTGCACCATCAACTTGAATGTTAGAAAAGGTTTGTTGGGATCGCACAAGCACTAGTGACGCTGAGGCCGAGTTTTTGGATGTAGTTCAACTTTTTTTTTATTAGTTAAACATTGTTTAAACTTAATATCCCAGTGTAGAAACGGTAATGACATATCATTATTTTTTGGACTACCAGTAATGACACCCACTTACCTTCTGTATTATTTTAAAACATATAATAATGAGTTACTGATAATTACTTATTTTTATCATTATTTCAAATAGAAAATAATTTTTTAGATTTTTTTGAAAATTTTTTGAAATCTATTTTTAAACTCAATATTTTTTAAACACTGGTAAGGATATATGTAACCACATATTTTTTGATTTTTTGTATGTTGGCGAGTAAGCTTACTTGTGTGCAGCAGGTCAATTGTGTTTTTATCTATTAAATATTACATGTCGATATAGCTCAGATGGTAGAGGTATTGACTGGCAATCTGTAGACCCAGGTTCGATTCCCGCAACAGCAAATTTTATTTAAAAAAAAAATACAATAAAAAATATTTTTTTTTATATAATTTATTTTTTAGAAAATCTATTTTTAGACTCATTATTTTTGTCAGTACTGGTAAGCACATAGGTAACGATATATTTTTTGATTTTTCGTATGCTGGTGTGTAACGACAACTCATTATTTTTCGCGACATCGCCATATAAAGGTAATAAGAAATGTAATAACAAAAGTAACTAGTTACTATTACCAAGTATGTAGTTACATAACCACATATCTGGTAATGATTTTCTACACTGGGATGTTGTTTTTTTTACGTCATTTCTTTTATTTTTATTTGAGGCTTAACTCGCGCAAATAATTATTCGGGTTTTTTTCTTAAAATAATATACGTACACTTGTTGTATTTTTAATAATTTTATTTAAAAAAAGAAACAAAACTAAATACAGTAACTCTTCTAAAATTCATAAAAATAAAAAATGTAATAATTAAGATCAGATTTTGTCAATATTTTTATTTTTTCTATCCCCTCTTTCACATATTCAAATTTTATCCAAACCGGGTAGAACCACACCGCAATGAGTTAAAGAGTTAAAGAGTTAAAGATGAATATAACACCCCGTACATTGATTTGTGTCTCTATCTTATGCATGGAATACATAAAAAACGTAAATGCAGGGAGGAATTCTATTGAGAATTGATTTTTTTTTTATACGTTTACGTGAAGGCATCCCTTCATTTTATTAATTCAGAATGCTCACTAAACAAGCTTTATTACATTGAGCATTCATTGTAATTAATAATTATTAATCCCAATAATTAGTAAAGCTTTCGTATAATATCAACATTTAAAAAAGTCGTAAAAATACTTAAAAAATTATTATACGTAAATTGATACCACTACTTTACTAGATCAGTCACAACAACAGAGTAGTAAGCTGGAAGATTACAAAGCAAACTGTGATAATTTTATGTTGGCTTTGTTTTTTCTTTGGGATTTAAGATGTTTGTTAACACTCCTACTTGAAAACATGAAATTGTCATTGAGTTGAAGCTAACAAATATTTTTAGAAATTCTAAAAGCCGCCCCTTGATTATTTTTAGACCAGAATGAAATCCGGATAGGTAGAAGCCTACAGCAAGTTATTTATCACAATTTTTTAAATGAGTTTTGAGATTTTAGCATATTTACTTTAATAACAAATTTATATTTTTTAAACATTTTTGTAATTTTTTACCAATTTCGATTAATCGATTAATCGTATGAAATTATTCGAATTATTCGTTATTCGCAAATTGGACATTTTAACTTATTCGAACAATTTTTTGGCAAAATTGTTCGATTAATCGAATAACAATTAATCGATTGAATACCCTAGGCTTAACCCAGTGGCATTGGAGAGTTAAACTAAATAACACTTTGAATAAAGAATACTTTGAGATTTCTTAAACTAGATTTCAAAAACAGTTAAACTTGGTTTACTTTTGTTTTAAGATTAACTAAACAGCCCACTAAACTAAGTTTAATTGGCATCCAAAAATAGGCCTCAATATTCTTGACGGCCAATTGAAAATGTCACGTGAAAATGTCAAAAAAATTAACGATATGGAGATTTTATTGCCATAGGCATTTCATACGGCACTGTGATTTCGATTTTAATGCTCAGTTTTGTTTCACAATTGACCATACACGCAATCGAATGAAAACTTCAAAGAAGTGTTTGGCGTTGTTCATCCGCAATGCCGATAAACGGATTTAGCCCCCAGATATACTAATTTATCCCCCAGTGACTATTTTCTATTTCCAAACCGAAAGAAATGGCTCGGTGGAAAGGGATTTAGCTCTAACGATGAAATTATTGCTCAAACAACTGTCCGTTTTGAGGACCTCTAGAAATCCTATTTTTTGGAAGGAATAAAAAAATTTAATAAGTGTATTGAGCTAACAGGAGACTATGTTAAAAAATAAAAACTTTTTTGGCTAAAAGAACTACACAGAAAAAACTAAAAATGAATTTTAACAACGAAATTGATTATATCAATTAAAATTTTAATTGATTTTGCACCTACCCCTCAAATGATACTATTAACTACTAAAAATTGTATAAGATTAATTGAAACAAATTTCGAATAAAGTAGTAATAATATCAATTAAAACATTAATTGAAAATAAAAGAAACAAAAATAATATGAAATTGTAAAAAAGTGTGTGTATGTCATGTTTATATATTTGGAGTACTGCATATGTGTTTGTTTTGTTTGTGAACTGCAAAGGTTTTGGTTCTTATACTAAAAATTTTCTATATATGCATACAGTTTAAGAAAAAATTTTTTGGGAATTATACAACACATAATTATGTAACAAATATTTGCAAAAATATTTAAAAGTCAATTAAAATATTAATTGATTCAATTAAATACTTGTTTAGGAACAATTTTTATTTTTAATATTTATTTAATTATTGATCCACGGGCTTATTGCTCCACCCTCCATATTAGCTCAACCCATAATAGACAAGAGCCCAAAAAACTTGAAACCTCGGGAATAAAACAGGGTGGAAATCAAAAAGTCTTTTTTAACCAGACTTATTTTTTAAATGAAAAAAGAAATCTAGTTAAATTTAATTCAATAAAATAATTAGGTTGTTCACAAGGGGTGTGCTATCTGTTGTATCGTCCTAATAAAAAACAGAGTTGTTAAAATTTTTATTTAAGTTTAACAACGATTTTTTATTCGGTTTTCTATCTCTTAGCACATTCAAACATAGGACACTAAACATATGTAAAACTGTTGTATCGTGTTTTTCTCAAATGTTGTATATTTTCAATTTTATTTTTAACAACTCTGTTTTTTGTTAGGACGATACAACGATACAACAAATAGCACACCCCTTGTGAATTATAGTATTACCCCTTTCTTGAGCAAAAAGCTAGAAAAGAAAAAAGCTAAAAAAACTTAATTTTTAAAGAAAATACCAAATAAGCAAAAATTATACCAATTTAGAAAAATACTCTAAACAAGCGCTAACAAATATAACTTACTTTTTATATATTTACTTAAGATCAGAATTCGTATTAAATCTAAATTTTAATATCATTTCAAATAAAAAAACAAGCTCGGTGTAATTTTAATTCACTGTGAATGCGGTTCCTGATATAAGTAAATTATCAAAACTTAGCATAAAAAGTCAGTGTTCGTTTTAATCAGTCTTTACAGCGATTTTATTTTTAATTTAATATAATATTGCGTATACAATTTTCACACTTTAATTAAAGGTTCTTATGATTTATAATAATGTAGTGTGAATTATAATATTCTCATATTTTTTAGACACCTGTAACTCATTTTACAATAATTTTCAATCTGTATAGATAAATTATGCGGCTCCATTAAATAACTCCCCACGGAATAACTCCAAAAAAGAAAATTAAATAAATCCCCAAAAATTTTTATAGAAAACAACAACAACGATAATACACTCTCAGAACAATTCTGTTGTGGCAACGGATTTTTTTTGCCAACCGAATTGATTCGGTTGCTGCAACGGAATTACCGGATTCGGTTGTGGCATTCGTGAATTCGATTCAATGTGAATTCGATTTCAATTTGGTTGCGACAACCGAACTATCGGTTGCCTCAACTGAATTCGGTTAGGGCAACGAGGTTGCAGCAACCGAGCCAATTCGGTTGGAAAAAATTTGGTTGTCACAACGGAATTGTTTTGAGAGTGTAGGGGAGATATTTCATTTTTGTGGATTTATTTCATATTTGAATTGGGGACTTATTTCATTAAAAAACGAGTAAAAAGGTTAAAGTCGGGCATGCCGACTATACAATACCCTACACCAGTCTGGTTAAAAGCCAACTAATGTTTGGATCCGAAATTCGAATGGGTTAAAATGGGACTTGTGACAAAATTTTCTATAATGTGAGTCAGCGAACCGAATTTCATTAAAATATCTTAATATTTGCGACCTGCAGTTTGTAACCAAGCCAATTTTGGGGGGACCCTTATATGGTCACTAGGTCTAAACATGGACCAATGTTCACCAAAATCAATAGGCTTCGTCCTTGGGCGAACATAGGTCTGTGTACCAAATTTCATTAAAATATCTTAATATTTGCGACCTGCAGCGTATAAACAATATAATTTAGGTAGGACCCTTACTAGGTCTAAACATGGACCGCTGTTAACCAAAATCAAAAGGCTTCGTCCTTGGGCTGATATAGTTCGGTGTACCAAATTTCATCAAAATATCTTAATATTTGCGACCTGCAGCGTATAAACAATATAATTTTGGGGGGACCCTTATATGGGCACTAGGTCTAAACATGGACCGGTGTTAACCAAAATCAATAGGCTTTGTCCTTCGACTGACATAGGTCGGTGTGCCAAATTTCATCAAAATATCTTAATATTTGCAACCTGGAGCGTATAAACAATATAATTTTGGTAGGACCCTTATATGGGCACTAGGTCTAAACATGGACCGATGTTCACCAAAATCAATAGGCTTCGTCCTTGGGCCAACATAGGTCTGTGTACCAAATTTCATTAAAATATCTTAATATTTGCGACCTGCAGCGTATAAACAATATAATTTTGGGGGGACCATTATATGGGCACTAGGTCTAAACATGGACCGATTTTAACCAAAATCAACAGGCGTCGTCCTTGGGTCGACATAAGTCGGTGTACCAAATATGGACTAAATATGTATCCGAATCATCAAATTTAGAACAAAATGGCATCGGTTTATAGTTGCATATTTTTGCACATTTTGACAAAAATGCACGTTTCTGCATATTTTGACTTCAAATGCATATTATGGTGCCTTTTTAATGCATATATCGTATTTCTTAATGCATATTTTCCATTTTTAGTAGCATTTTTGAATTTGTTAAAAAATTCAAAAATGAAGTATTATTTATAATTTTTTATATTTTGATTCAACAAAAAAATTTTTTTTTGTTATTTTGAAAATTTCACATTCTTAGAAATCTTATTGACCAACTGAAACCCTTAGAATTCTGTGCACATATTTTCAAAATAACTAACTTACATATTTTTTTTATATGTTTTGAAGAGCCTTACTTTGAATAAAAAATTTATTTATGTGCATATTTTTTATGTTTTTAATACATATTTGTCTTTCCAGCTAAAAAACGACATATATGAATCCATACAGGTTAAATGTATGTACCTGCGTGCTCATAAACCTGCATTCATGACGATACATGGATACATAAATCTCCATACATGAATCATATATGACCATACGTGTGCATTAACGAAATTTGAGGTAATATCTACATGTATGGTCATGCATGCTCATGCGTATTCATGTGTTCATGCATATACACACATGTAGATATTACCTCAAATTCCGTTAATGCACACGTATGATCATATAAGATTCGTGTATGTTCATGAATGCATGTTTATGAGCATGCACGCTCATACATTTAACGTGGATGGGTTCATATATGTCGATTTTTAGCTGGGTTTTCTAGTTGCATTTTATAGGCATATATGTTCGATTTTTAAGTGCATGAAATTTCTTGCCCTAATAATATTAAAAAGTACCCAGTGTAGAAAATCATTACCAGATATGTGGTTATGTAACTACATACTTGGTAATGGTAACTACTTACTTTTGTTATTACATTTATTATTACCTTTATATGGCGATGTCGCGAGAAATAATGAGTTATGGTTACACACCAGCATACGAAAAATAATGGCTCTAAAAATAGATTTTCAAAAAAATAAATTATATAAAAAAATATTTTTTATTGTATTTTTTTTTTTTAATTTGCTGTTGCGGGAATCGAACCTGGGTCTACAGATTGCCAGTCAATACCTCTACCATCTGAGCTATATCGACATGTAATATTTAATAGATATAAACATAATTGACCTGCTGCACACAAGTAAGCTTACTCGCCAACATACAAAAAATCAAAAAATATGTGGTTACATATATCCTCACCAGTGTTTAAGAAATATTGAGTCTAAAAATAGATTTAAAAAAATGTTCAAAAAAATCTAGAAAATTATTTTCTATTTGAAATAATGATAAAAATAAGTTATTATCAGTAACTCATTATTATATGTTTTAAAATAATGCAGAAGGTAAGTGGGTGTCATTACTGGTAGTCCAAAAAATAAAGATATGTCATTACCGTTTCTACACTAGGTATGAGTATAGACAAAAATAAGGAATGTATTACATAAATAATAACCGCTTTTTTTAATCACTTGGATTTAATAAATCCAAAAAAAGTTCAAAAAGTGCCCAACAGATGGGGTTAGATTCGCCCTATTTTAAAAAGAATTTTCTATCCGACACTTTTTTCATTTTTCACACCGAATTCAATGATTAAAAAAGATTTTAATTTAACTTTCAATACTTAATTATATTTTATATAAAACACCGATAAACAGTCTGCCTCTTCAGTTTTATCACTTCAATTTATATTTTTACACAATTAAAATATTCAAATATTGTATTGCAATATCAATATTATTAATTTTTAAAGTTATTAGTAATATTTTTACATTAATTTATCAATAAAAATAGAAAGAATAATGTAAAATCAAAAAGGTGATAGGACAAAGAAAAACGAAATAACTTGTGTAACTAAATGACTTAGTTTATATAATTTAGTTTTGTAAAAAAACAACTGGTTTTTGCTCATTCTAAATTCAGTATTTGGCTAAGCTAAAACCAGTAGTTTGAGTCAAAAACTATAAAATTAATTTAGTTTTTCCATACAATTCTCATACAAACTGAAAACCAGATTCTACCTGGTTTTTGCCAAAACCAAGTAAAAATATCGGTTTAAATTTCGATACACACAGAAAATAATTTAGTTGGAAAGTGATCATGAACACCATAATTCTTCTAGAATAATATAAATATATTTACAATAATATAATAATTACAACCAGAATGGTTATTTTGTTTTAACAACAAATATATGGTTCCCACAACTTTCAAAAATCAGTTTCAATAATAAAATCTAGCATACCATCCAATGTAACAAAATAAAATATATTCTCATATAATTCAGTAGGGATACTCTTATTAAAAACAATACAACATGCATAGTACCCAATTTATTGTGTATATCAATCATTACTTAATAGATACAACTAAATTCATATACTAAATTACACCTTATATTTTATTTGGTACTTCAAACTGAAAAGTTTGTTGTAGCTACGCAGTTTTTATTGTGCTAACCGAATGCACAAAATATATTTTTTTGTGTTATTTTATGTTGGTGTTGATAACCGAAATAAAAAAATCAAAACAAATCTAACTGCCAAAAAATTAAATTAAATTGAAAAAAATAGAAATTGTTTAAAGAAAACCTTAAATTTTTAGAAGCTGATTTGTTTACAACATTCAACATATTCAAGTAAGTTATGCATAAAGAACCTCAAAATGAAGATTTGCATTAAAACAAATTTATGTATCTAGGTTTTACTGGCAACCTCAAAATTCCTAAGGAATGTACAATATTTAAAAAAGGAAATCTAGATGACTTTTTCCAAACTAAGGAAATATGCTCTATACTAATTTAGAAAGTGGTAAATATGTTGCCCGTGATACAGAATATTTATTGGTATCGGTTTCTCAAAATTGGAGCTTTTCTACATCTGCATTTTTTATAGAGAATGTTTTCAGAATAAATAAAAAAGTCTGGACTTGGGCCCTTCAGACTCTGAAAGTTTTTCTATAGAAAAGCTTCAGAATCTGGAAGGTTTTCCGATAGAAATGGATCATCAGAATCTGAGGTACTCTTTCCCTTTAGCAAACCTACCAGATTATAGTCAATGTATCTAATATAAAACCCTCTTGTTCTAAGTATTTTCCTTATTTTCTTTATTTTATTTCATTTATTTTATATATTAAAAAAATAATAATAGAAAAGATTGGAAACGGTGTTTTATTTAATTCGGTAGGAATATATAAATAAATTCGGTTGGATCTACTGAATAGGATACTGAATTCGATTGGACCGACCGAAAAAGTCGGTGGCTGCAACAGAATAATGTGATAGTACATGTGACTTCCAAAATTCGGTTGGCGACAAATTCGGTTGTGACAACGAATCTGTTCTGTGTGTGTACATACTGTTACAACGAACGTATAATTAAAGCAGGGGCAAAAATATAAAGGGTTCTTCAACAGGGACTCTACAAAAGTAGAAAGGCAGGGACAGCAAACGACGCCATATTTCTTGCCGCTCTTTTGACATTTCTCTTCAGTAAGGCTTGCCATTTCATGATGGAAAGATATACGAGCCAACAACGAGTCGAAGTTATTAAAATTTACTACCGAAATTCGGAGTCAGTGGCCTCAACGTTAAGAGCGCTACGTCCAATTTATGGTCGTCATAATGAATGGCTTCGTCAATAAACAAAATATGCGTTGTTGGTCAGACAGCAATCCACACTTACTCCATTAGTCATCATTGCATCCCGAAAAAATTACGGTTTGGTGCGGTTTATGGGCCGGCGGCGTCATTGGGCCGTACTTCTTCCGTGATGATCAAGACCGGCACGTTACTGTGAATGGGAATCGCTACCGTTCACTGATAACTGATGACGCCTGTCCAAAGGAAAAAGGCAGAAACTAGATCTAGTCTGATTTGCAGATTAATAATGTGTTTATAGCTTTGAAAAAATGTTTATTCTTCTTCTTAACCTCAAACCTACATGATAACCGAATATTTTTGGCCCCAATTGGATGATATGGACTTGGAGGACATGTGGTTCCAACAGGACGGCGCCACAAAGCGAATGTCACAATCAATTTATTGCAAACCAAGTTTGGAGAACGTGTTATCTCACGAAATGGTCCAGTCGATTGGCCGCCTCGGTCGTGCGATTTGACGCCGTTGGACTATTTCCTGCGGGGCTACGTCAAATCTATGGTCTATGCAACAAGCCAGCGACGATTGATGAACTTCGTACGAATATCGGCCGATTTATGCTTGAAAACCGTCGAAAATTGGGTTCAGCGTCTGGACTTCTGCAAGCGTGCCCGTGGTGGCCATGCAAAAGAGATTGATTTCCATACATAATGGCATCGAACGTACTTTCACAGGAATAAAGAATTTCATTGATATCCAAAACCGTTTTTGTTTTCTTTAAAAAAACTTTTGTAGCGCTCTTATTGAAGAACCCTTTATTTTATAATTTTTTAAAGTATTTAAGTTTTGGTTTAAAATTGTGTGCAATGTTGCCAGTTTTGACGATTTATCGTCATTTTGACGAATTTTACTAACGAAAATAGCCAAATGACGATTTGACGATTTTCCTCTTCAAAATTACGATTTTTTTCAATAGGAAATATAGCAACAATTGTTTAAAAATACGTTATTTTCCATTATCTAAATCAATAAATATGAAAATTTATTCATCATTCATAAATTTTTATCATAATATTTTTATTTAAAGTAGTAATTTTAGAATCTGAAAGTTTTTTGTATTAAAACTAACACAGAATCTGGTAATGATTTTTTATTTAAAAGGGTTTTCCCAAAATCCCTAATGAATGTAACGTGTTTTTCGAAGGGATACAGTAGCGAGCATAAAAAATGCAACGCTACGCTAAATTATCTAAGTATGCTTTGATTTCTTCTAATGGTTTTTTATTTGCGCTTATTGTTAATATATTCGTTGATGTGTATATTTTACTTATATTTTAAGTCGTTTGATTTGCATTTATTTATGTGAAATAGTTTTTACAAACTTTTTTTTGAAACTACTGCCTATTTTGTGCGAGCAAAAAAAAATGCAATGAAAGAAAATAAAAATTTTATTTATTCACGAAATTTGAACTGAACAAAATTAACTAAATTTTTTATTCTTTACAAAATACAACTATCAAGTGCTGCTATTATTACAGCGCTTTGGGAAGACAAACCTTTACATGAAATCGGAACTATGTTTCAAGGAAAAAAGTCCACTTTGTCGCGAATTGCAACTCGGCATTAGGTTCGCGGTTATATTCATAGAAGACCCCGAAAAAGAATTAAAAGGAAGGACAGAAATATGATCTCTATTGTTAAAGTGACCCCAATAAGACCGCCGTAGATGTTATGCAGTATGCTTCAGAACATTTGGGCGCAACCGTCGGAGTTCATACCGCACAGAAACGCTTAAAGGAAGCAAACTTGTTAGCAAGACGTCCTCAAAGAAACCCTTCATAAGTAAAGTGAATACAAAAAAGTGTTTCGCTTTTGGAAAGCGCCATAGGCACTGGGCAAAAGAACAATTGGCAAAGGTTTTATTTAGTGACAAAAAAAAAATCAAATTTATTTGGATCCGATGGATTGAAGTTCATCCGAAGACCACCAAAGAGACGGTACTCTCCTAGGTACTAGAAACAACGCGTTATACACGGTGGAGGATCCCTTCTACAGTGGGGTATGAAATCGCTGTCTTAAATATAACACAATTGTTTAAATTTTTATTTTTAGGTGCATTCTCCCGTGAGGGTGTTGGACCAGAAGTCAAAATTGATGACAGAATAAACGCGGGGGGTTACTACAGAATAAACGCAGGGGGTCACATGCAGGAAAAATGGCTGTTGGAAGCATATTCCAATTCGACAATGACCTTAAGTACACCAGTCACTTAGCTAGGCGAATTCTAAGTAACAACGGTGTGAAAGTTTTACAGTGGCCAGCACAGTCACCCGATTTAAACTCCATAGAGCAGTGCTGCCAAAACTATGACAGGCGTTTCAGTAGTGGCACGCGAGTGGATATTAAATGGCATGGGACGTTTTATTGGATATTTTCAAAAAACTTATTTTTTATTAGAAATCCAGCAAAAAATTCAGTTAAATGTTAAATTTTGTAATTTAAAAATTAGTAATTTAACTCCATAATGGTGAAATTTTTCATACAGCTTGTAAATCGTCTTTTAAAATAATTAAAACTCTGTATTGCCACCATTTTTTTTAAAGAAATATGGTTAATACAGAACTCGCAAATTTGATTATCAGAAAATTCTGGGAAAATTTCTAAAATTCCAGATTAAAAGAAGTTTAAATGTTTTGATGAGAAAATACCTCATAATCGCAGAAAGAAAATTGCACAAAAATGGAAAACAACTTGTAATAAATAATAATAAATTTCATAATCAAATAACCCCCTTTATTGGAATTTGATAGTGGGTTTTGATCGTTTTTCGTAGAGCCATTTCACCTGAAATAGATATTTCTCTGTTCAAATCCATAATATTCGCTTTTTATTCATTATTATGATGATAAAAATCGGGCGATTTATTTTAACAAAATCAAATTTTTGCCCGAAGCATATTTTTCAACTACCCCATCAGAAATCGCCAGTGGTACCGAAAATCAAGCACTGTCATACCACTGGGTAACCACGGTGTTGAAAATAAATGACTGGGAGAACACTCAATTGGGACGCTTTGCCAGCGTTTGTTTTACAAAAATTTCGGTGGTTTACAAAAAAAAACCACTGGCAAAGAATGGTCTAAGAGCATTGGCGGACTTAGGCCGGTCTGGGTTGGGCAAAGCCGACCCTAGATTGCTTTTTGCCCACCCCAGAATTTTAGAAAATCTTGTTCTATGATTAATTTTTTTTAAATATCAGTTAATCCTGTGTTTTTGATTGGGAAAATGTCTTCTGGTTTCCCAGGAAGATAATTTGATTGAATCTAAGGGTCAGTTTTACAGCCAGATTCGATTTTTATCTTATAAAAGAAAAATTTCTTGGATTTAATATTTTTTTAAAGGAATAGTTAGTTAATATTACACTCATAGAAATAAATCTGTAAAAATAGCAGAAAAAGCAACTAAAAATTTGTTAAAAATAATGCTCCAGAAAGAACAGTTTTTTTTTGCTAAATACTAGTAAAATAAGAACAGCAAAAATAAAGCTGTTAAATTTGCAGAATTTTAGTTATATTTAAGTCAACTTTTAGTTAATTGGAAATGATAAATTGTATTGTAAAATCTATGGGTAATTTTGATAAATATTAGTAGACTAAAAATAGCAAGAACAAACTGTTATGTTTATAATTTTTTGTTATCTTTAAGCTAAATTTAGTTATATGCAAATAGCAGTCTATAATGTTGAATTAGTGGAAATATTTACTAAAAAAAATTGTAAAATATAAATTTAACAGGTTTATTTTTGCTGTTCTTATTTTACTTGTATTTAGCAAAAGAAATCTGCTAATTTAACAGTTTCTTCTGCAGCATAATTTTTAACTAATTTTTAGTTACTTTTTCTGCTATTTTTTAAGGTTTATTTCTATGAGTGTACACTTTTGGGGAAATTTTTATATGTTATAGAAGCAAAAATTCTACGAAGAAAATGTCAGTTTTTGATCACATCGGTAATTTCAGTGGTCAAAATATGGGGTAAGAATAGGTTCGTCAGAGATGGAAGAAAATATGAGAGAGGTTTATCTTAGATTTGTTTTCTTCATCAAATATCAAAATTTTATACTATTCTGAGCATATAGCATTTCCTGCACGAGGTTTTTTTTCAGAAAAAATGATGAATTTTTCAAAGTTTTCTATAAAAAACATTTGAAAATTTTATCAAAGGCGAGGGAGTTATTTTTAAAAGTCCTTTTCTGTATGAAAAAAATCGCATGCGCAATGTCAAAAGTGTTTTCTAAGATTAGGGGTCTGAGAATGGGCAAATAAACAGCCAAACATAAATGGCGCCCTTGCCCACCCCAGAAAAATGGTCTAGGTATGCCTGTGTCTAAGAGTGATATGCCAAGGTTTGCAACCAGTGGTAGCATTGGCTAGGCAAGTGGTACAATAACCAATTCACTTGTAGAGCAATGATTTTATAAAAATGCTGACGCTTCTTTAAAAAAGATTTGTAGTCAGGAGGTTCCGAGTTCAAATCCGGTTGCAAGGAAAAATTTTTTTTGATTTTCTTTCATATAAAATTTTTTTTGTTCTATAAAATCAATTTTTTTGTTTGTGGAAAAGCTCCTTTAAGACCAACTTTTTTTTTGCTCTCCCAACGCTGGCATATTAGTTCCAAAAACTGTTTGCCAGTGCTAGCATTTTAGCACAGCCAGTAGTTGTCCAGCCATTATCAATCATTTATGTGTTTAGCCATCAAATATTATATATCACGTTAGCACAATGGGTAGAGCAATCGTCTGCCAATCTGACGGTCTGGGTTCAAATCACGGCAGGACCAAAAAAATACATATGAACTTTTTTAAATTTTATTTTGGAAAATATATTTCCATACCACCTATTTTTTCCTTATGCCACCGTTTTGCCAACGTTTAAACATTTTGTTTCTCCAGTGCTTATCCGGCGCTTTTTGAACAGCCGGTCCTTTTGTCTAACGATGTTATCATTTTGAGAATGGGAAAGCACTTTTTGCCAGTACTTGTACCACCTGTTAAAGTGATTTGCCATCGCTTTCTCGTTTGTATTTCTCTGACTGGGTAGTTTCTTACGTACTTGAATATTTAATGGCGCACAATAATTTTACTTTTTTTAACAAAATTAAATAACCACCAAAAATGGAATAACCTCCCAATAAAATGAAATGGCAATAATGTCCAAACTTACAAACTAGTTTTATTTCATTTGGGATTTTTTCATAATGAAATAATGAAATAATCTCAATATTTAAAGGTTAAATAAACCCTCAAAAATTAAATAACCGTCAAACATTTTTACGTCGTTTCTTGGATGATATTTAGTTTTTCCCTTTGGGGGTTATTTCATGGGGGTTATCCGCAGCGCTGATAAATATGTACATCTGCGATGATATTTTTAAGAGAAATTTTCCAAATTTTAAAAATTAAAAAAAAAGACTTTTAAAAGACAACTAAAATTAAGGTGACATGCGAGAAATTTTTACAAAAACAATTTGTCGGTTTCTGGCACGCAGCGAAAAAAGTCTTGCCACCCCTGCCATAGAGAATCTATGGGAGCTTGTAGACAGCGAAATACGAAAGAAATATCGTTCAAATATAAGGGATTTCGAAATTGTTGCCAAACAGGTGTACCTTCAAAAAAATTGGTTGCGCTCGTGGATTCCATGCCTTCACGAATGAAAGGAGTAATGATGGCTATTCCACTAAATAATAAAAATCTAATTAATATGCTGAATTTTTTAACAAATAAAATCAATTAAATGTAAAATTCATAAAAGTTGCATTTTTTTTGCTCGCACAAAATAGGCACTAGTTTCAAAAAAAGTTCGTAAAAACTAGTTCAAATCAAACGACTTCAAATATGAAAATACACATCAACGAATATATTAACAAAAGATAAGCGCAAATAAAAAACCATTAGAAGAAATCAAAGCATACTTAGATGATTTAGCGTAGCGTTGCATTTTTTTATGCTCGCAACTGTATATATCTCATATCGGACTCTTTCTTTATGTAAATTCTTTAGTAGGTACCTGTGAAATATCTCTATACTAGGTTAAGTATCTACTATAAAATCTAAAATTTTTCGATACAAAATATGTTTTTAAAAGTGAACTTTTTCTTTCGAAAAATTAATTTATGTGGTGAATTTTCAACACATACAGAAATAAAATTGTTTGAAATTTTGCGATACGAGTATTAGAGGATTATTTTCTAAAACACTTCGGTGAATTGCTGCGTTATTTGTATAGAAAATGTTTTTGTTACAAAATCAATTTACATTGAAAGTTTCATTGACTTCAATCAATTAAATAAAAAACTTAAGTTATAGAATTTTTCTTAAATTACAGCTGCCACCGAATCGGGTGATCTTTAAATATTCTATTATGATATTACGGTTATAATAATAAAAATATGTAATTATTAATGTTTTGACGATTTTTAACAATATTTTGACGACTTTTGAAGATTTTGACGATTTTTTCAAAATTATTTGACAATTTTGTACCCACCCAGTTTAGAAACGGTAAGTAAAGTAAGTAAAAATTTTTATTGAGACTTCTTTTTTCCATTATTTATTTATGTATAATAAATTGAGATACAAATTGACAGTATATCACTTTAATATTCTTAAAGCTACCCAGTCAGAAAAATACAAACGGGAAACCGGTGGCAAAGCACTTTAACAGGTGGTGCAAGTACTGGCAAAAAGTGCTTTTCCATTCCCAAAATAATAACATCATTACACAAAAGGACCGGCTGTTCAAAAAGCGCTGGAAAAGCACTGGAGGAACAAAATTTTTAAACGTTGGCAAAACCAATCAATAGGTGGTCTGGAAATATATTTTCTAAAATAAAATTTAAAAAAAGTTCATATGTATTTTTTTTGGTCCTGCCGTGATTTGAACCCAGGCGGTCAGATTGGCAGACGTTTGCTCTACCCACTGAGCTAACGAGACATATAATATTTAATGGCTTAACACATAAATGAGTGATAATAGCTGGACAACTACTGGCTGTGCCAAAATGCTAGTACTGGCAAACAATTTTTTGTAACTAGTATGCCAATGTTGGGAGGGCAAAAAAAAGTTGGTCTTGAAGGAGCTTTCCCACAAACAAAAAAATTGATTTTATAAAACAAAAAAAAATTTAAATTAAAAAAAATCGAAAAAAATTTTTTGCTTGCAACCGGATTTGAACTCGGAACCTTCCGACTACAAACATTTTTTAACGAAGCGTCAGCATTTTTATAAAATCATTGGTTTTCCAGTGAATTGATTTTTGTACGCCTGGTAGCATTGGCTAGGTAGCACTGGATAACCACTGGTTGCAAACCTTGGCATATCACTCTAAGCCAATTCTTTGCCAGTGGTTTTTTTTATAAACCACCGAAATTTTTGTAAAACATATACTGGTAAAACGCTTTTTGCAAACGCTGGCAGAGCGTCCCAAATGAGTGTTCTGCCAGTCATTTATTTTTAATACTGTGGTTACCCAGTGGTATGCCAGTGCTTGATTTTTTGTACCACTGGCGATTTCTGACTGGGTATATTCGTCTTTTTTTAATACACGATAATTGAGTAAGCTCTAGCTAAATTTCGATAGTACATGTACCTACCACAGTACATAAATGAGAAAAATACAATGCTTGCTCCCGGCGTTTACCTAGGCATAGAAACGGTAATGACATATCATTATTTTTGGACTACCAGTAATGACATCGACTTACTTTCTGCATTATTTTAAAAGATATAACAGTGCATTACTAATAAAATACTTTTTTCATTATTTCAAAATAATAAAAAATGCATTACCAATAATGACTTATTTTTATAATTATTTCAAACATAAAGTTATGTTCTAGATTTTTTTTAAAATCTATTTTTAGACTCATTATTTTTTCAACACTGGTAATAATATATGTATATGTAACCACATATTTTTTGATTTTTTGTATGTTGGCGAGTAAGCTGACTTGTGCGCAGAAGTCAATTATATTTTTATCTATCAAATATTACAGAGATACCCAGCAAAATATTGGTAATGACACCTCATTACTATCTGCATTACCAAAAATGATATATCATTACCTTTTGCATTATTTTATAATATAAAATAATGACTTCCTAATAACGCTCTATTGTAGTAATTGTTTTTAAATATAAAATACTGACTTACTCGTAGTAGTTTAAATAAGTACTGTTTACACAGTTAGATTTTATACATTTTTATTTATTATATGTAAATATGTTTTATATTTAAATTTTTATGACAAGTCCTAAAATTACACATTAGAAAAACTTAAATTTTTCTGAATGTATTTCTTTAAGTCAATAGTATTTGTGTAACTCCTTATTTTTAAGAATCAAGTAAGCAATCGGATAACCGCTTATAATTCAATTTTTTGAATCAGTTGTGTAACCACTAGGGTTTATCCCGTCCCGGGAATTCCGCCCTTTTTCCAATCCCGCAATCCTGGGAATTTCATGCGGGATTTCCCGGGATTTTTTTTATTCTTTTATAAAAGTTCTAGCTAGTATATATTGCAATTTTGGAAGCTTTATTTAAATTTAAAGCATTAATTTTTTTGAAATCAATTTCAATGAAAATATTTAAAATAAAAAATACGATTTAAAATTTAATAAACTGAATTAGTACAATTAGGTTGTTCATAAGGGGCGTGCTATCTGTTGTATCGTCCTAACAAAAAACAGAGTTGTTAAAATTTTTATTTGTGTTTAATAAAGATTTTCTATTCAGTTTTCTATCTGTTAGAACACTCAAACATAGGACACTAAACATACGTAAAAATGTTGTATCGTGCTATTCTCAAATGTTGTATTTTTTCAATTTAATTTTTAACAACTCTGTTTTTTGTTAGGACGATACAACGATACAACAAATAGTACACCCCTTGTGAAAACCCTTAATATAAAAAAAACTATTATTTAGGCCAAATTGTTTTTGAATGTCAGCTGAATTTGGTTTAGTTGCCAATAAAAATACTCGTACTTCAGAAAAAATTTTTTTCTTTAAAACGATGATCTTTGTTCAAGTAAAGCAATATATACAACATTTATAAAAAGATTTAAGCCAATTTACCTAAAAATTTGTGTGAAAAATACTCCCTTTTAAACTTTTTTAAAAAAATAATTCTAGACGAATTCTTCTGAAAATCTCCATAGAAACAAAATATCTGGAAATAGAAATTTTTGGATTCCATACCCAGTGTAATGACATATCATTATTTTTTGGAGTACCAGTAATGACACCCACTTACCTTCTGCATTATTTTAAAACATATAATAATGAGTTACTGATAATGACTTATTTTTATCATTATTTCAAATAGAAAATAAATTTTTAGATTTTTTTGAAAATTTTTTGAAATCTATTTTTAGACTCAATATTTTTTAAACACTGGTAAGGATAACCACATATTTTTTGATTTTTTGTATGTTGGCGAGTAAGCTTACTTGTGTGCATCAGGTCAATTATGTTTTTATCTATTAAATATTACATGTCGATATAGCTCACATGGTAGAGCTGTTGACTGGCAATCTGTAGACCCAGGTTCGATTCCCGCACCAGCAAATTTTATTTAAAAAAAAAATACAATAAAAAATATTATTTTTTAGTTAAGTGTTTGTAACCGTCGCATAGGACAATCGTAATTAATATTAGAATTAATTACTAAAGAATTTTTTTTATAGTTGATTTCTAGGAAGAAGAAGAAGAAAACATTTTTATTGAAAAATTTAACAGACACAAGGGAATCACCAGACTGCCGCAGTTTCGTCTCACCCAAAGACTCGTCAGTGGTTAGTTTATGTGTCAACTGATCAAAGTAATTTTTAATTGTTAATTTGTCTCTATATGAAAAACTTTTTGTGTATTGCCATGACCGGGGATTGAACCGGCAGCCCTCTGCACAGGCTATGACTCGTAGCATCACCTCTTAACAAGTTACACCACGGTCGGCATAGTGCTGAGTGTGGCTAATTGAAGTTTTTTCAATCACAGCGTATACAATGTATGTTTTGTAATCAGAAGAGCCAGAATTAACTAATACTTGAGCAATTTTATTTTTCAATTAGAATGTTTCCTCTCTTAATCCTATTGTTTTTTCTCCTTTTTCACAAGTAATTATCACATTATGATGCGCTTTTTTCACATTCAATAGTTGGATACCGAGTGTTGATTGGAGAAGTTGTGTTGCTGCTGTGCAAATGTTTTAAATTTTTATTATTTTTTAGTTAAGTGTTTGTAACCGTCGCATAGGACAATCGTAATTAATATTAGAATTAATTACTAAAGAATTTTTTTTATAGTTGATTTCTAGGAAGAAGAAGAAGAAAACATTTTTATTGAAAAATTTAACAGACACAAGGGAATCACCAGACTGCCGCAGTTTCGTCTCACCCAAAGACTCGTCAGTGGTTAGTTTATGTGTCAACTGATCAAAGTAATTTTTAATTGTTAATTTGTCTCTATATGAAAAACTTTTTGTGTATTGCCATGACCGGGGATTGAACCGGCAGCCCTCTGCACAGGCTATGACTCGTAGCATCACCTCTTAACAAGTTACACCACGGTCGGCATAGTGCTGAGTGTGGCTAATTGAAGTTTTTTCAATCACAGCGTATACAATGTATGTTTTGTAATCAGAAGAGCCAGAATTAACTAATACTTGAGCAATTTTATTTTTCAATTAGAATGTTTCCTCTCTTAATCCTATTGTTTTTTCTCCTTTTTCCCAAGTAATTATCACATTATGATGCGCTTTTTTCACATTCAATAGTTGGATACCGAGTGTTGATTGGAGAAGTTGTGTTGCTGCTGTGCAAATGTTTTAAATTTTTATTATTTTTTAGTTAAGTGTTTGTAACCGTCGCATAGGACAATCGTAATTAATATTAGAATTAATTACTAAAGAATTTTTTTTATAGTTGATTTCTAGGAAGAAGAAGAAGAAAACATTTTTATTGAAAAATTTAACAGACACAAGGGAATCACCAGACTGCCGCAGTTTCGTCTCACCCAAAGACTCGTCAGTGGTTAGTTTATGTGTCAACTGATCAAAGTAATTTTTAATTGTTAATTTGTCTCTATATGAAAAACTTTTTGTGTATTGCCATGACCGGGGATTGAACCGGCAGCCCTCTGCACAGGCTATGACTCGTAGCATCACCTCTTAACAAGTTACACCACGGTCGGCATAGTGCTGAGTGTGGCTAATTGAAGTTTTTTCAATCACAGCGTATACAATGTATGTTTTGTAATCAGAAGAGCCAGAATTAACTAATACTTGAGCAATTTTATTTTTCAATTAGAATGTTTCCTCTCTTAATCCTATTGTTTTTTCTCCTTTTTCACAAGTAATTATCACATTATGATGCGCTTTTTTCACATTCAATAGTTGGATACCGAGTGTTGATTGGAGAAGTTGTGTTGCTGCTGTGCAAATGTTTTAAATTTTTATTATTTTTTAGTTAAGTGTTTGTAACCGTCGCATAGGACAATCGTAATTAATATTAGAATTAATTACTAAAGAATTTTTTTTATAGTTGATTTCTAGGAAGAAGAAGAAGAAAACATTTTTATTGAAAAATTTAACAGACACAAGGGAATCACCAGACTGCCGCAGTTTCGTCTCACCCAAAGACTCGTCAGTGGTTAGTTTATGTGTCAACTGATCAAAGTAATTTTTAATTGTTAATTTGTCTCTATATGAAAAACTTTTTGTGTATTGCCATGACCGGGGATTGAACCGGCAGCCCTCTGCACAGGCTATGACTCGTAGCATCACCTCTTAACAAGTTACACCACGGTCGGCATAGTGCTGAGTGTGGCTAATTGAAGTTTTTTCAATCACAGCGTATACAATGTATGTTTTGTAATCAGAAGAGCCAGAATTAACTAATACT
Source organism: Leucophora obtusa (assembly GCA_949987735.1). Taxonomy (NCBI): domain Eukaryota; kingdom Metazoa; phylum Arthropoda; class Insecta; order Diptera; family Anthomyiidae; genus Leucophora; species Leucophora obtusa. Next base: position 165,897,222 of record OX465295.1, on the reverse strand, counting down.
TGAGCAATTTTATTTTTCAATTAGAATGTTTCCTCTCTTAATCCTATTGTTTTTTCTCCTTTTTCACAAGTAATTATCACATTATGATGCGCTTTTTTCACATTCAATAGTTGGATACCGAGTGTTGATTGGAGAAGTTGTGTTGCTGCTGTGCAAATGTTTTAAATTTTTTCAATTAGCCACACTCAGCACTATGCCGACCGTGGTGTAACTTGTTAAGAGGTGATGCTACGAGTCATAGCCTGTGCAGAGGGCTGCCGGTTCAATCCCCGGTCATGGCAATACACAAAAAGTTTTTCATATAGAGACAAATTAACAATTAAAAATTACTTTGATCAGTTGACACATAAACTAACCACTGACGAGTCTTTGGGTGAGACGAAACTGCGGCAGTCTGGTGATTCCCTTGTGTCTGTTAAATTTTTCAATAAAAATGTTTTCTTCTTCTTCTTCCTAGAAATCAACTATAAAAAAAATATTATTTTTTTTATATAATTTATTTTTTTGAAAATCTATTTTTAGACTCATTATTTTTGTCAGTACTGGTAAGCACATAGGTAACGATATATTTTTTGATTTTTCGTATGCTATTATTTTTCGCGACATCGCCATACTAGTTACCATTTCTACACTGGGTACTTAAGAAATGTTTAAGTAAAAAATCAATCTTGGTTCTGACTATAAAACTGATCCGACACAAGTTTGCACCCATGAACAATTCCAATATGTCCTAAAAGAAGAGATGGAAATAAAATACCACTTTGTCTTTATTAATTCGTTTAACCGTTTAAAACGCGAATTAATATTCAGTTATTTCTAAGAGTTTTTTTTTTAAATTAAGACGATAATTAGCATACAGCGTAATATCAAGTATTTCAATCTTCTAATTTGGGCTGAAATGGAGAACAAATACATAGCCCATGTTTCAGGTCAAAGATCAAATTTTATGGGATTTTAATTTTTGTTAACATATTAGTATAACAGATATTTCTGAGCGGATGTTGATGAAATTTGTTGATATTATTTTTCTACGTCTAAAAATAATATTCTTAATTTAAATTCAGAAAATTAACTATTTACTCCAGTTTCTGTGTGGGCACCTTAACTAAAATAAAGCAAAAAACGAAATCAGGCAAAGCACTAGAAAATTTATTTGTGATAAGAAATCACCTTACTTTTATATTTTCCGATAATTATATAATTTTTAGCAAACGCTAAAATTTTCCCTTTATAATGCCATCCAAAGCCCGAATTTTTTGGCTGTAGTTCACTTTTGTTTTTGTTTTTATGTTAAACTTTGGGTCACACGAATAAGCCTTACACTTAAATAAATAAATCTGTAAAAAAGCAGAAAATGCAACTAAAACGTTGTTAAAAATGATATTGTAGAAAAACTATTAAATTAGAAGATTGTTTTGCTAAATACTAGTAAAATAAGAACACCAAAGATAAAAATGTTAAATTAAGTTAATTTTTGGTTAACTGAAAATGACAAATTGTACTGTAAAATCCGCAGAAACTTTTGCTAAATATTAGTAGACTAAAAATAGCAAAACCAAACTGTTATATCTACAAAATTTTTGTTGTTTTTTAGCAAAATTTAGTTGAATGCAAATAGCAGTCAATCCTGTTAAATTAACCTAAATATTTGCTAAAAAAATTGTAAACTACTGTTTTCAAAAGGCTCGATTTTATTTGCATTTAAAAAAATAGAAAAAAAAACTTCGAAAATTTTAAATTTTTTTGTGAGTTTTTAGGCTACCAATAATTTAGCAAAATTTTCTGCTAATTTTAGCATATTAATTTGTTATTTTGTAATAACAAAAATTTAACTTAACAGTTTTATTGTTGCTGTTCCTATCTTATTAATATATATAGCAAAAATAATCTGTTAATTTAGCAGTTATTTTCTCCAGCATAATTTTTAACAAATTTTTAGTAGTTTTAACTAATTTTTACAGGCTTTTTTCTATTAGTGCAGCAAATATTTCGAAATAATTACTTGTGGTTTAGGAATGACTTTTAACACCAAATTACACAAAATTTGTACATAGAATAGAATATAACGAAAATCAAGAAATAAAATTTTTAGTCTACTCGCAAGTTTAGTAAAATTGTGACCAATTGCTTTTCATATGAGAAATTGTTTAAATTGTATATTTTGTTTGTCATATGTCGTTTAATTTACTTTTAATTGAGGCTTAACCCAGCGCTATTGGCCAATTAAACTAAAATAAAAATTTGTCGAAACAAAAATAAATGTTACCACCATTTTATGACGATTCCAACCGGATATAAATTATTTTTACACAATCAATATGGCAACACCAAGTACATTGACATTTCTTAAACTAGAACTGAAAAATAGTATTTTCAGTTAAACTCGGTTTAATTTTGTTTTTAGACTAACTAAACACCTGATTAAACTAAGTTTAATTGGCATCTAAAAAACTAGTCCTAACTTTATTAACACCCGTTTACGAGATTTACATATTTTGTTGAAGGGGATCTTATTTTGGTGCAACATATTTCTTAATATCTTAAAGGTGCACAATATTGGTGTTTTTGGCAGGGGTCTCACATGTTCCTGCATTACGGCAATGCAGATTTTTAATGCAACAGATGGCGCTGACTGCTCTATTTAGTGGGGAGCGGGGTTGCCCGAAAAGTTTTAGCTCATTTCCGTTTAAGAATTTAAATCTCCAATTTTATACCCAATTCGTTTTCATTTAAACAAAACCCAAATGTAAAAGACAAAATAGAAGCTAAGTTCACATCGCTCTTAAGTCCAGAAAATTATGAATAAATAACTCAGCAAAGTAAATAAAATTGATGATTTAAAAAAAATATTTACTTTTACACTCAAATCGTTGTTTAAATTGTGAAATTAAACAATTTTTTATTATAAGAAAGAAACAAACACAATAAAGCTGAAATGTCACTTATAGTATTGGTTATTAAATTTTCGAGAGAAAAAAAATGCTACAAAATTTTCACACGATTTTTTTTTGGCAAAATTTTTTTTTTCAAAATTTGTATTGACAAATAAATACGAGTAGTTTTCAAAAACTACTAGCTTTTGGTTAAGAGTAAATCAAGCAGGTGTAAGTTCTAGGGCTTGTAAACTATTTTGAGGTTAAATGAAAACCTATTTGAACCCACACAAAATTTATTTCTTCTGAGTCGTTTGCATGTATCAATTTCAGTTTTTTGCAAATAGAGGATATTTTGATTAATTACATAGTACAACACTAGAAATTCATCGGGCATGCGACATATCAATTCTGATAGATTTTATGATGAATATCATGAATGTGAACACCAAATTCAAAAATCAGCTCTCCTTTTTGAAATATTCGCAAATTTAAGTTTTAGCTAAAAGACAATTTATTCTTTAAAATTTCTTATTTATTCATATACCTGACTAAACCACTAAAAGTATTGACTTTGGGCTTTTAGAACTACATCAACTTATTTCGATTAGGTGAAGGATCTAGGATATAATTGCAATTAAATTGTAAAATTCACTTATTTTTTCTTTTTACAAATCTACTAAAATACCTTAGTGGGATTTGCAAAATCTTAACACAAGACATAAATTCATATTCCAATAAATTCATTTTCTCAAAAGAATCACAACTTCTGCATGAACATTTTCAGAAAATTTAATCTGAAATACAAATTTATATCTTTTTTATTAATTTTAATTTTATATGAAATAATTGATTTTATATGAATTTACTATGGCAAAAGGTAATAAAGTACATTTTTGAACATACATATTTTAAAATCGTTATTTTTCAGGAATTTGAACTTTAATTGTCTGAAACTTCATTAAAACTGATTAGAGAATATATTTTTTGCATTTTCTAATGGTTTTATCTAGGTTTAGTAATTTAAGATTTGTCACAGACTCCTTAATTTTTAGGTATCAAAAAAGTCAATATTTTCCGGTTTTTGTGAACTTTAACTTAAAATTCAAATAGAAAATTGCAAATTTTTTTTGCTAAATTGATTAACATCGAATGCTTACTAAAGGTACAAATTCCAATATTGTATATTCCCTTCATCGCAGATTATTTATTAATGAAACCGTGAAAACGAAGAATTTTAATTTTAAATGCATATATAGGGAATATTATCGCAGCTGTTAAAACGTGCTATATATCAAATTTCATAATTTTAAAATATTGCAAGAAATAGCGTTCTTACTTTCACCTTTGCATTTTATTGCAAAAAGTTTATTTAAAAATTAAATTTTCCTACAAAACCAGTATAGCAAATATTTCTTAAACTACCCTACGGGGAATGAGGAGTCAATTGCCCTCCAAGGACCTATCCCGTGACCGGTCAACCGAAGGCATATTACTAAATTAGTACAAATATGAACAATAAAAAATGAATTAATTTTCTAAGTATTTTCTGATCCGTTATTTTCACTGTTGCTTTTAAAAAAACTTGACCGATACCTAAATAAAAACAAAATTCGCGGCATATTTTTAAAAATATTTTTTATTTATTTTACTCTTTTTTTTATTTTTAACTTTATTTTTTCACGATTTGCTTATTTTATCACTTATTTTAAATTTCTATAACGTTTTTCTAAGAAATTTTAAGTTATGTATTTTCAACGTTTTTTTTAATGTTAAAGCTGTTTTAGTTTTAACAATTGGTATTTCATTTAACTTTTCTTTGTAACTTAAGGGGAATTTTTAAAATTTTTATTTATATTATCAGAGGTTTTGAGGTAGTTTTCTAATTTTAAATTGATTTTTTAATTTAATTAAAAAAAAGTCAACTGCCATTAAGGGACCTATCCCATGACCGGTCAATCGGGGGCATATTCAAGACACTTCACCATATTTGTGTGTGTGTTAATGTTGTTTTATTTTCTATTTTTTTCTTTTCCATGTTTTTTTATTTGCTGTGTGTGTTTGTTTTTTCTTTCTCTTTTTTATTTGAACAGAAACGAAAAACATATAACTTAACCATCAGCCAGGCATCACGCATAAGCAACGTTAGCTCAGACGGTAGAGCGTTTGCCTTACAAGCAGAAGGTTGTGTTATCGAGCCCTACTTCAACGCCAAGTAGATTATTTTTAATTCTTAATTTTTTATTAGTTTATTTGAAAAGCTATTTTTAGACACACCACCTTACTGCCACAATGTGTCTAAACTGTGGAAATTGGTCATTTCCAATGACAACGCCATGTTAAAGTGATATGTCTCTTTCAAACAAAAAGACCGATCAGCGACCGGTCTCCGCCCCCTTGGGACCTATCCTGCGTGTCATCTGGGACCGGTCCCTTTCCCCGTAGGGTATAGCCAACTTTAAAATTCTAAGGCCATATTCGTGGTCTTCCCAAAGTCTATTAGAAATGGTGTGTCGCAATCGCGATGCATCAAATTTTTCTTATTTTGTGGTACTATATTATTGAGCTTGGTTGCTTTTCGTTACTTCTGGATTTATAAATATTTAGACAACATTTCTTCAGTAATCCAAATATTTTGGATAATTTTTGAAATACTTTAACAGACCCAATTTGATCGACTTTAATTTAAAATAATACGCCTATAATATTTAGCCGAAAATTCGTCTTATTTTGGGCCTAAAACTAAACCTTTTAAAATTTAAAATTTTTTAGTTAAAAATTAGTAATTATCAAAAATTAAAAACAAAATCCCCAAAATTTCTTAAAAATACCACCATAGTGTTTGGTCTTAATTCACCTAACACTACTCGATCTGTTTTTTTGTTAGTAATGAAACAAATGCACTTCTTTACGATCAACTTTCTGCGGCATGTTTTTCAAGACATGACCTTATTTTCATGGCATATAATTATCAATTAACAATACCAGCTCAGTTAGTTACTTATCGTGACTTTAAAAACATGGACTATGGAACCTTGGAGGAGGAATTTTTTAAAATTGATTGGAATATTTTGTATAACTTGATATCAGTAGACGATCAGCTTTCATTTCTTGAGCACAACTTGAACAATCTGTTTAATTTTACTGTTCCAATAAATACAGAAACTGTCAGCCAAAGAAAAAACCTTGGTTTTCTGCCCTAAAACATGGCGAACGGTTAGGTAAATTGGGATAGGTATCAAGCACATAATTCCCTTGATGTTGATGCTATCAATGAACAGTTCGTAAATATACCTACGACAGAAGCTGATCTTAACTATTACAATACAAAATTGCTGGCAGTGATGAGAGGTGTTCTGCATGGTTCTATTGTGGGTCCAACCTTGTTTTCGTTGTACTCGAATGATCTCCCGCTCATACTTACGCATTGTAAAATTATGATGTATGCAGATGATATACAACTTTATATCAGTTGTAATGAAGCTTCATCTGAACAGTGTGTTAGTACTTTAAATCAAGAATTCAAATCATATTTTTTATGGGCAGCCGCAAATGGCTTAAGTATTAATCCTAAAAAATCGAAATGTATTGTTGTCTAAAAGCGATTAGTCAAAATCAATTTTGCACCTTATATCTCTATCAACAATCAGCAAATAGAAATTGTGAAATCTGCCAAGACCCTTGGTATTCATTTTAATAATTCATTTACATGGTCAGATCATATTAATAATGCTTGTAGTCGTACATTTTCGATTGTAAGATCACTTTGGATAACTCAATATTGCACACCATTTAGACTAAGAATGTTACTTGCCAAAACTTATTTAGTACCGATGTTACTGTACGGGTGTGAACTCTTTGCTGGTTGTGACGAAATAAGTATTTATAAATTAAAAGTTGTTTTTAACAATATTGCTCGCTATGTTTTTGGTTTAAAAAGACGTGCGAGGGTATCAATGTTTTCTATTAAACTATACAGCATTAGTTTCGAAAACTCGCGAAAAACGCGGGTTTTAATATTCCTACATAAAATCATCTATACCGAGCCCCTGCCTAGTCATGTGTGCTAGGCATAATCAAAGAGGTTAGAAAATAAATAGAATGCAATCCTCTCTTTTACTGAGAAAAAATTTATAAAATCTGACTGCAAATAGGAAATATAAATTTTTTACCTAAATTTTTAATTGATAAGTGGCTATTTTTTATTGTTACTACTATTTATTATAAGATAAACATAAAATTGATAAATTTACTTTTGGTTTTCCTTAAAAATTACAGGTTTCCTGCTTGCAGGCACAAGCTGTTACTATAGGGTGATAATTTGGCATAATTCGACATTTTTAAACTTTTTTTTCCACCCTAAGTTAAGCATTATAATGTTGGCTTTTTATAATTTGTTTTTTAAATTAAAATTATTAACTGTCCATGAAAAAGCGTACTTTAGGAGAAACAAGAAATTTATTCTAAAAGTGACTGTAAATTAAATACATATATAAATTCGGATTTGTCCCAAGATGCTTCTTGCAGTATAATTAACAAAACTAGATTCTGCGGTTTTAGGACATCCTGCAAAATGATCATCGCGGTCAGAATCAATGTTTCAAACGCGAAATGAAAGCACACTGTTGCTAGTAGTATATTTAGACTAGGCAAAAACTAGTAGTTTTTGGCCATTTTTAATTTTTGAGCCGAAAACTACAAAATTAATTTAATTTTTCCATACAATTTTCATACAAACTGAAAACCAGATTCTAGCTGGTTTTTGCCAAAACCCAAGTAAAAATATCTGAAATGTGCATTTTTGATACACCCGGTATCATTTATAGTTAATTTTCGATACACCCTATTGCAAGGAATATAGGAGTAAAGCAAGTGTCAAAAAATTTTTTTTTAATTTTTTAAGAATATTTTCAGTTTATTTTTAAATTGTGTGTTGTTAATCTTTTTTAAATATATTAATAATTTTTTAACATTAATTTAACAATAAAAAAATAAAGAAAAGTGTGTAATAAAAAAGTGTTGTGACAAAGAAAAACTAAATAACCAGTGTAAATGACTTGGCTTTTGCAATTTAGTTTTGTACAAAAACCAGCTGGTTTTTGCTCAGTCTAAATTCAGTATAAAACAAAACCCTCAAAGTGTTTTGCAAATCTAGCTCAGTTTTTAATTTGATGGCCTCTTGAAACATGTGTCTATTTTAATCACGTTCTCATCACAAAGACGCACTATCAGTTACTTTTTATTCATATTATTTGTTATTAGCAGTTTGGTGTTAAAAATTGTCGAAATCTTTTATATTTTCCTAATACTAACACAATGCACTAGCTTAAGTAGGGGGCATCGCCTGAGTGTTAGTCTATCGTACTCAATTAAATTTAGACATAAATTAACTTTTGAATATATAACAACTTCATTACTGCTTTTTTTCTACTAATATTCAGCAATATTTTTTTAGCCAATATTAGCAAGGTAAATTTGCAATTCAACTAAACGAAATTTAACTCAAATATTACTAAAACAGTTGCATTTTTGCTGTACTTATCTTACTAATATTTAACAAAAAGGATTTACTAATTTCAAAAGCTTTCTGTGCAGGGCCCCCCTTTTAACTAATTTTGAGTACGTTTTTTGCTATTTTTTTCAAGATTTTTCTATCAGTATAAGATTATATTATGTCAGTGGTTTGTTTGATAATTCCGAATATAAGAAAAGAACCGAAAAGAACAGTTGAAATTTAACTTATTCGAGAGAGTTCCTAACACTAAAAATTTGCAACATTTTTGGGCTTTCGCGGCTCGCAGATATTTCAAAAGGTCATAAAATAAAAAGCCGAGCTAACTTTGCAAAATCCTCTGGAATTTTACTTTCATTTCGCGTTGGAACCATCGTGCTGGAAATTATTGTTGCGCTTTGAAATTAGTCTAACATCATATTGGAATGGCGCACTCCATTGGAAATCAAAATAATAATGATGTAATTTACTTTTAATATTTAACCTATCCGATAATATATAAAATTGTAATAAAACCCCAGCAAAAAAGAGATGCCGAAGCAGTAGAAAAATCACTATAATTGATGATCTAGAAGTACTTCTCTTTTAATATAAACACTAATGATTTTAACATTGAGTTGTCATAGGAGAGGAGTACTCCAACTTCAACATTTCTTCAGTACTTTTTGAACGAGTGCAAAAAAAGCTCTTTTTTATCAATTAAAAGTTAAAAAAAAATTCTTCGCAAAAAAAATTATATTTTTTTTATTTTACAAAAGTTTTTTATTGCCGCCATCGGGTATCGAACTTGCGACCAGTGTTGCCAGGTTAATTGGGCACAAAATCGTCAAATATTTTTGAGAAAATCGTTAAAATCGTAATTGAGTTTTAAAATATCGTTAAAATATTGTTAAAAATCGTCAAAACTTTAATAATCAAATATTTTTATTATAATAACCCTAAAATCATAATATAAAATTTTAAAAATCACCCGGTTTTCGGTGTCAGCTGTAATTTAAGAAAAATTGTAGAACTAATTTTTTATTTGATTGGTTGAAGTAAAGCAAACTTTCAATGTAAATTGATTTTGTAACAAAAATAATTTCTATAGATATAACGCAACACTTCACCGCAGTGTTTTAGAAAATAATCTTTTAATACTCGTATCTCCAAATTTCAAACAATTTGATGTATGTATGTATTGAAAATTCACCAAATTAATTGTTCGAAAGAAAAAGTTCACTTAAAAAAAATTTCGTATCGAAAAAATTTTAATGTACCTACTTAGTCTAGAGATATTTCACAGGTACATGAAAAAAGAGTCCGATATGAGATATACATCCCTTCGAAAAGCACGTTATATTTATTAGAAGAGATTTAGGAAAAAATATTTTAAATAAAAAGAATTACCAGATTCTATGTTAGTTTTCCTACAAAACACCATCAGATTCTAAAATGACTACCTTAAATAAAAATTTTATAATAAATATTTTTATATGTTGTTTGCGATTCCAATATTGATTTTTTACAAAACCCTTTGTCAATTGATTTGATTGATATACTCACAAGTTTCAACTACAAGAATTGTCATACATTAATAACGCGCCCTGAATCCGGTACATGTATTGATAATGTTTATAGTAATCTTGCGGAAGATATGTTTATATATACCATTGCGTGTTGTTTTACCGATCACAATGTAATATCATATAAACTTAAAACACTTGCAAGTAGCTCTGAATATATTGAAACAATTCATAGAGTTTGTGATTATGACCATGCAAAGGTGAGCCTTAATAATTATTTGCAGACATTTCAAGAAACTAATAATCCATCTGAAGACACCTTAAAGCTTATAACATCTATTTCTAATGCTGTTACAAATTCTACCATAGAAAAATGTGAAAAAAGGTTAATAAAGAATGAAATGACACCTTGGATGAACAAAAATTTACATGCTCTGATAATATTTAAGGAAAAGTTATTAAAATTGCGAAGAAAAGGTAGAAGTGATGTTGAAAGTAGACTGAAGAGAGTGAGTAATATTATTAGGAAAGCTTGTAAAGAATGTATGAACAATTATTACTATGACCATTTAAATAAAATTCAACAAGATCTGAAAAAATGTTGGAAATTTTTAAACGAAAATCTTGGACGAAAGCAAAAAAGTCAAATAAATGTTAAAGATACTAATGGAGAACTAATTGTAGATGATCAAACTAAAAGTGATATATTTAACCGCTATTTTCTTCAGATGCCTAGAATATGAAAATAAAAAATTGATCATTTATCTGGCGATTCATGTAATGGTTTAAAAACAAATTCGATTTTTCACATACTACATCTTTAGAAATTACAGAAATTATTTCAAAACTGGACGTAAATAAAAGTTGTGGTTATGATGGAATTTCTGAAAAATGATGGTTGAATTCAACAATATAATTTCTACTTTTCTTTCAAGGATTTTTAATAATATAATTGATACTTCAATATATCCCGATGATTTGAAAATAGCCAAAATTGTGCCAATACCCAAAGAAAATAATGCTTCACTGATAGAAAAGTTTAGGCCAATAGCCCTACTTCCGTTGATTGATAAAGTCTTCGCGAAAATTCTTTACAAACAGCTGTCATCATATTTAGATGAAAATAGTCTATTATATGATTGTCAATATGGATTTAAAAAGGGATGTGGTACGGAAGAAGCTGTTGTTAATGTAATTAATAATATATGTCAAGGATTGGATGGAGGATTTAGTGGGGTAGCTGGAATTTTTTACGATTTCTCAAAGGTGTTTGATCTTGTAGATCATGAAATAATGATTCAGAAGCTGAGTTATTATGGTGTTGAAGCTAGTGCAGTAGCTTAGTTGAAAAGCTACTTAACAAACAGGAAGCAATATGTTGAAGTGAATGGTCATAAGAGTTATATGGGTGATGTTGAATATGGTGTTCCACAAGGAAGTGTGTTGGGTCCATTGCTATTTACTATATACATTAATGATATACAAAATCTACAATTGTTTGGTAAATTGATTATGTTTGCCGATGATATTAGTATTTTTTATCCGTATAAGCATGGAACTGCATTAAAAGCTCATATGGAATACGATGCAGCAATGATCACAGAGTTTGTCAGAATAAATAAATTGAATTTAAATGCCGAAAAAACCAAACTATTAAGGTTTAGGCCATATTTAGTCCACAATCAGAGTTTTAGTATTTTTGTTGATGGAAAGGAAGTAAATGAAACTCATTCAAAGAAATATCTTGGTATACATTTACAAAGTAACCTGTCGTGGGATAAGCATATACTACATTTGAAGTCTAAAATTGTATCTGCTAGTGGTTTACTTTACAAGTTTAAAAATAAATTTAATACAAAAACTAAACTAATTATTTACCAATCGCTGATACATAGTCACCTAAATTATCTGCCTATTGTTTATGGGTGCAAGAAGAGTACTGCGTTAAAATCGTTGCAGAGATCTCAAAACAAGGCGTTAAAAACTGTTTATAATCTTCCACTTAACTTCTCAACATTGTCTCTATATAAAGATGTATCTATAACAGTTCTTCCTATTCATGGATTATATAAAATGCAACTTTTGCTTTATGTTTTCAAATCCTTAAACAATATTGGTCACCATTAGGGTTTTGGGTTCGGGAATTCCCGGGAAATCCCGGGAAAAGTTTGTTAATATATTTTTCCCGGGAAAACGGGAAATTTTAAAAATATAAAATTTTTTAAATTGTTTTTATTTCGAATAGGATTTTTTAATTTTAGTCATTAAAAACATTTTAAATACCAAAACAAAAATGTCATTGTTAAAATCTTTTAAAAGGGAATACATTTATTTGACACACAAATAAAATCTTTGCCAAGTAATTAGGAGCATTTCAACTAATAAAGATTTTTCGCATAACTTTTTCAAAATTTAAGTAGTAAAACCTAAAAACTTGGTAAAATGTTTAAAAGAAATATGAAAAAAAGCTTTGTTTCTTACAAATAATCGCCCTTATTATCTAAATTTTTCAAATGTATAATTTAGGTAAAGTCGACTTTAGTTAAAATATTGGGTGGCAGTATACCTTGACTTGTTTTATTTTTGGAGCATTCTGATTGGTTAATTTATTTTCAACCAATCAAAATATTTGAAAATATAAATATTTCTGTAAGGTTTTCATACACAAAATGAACAAAACCGTTTGATTAAAAATAAAGTCGACTTTAAATTTAAAATACTCCTTTATATTAAGGGTCAATCATTTTATAAGTAACATTTTCATTAACAAATGTGAAAAGAAAAGACTGGTTAACGGTGGTATCTAAATTTGGTTATCCGACATCCAAATTTGGTTCACAAAAAATAAAAAATTTATGGTCATGCAACTTCTCTTGAAGAAAACAACAACAATAATAACGTTTCAGCTAAAATTAGCAAAGTACCCGAGGAAAAAAGTGTAAGCTGAATAGGCATTAAAGGTTTTATGGTAGGGCAAACATTTCCTGAAATGGTATCCAAATTAGCCGCAGTCAATCCGCACCATAACTAGATCTTCGTTTATTCGAGAAAGTTTTTATAATAAAAACCTGGCATTGCAAAAAAGTGAAACCGATGTAAAGAACATTATATTAAATTACTACAATCATGTAAAAGATATCATGATAAAAGAAATATCGAGCAATATTTCTAACAATAGGAGATTTACTATAATCTTAGATGAATGGACAAGAATATCACAAAAGAGATATTTGAACATATGTATAAACGGAAATAATTCATTTTATAACCTGGGGTTGGTTTATATATCAGGAAGATGTAATGCTGATGAAATAAGAAGAATTGTAGAAATAAGACTAGAAGAGTTTTATTTGTCTTTGGAAAATAACATTGTGGCCACCATATCTAATCTGCCAAGTGTGATGAAACGGTTTGTTTCCGACAGTCCAGTAGTGGGTGCTTTCTGCTGGAATCATGCAATTCATTTGGCAGTGCTGCGAGTAATTTATGTGAAATCAAATGTTCAACATTCTGATATTTTTTACTTTGAATTCTCACTACACACACTGCATTTGTACTGAAATAGTGCTTTTTTTAACAAAAATTACTTATATAGGTGGTTTTCAGTAACAATTTTGTTCAAAAATACATTGCTAGATCTGTCAAAACAACAGAGTAATACATTGGAAGATGACAAAGCAAATTGTTGAAAAATTTGCTGTTGTTGTTTTTTTTTTTTGCTTTGATATTTAAATGTTTAATAACTAATCTGCAGGAGAAATGCTTACACACAAAAAATATATTCCGCTGTTCTGAAGATAACACCGATAAACACATATTTACATGAAGTCGCTTGCTCTGCTTATAAAAAAGAACAAAAATCAACTTGATAATATATTTTTTAATAGAATTCAAACCATGAGCCGTATAACGGGTGTAAGTCTTACAATAATATATATTTTATTTATTTATTTTTTGCTGGGAATTTGGTAAAAAATAATTATGCATTTTTAATGTAGTCTATTTATATTAAAGCAAAAATTTCATATCAACAAATACACATCAGTTGCAATTACATTTGATCATATTAAGTAAAACATTTGCGAAATTGTATAATTTATGATATATGGAATAATAAAAAAATAAAACCAATTACCTATACTACTCTACAAAAATCAGGATATTTGTCCTAACTTTAAGTGTTTCCGCCTTTTCAATTCTGAAGACAAAAAGAAGTTCTATCAAATCGGATTTTTGAGTTGTGAGGTGATCTCTATTAAGGTGTAACCCAGGAAAAAATATTTTAGGGGTCATTATTGCTGAAAAGTATTAGAAACGTTTTGTCGGGTTCAAGTTTTACATGATATTATCTTCTATTGGATTATAAATATATCTGGAAATGTTTAAGAGTATTGTTACTACCAAGTAAGGATCTGGAAGTTTATATTTTTAACTGAAATTTGTAACTTTGAACCTAATTTTACTACGTTTTGCTGAAAAATTTACACAGATTTAGCTATTTCCATACTATTGAATTTGAACCTAATTGCGTTGATCCAGAAATGTTTTAAAAATGACTTATTGATGTCCTCGGCACTAGAGTGCTCCAAGCTTGTATGGAGGAAAATAAATTTTGAGTTTTTGACCGGGCTACCCCCTGGAAATATTTATTTGGGTGCAAAACTACGTCCCCCAAAAAATTAGGATAATCGGACATCAGGAAAACGTGGCTTTTTGTGCATTTTCTCGAAAACAATGATATTATAAAACTAATTCGAATTAAAAACATTATAGAATCATAATTTGGAGGGTAAAATATAAATAAATTAATTTGCCCCTGTGTAAGGTCAGAGGTAAAATTTGAGTGGATTTTAATTTTCTTTTAAACATATTAATCTAACAGTTATTCCTGAGCTAATATTAATTAAACTTCTTGATATTATTTTTCTAGATCTACAAATAATATTCCTAATTTAATTTTAGAAAAATTAACCCTTAAGTGCTGTTGGGGCCTATATGCGCCACTGAAGAAATATTAGTCTATTTTCATCATAGGGTCAAAAAAGCCCCAAGAGCACTTACGGGTTAAATTTCTAAAATTAAATCAAGAATAATATTTTTAGATCTAGAAAAATAATATCAAGAAGTTCCATCAATACCCGCTAAGGAATATACGTTATATTAATATGTTTATAAAAAAATTAAAATCTCCTCAAATTTGACTTCTGACCTTACACAGGGGCAATTTAATTTATTTATATTTTGCCCTAATTTTCAGGATTGAAGTATTTAATCTTGTGTTGTTATATTCCGGCCAAAATCAAGTGGAATTAAAAGAAGAAAAAAGAAAACCTTGCCTAAAAGCTAAATAAATGCTAAAAATCGCTGTTTCCTCGAAATCCGCTCAAAGAAAATCTCTGCCACAGCCAAATGAAAAAAGGAATTCCTACAATTTTTGTAGTTTTTAATCTCTAATATGTTTTTAATATAACCTTAAAGTCCAATCGTTGATTTTTTAAAATTCCTTTAAAAAAATTTTAAAAAATTTTAAATTGTAGATTTGAAAACAGTGTTTAAGAATTCCGACCTTTTTGGCACTAATTTAAAACGAGTTAGCAAAACGCAATATAAAAAAGTTATTCTCATCTGAGTTCTTGGAACTTATATAATAAAAAATGTTTCTGTGGTAGATTATTTCAATAAATTTTAAAAGTTGGGCCCGAATTTCTTAATTAAGTGGCCTGCGAAACATCAGTTACCTGGGGAAATTCTTATAACTCGGCTAATTTCTAACCGATTTAAGTTTTTATTGCTTTATTAGAAGGAGAATTCACTCTAAATCACGATTCTGTAGTGGTTTTAATTCGAATTAGTGTTAAAATGTCAATGTTTTCGAGAGAATGCCCAAAAAGTCATATTTTCCCTTTGTAATCCGTGTTCCAAATTTCAGGGCCGATGCGGCACGTCTTCCCGATGTCCGATTATCGTAATTTTTTGGGGGACGTAGTTTTACACCCAAATAAATATTTCCAGGGGGTAGCCCGGTAAAAAAATCAGCGATATCGCAGATTAAAAATTTTCCAATGGAAATATTTTTTTTTATAAATTTTTTTTTCAGTTTAGCTTCTAGTATTATGGAACTATTTCACTGGGGAATTTAAGTTTTAGGAAAATTATAAATTCAAAAATTTGACCAATATCTTAAAGAAAAGGCAGAAAAAGTCATATTTTATGAAAAATTGCTAGGATAAACTTATCCTTCCTGCATTGATTTTCTAATTAATTTTGAATTATAGCTTTGAAAATGAAAAATAAATTTTTATATTAAAATATGTTTTTCTTGCAGACTGGCTCAAAAAATTAAAAATTATAATTTTTTTTTTTGTTTCCTCGAAATCATAAAAACGCGAATAGCTCGAATACAGTTAATAATTTAGTAAATTTTATTTTATATTCCTAAAGTATATAAAATTATGAATCAAAATTTATGAAGAAATCTTGAAGGCAATAATTTTTTAATTTGTATATTAATCTCTTGTGCGGTTTCAAGGGGGGGGGAATGGGAAATCCCCCCCCCCAAACCGAAATCGGAAACGAAAAAAAAGGAAAAAAAGGGAAAAAAAGAAAAAAGGGAAAAGAAAAAAAAAGGAAAAGGAAAAAAAAAAATTAAAACACGAAGTAACATACACACAAAGTGTTTCCAAAATCTAAAACTGTTCTAAAGCAATTTAACAAAAATCTCCCCTATACTCTAATTTTTAGATCCTGAAGATAATCAGAAAATAATCAAATACGAAAAAAAGAATACACAAATGAGGAAGTACTTACGAAAGTAAATACTTTTTTTCTGCAATTTTCCATTAAGAAAAAAACTGAAAATAAATATGATTATGTACATTTTCCAAAAGAAAATTTGAAATGTTTTTCTTTCGGGAACTTTTTTTTATGAAAAGTTTACCAAACTGTAAAAAGAATATTTTTTAGGAATAAACTTTAATTAAATATCAGTTGTGATATTGTTTTCGGAAGAACATTTTTTTATAAAATGTTATATAGTTGTAAAAATTAAAGATTCCATATTTAGTGCGAACTCTTAAAAACCTTCATATTTACAGGAACCTTAAAAATTTGTTCCCCTTTTCCTAGAAAAAAAATCGCTCGAACTTGGTTATTGAAATTGTGAATGAAACCATTTTTTATTTTATAAGAAATATAGATACATTTTTTAATGAGAATTTGATCGAGATTGAGTATTTTCTACACACAAAAAATTTAATTAAAACTCAATGAGGTAGAATTTAACTACAAAATGTTAAAAATTATTTATGGTCTTGGAATCTACCGAGGTTAAGCTTTCATTCAAGTATAATAAGACAGTACAACAAAATAATAAAAATTTGATGCATCGGGATTGCGATACATCATTTCTAATAGACATTGTGACGTAGATCACGAATATGGCCTCAGAATTTTAAAGTTAGCTATAGTTTAAGAAATATTTACAAAACCGTATTTGCAGAAAATTTCAATTTTGTAATAAACTTTTTGCAAAAAAACGCAAAATTAAAATTATGAATGCCACTCTTTGTAAAATTTTAATTGGATGAAATATGCCCTTTAATTTGATATATCGCACATTTTGACAGCTGCGATTATATTCACTACATATGCATTTAAATTTGAAATTTCTCTAATAAATCTGCGATGAAAGGAATATCCAATTTTTTAATTTATACCATTACTAAACATCTCATGTTACTTAATTTATGTAAAAAATTTGGCACTTTATATTTTAATTTTAAGTAAAAATTGGCTAAAGCTGAAAAATATTGTTTTTTTTAATACCTACAAATTAAGGAGTCTGTGACGAATCTGAAATTAAAAAACTCAGATAGGACCATTGAAATATGTTGTACACCTATTTTCTAATCAATTTCAACAAAGTGTTAGATAATTTAAGTGCAAATTCCTAAAAATAACGATTTTAAAATATGCATGTTCAAAAAAGTACTATAAAAGAGCATTTAAAATTTAGTCCGTTTTATTGTTAAACATACGGTTTTGTTCAAAATGCTCCAAAAATAAACCAAGTCAAAGCATACTGCCACCCAAAATTTTAAATGAAATCGACTTTAACAAAAATATATATTTTTGGAAATTGGCGATAAATTCAATTGAATTTCGGAAAATGTTGATGCAAAAGTTGTGATTTTTTTGACAAAAAGAATTTAGTGGAATATGAATTTACATCATGTGTTAAGACTTTGCAAATACGATTAAGAGATTTACTTGATTTGCAAAATAGGAAAGTAAGTGAATTTTTCATTTGAATTGCAATTATATCCTAGATCCTTTATCTTACAAAAATAAGTTGGTATATTTCTAAAAGCCCAAAGTCTATACTTTTAAACCATATTAAAAATTATCCGTAGTTTAGTCAGGTATATGAATAAATAAGAAATTTTCACGAAAAAACTGACCTTTTGCTAAAAGTTAAATTTGCGAATATTTCAAAAACTAGAACTAATTTTAAAATTTGGTGTTCACATTCATGGTACTAATCTATCAGAATTGATATGTCGCATGCCCGATGCATTTTTAGTGTTGTACTGTGTAATATATTTTTATGTACAACGATTTTTTCAGGATTCAAAAAGTACTCATATTTTAGTTTAGTCACCATTTTCACAATTTTACATTATACAAAAGTAGATACTATAATGAACAATATTTTGTATGAAAATAGCAAAACAAAATTTCAACCAAACTACATTAAAAACAGTGTTTTAACAGTTAACAACAGTTTTTCATGCACTAATAGAAATAAATTTGTAAAAATAGCAGAAATAATTCACTAAAAATTGGTTTCAAATGGTGTTGCAGAAAAAACTGCTGAAATTGGCAGATTTTTTTTTTATCTAAATACTAGTAATATAAGAACAGCAAACATAAAACTATACAGAATTTTAGTTATATTTAAGTTAACTTTTAGTTAATTGACAATGACAAATTGTACTGTAAAATCTGCAGAAAATTTTGCTAAATTTTAGTAGACTAAAAATAGCAAAAACTGGTATATCTACAAAAGTTTTGCTTTTTCAGCTAAATTTAGTTGAATGCAAGTAGCAGTCTATCCTGCTAAAATCAACAGAAATATTTGCTAAAAAATTGTAAACTGCTCTTTAAAAAAAAGTGAAAGAAAACTTCGAACATTTTCATTTTTTTTTTTGAATTTTTAAGGCTACTAATAATTTATAAAAATATTTTTTTAATTTTAGCAGGTTAATTTGTTATTTTCTATTAACAAAAATCTAACTCAAATATTAGTAAAATTTTGTATATTTAAGGTTTTATTTTTGGTGTTCCTATCTTATTTTTATGTTTTAGTTTATATTGCAAAAGTAATCTGCAACATCATTTTTCCGCAACATCATTTTTAACTAATTTTTAGTAGTTTTAACTAAATTTGTTACAGACTTTTTCTATTAGTGTATAAAGGAATCATTAAAATTTATGTAAAAATTTCAATTTGTTTTTAAATATTTTAGTGCATATCAAATGTTTACACAATTTTGATACACACAGAAACCAGATTCGTAGTTCCAACCGAATTTTTCGCCAACCGAATTTTTGTAGTGCCAGGTACAATCACTTTTATTTATTTTTAATACCATTGTAACTACCGAAATTTATTTACAATTTTTGAATTTTTGTTGTGTTAATAGATTACTTTAATGTTTGTGGATTATAAATTCTATAAATAGAAAAACACGTTCCACAAAATTTATTTGAAAATTAAAATTTTTTTTTCGCTAACTGGGATCGAACCCCCGACCCTCCGCTTGTCAGTAAGCTAAGCTCTATTTATATTTTTTCAGTCAAATTTCAAATTTGAATTTCTTCAGGTTTGAATATTTTGTCTGTAAATAAAATTATATCTACAACAGAAAATCAGTTGTGTCTTTTAATTTGAATAAAAAAAAATTAAAGAAAATTTTATATCGCGAACTGTGATTGAACCGGCGACCTTCCGTTTGTCAGCCCATTGCTTTTCCTCTAGGCTAAACTCGACATAAATTGTTTTTGTCAAATTTCAAATTTGAATTTCTTCAGGTTGAAAATTTGAATATTTTGTTTTTGAATACAATTATATTCACAACAGAAAATCAATTTTGTCTTTTAATTTGAATAAAACAATTATTAAAAAAAAAACGTAATGCCTTGGTTGAGGTTTGAACTCAAATCTCTAAGGCTATAAGGCTGTGTCTCTACCTCCTGCGCCACAGATACTTACGTTTAGTTGTTGTCTAACTTAGAATTTAAACACGTATATGTATGAAACGAAAAAATATGATAGATTCCAGAATTTTATTATGATAAATAAAATTTCTGTTCCTTGCCTCAATATATTATTACAATTACCAAAATAATGGAAATTAATGGTTAAAGCTACTAAAGTTAAAAAAAATTTTTAAATTGATTGGAAAAACTAATACTTTGGATAGAGTGATCGATTTTATTGAAACACAACTGATACTAAATTGTTGCTGCCGATATTTTATTCAAATGACTAAATCTTCGATAAATTGGTGATTGTTGGTATTGAAGGTAATGTGGAAGTTAGTAATTTTTCGATATTGGTTAGAAAAGCCAATATTTTGGATAATGTGACAGTGTTTTGGTTCATCATATATATTTTTTGTTCACAAATAAATATAACTTTCCTGATGATGAATTTTAAATAACTGCAATTAAAATTATTGAATGATGAAAATATTTCGTGGGTTCCGATAGAATTCCAACCAATTTATTTTCTGTGTGTATAAAATATTGTTCACTGAAGACAAAATATAAACCCACAATTGAAGAAAAGTAATAGTCTTGAATAATAAATTTGCGCGAAAAGAAATTCTACCCAATTTTTAAAGAAATTGATTTTTGTGAAAAATATTTATCTTTTTATGAAGCACAACAGTTGCTTCACATGAAACACGAACCAGTTGCCGAAAAAAATCTATATGCGGTAACCACTCGACAATCTGAATACCGTTCGTACTTCAGATCTTTAATTAATTCCACGGTTCTCGAAGTTGGTGCTTAAACCAGTGTTGTAATAGGTCCCTGAACTTTGTTTTTTTATGAGATTTCAGTAACCTGTCCCAGGATTTGTCTTGTGACATGTCACAAGGGGTCAATTTCCCCTTCCTATCACAAAGTCATGTAAAATTGACCACTCTATTTCATATAAAGGGGCCAGTTCGGTGACAGTTTGTTAAAATTTCCCGTAGGGATATAATATAATCTTACGTTTTCATTAAGTATACACACAGGAAAAAAATTGCCAACCGAATTGTTAAGCCTATTTTGGTTGCTACAATCAATAAATTCGGTTGGTGAAACTATATTGTAATGTGATTGCTAAATATTTTGAGTATCGCAACTAAAATTCAGTTGTATAAACAGAATTTTGTTGTGAAAACCAATATTCGGTTGCACCAACCTATTTTAGTAGATGTAACTAGAGTTTGCTAAAAACCGAAAAATTTGGAAACCGCGGTTTCGGTTTTTCAAAATTATAAAAACCGCGGTTTCGGTTATTTTTCGGTTATCTTGTGATATTAATAGAATTGTTTTAAAATAATTAAATATAACAATATTCTAACTAAATATATGATAGTAATTAAATATACAGAAAAATTAAACTGTTTAATACATCCAAGACATCTTTTAGAATTCGATTGAATTTCTCACTCGAATATTTAAGGCAATAACGCCATTTCGAAACCTTTCCAGGAGAAGAAATAAACGCGAAAACCCGTTATAAATGATTTTTTTTCTTTTTTCGGCAATTAATTATAGTTTAAATTTTAGCAATTTGTTTAAAACAATAAAAAGTTAAAATTTTTAGAAATTTCGCGGATTACGAAATAAGAAAAAACGGTGAAAATCGTAACTGAATATGTGAAACTCAATGGTCCTTACTGTAAAAGGGTATTTTAAATTTAAAGTCGACTTTATTTTTAATCATACGGCTTTGTTCATTTTGTGTATGAAAACCCTACAAAAATATTCATATTTCCAAACATTTTGATTGGTTGAAAATAAATTAACCAATCAGAATTCTCCAAAAATAAATCAAGTCAAGGCATACTGCCACCCAATATTTTAACTAAAGTCGACTTTAACTAAAATATACATTTGAAAATTTTAGATAGTAAGGGCGAATATATCTTAAATCACTTGACTTTTTGGTGCATTTTTTTTACTTAAATTATAAGCTTCGGTTTATGTTATCCGTAATAACAAAAACAAAAAATTTTGTAAAGCAGTTTTTAATGTAGAAAATGTTCATTACAATTAAATACAATATTTTGTAAAATAGAAGCTGAGTCTTTTCGAAATTCAAGATTCAATAATATGCAATTTAATTAATTATTTTAACTGGTTAAAGTATTTGTTAAAAACCGACTCATTTTTTTCGGTTTTCGGTTTCGGTTTTGAGGCTTGCAAAACCGCGGTTTCGGTTTCGATTAAAACCGAACAGCAAACTCTAGATGTAACCGAACTTCAGTTGGAAAATGGGATATTTTTTCTCTGTGTGTATGGAACTTTTAATAAATAAAATAAAATTTTTCACAACATTTTATAAAAAATTCCATTAGTTCAATTGAAAAGTCTCAATTCTATGCGACAGTCAAAATCGGGATGGGATGAAACCAACGGGAAATGTTATATCGGTCAAAAACAAGTTATACGTGTCCCGGCGTTTCGCTGGGTCACCCCTAGGAATCGAGATATATCTTTTTTTTGACATAACTGGAGAACCAGTAGTCCGATTTTGCTCAAACAATTTAAAAAAAAATAAAAATTACAATTCCTTTAATCTGTTCATATAACGTTTTTCTATATACTCAACAGTTTTGCCGGTAAAAATAAATGTTTGTTACCGCTACCATAAAAATCAATAACCTTTTGTTTATTACTTTTTTTTAATATTTTAGGCAAAAAATATTTTTTTCTTCATACATTTATTTTTACCGGCAAAACTGTTGAGTATATAGAAAAACGTTATATGAACAGATTAAAGGAATTGTAATTTTTAATTTTTTTAAAATTGTTTGAGCAAAATCGGAAGTCTTAATATAAAGATTATTTTAAAATAATTTGTTTTATTCTCTTAATCGCCAAAAATTATTTCAATTATTCCTTATTTGAAAGTCCTAATTTTTCAACTGTTGGAATTATTTTTTTGTTCGTTCGATTAACGGAATGGCAACCGAGTGGCAACCCTGCTACTTATGTATACATAATAATAAAACAATTATTTAATAAGTTTGAGGAAAAACTGTAATTTAATTTGTTTATTATCATTTACATACTTTGGAAAAATATATTTATATTACAATAAATTGCTTTATTAATTTTACTAGCCAACTCTGTGGTCAATTATACAAATTATTGCAATTAATTTTTATAGGTTTTATTTACTGCAATCAACGTTATTATAGTCAGAGCTTTCAAGAATTAATTCCTTAATTCAATTTATCAATTCAGAATTAAAAATTCGATAAATTAATTCACAAAGCACCATATATTGAATGGAATTAATTAATATTTGTTTTCGTTCGATTTATTTTTTTACGAATTAATTCAATTGCTATAGTTCTTCTTATTAAATCAAATGAATTAATTCACTGGTGAACGCGTTTAATTTTATAAATCGAACGGAAAAAAGTTAATTAATTTCTTACTGAATTAATTCTCCACTGAATTCCTTCAATTTCATTTTCGTTCAGTGAATTAAAAAAAGTTAAAATTACGTTCAGTGAATTAAAAAAAATAAAATTACGTTCAGTAAATAAAAAAAAAAATAAAATTACGTTCAGTGAATGAAAAAAAGAAAAAAAAATACGTTCACTGAATTAAAATCACAAAAAATACGTTCATTGAACTCAAAGCCTGTTTTCTGCCGTTCAGTAGAAGAAAACATTTATTTACAAATAAAATTTTCAACTAAGCAATTTTAGAGCGTTTGCTAGTAAAAATAAACAAATTACATATATATATTAAGTGTTAGAGAAACCCGATGCACTTTATCAACCTACATGATTAAAAAATGAAGCCTTTTACTATTGAAAATAAAAACTTTACAGATATAGATGAATTTGGAAAAAATATAACTATTAATTTTTTTTTTTTTTTTTTTTTTAATTTTATTTTATCGGGATATACAATTATTTGAACTTGCAACGAAAAATTCTAATCTAAATTTTCCGATTTACATACCATTTGGTTATTTTATAGAGAAGAGAAATGTAAGAAGAACATATCTCATTAATTGAAGATGAAATTTTTGGTAATTTTTTATATTGGAGAATGTTAACAACATTTTAGATTCCAAATGAAAGCTACATAACAATAATCTGTTCTGTAAAAACGGAAGTATAGCATATATAATGGTACAAAAAAGGCTAGAAGAAAATCCGAAATATCACGAATACCAAAAAAAGAAATAACCTAATTAATTAAGAAATTATAAACTTAATTAAATAGGTAATAAACAGGGCAAGTTTAAAATGGCACAAAAAAAGTTGAAATTGGCAGGCAAAATGGCACGAAAAAATAGTAAAATTGGCACAAAAAAACGCAAAAATGGCGGCCTTATTCCAAAAATTTTAAAGTATAATAGTTGATTTAAGTGTTTTTCTGAATGTTTTTAACAAAAATACAATAATGAAGGAGTTTACCGTTGAACTGCTAAAGTGCATTCGCCGTATATTAGTATGATTTAAAAAAATATCTAGAATTTTATTAAATATTAAAAAAAAATTTTTTTTTACAAAAATTATTTACAAAGATTGAGTTTTTACTGAATTTTATAGCACTTTTTTTTAATGAAAAGTCTAAAAAAATAGACAAAATGGTTTTTTTTTTGGCAGGGATTTGTAAAAATGGCATTTTTACAAAATAAGTGAAAAAATGGCAAAAATGGCATTTAATGGCAAATGCCAAAAAAAAAAATATGTAAAATTCATAGTTCAAGTTTACACATTGTATTGTACATTCTTTTAAGTGCATAATCTCACGGTTAGGGGCCAAAAAGTGGCATCGATTTTATGTTGTCCGAAATTAATTTCGATTTCATTCATTCAGTTTATAGAATTAAAGTACTCCAGAAAACAAAATGTTTATATCCATATTGTAACGATTGTGCTTCACTGCCTCTATATAATAGCAGTGAGATTTGTTCAGTGAGATTTGAAAAATATAAAATTTTAGAAATTGTCAGGTATAATTGATTTACCTTAAAATATAAAAAATATGTGAATAATAAAAATATAAGTAGATGGAAGCAAATTTTCAAAAGATATATACACCACTAAGTGGATAGGTTGCCCTCATGATTGTATAACCAAAAATGCCCATCTTTTAGCATACCGATCGACTTAAAATCACTTTTTGTTTCGATTTTACAATGTCCATATGTCGTGTCCGTCTATCTCTCCATGTATCCTTGTGCGTATGCTATAAGCAAAAACTAAAATATTTCGATGAAATTTGGTACACCGCACAGTAGCCAGCATCATCGAATTTTGGCTAAAACTAGAATATTGAGTATATGAGACAAAAATATATCACAAAGGGGGGCTTGGTTGTTGCTAATCACGAATCTGAAATAAAAAATATAAAATTCAAAATAGCGGATCCAAGATGGGGGCCATTAATTTTTAGTTTTTACTATATTGGACTTAAAATAATCAATTACATAGGTCTAGCATCCGCTGATTAAAAATCTGAAATTAAAATTTTGAAATTCAAAATGGCGGATCCAATATGGCGACAAACAATTTTTTGATTAAATTTCTTATGTCGCCTAATTTACTTGAAATTTCCACCAGGGGAAGTTTTTGGGTAGCAGATTACGAATCTGAAATCAAATTTTAAAAATCTAACATGGCGGATCCAATATGGCGGCCATAAATTTAAAATTGTTATGTGTTGGAAAATAAATTACACTGTACCAAAAAAAAAAGGTTCTGATGACAACTAATTCTGGCAGAGGGACCAAAGAAAAATATAAGTGTATCGGCGTTTTAAAAGTTTTCATCTGGCCCTATGTTTTTGGGGGGGTTAAAATTTCCCCTCTTTTGAAAATCTTTATTGTGAATCGGCATAGGAAACCATGTGAATCTTCCATTTTTGGTATAGGATATGTTTAGCGAACTTATGTAAAACACTACGAGGGACATTTTTGTGGAACATTTTAACCCTCTAACTCTGCAATTAAAGGGTATCTTTTGGCCCTTTTTAAAAAGTGTCAAAAAAATCCATAAGTTGAAGAGTTAGAGGGTTAAAATGTTCCGAAAAAATATTTGTCATGAAATTCTACTATAAGTCTCTGAAGACATCAAAGTATAAAAATTTAACTTCAATGACAGAAATAAGTCAAAACTTAAAATGTCTTTAAGGGTTAATTTCGTACTTATTCAGAATTGGCCCTCAAATGTCCCACAAACCTGGACTTTAGGGGGCCAGTCTGTGAGAGAAAATCAGAACCTTCATTTAAGGTAATTTTTAGTGATATTTTTTAGTTTTTACTAAAACTCTGGAATGCTGGAAATCAGCGAGATCTGAAGGTACTTTTTCAGTTAAAGGGCAAAATCTCGAAAGTTTATGAACGGTCGCAAAAACCTAGGTAGAAGACATCTTATGAAACACATTGTTATTCAAGTTTTTCAAATATCTCTTTAAACATTTTGGAGCTTGTTTTTTTTTAAATTTAGGATTTTCAAAAAAACCCACATTTTTGAGGTAATATTAATAATTTTGTTACTTTTTTCGTAAATACTTAACAGTTTTCTATTTTTGTTTGAGAACTAGTTTCAGTTTTATAATTTGAGATTGTTTTTGGAGCAAATTATTGTTTATTTATGAATTTTTCATTGTATCAATATAAAATAAAAAATGTCACAAAATAAAAAACTTTGACTTTGAACTCTCGCCAACTAACAACGAGTAACAACAATGATACAATATTTCACTCACAAAATATTTAACAATCCTAGATTTTGAATATATAAACACATTTTCCCTTTACCTGAATTGTACTTTTGGCAAAAAAACGGCAAACCTGGTCCACAGTGCACCGACTAAGGGACGACTCCTATTGATTTTGGTTAAAATAAGTCTATATTTAGACCTAGTGGGCACAGAAAGGTCCTCCAAAAATTGCCTTTTTCACAAGACAAAAGTCGCAAATATGAAGATATTTTAATGAAATTTAGTACGCTAATTCACATGGACTCATGCACACAGAAAATTAATTGGTTGGAATTCTATTAGAACCAACAAAATTTTTTCGTTACCCGAGTAAAAAAATTTGATCTCGCGCAATATCTAATCATATCCAATTTGATATTGTTTAAGATCCGCTGTAATATCTAGCTGATCCAATTAGATCTCAAAATTGGGTGTATCCAATCATATCGTATTAGATCCCATTGTATATATGGGGATAAAGTAAGATCAAGTTATATCTAAAAATTGGGAGGTCCAATGATATCTTTGGGAATAATCCTAGATCTAATTTGATCCGAAAAATGGCGGATCCAGCTATATATTTGCGGATAAAGTTAGATCTAATTCGTTCCGAAAAATGGCGGATCGAATTAGATCCAGCAATACATTTGTGGATAAACTTAGATCTAATTTGATCCGAAAAAGTGGCAGATCGAATTAGATCCAGCAATATATTTGGGGATAAACATAGATCAAATTTGATTCGAAAAATGGCAGATCGAAAAAATGGGTTAATCTAATTATATAAAATTAGATTTAATACAAAAAGTTACATTTTAATTGATACCATTAGACAAAAATAACCCAATAAACCATGAAACGATACAGAATCGTTGACGAATTCATATTAAGTATCATATTTGCTATCGTTTATGACACAAAAATATGAACTCGTAATGATATCATAATATTTAAAAATAACTATAAATTTTCTGAAAAAGTGACATTTTTTTTTCTAATTTAATCGTTAAAGATATCATATATACTTCTTTATTTCGATATCGTTAATGATATTATATTTTCATCGAATAGTGATAAAATAACGACAAAAATTTTGCAATGACGAAAATATTATCGCATTGCCTGATATTTTGGATATCATAACGATAGAATTATTCAATGAAAAAACGATATCATTAACGAATGTGCCCTTTTCTTCACAGTACCTATTACTTATGAATCGTTAATGATATCATTCTCGGAGAAACGTATCATCGAAATGATATCGTTACGAATTCGAAACGATATCGTTTGGTTTGTTGGGAATTCATTCAGATATATATCAGATTGCATTCTATTGAAATTATTTCTTGATTATCATTATGTCACATCCAATTTTATATAATTAGATAAACTCGTTTTTTGGATCGTATTTCATCATATTAGATCCAAGGTGAATCTAAATTACTGCAGTACGATCCACCATTTTTCGAATAAAATTGTATTTTGGCCGGTATCAAAAAAAGATATGATTGTATGTTGTACTTTATTAATTTTTTTAATAGGGTATCCACAGAAATGACAGATAATAGTAGATCCCGCATTATATTTGGGTACTATGTAAGATCTTCATTTATTTGGGATTAAATAAGATCCCAGCCAGATATTGCCAACTGTTCAAAAAATAATATTAATAATTGCAATATTTTGTTGAAATAAGGTTTAAACTCAGAAGGTCTCGAGTTCGATACCGTTCACGGCTATGTATTTTTTTATAAAATAAATTTCTTTTTATAAAATTATTTTTTTTCTATAAATTTTTTTATAAAATTATATTTTTTTTGTTAAATTGAATTTTTTTAATAAAATAATTTTATTTACATCTTTTTGACGCTATACACCACTTCCAATTGTATCAATTGTTTTGAAGATTTATCAATTGTGTTTCAGAAATAATTAATTGTATTTTAGAACCTATGAATTATTTTTCAGATTTATGAATTGTTTTTCAGAACTAGTCAATTGAATTTCAGTTTTATCAATTGTATTTCAGAAATTATTAACTGTATTTCCGAAATTCACAACTGTATTTCAGAAATTATCAAACTGTATTTCAGAAATTATCAATTGTATTTCAGAAATTATGAAATGTATATAAGAAATTTTTCTCTATTAACTATGAAATACAATCAACAAATTCTGAAATAGATTTGATTATTTCTGAAATACAATTAATAATTTCTGAAATACATTCGATAATTTCTGAAATACAATAATAATTTCTGAAATACAATTAATAGATTCTGAAATACAGTTAATATTGTAGTTTCTGATGAGCTACCATATATGACAATATATTGTTTAAATGGCACCATATATGATAACTAGCGCCATATATAGTTATATATTGTTTAATGTTACCATGTATAATTATATATTGCTAAAATGCCACCATATATATTAAGATATAGCTCTATATATAACTATATATGCAATATGATCAGCCATGCTATGTAATATATAATCATATACACCATATCTAATATTACAAAGGCCGATATCTAATTAGATGAAATTATATATGGGATAATATAAGGAAAAAATGTGGAAAAAGACGTCATATATAATTATATATGGATATACATAACGACATGTCTAATTATATATTGTAATATATACCACATATCATTATATATAATTTTTTTTACTCGGGTATTCAATCATTATAATTGCTATTACTTGAAATTCATCTTCAGTAAAGTTAAGTTTATTTGTAAAGAGAAAATATACACACAGGAAAAAGATTGGTTGGAATTCAATCGATACTATTAAAAATAATTTGCCAGAACGTTATTTTATTTGGAGTTACTAAACCTCAAATATCATCAGGTACTAAAAATAGGGAAAGGAATTAAAAGAAAATCCTATTATCCAATTATAATTGGATACCAATAATTATTGGTACATCCAACAAACTTTAAAATTCGTTTAGTAATTTAAAGTTGTATCCACTAATACAGTTTATGCAACCATGTATTTAGTGGATACACCAGAAAATTGCTTGTATTTATTTAATTTATTAACCAAACCAGATGGTAGATTGTATTGATAACAGACGCAACTAGTGATTGGTAATGATAAATGAATTTTATACTGTATTCCTTTTCCTAACAAAACATATAAATTCGAAATTAGACCTTAAAATGAATAAGTGTTTGTGGTGTAGTAGGTAGAGAGGTAGTCTAGTACCCAAATAACCGAAATATCATTATCCTTAAAATAACTTTACCGAAATAACTAACATAACGTTATCCTTAAAATACCGATACCGAAATAAATGAAATATCGATACCCTTAAATTATTGTTACCGAAATATATGAAACTCCGTTATCCCTAAAAGACCGTTACCGTTATTTTTAGTTTTCCACTTTTAGTAATTGTACGTGGTTATTGAATATTTTTCGTACATTAAGTTGATAATTTTGTTTTATTTTTAATCTCGGTTGTTTTTTGTCAAAAAATTGCGGTAAATACCGTTAATAATAACTGACATACCGTTAACCTTAAAATACCGATGATATCGTTACAGAAATAACTGAAATATTGTTAGCCTTAAAATACCTATACCGACATAAATGAAATAGCGTTACCTTACCAATAACCGCATC
Organism: Leucophora obtusa; assembly: GCA_949987735.1. Lineage (NCBI taxonomy): Eukaryota > Metazoa > Arthropoda > Insecta > Diptera > Anthomyiidae > Leucophora > Leucophora obtusa. The sequence continues at coordinate 165,866,665 of OX465295.1, read as the reverse complement.
GTTTTGGTTACCATCCATGCTTTTTATGTAAGGTTCAAATCACCGCGTTGATAGCGTTGAATTACATTTGTCCAAAATGTATGCACGGAGTCTATATCATGCATTGCTTCCATTCATTTAATGCACTTAACTAAAATAAAAATACCTTCAGCTACCATTTCAATGCAAATACAAAAATGTATAATAGATTTTGTAATTTTTTAAAAAAATCCATAAAATTATTACACTTTAATATTTTAACGCGTGCCATCGATTTGACCATGTGAAACTGGAAAATATTTTGATCACGCAATGCACTGACCCATTTCAGATGATGTGCCTCGCGATAAAGTAGGGTTTTGAAGACTCACATTTTCTGTATTAGCTTTTGTTGTGCTCCTACTATATCTCTGTTCCGGGCACATTATCGTGATGTACCTCAATTGATACCTATTTTCGACACGTATTAAAGTATGTGTTAATTTTCTTATTACATGAAGGGTCGCAAGTCTCCTGGCCAAACAACTCCAAAAAACTGAAAATTTGAAAAATGCGGTGTCACAACTCTCAACCCCTATAACTTTTAAATACTTGATAGTACAGCAATTACGCTTAAAATATTTATTTTCTACAAGCAATGTCAGTAATTTTCAAATAAATACGTAATTTTTACCTACATACAAAGCCGCAAACGGAATTCTCTCATGAACAAAATAATCCTATAAAGGGAAAGAATAAGTAACGACTCTTAATTAACATTTACTATTCCCATGTATAAGAAATAATTAATAAATTATAAAAAAATACCAACGATGTAAAAACCCAGCAAAATATTGGTAATGACACCTCATTACTATCAGCATTACCAAAAATGATATATCATTACCTTCTGCATTATTTTATAATATAAAATAATGACTTCCTAATAACGGCCTATTGTATTCATTGTTTCTAAATATAAAATAATGACTTACTCGTAATATTTTAAATATATACTTTTTACACAGTTAAATTTTATACATGTTTATTTATTATATGTAAATATGTTTCATGTTTAAATTTTTATGACGAGTCCTAAAATTACACATTAGAAAAAACTTAAATTTTTCTGAATGTATTTTCTTAAGCTAATAGTATTTGCTTAAGTCCTTATTTTTTTTTTTTTGCGGCCCTATGCTCCTTGCAGGAGTAAAAGGAACGAATATATATATATAACTCCTCATTTTTAAGAATCAAGTAAGCAATCGGATAACCACTTATAATTCAACTTTTTGTAAGCATGTGTGTAACCACTTATTATTCAAAATCTCATGACTACCCGAGTAAAAAAAATTGATCTCGCGCAATATCTAATTATATCCAATTTGATATTGTTTAAGATCTGCTGTAATATCTAGCTGATCCAATTAGATCTCAAAATTGGGTGTATCCAATCATATCGTATTAGATCCCATTGTATATATGGGGATAAACTAAGATCAAGTTATATCTCAAAATTGGGAGGTCCAGTGATATCTTTGGGGATAAACCTAGATCTAATTTGATCCGAAAATTGGCGGATCCAGCTATATATTTGCGGATATTTTTAGATCTAATTTGATCCGAAAAATGGCGGATCCAATTAGATCCAGCTATATATTTGGGGATAAACTAAGATCTAATTTGATCTCAATTTTGGCAGATCAAATTAGATCCGTCAATATATTTGTGGATAAACGTATATCTGATTTGATCCGAAAAAGTGGCAGATCGAATTAGATCTAGCTATATATTTGGGGATAAACTTAGATCTAATTTGATCCGAAAAATGGCACATCGAATTAGATCCAGCAATATATTTGTGGATAAACTTAGATATAAATTGATCTGAAAAATGGCAGATCAAATTAGATCCAGCAATATATTTGGGGATAAACTTGGATCTAAATTTATCAGAAAAATGGCAGATCGAATTAGATCCAGCAATTTATTTCGGTATTAAAATGGCAGATCGAATTAGAAACAGCAATATATTTGGGGATTGACATCTAAAAGTATCCATAAAAATGACAGATAAAATTAGATGCCGCATTATATTTGGGTACTACGTAAGATCTCCATTTATTTGGGATTAAATAAGATCCCAGACATATATTGACAACTGTTCAAAAAATAATAGACTGGCAGAGCACTGATTGTATAAAAATTACAATATTTTGTTAAAATAAGGTTTAAACTCAGAAGGTAACGAGTTCAATATGCATTTCTTTTACAAAATGAATTTCTTTTTATAAAATTAAATTTTTTTTCTATAAAGTTTTTTATAAAATTATATATTTATTTTTTTATTAAATTGAAATCTTTGAATAAAATAATTTTATTTAGATCTTTTTGACGCTCTACACCATTTCCAATTGTATTAATTGTTTTAAGATTTATCAACTGTATTTCAGAAATAATCAATTGAATTTCAGTTTTATCAATTGTGTTTCAGAACTCATCAATTATTTTTCACATTTGTGAATTGTATTTCAGAACTAGTCAATTGAAGTTCAGTTTTATCAATTGTGTTTCAGAAATTATTAATTGTATTTCCGAAATTCACAACTGTATTTCAGAAATTATCAAACTGTATTTCAGAAATTATCAATCGTATTTATGAAATGTATTTGAGAAATTTTTCTCTATTAGCTATGAAATTCTGAAATACATTTCATTATTTCTGGACACAACTAAATAAATAAATAATTAAATTTTCGTAATATTGTAGTTTCTGAAGTGCAAATAATATTTTGTGATATACAATTAAAATTTTCTAAAATACATTTAATAATTTCTGGAATACCTTTTTTCGATGCTTATAAGTTAGCTCGAAATGCTTTTATCATTCTTTAATTTGTAGCTATCACACATCTACAACAAGTCTCGTTAGATTAGAGTGTAGAGGTCTTGGCTGACAATCTGGTGGACTGGGTTAAATTTCATGTTTTTAAAAGCAAATATTAAAAAAGTTTTCTCAATTTTTTGAAAAATGTTTTTTGAAATCTATTTTTTTGCCAAGATAGTTAATGCAACGTTCTGCCAACGCATAACCGACCATCGCCAACGGTTTGCCAGCATTGTGCCGATTATATTTTTCTGTCTGGGATGTTAAACTTAAACCTATTGTATATTAACATTAATTAACACTATATTTTTATTTTTAGGAAATACATTTTTATTTTATTATAAGTTAACATTAAATTAAATTTTAGATAATGGCACCAATTTGTAGTTGTAATTATTATATATTAAATCGTATATTCATAAACATTCTATACAGTTAGACGAGGTTTATGGAACTATTTAACTTTATAAAGTGTTTATAAATTATAACTTAAATGTACATATATATATGTTAAATGTACGTGAACAAATTGTTGATATGGACCCACAAATTGTATCTCAACTGATATTGGAATTATTGTACCATTACCATACATCAATATATATTGAATGATATACATATATTACAATATATGACACTGTATTATAAATATTGTTAATGAAGTAACATATCTGATAATATTTTTTATAGCGCCATACAGTTTTACATTATTCAAATTAAACCATATATGGAATTGTATTCAAGATGTTGATGTGGTACCAAATTTGACCATATATTGTTTAAATTGTGCCATATATGACAATATATTGTTTAAATGATACCATATATGTCTATATATTAATATTGTTTAAATGACACCATATATCAATATATATGGGACTATATATGGTAGCATATATTATCATATCTGCATCTGTATTTAAAATGTCGTTCATCAGGTACCATATATGAACATATATTGTTGAAATGGCACCATATATGACAATATATGGTTTAAATGGCACCATATATGGTAATATATTTCTTAAATAACACCATATATAAATATATATGGCACTATATATGGTAGCATATATTATCATATGTGGAACTGTATTAAAAATATTGTTCATGAGGTACCATATATGGGCATATATTGTTGAAATTGCACCATATATGATAATATATGGTTTAAATGGTACCATATATGATAATATATGGTTTGAATGGCACCATATATGATAATATATGGTTTGAATGGCACCATATATGATAATATATAGCTTAAATAACACCATATATAAATATATATCGCACTATATATAGTACCATATATTATCATATCTGGAACTGAATTAAAGATTTGGTTTATGAGGTACCATATATGACCATATATTGTTTAAATGGCACCATATATGATAATATCTAGTTTAACTGTCACCATATATAATTATATATTGTTTAAATGATACCATATATAATTATATATTGCTAAAATGCCACCATATATATTAAGATATAGTTCTATATATAACTATATATGCAATAAGATCAACCATGTTATGTAATATATAATTATATATGCCATATCTAATATTATGAAGGCCGATATCTAATTAGATGAAATTATATATGGCATAATATAAGGAAAATTTTTCGGAAAAAACCTCATATATAATTATATATGGATATACATAACCACATGTCTAATTATATATTGTAATATATGCCACATATGATTATATATAATTTTTTTTACTCGGGTACTTATTTCTCATTTTTTCGTAAGCGAGCGGGTAAGCGTGACTACTTATAAAAACGACCACGCCAAACAAAAATAATGAGCTTAGACGCCAAAAAATAAGTTATGCGGAGCTATGAATTTCTATTATATAACCACTTATTTGGTAATGAAAGATTTTGCTGGGAAGTTTCTAGGACTTGCTCATATAGCTGTTTAAAAATGATTAGATCTGATCAGATATGTTTAGATCTAAATAAATATGATCGAATTACATCTGATGCCACCCAGCAAAATCTTTCATTACCAAATAAGTGGTTATATAATAGAAATTCATAGCTCCGCACAACTTATTTTTTGGCGTCTAAACTCATTATTTTTGTTTGGCGTGGTCGTTTTTATAAGTAGTCACGCTTACCTGCTCGCTTACGAAGAAATGAGAAATAAGTAGTTACGAGATTTTGAATAATAAGTGGTTACACACATGCTTACAAAAAGTTGAATTATAAGTGGTTATCCGATTGCTTACTTGATTCTTAAAAATAAAGAGTTAAGCAAATACTATTAGCTTAAGGAAATACATTCAGAAAAATTTAAGTTTTCTCTACCCAAGTAAAAAAAAATGATATGGAGCAATATGAAGTTATATTTAATTATATATAATCTTTTATGTAATTAGATATAATTATATCCGAAAAATGAGAACGTCTTATTGTATCATATTGTATCGAATTGTATACAATTGTATACAAATTGGTACAATTTGATACAATTTTATGCAATTCGATACAATTGTATCCGAATTTTGTCCTCATCCAATTACATCAAATTATATCTTTTTGTATAAAATTATATAAAATGTTATAAAAGTGGACATAGTTTGATACAATTATATCTAAATATTAACCTTATACTTTTTATCATATTATATAGGACCATTTCTAACAATATACATACAAAAATTATTTTTTTAAATAAAAAAAAATTTTCAATTACTTTTAATTGTAGTGTTCTTTTTTGAATTGCAATTACAAATAATATGTAATTATAGATGAGTTTTTTTTCAATTACAATTACATGTAATTGTGTAATTGCATGTGTAATTAATTACAAAATGTAATGATTAACCCCAGGCCTGCTGGAGATCTTATAATTTCGATAAATCTTCCATTACTTTTATCCTGATTTATCATGACAGTGCAATAAACATGAAAAAAATTACTTTTAATTTAGTAATTTTAAAATAAAGTTAACAACACTGAAATTTTAAAGTTAATAGGATTATGATATACAACCAAGATATAAGAAATCAGACAAGTGTACGTTATAGTATAGGGAATTTCGTATTAAAGCTTCAGTGTTGTTAATGTTATGGGTGCGGTGCGTAGGCCATTTTTGACTCATGCTCAAAAAAAAAACAAATTACTCACCAGAGCTTCGAAAAATTGAATTGAATGAATTCCTAATTTGAATCATTCAAATTGCATGTTCGTTCACCATTTTACTAATTGAATGAAGAAATTTTATTACCATTCACTTAGTGCAGTGTAGTTTGAAACTAACATATAATCAAAACCAAAGCATACAAGCTGTAACAAAGCATACGATACTATTTATTTCTTTTAGATGAATTTTAAACGTTTTTCATTTGTATTATGCTAATATTCAGCAATTACATGCAAATTTAAATTTTTCATTTGATTAAGTGAATGAAAACAAATCATTTTTCATTCACCTTTTTATTAAATGAATTCAAGTAAATTGGGTTTCATTCAGTTAGAATTCAATCAAAATAGAATGAATTCATATAATTTAAAGCTATTGGGAATTAAGCTATAGAATTAATTCCATAAGAATGCTATTAGGGAATGAAATTTAACCCAAATTTCATTAATTTTTAAAAAGTGAATGAAAGAATTAAGCCTTTTAAACCTTTGTTACTCACGCACGAGCATTTCGTTTCTTACTCAGCACACATGAGTATATTAAAAACTTACAATCAGAAAATTCTCACGCCAAACAGTAAAAATTACTAAAAACATATGATGCAAAAAATAAACTCATACACGAATCATGCACGGCTTATTCTTACTCACGCTCACGCACGAATCACTTAAGTATAGTAATTATTACTCACGATCACGTGTGAATAACGTGACTCACGAACATTTCGTGTCAAGCGCCAATCCCTAGTAATTACTAAATCTAAAACTAGTTCAAAATCATTTATAACATGGAACCAAATGTAATACAATACGGTTTTATATGGACCTTATATATTTTTATATAAAATCACTTTGGTTGATTTTAGATATGTTTTGTGAAAACATGTATTTTTAAATGAATATTTAGGAAAAATTTGTTTGGAATACCTTTCTTGTTAGATTTTAATGTAAAATGTACTGAGATACACCACCTTTAAAATATTCCTCATGTCTGAAATCACTTTCCCTGCCAATAAATAAGGCCATTTTATAAAAAAATAAAAATGAAAAAACGTTGCAAAAATTTGTGATATCAAACATGGATAACCTCATTATTTATAGACAAAAAAAAAACGATAATAATCTCACTTTTATTTAATTTTCTTATAAATTTCATTATTATAAATTCATACATTGTTTTTTTTTTCCTTTTCAATTTCCAGTATGAATATTTTTGCACTGAAATAAAGCGAAATAGCCATACAAAATATGCATAAAATGGTTTTTTTTATCGTGTTTAAATATATATTATTTTTTCCCTTTATTATTTACTTAAAAACCAATTTTCTGTAAATCACTTCCGAATACAATAATGATAATACTATGTTGTATATCATATTAATCTATTTCTTTATTCTATGTTAAAAATGTATAAAAAAAAAAACAAAAAAAACAAGCCTTGTATTGAAAGTGTGTAGGGTAGAGGGGGGATCCTTCGCCAATGGCGCATATACACTAATCCCATTTTTCTCCGATGTTAAGGGAGATAAAAAATTGGAAAAAATATGTTTTGTGCATTTTTCAATTACCTTTCCTTGACATCCACTTTGACGAATTTATATGACATGTGGTCGCAGACAGACTTGTTTTTGTGTTTTTTGGTGTTCCAAAAAAATAATTGAAAGCAACTAGATTTTGCAATAAATTCCTTAGATCGTGTGATAAAAAATAATTTTTCATTATGTTAGACCTGTGATCCTAAGCTTTCAGAAAATAATAATTCGATTTTAAAAAATGCTGTCTCTGGGACATAATCACCAGATGACCCCTGGAGCTATGAAGAGTTGGTGCATCCCCCAGATTTGGGGTAGTTACGCCGATTTGGGTTACTTTGAAAATCATTAAAAAAGTAATAGAAAATATTCAAATAATTAGAATAAAAATCATGGAAATTAAAGGCAAGATATGTAGATCTTCAATTTGAAATGAATTTTTATTAAATAATTAGGGGTTAAGAAATGACAGTGCTTTGAAAAAAAAGTGGGGAAGGATCCCCCCTCTATCCTAATAGACGGTGCAGTTTTGGCTTTACAAATGAGAAAAATACCTTGACGGTATTCACGATTTGAGAATAATTTCTAAAAATATTCATTTTATACAGTCTCTTAGTTCAAGTAAATGACTTGGAGTCTATCAATATATAAACTATACCTGTTAAAAAAATTGTTGTCCAAACCGAATCGTTCGGTTACTGCAACCGAATTATGGTTGTAGCTGTAGTTTAAAATTTGGGGCGTTTATATTTTATATATCACTTACATCATCAAAGGCAGGTAGTGGAATTAACAACCGATTGCAATTTATTTTAAATATAAGGGCAATTCCACGAAAAACGGCCCAACACAGAAAAAAAATTCACTTATTTTTAATAAAAATCTGTCAATTAATGTCCACAAGAGAATGACAATTATATTTAAAATTATATATGTATATAAAAATTTTTTTATTTTTGGACAATTTAACGTAAAACGGCCCTACACAGAATAAAATCTACTTATTTTTAATAAAAATCGGTCAGTTGATATTTACAAGAGAATGACAATGATGGATAAATGGAAAAAATTATAATTTTTTTATTTTTATCAATTTGGCAACACTTTGTAATGAGTATAGTCTGAACACTCTACTCTCCTTCTTTGTATGTTTGGAATTAAATTAAATGACTTATTATTCTCTTATGTGTTTATCTTTATAGTAGTTCTATAATTGAAGTCAGTACAAAGTTTTATTTCTTCAAACTTTTCGAGTTTTTCATACTAGGTCGCACCCGTCACATTTTCTAAAAAGTTTTTTTTAAAAAAAAATTATTTTTTGTAGACAGTAAGTCCTGGTATCTTATGTAATATTAAACAATGATTAAGAAGGAAATCATTATTTAGGTGTTAGTTACAGTAACTTGTCGAATTTTAATCTCTGATTATACTCTAAACAATGATTAAATTCAATTACAGAAATTTCTGTGATTAAGCCCTTAAACATAGATTTTCCACCCTACAATTCATGTTAGTACTTACATTTTTTACTAATGTTGGTAACTTTTTAAAAAGTTTTACGTAAACCAATTATTTTCTAAAATAAACACCTTAAAACATCTGATTATGCCCTCTAAATAATGTACATATTTAGTAACTTGCTTAGTAATGTATATCTTCTCTAAAAAGACTAATTTTAATTAGGAGTATTAGGCGGAAATTATAATAATATGACATAATATTGGATTCTGTTTTATTAGAATCGGTCATAATATTGATATTCCTTTAGTACAAATAAACTACGATTCTTGGAGGCAAAATTTTACCCAAAAATGTGAAAACAAATATTTCCTTGTGCATGTATTTAAGGTTTCTCAGAACAATTTTACAGTTCTGCCATTTTGAATTGCAAATAGTATAAATTATCGAATATTCTGGAAAAATATGAAGATATAAGACCAGACCCTATGCAAGTCACTCAACTGCTGTTAAACGCCCTCTGATTGGTTCTGGTAAGACCTTAAATTTTAGCTAATGGGTACAATTTTTTTATTATATTTTTTTCACATTTATTGAACCAATTTTTACTATGTACATTAGAGTATCCCTTAAAACTAGATTTGTCATTACACCCCCTAGTTTTATTGGAAATGGTCCCAAATGGAAGAAACCGATTTTTTTTTTGGAAAACGATAACCCGTGCCGAAAGTTAGACGAAAATTGCCCCTTTTAGAAAAAAGTGTATTACAATTAAAAATTTCCAAAATTCGAAATTTCGAAAAAAAAATAAATTTTCGAACTTTCAGAAAAATGAATTTTGAAGTTAAAAGCATTTGAGTAGAAAATTCAATAAAATAATTTAATGTTAGGTAAAGTCGACCTGATTTTAATTAATACCAAAAATCCCATTTGGCATCCACCATTGTCCACGGTCCACCAATTTTGTTCATTCATTGGTCGTCAAATACGAGTTTCTGATCTTTTAAGATCAAAAACTGTTTAATACTATCGATTTTCTGGAAAACAATTACATAACAGAATTCCGTAGGTATTCTAAATTCGGCCCTTATCCCGAAAATATATGGGTATTTTCAGTTTGAAAGCATCCCTCAGTAAGTGGATTATTAAGGCCTGATGCATTGCCAGGTTGAAAAATCAGTTTTTACTAAAATTTTTTTCTTAAAAACTGCATAAATTTCAGTGGAGAATGGTGGATGCAAAATGGCCAGTGGAGAATGGTGGATGCAAAATGGGATTTTTGGTATTAATTAAAATCAGGTCGACTTTACCTAACATTAAATTATTTTATTTAATTTTTTACTCAAATGCTTTTAACTTCCAAATTAATTTTTCTGAAAGTGCGGCTATAGTTATGAAACACTAGTAAAAATAAAAATGGCGATTTAAATTAATCTACGTTAAAAAAATGAATTTTTTTTTGTGGAAATATATGTCTTTTAGATGTAACTTTAAGTTATAAGGTCTTTTATATGTCTAGATTATTTATAACCTCACATATCAGCTGTTTTATAGTGCGGCTATAGTTATGAAACGGAGTGTAGATAATACCCCTATAGTGGAAACTCCTAATGGTGCAAATGAAATAGGTTCTTCTGGCAAACGGACATTAATAATCAAGGTTGGTTACCGAAACGACTAACGGTAAGGGTAACGGTAATTGCATCGAATTTTGTTTGTTTCGTAACGGTATACCGTTATCGAAACAGCAATACCAGTACGTACCGGTATAATAAATTAAAAGTTGAAAAATTGTAATTTTTTATATAAATAAATACCGATAACGGTATTTGGATTTTTTTTAGAGGTATATTCAATATATATATTCAAATATATTCAATTTGAAACGGTATTTTAGCGATAACGGTATTATAACGATAACGGTAACCAATCTTGTTAACCCTTTCACACGGGAATTTCAATGGCTGGGAATTTTCCGACTAAACTTGTTGGAAATGTAGACCTATGCAAAATAAATATTGTTTATTACTTTTATGGCTTTACAGCATCCCCTAGCGGAGATATTTGGAATTAAAGTTCAAACATTAACATGCTGCCGACCCCGAGCGGGTTAAATTTTTTTTAAAATTTTAATTTTATATTGTTTCTATTACAAATCTCTACATAAAATCTTTCTAGTTCTTGAATTTTATTCATCACACAATTTTTGAGACTAAACTTTAGCCTTTTTCTTAACTTTAAAATTTTGACACATTCTCAGCAGCGTTGATGATCACAAGACAAAACCCGCTCCACTGATCTCATGTTGTTTTGAAATTTCACAGTCTGAAGAAATTTTTAATAAGAAAAAAATAACAAACCGATAACAGTAAATGAATAGCGCTTTGTGTAAAATTCAAATCAGTAAATAGTTGATGACGTCGACGTACATTATAATGTACGCCACTCGCCAAAGTGTTAATAAGATTTCTAAAAATTTGATTTTATAGGGTTATACACACACATATTTTATGAAATATTCGTAAGATGTTGAAAATGGGAAGAACACAGAAATATGCGAATTCTTAAGTTATATTGTCGACAAAAAGCTTGGAAAATGTGTTTAAGTCGATTTAAATTGTTTTGCAAAAGGTCCCAGGATATGATTATATACAAAATGCGCCAGAAATTTGTCTATTGTTTCATGTAATATAAATTTATATTGAACAGACGATTGACAAATTTTCTAGTGTGACTGAAGGGGATAATATATATATTTTTATTCAAAACAAAATTGTGTTTTTTTAAATATGACATCATATAAAAATATATATTATTTTGGATTATGTACTAAATATTTATATATAAAGTCATATATAATTGCATTAACCATATCTAATTGTAAATGTTATATACGATTACATATTGATCGATATGTAATAAGATGCAGTTAAATATGACATCATATTAAACTTTTTTGAAAAAGAAAAAATTATATACGAATTCTTATAATTATGTCCGGTTATATACACTGGCGTACAAAAGCATATATGGGTATATGAAATTATATATTGTTATATACAAACGTTTTTACTTGGGTAGCGCCTTTCGAATATATGTTAACACATATCACATTAAAACAGAAATTTCTATGTTTTAGTTATATTAAATCTAATTTCTGCAAATCAAACAATAAAACTTTTTGCATTAATTATTTTGTGTTTTTCTTCTCGAGTATTTTTAAAACAATTCATCTGCATAATCAAAATTTTTCTATCATTCTTCCATTTCCTGTATTATTTTCATTTGAATTGTTTTAATTTTTTTCGCTATCTACTATATGATGAACACCTAGAAGGCAAACATCTGTTTTCTGAAAACTACAAAAATAAAAAAAAAAAATGAATAAACAATAGTTAAATGATTGGTAAATTAATATTTTCATATTTTCAAGAAATTTCTACACCGAAAAAATTCCGTAGTCACATAGTTAAAGAATTCCATAGTTGATTTAAAAAAATATTAAACAACTACGATGGTCATAAATAGCCAGGGTTTTTGTTGAGAGCTACAATAGTTATTAGTTATTGTGAATACTACTAAAAAAGAAACAATCAAATATTTTATTTTTAAAATTTTTTCAAGAAATATTGTTAGGGAATTTTCATATTTCTTATTTGCAACTTTTGCAAATAGACATTGGCGGACTTAGGCCGGTCTGGGGTGGGCTAAGCCCACCCTAGACTGATTTTTGCCCACCCCAGAATTTTAAAAAGTCTACCTACAATTCTTTTATCTATAATTTTGATGGCAAAAAGTTTTACAATATTACTTTGTTTTTGATATCAATTAATCCTGTGTTTTTGGTCTGGGAAAATCTCTACTGGTTTCCTAGGCAGATAATTTGTTGAAATCTAAGGGTCAGTACTATAATCAGAACTAAGATCGATTTTTGTTTTAAATATTTCTTAGATAAGAAATGTTGTTTGTAAAATTCTTACCTAAGAAATATTTAAGAAACAAATCGATCTTTGTTCTGATTATAAATTTGACTATAAGAGTTCTTCTTTAAGAAACATTATTAGAATCGCAAAGTTGTTTAACAATAGAAAGATAACGCCAGAATCTTTTTTGGTGAGTTAAATGTCTTAGATTTCATAGTTTTCTAAGCGAATAATTAGTTAATGTCTAAAATTTCAATATTTTGTAGAAAAAAAAATTGTATGAACATCTCACTGATTTTGACCACCTCGGTAATTTAAGTGGTCAGAATATGGGGTTAGATTTATTTTCTCTATCATAATAATCTGAGAATATAGCTTGAAATACATTCCTTGTACGAGGTTTTCTTTAAAAAAATAGATGCACTATTTAGAGCTACCAGGATTATTTAATTTTAAAAATTATGAAAATTTTATTAGAAGGCAAGGAATCATTTTTAAGTTTTTTTGTGTGAAAAAATTGTAAGCATAATGCCGAAAGTGTTTTTTAGGATTTAGAGTGTGAGAATGGGCAAATAAACAGCAGAAAATTAATGGATCGCTTGCCCACCCCAGAAAAATGGTCTAGGTACGCCTAGACCAGATTTTTTCCAGATTTTATAATAACAAGGAAACCATCTTAATAAAACCAAAGGAGGAATGTTTTAAAAACAAGAACCGATAGCAAGAGAAAGGCAGCAAATTTTAAATACAAATATTTTTTATGTGTAAAATAAAAGTGCTCAGAAAATAATGTACAATTTTTATTTGGTTTTTATTTTATGGCTGTTTTCCACCAATTGCAATTTTATTTTGTTTTTACTATCATATCGTTGCAAGTACCTATATTCCTAGTTAATTTGCTTATATTCAGAAAACTTTGTTGACAACAACTAAATCAATTTAACTATATATTAGTTAGGGGTATTTCACCTATGAGATAGTTGAAAATTTCGTTATAATCAACTAAGAAATTTTTAGGGTGTATGAATATTTGAATTCATATATGAATGGTGACTAGGGTTTGGGATTTCCCGGAAAACGGGAATAAAAAAATTTCATTCCCGGGAATCCCGGGAAATATTTTTGAACAAAATTGTTAATGAAAACCACCTATATAAGTAATTTTTGTTAAAAAAAACACTATTTGAGTACAAATTCAGTCTGTGTAGTGAGAATTCAAAGTATTGATTTCACATAAATTACTCTAAGCACTGCCAAATGAATTGCATGATTCCAGCAGAAAGCACCCACTACTGGACTGTCGGAAACAAACCGTTTCATCACATTTGGCCCATTATATATGGTGGCCGCAATGTTAATTTCCAAAGACAAATAAAACTCTTCTAGTCTTATTTCTACAATTCTTCTTATTTCATCAGCATTACATCTTCCAACCCCAGGTTATAAAATGAATTATTTCCGCTTATACATATGTTCAAATATCTCCTTTGTGATATTCTTGTCCATTCATCTAAGATTATAGTAAATCCCCTATTGTTAGAAATATTGCTCGATATTTCTTTTATCATGATATCTTTTACATGATTGTAGTAATTTAATATAATGTTCTTTACATCGGTTTAATTTTTTGGCAATGCCGTGTTCTTATTATAAAAACTTTCGCGAATAAACGAAGATTAGTTATGATGCGGATTGACATACCGCCGACTGCTGCTAATTTGGATACCATTTCAGGAAATGTTTGCCCTACCATAAAACGTTCAATGCCTACTCAGCTTAAACTTTTTTCGGGAAGTTTGCTAATTTTAGCTGGAACGTTATTCTTGTTGTTGTTTTCTTCAAGAGAAGTTGTATGACCATCAATTTTTTGCTTTTTTTTTGTGAACCAAATTTAGATGTCGGATAACCAAATTTAGATACCTCCGTTAACCATTAGTCTTTTAGGGCAAATATTGCACTGCGCTGCATTGTCGTTTTTTGTGAAGTATTTCTATACTCCTGACATTTTATTCTTTAATATAAAAGAATATATTAGTTTGAAAGCAGATGTATTAAAATAAAGTAAACTTACTTGAAAATATCACATTTATTAATGAAAACGGTACTTGTAAAATTATTGGCCCTTAATATAAAGGAGTATTTAAAATTTATAGTCGATTTTATTTTTAATCATACGGTTTTGTTCATTTTGTGTATGAAAACCTTACAAAAATATTTATATTTTCAAACATTTTGATTGGTTGAAAATAAATTAACCAATCAGAATGCTCCAAAAATAAACCAAGTCAAGGTATACTGCCACCTAATATTTTAACTAAAGTCGACTTTAACTAAAATATACATTTGAAAAATGTTGATATTACCTACTATCTACTATCGATTACACTATGAGACAAATGGTAGAAAAGAAGTTATACGTGTCCCGGCGTTTCGCTGGGTCACGTCTAGGAATCGAGATATATCGATTTGATCTTTTTTTGACATAACTCGAGAACCACTAGTCCGATTTTGCTCAAACAAATTACAATTCCTTTAATCTGTTCATATAACGTTTTTCTATATACTCAACAGTTTTGCCGGTAAAAATAAATGTATGAAGAAAAAAATATTTTTTGCCTAAAATATTAAAAAAAAGTAATAAACAAAAGGTTATTGATTTTTAGTTTAGCGGTAACAAACATTTCTTTTTACCGGCAAAACTGTTGAGTATATAGAAAAACGTTATATAAACATATTAAAGGAATTGTAATTTTTAATTTTTGAGCAAATTGTTTGAACAAAATCGGACTAGTGGTTCTCGAGTTATGTCAAAAAAAAGATATATCTCGATTCCTAGGGGTGACCCAGCGAAACGCCGGGACACTTGTTTTTGACCGATATAACATTTCCCGTTGGTTTCATCCCATCCCGATTTTGACTGTCGCATAGTGTTATTTGTAAGAAACAAAACTTTTTCTCATATTTCTTTTAAACATTTTACCAAGTTTTTAGGTTTTACTACTTAAATTTTGAATAAGGTATGCGAAAAATCTTTATTAGTCGAAATGCTCCTAATTACTTGGCAAAGATTTTTTTTGTGTGTCAAATAAATTGATTCCCTTTTAAAAGATTTTAGCAATGCCATTTTTGTTTTGGTATTTAAAATTTTTTATGATTAAATTAAAAACTCCTATCCCAAACAAAAACAAATTAAAAAATTTAATTTTTTAATTCCGGTAAAAATATATTATTTTCCCGGGAAAACGGGAAATTTTAAAAATATTAAATTTTTTAAATTGTTTTTGTTTTGTTTTGTTCCCGAACCCCAAACCCTAATGGTGACACAAATAATATAAGGGAATATGGTATTTTCTGGTAAGTGGGGTAATGTAGAAAATGGCAAATTTTAAAATTTTTTTTAAATATTTCGAAAAATTGAAAACTAAAATGGCACCACTTTATTCGTTTAGCGTTATAATAAAGTGAAAGATTTTTATTTAATTAATTTATGTTAAAAAATTTTATTTAATGCACTAGTATTTGTTACCAAAATGTTTGTCATTAAAAAGTTTTGGTTCTAATTGTTATATATTATTTTAACCCTTTCACTCCCTATATTAGTTTAACCCTTTCACTGCTGTTATTACGGGAAATTTAACTGTTTTGAGCCCAGGGGTATTTTTTGGTAATTTTAGCAACACATGTCTGCTGATCTGTAGTACAATAAAATTAGTAGAAAAAATTAGTAGCTGCTACTATATTTTAGTAAAATTTCTGTAAACTGCAATTCAAAATCGATTTGCTAAAATCAGTTAAAAAACTTACTAAATATCATAATTTTAGAACAATGAAATTAGTATAAATTATCAGTTGCAGCTACTACATTTCAGTAAATTGTTGTAAACTGTAATTTAAAATCAATCTGCTGAATTAGCAAAAAAGTGTACTAAAAAGAAAAAAAATTGTTGATGTTGGGTTTTCAACTACGGGTCGGTGAAATTTGAGGCGACGTGAGCTGTCAGATATGTTTTACCTACGGAGAAGAAAAAGAAAATAAACGGGTTAATTTTGTTTGGATACAGGTAGGAGAACAAGCTTCACAATGGGCCGAGTAAAAATGCCTGAAGCTGTTCTCACCTCGCAAACGCGAACTTTCTCATCGGGACCTTTAAAAACTTTTTCTATACGCCCTAACCTCCATTCATTCGGGGGTAAGTTATCCTGACGGATTACTACGATATCCCCTACCTGAAATTCCCTCTTAGGATATTTCCACTTCACACGTCTGTGGAGTTCCTTCAGATATTCTTCCTTCCATCGAAGAGCAAATTGATGGTGAAGAATTTTTAGCTTCTGCCACCTATTGGCATGACTGAGGGACAAATCGGACATACTGGGTTCAGGAGGAGCTAACAAGGGGGCACCAATTAGAAAATGGCCAGGCGTTAAAGGGACAATTTCATGGGGGTTTTCATTAATTGAAGATAAGGGCCGTGAATTCAGGCAAGCTTCAATTCTAGTGAGCATAGTGGAAAACTCTTCATACGTGAACTACTGAGAGTTGGAGATCTTCTTTAAGTGGGTTTTAAAACTTTTAACGCCAGCTTCCCAAAGTCCCCCCATATGAGGGGCGCCGGGGGGTATAAAGTGCCATTGCACAATTTGACAATTGTCCCGGGAAAAAAGCTGTCGTTTAAGGTGAGAAAGAAAATGTTTCCGATCTACCTCTAGTAAATTAGAAGCACCTATAAATGATGTCCCATTATCGGAATATAAATGGGAAGGGCAACCTCGTCGCGAGAAAAAACGGGTGAACGCTGCTAAGAACGTTTCTGATGACATGTAGCCAGTTGCTTCCAAATGTATTGCTTTTGTTGCAAAGCATACGAAAACCACTACATAGCCCTTTGATATACGGCAACCTCTCCCACTATAAGATTTTATATCGAAAGGTCCAGCGAAGTCTAGACCTGTGTGCGTAAAGGGTCTCGTTAGAGAAGTTCCTCCTGGAGGTAATGCGGCCATAATTTGTTGTCCCGATTTCTTTTGATGTAATACACAAATAGTGCAATTACGAATAGTTTTACGGATTAAATTTTCAAGATTCGGGACCCAAAACTCCATTCGTACAATTCGAAGCATTAACGACTGACCACCATGTATGGTACACTTATGTATATGTTTTACGAACAAATCCGTAAAAGTCGCAGAATAGGGCAAAATTTTCGGGTATCTTTCATCATATGTCAGCCCGGGTGCATGAACAATCCGACCGTTCATTCTAACAAATCCATTCGGGTCAATAAAAGGATTTAAAGACAATATATGACTTTTAGAGGGGATAGGATTCTTTCGATCCTTTTGATAGGATCGAATATTCGGGGAGATAAATTTGCTGACATACGAGAACAAGCCGATCTCTTACGAATTTCATTTCCACATGAGTAATATCGGGAGTGTCGTATAAACGCTTATGTGTTCGCATAAAATTAAGACAGCGAAACCAATATGCAATAATTCTCATTGCTCGGGGTAAATCAGAAAATAATTCGAGAATATCAGTTGTTTTCCTTGGGGTATCATGAGAAACGACACATTCTAAATGGGACCAAATATTCATCGATTTCCGTGGCCATGTATCCCTTGGTTGAGACAACCATTTTGGCCCATGCCACCATAAGGGGTTTCCAATCAAATCACGAGCAAGAGATCCACGACTTGCCAAATCGGCGGGGTTGTCTTTGGAAACAACGTGAGACCAATTCTCAGTTCCAACCTTTCTCTCAATTACTGCCACTCTATTCGCTACAAAAGTTGGCAAATGGCACGGGGGTTTCTGAAGCCAAGTCAAAACAATGGTTGAATCTGTCCACAGGTAAATCTCTTCTTTAGGAAGATTTAATTGGCCACACAATGATTCAACCATGTTTGCCATTAATGCCGCTCCACAGAGCTCTAAACGGGGTAACGTCTCATATTTTACTGGAGCTACTTTTGTTTTGGATGCAAGCAAATGCGATTGTATCTGAAACGAGGAAGAGATGGTGCGAACGTAGAGTGTTGCAGCGTATGCTTTTTCGGAAGCATCACAAAATCCATGGATTTCATAATTATTATCGGGGTGATAATTAATCCATCGGGGTATTTCAATCTTCTCAATGTACGGGTAATCATCGAGAAAAGAGTGCCATCGAATCAACGCGGTAGAATTCAAGCACTCATCCCATATTTGTTGCATGATCATTTTCGCAACTATAATTTTCGGGGATAGCCAACCGGCGCGATCAAATAATTTAGCAATTTCAGACAAGACTGCACGTTTGGTGACCACATTTCTACCCGGCTGCGAAACGAGTTTAAAATAGAAGCTGTCTTTTACAGCATTCCACCGCAAGCCTAGGGTTTTAGTAGAGCTCGCATCTGAAATTTTCAAGAAATCTGTTCCAAGCTGATTCTTGTCGGGTAAAGTTTCGAGAAGACGTATATGATTCGCGGTCCATTTTCGGAGAATAAAACCCGCCGACTCAAGAACTTTAATAAGTTCATTACGTCTTCTACAACCATCTTCTAACTCATGCGAGCCAGCTAGCACGTCATCAACATACATATGGTTTTTCAAAATTTCAGATTCAGCAGGACATTGAGCCTCACACTCACGGGCCAGTTGAAGTAGTGTCCGTATAGCGAGATAAGGGGCACAATTTACTCCAAACGTTACAGTTTTTAGCTCAAAGTCCTTTATATTCTCATTAGGATTACGACGGGAAAGAATCCTTTGAAATGTGGTTTGATTGGGGTGTACGAGTATCTGACGGTACATCTTTTCAATGTCCGCATTAAAAACATAACGATAAAATCGCCAACTGAGAATTAAGACCGTGAGGTCAGCCTGTAGGATAGGACCGGGGTAAAGAACATCGTTCAAACTCACGCCATTTGACGATGAATTTGATGCGTTAAAAACCACTCGAAGCTTGGTAGTAACGCTATCGGGCTTTATAACGGCATGATGGGGCATGTAATAGCTGGACGATTCATTAAAAGGGGGGTTTACCTCGCTACCATGTCCTAACACCATATATTCGTTAATTACCTCATCATACTGCGACTTCAGTTCAGGGTTCTTCTGAAGCCTTGCCTCATTTCTCATAAATTGAGAAAGAGCTATATTACGAGAGTTTCCCAAAGACAAATTAGTAGGAAAATCGGGTTTAAAGGGTAAAGAAACTACATATCGACCATCTGAATTCCTATAAGTGGTAGATCGATAAAGTTTTTCACAATAGTCTTCGGTTTCAGTTATCCGGGAAACTGGGGGAACCTCTTCGAGTTCCCAAAAACGAGAAAGTTGATTGTTCAGTTGAACGTGGTTGAAAAATGACGTAACCGATTTCAAGGGTTCGGGTTGACCTACTTTACCAGTTACAATCCAACCGAAGACTGTCTTCTGGGCAATAAGATTGCGCTTCGGGTGTTTTCTGACATCGGGCAATAATATATGGGGATAAATATCTCCGCCGAGAAGCAGATCCATTCGAGAACAACTGATGTCAGCCATAGTTATATCGGGAAAACTATGATTAATTGTGTTAACAAGTGAACACGAGGGTAAACTACCAGTCAATTTGTCAACAACATATGCCTCAGTTTGAATTTTAAAACTGGGGTCAATTGGAGAACCAATTGAAAGTAAACATCTATCCGATGAAATGGCAGTAACGGTCTCATGAATACCGGAAATTTCAGCCATTGGAGTCGAAAAAGTAGGGATACAAAGTCTCTTTTGCAACCGTTTCGAAATAAAAGTTGCTTGAGAACAGGGGTCTATTAATGCCCGGGCTGAACTCAAAATATCCTTTGTACCAACTTCACAAATCGCATTTCCTAAAAGCACGGTAGAATTCGGGGCACAATCTACCTGGACAGTATAAGTCTGATAAGATCTTATGCCTGTAGACGTAGACGGTCCATCATCGGGATTTAATGAGACCTGAGCGGGATTATGGGGAGATACATTCGAGTTTCCAGTAGTATCAAAAGAGTTATGCGGGACATTTTGATTTCCTCTGTGAAGAAGCGAGTGATGCTTTTGCTTACACAAAAAACAAACGTGAATGCTCTTACAAGCCTTAAATTCATGGGAGGTAGCAAGGCAATTGGTACAACACTTTAGTCGTTTTACTGTTGATAATCGCTGATCAACATTTTGTCCTAAAAATGTTGGACACAATCTAAGTGGATGTCGTTCTTGGCAAAGAGCACATCTACTCACGGTTTGGGTCGTGTTTGTCCTAGCCACAAAAGTATTTATCCTCTTCGAATCCTTCAAAGATTTCCTCGGGTTAACGGGAATCGAGTTCCGAGATTGATTTTGTGTGGGATTTAACTGTGAACGCCTTATATCGGTCACGGATTCAAGTGCTTGATACCGAGAGGATAAAAATTTATCCATTTCATCCCATTCGGGTAAATCGGGATTACGTTTCACAGATTCTTCCCAAAGACTTAAAATGTGTTCCGGTAATTTAATAGAACAAACGTACACAAAAATAACATTGTATAACATTTCCGGGGTAACTTTCAATAAAGAAAGATTTGCAATTATATCATTTATGGTGCGTTGCAACCTTTTAATATTAGGGCCAGTTTCCCGCTCTATTGAAGGAATACTGAAAAGAATTCCCATTTGAGCATATATGATACTCTTTTTGTTCTCATATCTGTCCATTAAATTCTTCCAAGCAAGATCGAACCCCTCATTAGTCAAGGGGCACTTGCTTATGACACTATAAGCCTCGTCTATTACCAAACTACGAAGATGAAGTAACTTTTCAACGGGGCTTAGACGGGTATTAATGTACATAGCCGTGAACAAATCACGAAACGTAGGCCAACTTGTATAAGTGCCATCAAATGAATCCATTTTAAAAGGCGGAAGATTAATGGTAGAGGCGGGAAGCGGGTTTAACTCTCTGGCCTTTTCTGCCCTTAAACGCTCTAAGATTTCGGTAACAAAGGAAACACCGCGAGTATAGGTAGTGTACGAAGACATATACCTATGTTTTATTTCCTTAAGCATCTTTTTGTTCGGATCAGATTCAAGGTGTAAAGGATCGTAAGATGCCCGAATAGATTCCCATAAACGATTTAATTCTCTTTCATGGGCGCTTAGTGAACCGATTTTATGATCCGCAGGAGGGAGAGCGGTTATAAATGATTCAAAATCACTCAAACGGTCACAATTTTTCACTAATTCGGAAATATCAGACATATTCGTGGATATAAGTCACTCTTTTCTCGGAGAAAAATGGGTAAGAAATATAAAGATCGAATTAAATCTTCAAAAAAATCAAAAAAAACGGATGAAAATTTAAAAATCAGGGTAAATTTTCAAAATTATTTCCAAAAACGGGTAAAAATTTATGAAGATCGAATTAAATCTTCAAAAATAATGAAGAAATGGAAGAAAAATTCTCAAAATTGAGGTAAAATTTCACAAAAAAAATAAAAAATCGGTAAAAATTTATGAATTTCAAATAAATTTAAAAACTTTCGCTAAAAGTCGATAAAAATCGGAAAAATTTATCAAACGCGCAAAAATGTATCAAAATATATAAAAATATTCAATAATACTTAAACAATTTTACACTGATAAGCGATTATTCGTTAAAAAATTTGAAAAACTCGGGTAAATTTTCGGTTTTTATTCTAAATCTCAACTTTAAATTAATTCAAAACAAATATTTTGTTCAGTGTAATATTATTTGATTGCAAAAAAAGGTTTAAAAAAGCTCAATTTACAATAGTGTTGCAATAAATCACGTCGGGTACTCGTCACGGGTAAATTAATTTTCTTCAAAAAACGAAAAATACAAATAAACGAGAAATAATCGAATAATAATTCAAAATAATCGATTGTGTTTTTTGTTTCACTATGAATCACGGGAAAAAATTCGATTTTCTAGCACTTTTCACAAAATAACACTTTTTATCCGATTATTCGTTCGATTCAAATGGTGCAACACTAATGTAATGTGTGTAACAATATAAACAAAGTAAACTACCAACAAAAACAATACAAAAAAAGAACCACTTGTACTCACAACAAACGTATGAACAATTGGAGTATATTTTATTAAAATGTTTTATTCTTTTATTTTTTTAAACACACGAGTTATTTGATTTAAAATTAATTTATTTTCGCGAGTAAAATAAAAATTAAATTAATAACTTATTTTAAGTTTGTCCGTCCGTTTGTTTAATAGAAAAAACAACGAGTAAATGTTATAATCACTATTCTCTTTAATTTCTTTCAATTTGTATGCACTTACGGGGGGGGGGGGGGGGGGGTGAACACTTATTTTGCAATTAAAAAAAAAGAGAATTAAACAAAACGGCTTTGAATTTTAAGAGTAAAACCAACGAAAATTAAGGTTTTTTTTTCTTATTGTTTTCTAAACAAAAGAAGCACACAAATAAATAAACAAATTGAAGGCGCTTTTTTATGCACTTGTTTTGTTGGTAGGATTTATTTTCTTTAACGCGGGTTCACTGTTATATATTTATATTCTTTTATATTGTTACACTTATTTATTTGAACACTTTATTTCAAATTACGTGCCTTTATTTTAAGGGGGTTTTATGGGGTAATAATTTTATTGGAGTTTATACTTAATCCTCAGCAGCGAATCCAAGAAAATTCGGGTTAATTTTCTGAAAATAAAATAATTTTCGGAGAAATTATTTTACGATTTCGGGTTCTAAATGATCCGGTTCGAAGGACCAATGTTTTTCTCGTAAAATAATTTCCGAAAATTATGGAAAATAAATAAAAAATGCGGGTTAGAATATTTTCTAAAAACGTTATAAAAATAACGTCTTTATTTAATATAGCAAACGGGGGTTGAAACGTACCTTACGCTCGGGTTGATACAAGAGTATTAATTTGTTGGCTTAACAAAACAAGAGCTCTAAGGCTACGGTTCTCCAGTTATTACCTTTTCATGCATTGCAGATATAATAAAATTGTCTGAGTGTTATTTCCAAACTAAGAATATATCAATAGTAATAAATATAAACTAAACAAGAATTGTAAAAAATCAACGAATTCTTGTAAATAAAATTTTTTAAATTAGTATATTTTTCTACTAAATTTAGCACTCGGTTTTGAAAAATTAGTAAAATGATATGCTGAATTTGAAGCAAAAAGAAGCCACATGTTTTTTATTTGAAAAGATAGAACAATTTAGATTAAATACAAGTTCTGATCTTACCCAGCAGAAACAGACATTACCGAGTAATTAAGCGAGTAAGTAGCACACAAATGGTTTCACTACTTACCAGGCTATTTACTCGCAACATTTCTTTTGTTCGCGATGTCCAAAAATTCATGGGTGGTCATTACACTGTCGCTTACAAAAAAAGTGCGAATAACTAGTTACCCATAGTGAAAGAATAAGTAGTTACTCAGTTAGGAAATAATTTTATTTATTTTATTTATTTATTTATTTATTTAGATCAATACAGCACAACAAGAACTAGTCTTATATTACAGTACTGGGGAGATTGTGTTACAATAATAATTAAGGCAACATAAAATAATACGTATATGTCATTTTAAATTCAAAGATAATAAGTTAACAATTGATAGAAATAAATATGTCCATTTGACTAACAATAAATTTGTGTTACAACTATATATAAAAAACAAATCTTATTAATAACATAAAAGAATTAAGAAAAAAGAAAGAAAAAATTATAAAATATATGTATATATGGTGTAGTATATAAAAAGAAAAAAATATGTTTATCGTAAATATAAATATATAAGATATTGGTAAAAGTGTAATTTTTTTTATTCAAGATGTTTAAATATTGCGGTTTTAAAGTGCATTGCATTGCTAATAATTTGAAAATTCGGAGGAAGTTGGCTCCAAAGGCGAATAGCATTTAAGAAGAAATGTCTGTTCGATATCTCTTTCCGATAAAATGGAGTATTGATATTATTTCCTCTGCCTGACAATGAAAAGGCTAATCTTCTGTACAAGTATTGAGGTTGTTCTGTGTATACAACTTTATGTAAAAACATTAGAGTGCGGCATTTTAATAGATTCTCAAATGTTATATTACATATTTGTTTCGCATACTGCGATATTCTGCTACGCCTACTGAGACCAAATACGTAGAGACCAAATAATAAGAGGTTACCCTACATTGTGAAAGACTTGGTCATATTGAAATATAAATTTTTACCTAGGAAAATTTGAAAAATGTTCGAAACAATTTTGAATTTAAATTTTATTTGGATTTGAATCAAATTCCAGTAAGTGATTACTTTGCAAGAATATGTAAGTACTTCTATAACTTATTATCAGTAAGTCATTATTTTGTATTTTAAAGTAATGCAAAAGGTAATGACTTATTACTTATTACTTGGTAATCCGTAGGGTAATGACCTGTCATTACCATGTTTTTGCTGGGTAATATTATAAGAATTTTAGGGTATATTTGTTAGAGCTTTTTTTTTGCTTATTTTATCTAATTTTCCTTGTTTTTGCTTATTTTCTAAATATTGGCTTATTTTTGCCATTTCTTTAAAAATGAGGCTTATTTTAGCTTTTTTATGTGAAAATAGAGCTAATTTTTGATTTTTTTTTTTCATAAAATCAGTAATTTTAAACATTATTTTAAGTCAACATAAATTTTTTTATTTAAAATTTGTTTTTTTAATTTATTTTAAATTAAAAAACCTCTTTGTTAAAATAAACTTTTTGTTTTTCCTACCTGAATTCTAATAGCACAAATATGACAATGACGATTTCCTAACCTAGTGTCTTCAAATGCAATGAAATGTGCAAAGAAATATTAAAATAACGCACAAAGCAACAACAAAATTATTAGATCCTGCAATATCTAAATTTATCCGAAAAATGGCAGATCGAATTAGATCCAGCAATAATTTGGGGGTAAACTTAGATATAAATTGACTATACCTAAATTTATCAGAAAAATGGCAGATCAAATTAGATCCCGCAATATATTTGAGGAATTAGTGTCTGGATATTGGACCGATATAAGTCGGTGTACCAAATTTCATCATATATCACAACATTTGAGGGCACTGTGTCTAAACATGGACCGATTCTAAATAAAATCAATGAACAAGCCAATTTTGGGGGACATTGGTATGGGCATTAGGTATAAACATGGACCAGTTTTAGCCAAAATAGGCTTCGGCCTTGGATCGACATAAATCGGTATAATATATTTCATCAAATTATCTTCATATTTGCGACCTGCAACGTGCGAAGAAGACCTGGACGGACAGACGGACATCGTTGAATAGAAATAGAAAGTGGTTCTGAGTTGATAGGTAAACTAAAATTTGTATCTAGGTTCTATCTAGAGTTTTTCTTTTCCGGGAATTTTTCATTTCCCGGGACATCGGGATTTTTTTCTAAATTTCATTCATTCTAAATCTCATTAGAATATATATAATTCCGACATATGTTGTACTTGAAAAACTCGATTTCTATTAAAACACCGTCCGACAAAGTTCATCTTTTGGTTGTACCCATGATAAAATCTACTTAATATATACTGAAAGTAGGGCTAAATATAAAACATCCATGACTTCGACTTTTTCTAGATCAATTCGTTTAACAGTTTAAATTGCGAGTTACTATTTAGTTAATATATTTATATGGAAAGCCGTCTTAATTTTTAAATGAAATATATTAAATTAATATTAATTTGCGGTTTAAACGATTAAACGAATTGATAAAGAAAAAGTGATATTGGAATTGTTAATGGGTGTAAACTTGTGTCGGACCAGTTTTATAGTCAGAACTAATATAGCAATGCCATATTTAAGCATTTCCCGAATTTGTTACACTTTAAAATCCGACTGTAAATGCCGAAGCTATAACGAAATATTAAAAAAGGCGAACCATATATTCAGCAAAAAAAAAATTTTTTTTCGAAATTGCCTTGCAAAAAATCTTTATATTCGAAGGTGTACCGCGCACTTTTTTTTTGCCTGTAAGGTGGTACGGTCTAATGTCCACTTAATACATGGTTGCATCCACTGTACACAATTACTAAACGAATTTTAATTTTAAAGTTTATTGGAAATACCAATAATTCGGTAATAGGATTGCTTTTCAATTCATTTTGCGTTTTTTTAATACCTAATGAAATATTTCTGGTTTAGTACTCAATTATAGGCATTTCCAACTAAAATAACTTCCCAAGAAATTCATTTTAATTGTTTTGATCGAATTCCAACCAATCTTTTTCCTGTGTGCAGATAGATATATTGGATTGGATTATGTATGTTTTTTTTTATATATAGCTGACTGGCACGGGTCAATCACTTTTAAAAACCTAAAAAAAAATTGGGTTTTTTTCCTTCCTACTTCAAGCACTCATTTAGTTGGATTTAGAATTTTTCATACAAAAAGGGGATTTATTAAATCAAAACAAAAGCTGGATTTAATAAATCCACAATAAAAGCACAAATATATGAAACAGGCTATTAATTTAGTGTCAAAAAAAAATACGAATGAAAATTAAAAGAAAAACAAAAAAAATTGAAAAACTAAAAAATAAAAGGTTTTTATTAAATTTTTTTTATGAAATATGTTTAGAAAAAAAACAACACCTCACCAAATACATATTTTCCATCTTGGACATTGAGAAATAGCTCAAATAGAAATGGCAATTTTTCACTCTACTGTAAGTAATTTAATTAAATCCAATTAGTGAATATTAAATATTGCAATGGAATTTTTCAATTGTGTAAAAATATAAATTGAAGTGATAAAACTGAAAAGGCAGACTGTCTATCGCTGTTTTATATAAAATATAATTAAAACTTAAAAGTTAAAGTAAAATCCTTTATCATTCGGTATTAAAAATTAGGGTGAAAGAAGTGTCGGACAGAAAATTCTTTTTAAAATAGGGAGAATCTAACCCCATCTGTTGAGCACTTTAAAACTACTTTTTGGATTAATTAAATCCAAGTGATTAGAAAATACGGCTATTGTTTCTCTCTTTTTTTCCTTGTAGTTAATTTCTTCTATTAAAAATTCAAAGATTTTTCATTTGGTATCAGACTCCACAATATTCGAACCTTGGAGCCTTGTGTTTGTCAGTTCACCTCCTTACTCGCTAGCAAATAGTTTTAGAACGTTTGCGATATTCCATTTTTTAAATTCAAATCTTAAACTTTATTTGAATCTTCCTATAATCAAACTAAAATTAAATTAATTTTTATTTGATTTTTCTAAATTCAAATTAAGTACATACAAATTCTAAATCGATTATAGTGTATATGTCTAGACGGTCAGACATTGATATGTTTTTATTTTGACGTTCACGGTTCAAATCGCTGTAACGGCAAAAATATTTTCTTTATTATTTTTTTTTTTTTATTTATTTATTTTGACGCAATACTGAAAAATAGGCAGTTGGACAGCGCAAAGTAAAAAAAAGATATATCTGCACTTAGTGACTGTCACCTAAACGGCGATGTTGACATTGTCTTTAGGCAGGCTGGCCAGACTTGGGGTTTTGTACCCAAGTTTGGGGATTTTTTGTTGGTCTTGGGGACAAAAATTTTCATTTGGGGACAGGGGATTTTTTGGGGATTTAAAAAATGTTTGGGGATTTTTTGTGGGTATTTAAAACCCTTCATAAATTTTAAAGATTATATTAACTTTGTATAGTTTTTAGAAAACATCAGACAAGTTTGTTCGCACAACTTCAAAGAAAGGAACAAAGTTACCCTTTTATGGATTTTCTGTATTAATTTAAGCTTTTTAAAACAAATAAATCCTTTTTGCCTGAGAGTTTTATATGATTAATGTCCCAGAATCTAAAATACTGTTTTTAAAAACTGTTTAAAACATCATATCGATCGTGGATAAAAGTATATTTTATTAAACAGACAAACTTCAAAAATTCAAATCTAAAAATTTTTTAAAAATGCCTTAAATCCTTGAAAATTTCAAAATAAACTATGTTTAGGGTTCAATTGGTTTGTTTAAATAATGTAATAAAAATTTAATTTTTTCTTCGTAAAAGTCAAAAATTCTGAAAATTTTTCTACACATTTATACAAAAGCAATCCAAAAAATTTTAAAAACAGTTATTTTTAGTGCTATTTTTTATATTTAATTGTTATTTTTATGCGGATAATATTCATTTTAAGCAAATTAAGTAAGCTCTAACAATTTTTTAAACATTTTTTATAATTGGTGATTTTTTGGCGATATTTTAAGATTCGTTTGGGGACAACGAAAAAAGTATCTGGCAAGCCTGTCTTTTGGACACATTTTTCAGCTAAGAACATAAAATGTATTAACAAAGAAGAAGGTTTAAAAAATAAAATTTGTATTTAATTACCGATGGTATGAAACACAAAAACAAAAAACTTTCATAATATTTCTATTGTTGGCTATGCTTTGCTGAAGACTTCGAAAAAAAATTTTTTTTTTAAATTTTCACAAAATATACTTTTTAACCCCTTTTGATTTGGCCATACACTACTTGTTGGACGTTTTTGGACTCCGCAGCGCAAGGTTAACGATTTTATGAGCGACGCTTTAGGTATAAAAGACAATATAAAGTCCAACGGAAAATTCTAAGTTATATTTTTCATCAAAAACTTTAATATTTGATACGTATTTGACATCCAACAAGGATGGGTTAGTAATGCCTAAAAAAGTTTATATTAAATAACATATAAAATCAACAATTGAAATTTCCGCACTCTATTTGAATTGTATGAAACTTGCTATAACTTGGAATACTTTGTATAGCTAAAATTGGTGTTCAATTTGGGGAAAATTATCAAATTTGCTATAGACTTTCCGTACATATTTGGGTCTAACTTTTGTATTATTTTAGCTATGTGACTGGTTGATATATCACTTTAAAGCTTCTGATAGCGTGCCTGAAGTTGGTCTGCAACTCATTCTTTAATATGATAATTTCTAGTTTATTAAAAAAAATTTAAATTTTTGAGAATTTTTCTACAATTAATTAATAGTTTCTATCCTTTTATAATTGAAGCCATGATTGAGCCACGTGAATAGTTACTATTTTAAAATCAACTCTAACCATTTATCGTTATCAAAGGTCTAAAGCCATTTTATCTTAATACGCGGTTCGGGATACTTTATCGTAGCCTTTTAATATTTTTGTATTAGTTCTTAGTTTTTTATCAATGACACTGTCAAATATCTGTTTGGTTCCTGAGTTATAGTATAAAATAAAAAAAAAAAACAGTTCGATTTTTCAGCATTTGTATGAAAAAAGACCCAATAAGAGTGCCAGTATAAGATTTCGTAAAGGCAAAAATAAAGTAATGAGGAACAACATAAGCGTGTTCGTTTACTTACTACAAGTTACTACTTTTACTACAGCCGCAAAATTTCAATATAAAAAGTAAACAAAACTTTTCAATTGTAGTAAAAGTAGTAAGAATTTCGACTAATCGAACACACCGCATATATTTTTTCAGAAATTTTAAAGAATCCATTTTTCGATATACATATGACGATTTAAATCGCGGATTTCATTAAATTAAACTTTGAAAATTTTACGAAAAACGTCGCCGGAGTCTGAAAAGTCCTCAAAATTTGATTGAGATGATTACAAGGATTTCACTCAGAGATTACTTTTTAATAACAATACAAAAAGTTAATATTTCCTGAAAAGTTTTGAAATTATTTTCATTATTTTTATAATCACTTTATTTATTAGAAGCTGATTTTTTATACTTCAGTTATAATTTTAACTAAAAACTTCTAATATTAAAAAAATTCATGTTTTTTAATTATTTTTTCGGAATGCAGACCTCCTAGGATGCGATTAGGGACGCTCAGGGGTTCGTGATCAACATTTGGAAAACTTTGTATAATTAAATTTTCATATAGGTTTTGGTATAGCTGTCGGAGTCAGATGTCGTTATTAACAAAAAGAATTACTGGCCAATTTTGCTTTGACGCTACACCAACATTCCGTATTTTAAAGTTAAAACACTTTGCAGGTTGGGATGAAGTGCAGGATCTAACGCTAGTCAATTACTCGCAGGCAATCAAAAATTGAGTTTTTCAAAAGAAATTATTTCAGGAACATTACTATATACTCTACGATATCAACATGTATACTCAGGATTTCCGAAAGACAGACTGGAATAAGTTCAATACGATAGGAAAGACCTAAAAAAGAACTCCACCATATCTTTCCGAATGAAATTTGGAGAATTTTAAGTGAAATTAATTGTGAATTCTATTTGGAATTTGTCAAATTTGATCTTAAATCTGATCAAAAATAACGGTAATTAATTGTTTTCTTACAATATTGAGAAAATTTTAAGAAAAATTTCGATTTTTTATTTCGAAATGAGAAAATTCTGAAATATAGTAGCATTTACCACTTCAAATTTAGAAAATTGCATTAGAAGTTCAGTTCTGTAATTTTAATGAAAAAATTCAAAATAAAATTTAGTCTTTTTCGCAAAAGCGCCATAAGTGGTTTTTCACGTGGAAAAATTTTACTCGAACTTTAATTTTACTCAAATTTTAATTTAAATTATAAAAATTAACAATTTTCAATTTTATATCAAAGACACAATCACAATATACAAAAAATGTGATTTTTCCCCAAGAAAAATAATAGTCTTGTACATTAAATTTGCGTGAAAACAATCTCTACTCAGTTTTCACGTGAAATTCATTGTCGTGCAAAATTATCATTTTTTTATATGGAGGAGTATAACAATTTTTTCACATGAAATTCGAACAACTTATGGTGCTTTACTATCAAACAGTATTTTACTTTTAAAGTCGACTTTATATTTAAACGGCTTTGTTCATTTTGTGTATGAAAATCCTAAAGAAATATTTACATTTTCAAGTATTTTAATTGGTTGAAAATAAATTAACCAATCAGAATGCTCCAAAAATAAACTACCCAGTGTAGAAACGGTAATGACATATCATTATTTTTTGGAGTACCAGTAATGACACCCACTTACCTTCCGCATTATTTTAAAACATATAATAATGAGTTACTGATAATGACTTATTTTTATCATTATTTCAAATAGAATATAATTTTTTAGATTTTTTTGAAAATTTTTTGAAATCTATTTTTAGACTCAATATTTTTTAATCACTGGTAAGGATATATGTAACCACATATTTTTTGATTTTTTGTATGTTGGCGAGTAAGCTTACTTGTGTGCAGCAGGTCAATTATGTTTTTATCTATTAAATATTACATGTCGATATAGCTCAGATGGTAGAGCTGTTGACTGGCAATCTGTAGACCCAGGTTCGATTCCCGCACCAGCAAATTTTATTTAAAAAAAAAAAAAAAATACAATAAAAAATATTTTTTTTTATATAATTAATTTTTTTGAAAATCTAAGTTTAGACTCATTATTTTTGTCAGTACTGGTAAGCACATAGGTAACGATATATTTTTTGATTTTTCGGATGCTGGTGTATAACGACAACTCATTATTTTTCGCGACATCCCTATATAAAGGTAATAATAATAATAATCCCTATGAAACAATTGTATTGTCTATCATGAAAATGATCAACCCCCTTTTTGAAACAACAAATAAAATCTAATATGACAATATCATATTAGAATTTGGACTTAAGGTAGAAGAATATTCTAACTGAATATATGGTAATAAGAAATGTAATAACAAAAGTAAGTAGTTACCATTACCAAGTATGTAGTCCCGAGTAAAAAAAATTGATCTCGCGCAATATCTAATCATATCCAATTTGATATTGTTTAAGATCTGCTGTAATATCTAGCTGATCCAATTAGATCTCAAAATTGGGTGTATCCAATCATATCGTATTAGATCCAATTGTATATATGGGGATAAACTAAGATCAAGTTATATCTCAAAATTGGGAGGTCCAATGATATCTTTGGGGATAAACCTAGATCTATTTTGATCCGAAAATTGGCGGATCCAGCTATATATTTGGGGATGTTTTTAGATCTAATTTGATCCGAAAAATGGCGGATCCAATTAGATCCAGCTATATATTTGTGGATAAACTTATATCTAATTTGATCTCAATTTTGGCAGATCGAATTAGATCCAGCAATATATTTGTGGATAAACTTGGATCTAATTTGATCCGAAAAAGTGGCAGATCGAATTAGATCTAGCAATATATTTGGCGATAAACTTAGATCTAATTTGATCCGAAAAATGGCACATCGAATTAGATCCAGCAATATATTTGTGGATAAACTTAGATATAAATTGATCTGAAAAATGGCAGATCAAATTAGATCCAGCAATATATTTGTGGATTAACTTAGATCTAAATTTATCCGAAAAATGGCAGATCCAATTAGATCCAGCAATATATTTGTGGATAAACCTGGATATAAATTGAATAGAAAATTGGCAGATCAAATTAGATCCAGCAATATATTTTGGGATTTAGTAAGACCTAATTTGATCCGAAAAATGGCAGATCGAATTAGATCCAGCTATATATTTGTGGATGAACTTAGATCTAATTTGATACGAAAAATGACAGATCGAATTAGATCCAGTAATATATTTAGGGATAAACTTGGATCTAACTTTATCAGAAAAATGCCTGATCGAATTAGATCCAGCAATATATTTGGGGATAAACTTGGAGATAAATTGATCCGAACATTGGCAGATCAAATTAGATCCAGCAATATATTTGGGGATAAACTTGGATCTAAATTTATCAGAAAAATGGCAGATCGAATTAGATCCAGCAATATATATGGGCATAAACTTGGATCTAAATTTAACCGAAAAATGGCAGATCGAATTAGATCCAGCAATATATTTGGGGATAAACTTGGATCTGAATTTATCAGAAAAATGGCAAATCGAATTAGATCCAGCAATATATATGGGGATAAACTTGGATCTAAATTTATGCGAAAAAGTAGATCTAGGTATATGTGACCTTCTCCGAGAAAAGGGACCTAGTATGTCAAAAAACGGGTTTGGACTTAAGAGTGGATTCTGGTACCTAAAAGGGTGTAGAATAAGATGAAATGAGTTGAGGCACCTAACCATACCAAATCGCATCTCCCAACTGAAGGTGTGTTTAAAGTGATAATGCGTTATGAAACTTTAAATGCGTTCTTCTCAAAACTTAATTTTCACACACTAGGTCCCTTTTCACGGAGAAGGTCACATATATATTTCAGGATTAAGTTGTATCTAACTTTATCTGGAAAACGGCAGATCGAATAAGATCGAGGATTATATTTGGGGATTACGTTAGATCTAAATTTATGAAAAAAATAACAGATGAAATTAGATCCAGTAATATATTTCGGGATTGCGTAAGATCTTAACTTTTTCAATAAGTTGCAGATCGAATTGAATCCAGTGATATATTTAGTGATTTGGTAAAATCTTAATTTTTCCCATAAATTGCAGATCGAATTAGATCCAGCAATTTATTTAGGTATTAAAATGGCAGATAGAATTAGAAACAGCAATATATTTGGGGATTGACATCTAAAACTATCCATAAAAATGACAGATATAATTAGATGCCGCATTATATTTGGTACTACGTAAGATCTCCATTTATTTGGGATTAAATAAGATCCCAGACATATATTGCCAACTGTTCAAAAAATAATACACTGGCAGAGCACTGATTTTATAAAAATTACAATATTTTGTTAAAATAAGGTTTAAACTCAGAAGGTCTCGAGTTCGATATGCATTTTTTTTACAAAATGAATTTCTTTTTATAAAATTAAAATTTTTTTTCTATAAATTTTTTTATAAAATTATATATTTATTTTTTTATTAAATTGAAATCTTTGAATAAAATAATTTTATTTACATCTTTTTAACGCTCTACACCATTTCAATTGTATTAATTGTTTTTAATATTTATTAATTGTATTTCAGAAATAATCAATTGAATTTCAGTTTTATCAATTGTATTTCAGAACTTATCAATTATTTTTCAGATTTATGAATTGTATTTCTGAACTAGTCAATTGAAGTTCAGTTTTATCAATTCTGTTTCAGAAATTATTAATTTTATTTCCGAAATTATCAAACTGTATTTCAGAAATTATCAATTGTATTTCAGAAATTATGAAATGTAATTTAGAAATTTTTCTCTATTAACTATGATAAACAATCAACAAGTTTTGAAATATATTTGATTATTTCTGAAATACAATTAATAATTTCTGAAATACATTCCATAATTTCTGAAATACATTTAAAATTTGTGAAATGCAATTAATAGCTTCTGAAATACAGTTAATATTGTAGTTGAGTTACCATTTATTACCATATATTGCTTAAATGGCACATTATATGACAATATACTGTTTAAATGGCACCATATATGGTATGTTCCCTATTAAAAAAAATAATATGGAGCTTTATATGGTAATATATAACTTAGAGTCATCCACGTACCATTTGATCCGAAAAATGGCCCGATAAAATTGTATCAGTTGTTTATCAGTTTTTAACTTATTGTATCAGTTTAGATCTGACCTGATTAAATTATGTGTTAATCAGATGAAATTGTATCTGATTTTTGACCTGATACAATTTTATTGGTTTATATCACATGGTATCAGTTTAGGTCCAAATAGATATATTTGTATACAAAATTATATAGTTATATCCCAATTTTGACCTGATATCAGTTTAAAACTTTAATACAATTGTATAAGGTAAATGTCGGATACAATTATATTTTATTTATATAAAATTGAACCAATTACGATCAAACCTGACACCATTACATATAAACCGATAAAATTGCATCAAGTCAAAAATCGGATACAATTTCATCTGATTAACACATAATTTAATCAGGTCTGATCTAAACTGATACAATTAGATAAAAATTTATAAACAGTCGATAAAAATATATCGGGCCATTCTTCGGATGAAACTGTATATTTATACAGATATAACTTAATCACATATATGACTATATGTAACTATTTTTATTCGGGTTGTTTAAATGATACGATATATCAAAGTATATGGTACTATATATGGTAGCATATATTATCATATCTGGAACTGTATTAAAAATGTTGTTGAAATGGCACCATATATCATAATGTATGGTTTAAATGTCACCACATATGGTAATATATTGTTTAAATGATACCATATATCAATATATATTGCACCATATATAGTAGCATATATTATTATATCTGAAACTGTATTAAAAATGTTGTTCATGAGGTCCCATATATGAGCATATATTGTTGAAATGGCACCATATATGATAATATATGGTTTAAATGGCACCATATATAGTAATATATTACTTAAATAACACCATGTATAAATATATATTGCACTATATATAGTATCATATATTATCATATCTGGAACTGTATTAAAAATTTTGATCATGAGTTACCATATATGGCCACATATTGTTTAAATGGCACCATATATAATAATATATGGTTTAAATGGTACCATATATGATAATATATGGTTTGAATGGCACCATATATGATAATATATGGTTTGAATGTCACCATATATGATAATATATTGCTTAAATAGCACCATATATAAATGTATATCGCACTATATATAGTAGCATATATTATTATATCTGAAACTGTATTAAAAATATTGTTCATGAGGTCCCATATATGAGCATATATTGTTTAAATGGCACCATATATGATAATATCTAGTTTAACTGTCACCATATATAATTATATATTTTTTAAATGATACCATGTATAATTATATATTGCTAAAATGCCACCATATATATTAAGATATAGTTCTATATATAACTATATATGCAATAAGATCAACCATGTCATGTAATATATAATTATATATGCCATATCTAATATTATGAAGGCCGATATCTAATTAGATGAAATTATATATGGCATAATATAAGGAAAAATTTTGTGAAAAAACTTCATATATAATTATATATGGATATACATAACGACATGTATAATTATATATTGTAATATATGCCATATATGATTATATATAATTTTTTTTACTCGGGGTTACATAACCACATATCTGGTAATGATTTTCTACACTGGGTATGTCAAAGATTGCTGCCACCCAAAATTTTAACTAAAGTCAACAAAAATATACATTTGGAAAATTTAAATAGTAAGGGCGTTTATTTTTATTTAAAAAATTTTCAATTAAAATTGGAATTTTGTATTAAAAAATGCGAAATTTTAAAATGAAATTTCTTTTTGTCATTTGAAATTAGAAAAATTTCAAACGAAAGTGATTTACATACAATTTTGAAAATCTAATTTGAAATTTAAATCTTTTAACTACATTTCTCCACAAACTTTAATTTTTTTATAATCAAAATTATCAGTTTTTTAATGAATTTGTTAAAAATGACGACTGGTTAAATGAAAATAAGGAAAAAAATTTATATTTCATATTATTATTCATAACAAATTTGTATTTCTTTCACTTTATCCTTTTTTCTCCTCTTTTTTCTCTCCTTTTTCCCTCTTTTTCCTTTCTTCTCTTCTTTTTTTTCTCCTTTTTCCCTCTTTTTCCTTTTTTTTCTCTTTCGATTTCGCTGAGGGGGGGGGGGGGGAATTTCCCTATTCGCCCCCCCCGGAAGCCGCGCATGATGTTAATTCATAATAAGGAAATTGGCCTCGAACTGAATTAATAAATTTCTAATTAATCAATTAAAAAGGTCGAAACACTATTTTTATTTTTTAAATAAAAATTAAAAACCAACACTTTGACAACACTCACAGTACGGACAAAATGTTATTGCCTCTTCTTGTATTAACAAAGAAGAAGGTTAAAAAATAAAATTTGTATTTAATTTATACCGATGGTATGAAATACAAAAGGAAAAAACTTTCATAATGTTTCTATTGTTGGATATGCTTTGCAGAAGACTTCGAAAACATATTTCATTGTTTGCTCCATTCCCACTTTGTTAATGTAGCAGACTACATTTAATATGAGATATTGATGCTTCAAATTGCATTGCACTACTGCCACCACTTTCTAAAGAAAACTGATGAAGGGGACCTGGAAAATCCTCGAAACGATCGTCTTTTTATTCCTGAAAGTGTAGAGGTTTTTGAAAGCAAAAAATCTGTGAAGTATTTGTCAAGAGAATATCCTGATGAAGAATAATAGCAGTTTTTGAAAAAAGTACTTATTATATTAATTCATAATAAGGAAATTGGCCTCGAACTGAATTAATAAATTGCTAATTAATCAATTAAAAATGTGGAAAAAACTATTTTTATTTTAAAAAAAAAAAATTAAAAACCAACGTTTTTATAAAAGAATATTTTAAATTTAAATTCGGCTTTATTTTTAATCATACGATTTTGTTCATTTTGTGTATGAAAACCCTACAAAAATATTTATATTTTCATACATTTTGATTTTTTGAAAATAAATAAACCAATCAGAATGATCCAAAAATAAACCAAGTCAAGGCATACTGCCATCCAATATTTTAACTAAAGTCGACTTTAACTAAAATATACGTTTGGAAAATATTGATAGTAAGGCTGAATATGAATATAGATACATTAGTCTAGTATAGGGTATACAATTAATCGGCTTTTTATTTTAATCGATTAATCGTGTAAATAATTATTCGGGTTTTTTACTTAACCAGTTAATCGTACAAAATTTTAAAATTAATCGATTAATCGAAAAAAATTTCTGTAAAATAATATACATACACTTGTTGTGTTTTTAATAATTTTATTTAAAAAAAGGAACTAACATAAATTCAGTAACTCTTCTGAAATTCATAAAAATAAAAAAGTGTGATAATTGAGATCAGATTTTGTCAATACTTTTATTTTTTCTGTCTCCTCTTTCACATATTAAAATTTTATCCAAATCGGGGAGAAGCACACCCAAAAGAAGAATATAAAACCCCGTATATTAATTTGTATATTTTTCGTATGCATTGAATACATGAAAAACGTAAATGTACACTGAAAGAATTATCATCACTTCAGTAATGAATTTCTTCATAGTTACAATGAAAATTGTCACTGGAACTCGTCCATTGAAACTTTTCATAGAATCTATGAAACAGGTTTCATTAAAGTCAGTGTTTATGAAAAGTTCATTAAATGAATGAAACTCTTCATAAAATTAATAGTCCACCCCTCCAATTAATAAATCATTCAGCCAATGAAGAGCTTCATAAAATCTATGCAATTTAATTTATTATAATTGGTTGTTGTCGTTGCTAAGCTGGACTGGATAAATAAAAAGTATTTTGCAAATCCAAAAAGCGTAATAAAATTGTAGCATATTTTAAGGATGTAGAAAATATATCTAATGAAAGAATTCATTAAATTAAAAAGTTTCATAAAATTTTATAATAAGCTTAATTCAATTAATGAAATTCCTTATTAATATTTCGAAAAAATTAATATGATTTATAAAAAAATTTCATAGTCCAAAATTAATAATAAAAACTTAATTTAAAAAAAATTATAAAAGATAATTCTCACAGTATGGAAATTAATGCACATCACTAAAACTCGGCCTTATCGTTACATAAAACTATTGTATTTGATAACACTGTGAGGCAAATGGTAGGGGGCAGTGATCGGGAAGGGTTCAAACTACCGGGGAAAGTTATATCGGTAAAAAAGAAGTTATACGTGTCCCGGCGTTTCGCTGGGTCACCTCTAGGAATCGAGATATATCTATTTGAAGTAAGTAACTATCATATAGGGGAAATTGTCACCTTTGGTGGTCTTTTTTTTTGACATAACTCGAGAACCACTAGTCCGATTTTGCTAATTGCAATTCCTTTAATCTGTTCATATAACGTTTTTCTATATACTCAACAGTTTTGCCGGTAAAAATAAATGTATGAAGAAAAAAATATTTTTTGCCTAAAATATTAAAAAAAAAGTAATAAACAAAAGGTTATTTGATTTTTATGGTAGCGGTAACAAACTAAAAAACGGTCATATATGTGCGTGGACAATTAAAAGGAAAAAAGGAAAGTGCACTTTTTTAATTATTTGGGTTTTTTCCGTTGGCTACCTGCATGATTTTGTTACACAAATTGCACCCACATTTATGAGTGGTCATGTTTTAGAACGTTTCGAAAAATTTAAAACGCACACGAATCAGGTATATAGCCACCCTTAAAAGATGCGCCAATTCATAAGTACCTCTCAGTAAAATATTGAAACTTACGTAGTTTTTATAGGTGTTCATTGATCGATTTTTGTCATTCAACAAGTGTCTCCGAACGCGTAAAGTACGATTTTTTTAAAGTGACGAAAAAGTAATAAAAGTATAAAACCGAAATGAGTGCAAATTGTCCAGAAAATATCAATTTATTTTGTTACGTTTGTGGCAAAAGAGCTTTTTCAACAAATACTGCATTACTCACTGAGCAAGTGGAGCGTGCTTTTAAACTTTATTTTGATGCCGAAATAATTCGCGGCGTTTCGTGGGCCCCAGACAAAATTTGTAAAACGTGCTACAATGCTCTTAACATGTGGATCCAAGGGAAACGCAGTTCACTTTCTTTTGGTGTACCAATGATTTGGACTGATCCAGGAGAGCACAATTCCGATAACTGTTACGCTTGCGCAAACAAAATATGTGGAGTAAATCGTAAAGGCCTTAAACGAAGAGTTTACATATCTGTTAGAAGTGCACAAATACCTCTACCGCATTCGGATGAAATACCAATTCCACCGCTTCCAAGTCCTGACAGAGAAACTTCTTTTTCTATTGAAACAATGGATCAATCGGATTTCACCTATAAACCAACACCAGAAGCCGGCCCATCGAACAAAATAATTCCAATATCACAAGCAAGAATGGACAAGATTGTTGCAGAATTGAACCTTTCTCAACGTGAAGCAGAAAAACTTGCCCAGCTTTTGAAAGAAGGTAACAATTTGGAGCCTAATGTCAAAGTCACCGGATATCGAAGACGACAATTGCTATTCAACACTCAACGAAGGGAACACATTTGTTTACTGCCACGATATAAAGGGACTGATGGAGGCGATGGCCATTAATTATGTCGCAGCTGATTGGCGAATGTTCATCGATTCTTCGAAATTAAGCCTGAAAGTCGTTTTGCTACATAAATATAATAAAAAACCAAGC
Organism: Leucophora obtusa; assembly: GCA_949987735.1. Taxonomy (NCBI): domain Eukaryota; kingdom Metazoa; phylum Arthropoda; class Insecta; order Diptera; family Anthomyiidae; genus Leucophora; species Leucophora obtusa. The sequence continues at coordinate 165,825,565 of OX465295.1, read as the reverse complement.
ATTCCCATTGGCTACAGCACAGACATGAGCGAAACATACGATTCGATGAAAATCATTTTGGATAAAGTTTGCTACACTGATCACATGTGGCGGATCAGTTGTGATCTGAAAGTCGTGGCGATGCTAAGAGGTCTCCAAGGAGGCTATACGAAAAACATGTGTTTCTTGTGTCTTTGGGATACCCGATTTAAAGGAAACCAATACGAAACGCATGACTGGCTTCCTCGAGATCCAACGGAGAAAGGACACAACTGCGTAAATGATCCACTGGTGCCAATGGAGAACGTCCTCATGCCCCCTCTCCATATCAAACTGGGAATTGTAAAAAATTTCATCAAGGCCATTGTGAAGCAACCGAAAATTCTTGATTGTTTGAATAATATTTTCCCACGAATCAGCGAAGCAAAATTGAAGGAAGGTGTTCTGAATGGGCCGGATATACGAAAGCTCATGAAATCAAAGGAATTTAAAGGTGCTTTAGACGGTAATGATTACTTTGCGTGGAGGGCAGTGAAGAAAGTCATACGATATTTTTTGGGAAGTACGCGAGCACACAATTACCCCGCTCTTGTGACCAAGATGTTGCACTACTTCCAGAAAATTGGAGTGAATATGTCCCTCAAAATTCATTTCTTGCATCACCATCTCGAATACTTCAGCAAGCAGCTAGCCTCAGAGTCGGATGAACATGGCGAGCACTTCCATCAAGTGGCAATGCCAATGGAAACGCGATATAAAGGCAAAAGGCTCGATTAAGTTAACTGACTGATTAAAAACAATTGATTTTTTCCAGATGAAGACAGATCCTCATCCGATACAGACTCTGAACAAGTGGGCGGACCACCACGCAAGAAAGTAAAGGGCGCAAACAACCGAAAATAAGTTTTGCGTTCATCGATTTTTATAACCTATGTATCTATGTAATAACCTAATAATTACCTGTAATAATTTTTAATTTTACGTGTTAATAATAAATAATATATAATAAATATTATCCAAACTCATTGAAACATAAAATCAATATTCTTGTCAAAATGAGATACCTTCACTTAATTGTGGATAAAAGCGAAACGCGTTCATCGATTTTCATGATCTATGGCTCATTTTGTTTAAAGGTATGTGACTTTGCGTGAAAGTAATACGACTTGCCTTTTTTTCCGTTTTAGATTTTTTATGAATTTAAAAAATAAAAAAATTTAATATTTTAGGCAAAAAATATTTTTTTTCTTCATACATTTATTTTTACCGGCAAAACTGTTGAGTATATAGAAAAACGTTATGTGAACAGATTAAAGGAATTGTAATTTTTAATTTTTTTAAAATTGTTTGAGCAAAATCGGACTAGTGGTTCACGAGTTATGTCAAAAAAAAGACCACCAAAGGTGACAATTTCCCCTATATGATAGTTACTAACTTCAAATCGATATATCTCGATTCCTAGGGTTGACCCAGCGAAACACCGGGACACATATAACTTGTTTTTGACCGATATAATATTTCCCGTTGGTTTCATCCCATCCCGATTTTGACTGTCGCATAGTGTAATTAAATCTTTAATATAAAATTCGAATTGTATGAAAATTATTAAAAATTAATGAAATGACGATATTTTATAAAAAAAGTTTAAAAAAAGTAAATACTATTGAACAATTTCATATATACAAAGAACATTTTCATTAAATTTATGAAGATCTAATTTATGAAATTCAGTGAATATTTTTAACCAAATTATGAAATTTTATGAAAGAAAGGTTATGAAAAATTTCATAATATTAATTAAATATTATATACATAATAAAATTCTGCATTAATTCTATGAAATTATATCATTAATATCATGAAGGATAATTCTTTCAGAGAGGAATTCCGTTGAGAAATTGTTTTCCCTCTTCGTTTCCGTACTTCCATCCTTTTATTTTATTAATTCAGAGTGCTCACTAAACAAGCTTTATTACATTGAGCATTAATTATAATTAATAATTTTAATTATCATTAATTACAATAATTATTAAAGCTTTCATTTAATATCAACTTTGAAAATGTCGTAAACAATAATTAAAAATTTATCATACGTAAATAGATACCACTACTTTACTAGATAAGTCACAACAACAGGGTACTAATTAGGAAGATGACAAAGCAAACTGTGATAATTTTATATTATTTTTGTTTTTTCTTTGGGATTTAAGATGTTTATTAACGCCCCTACTTGAAAACATGAAATTCTCATTGAGTTGAAGCTAACAAATATTTCTAGAAATTATAAAAGGTCGTCCCTTAATTATTTTCTTAGGCCAGAATGAAATTCGGATAGTTACAAGCCTACAGCAAATTATTTGTCACAATTTTTTAAAAAAAATTTTGAGGTTTTAAAATTTTATTCGTTATTCGAAATTTGGACATTTTAAATTATTCGAACAATTTTTCTCAAAAATGACGAATGACGATTAATCGATTGAATACCCTAGTCTAGTACAACAGAGATGGAAAATGTGCCCATTTTTTATAGTCGATACTACTTGATAACTTTAATTTGGACTTTATACGGTTTCTTAACTTTGAAATTAATTTCAATTGAAATTAAAATTCATTGAACATTTTGACATTTATACAATATTTTAATTTTCAAAACATTATTTTTTAAATTTCAAAACATTATTTTTTAAATAAAATCGAACGTCAAAAATTTTATTGATTACATTTTTTAATTTCTTTCATTAAATATCTGCTAGCTTTTGATTTTTATTTTAAATTTTATTATAAAGACTGAAAAAGGTCAAGAAAAAGTGAGGAAAAAAGCTAGTGCCCTTATGACAACAAAACTTTAAACAAATATTTAAAAACGTAAAAAAAAGATATTTAGATTGGTTAAATTTTTTTTAAAAAAAGTTATAACTGTTGCGTTCATGATTATGACAAATATTTTTGTTTAATTTTTCTGTCCATCACATCTAGTGGAGTGGATAGATGGGGACAAAGTGGACCAACAAGTCGCTTAAGATGAGATGATACATGGGGTTTTAACACATCCCAGCAAAACTTTCTATTACCTGGTAATAAGGTTTGTAAGAAGAAATTAAGGTATGTAACATCTTACTTTGCTATTCCGACAGCTATTATTTTAACAAGGGCATGTCATTGGAGGTATGTACTTTCCAAAAGAGGGCTAGGTAACAACATAAGAACATGTTACTCTAATGTTACATGTTAGGAGTTACGTAACCACTTACATAACCGATACTGAGCACAGTACTACTTACATAACAGCTTAAAGTAAGGCCAAAAAAATGTGTTACAAACAGGTCTGAAATAACACATTAAAATTATGCGCTTACTTACTGTATAAAAATATATACTTATTTCTTACAAAAAAAAAATTAAAATAAGACGTTATCGTGTTGGTTTTTTATAAATGCTAAAACAAAGCATATTCATATTTAATTAATATTTACTCAGATTAATATAAAGTTAACAAAAAACATAAAAGATATTTCAGTCAATATGTATAAAACATATAAATTATTTGTATCGAATATTTTAAATAGAAAATAACACTCATGTATCGCATTACAAATAACTCCTTATTTTGAGGTATTTGAATACACCATCGGTAATAAGTGGCTATTTCTATTAAGTGATCACGTATCACATTAAAAGTAACTCCTTATTTTACGGTTTTAAAATATCCCATCTGTAATAACTCTTTTCTTTGAGGTGTTTAAATATATCATTGGTAATAAGTTGCTATTACTACCCAGTAGTTATGCAACACATTATACGTAAGACATTACATTTTAGTTATGAAATAATGCAATGGTAAGGGGTATGGTATTACCAGGTAATGTGTTCTGTAATACCAACGTATTACCAAGGTTTTGCTGGGATATTAAGGTACTGGGTAAGTGCCATTTTCTATAAATTTTCCGCAGGGCAGTAAAAATGTAAAATAACTTTATTTTCTTTCAATTAGATAATACGTATGCTAATTTGCATTTTAATTAATAATTTTTAATGTTTTTATTTTCTGTTTAATATTTATTCTTTTTTCATTTTGTTTTTCATTGCAGGTAATAATAATGGCATGCACCCAACCGCATTTAAATAAATTGCATTTATTATTTTTTTCAAAAAATTCCACAAAACTGTGTAAAGTGAAAAACAATAAAGAACTATAAACCGTGAGGAAAAACTGATATATATTTAGATAATAAAAAATATACCGGGTGAATATATTAAATAAATTAAATGCTAATAATATTTGAAGAGATTCTGAAATTAAAATGACAAATATTTCGTTCCATAATAAAATACAGGCCGTATATATTAACATACTAAAACAAGTAGTCTTTGTAGTTTCTTGAGCATTACAATTGACGTAAAGTCTATTGCTTGTACCGATTTTTTCAGTTAATTTATTTACAATTGAAAATAAAGGACAAATGCAGTTGTTTAAAAGAAAAGAACGTAGTCGCCTTTTCAACTAATTTTCAATCATTTCAGTGTTCATAATATTCAGTATAAAAATATTGGAAGTGTTATAATTTTCTTATGCTGTAATACATCTTTTTGGTGTGAGGGTAATTTTAAAACTGCACACCTATAATTTTTTATGGTAACACAAAAAATGGAATTTAATTAACAAATATTCACTGTTTAACCGCATTAAACATCAATGTGGTTTAAGGAAAAACTCGAACAAAAAATAAAACTAATTTATATTTGTTTTTTTTTTTTGTTTGTTTTCAAAGTACATTAATTTATAAATTATAGACGATTAAAACAATTGTAATATAAAGATGGCAAAGACAACATGTCGTTTTTGAATTAGCAAAACTTAATGCTAAAAAATCCTTCATCGTTGGTATTTTTGATGAAGGACTTTAAAAATGTTGAAATTCGTAGTTTTAGGATTTTAAGGTATTTGTCTGAAATTGGTATAATAAATGTTTTTTATAACTGTTGACCTAAAACAAATTTTGAAAAGATGTTTATACTACACTCTAAAAAATGTTTGTAAATTTACTACTATAAAATGGGTAAAATTTTGTTTAATTTTACGAAAATTCGGTAATTATAAACAAAAAATGCGTAAACTCTTTTCATACACACTTCTATACACAATAATACACACACAAAGTATTTTTAGACATTATGTGTTTATTGTGCCTAAAATTACTATTGTTTTGTTAAATAAAATTTTTACGCACAAAGTTGGTAAATATACTATCCTATAATAGTAATAAATACTCTGACATTTCAAATTGGAAAAAATTAAAAAAAAAATTATAAATAATAAAAAGAAAAAGCGAAAACGGATTATTTTTTGTGAATTACAACATTTCCACAAACACATTAGAGTCTGGAAATAGCAACATAAGCATAAAATTGTTTTTTGTAATTATTGTTAAAGCATTAAACCTCATTTCAAAATTGAAAACGCCGTAAGAGAGATACGGCCTACTCAGGAACAACTGGGTGCAATGACTCCTGCTCAACAAAATGCCTTCTTTGCAAGGGAGGCAGTCAACTAACAAACGTCAACAATAACGGGAGAAAACGCCGTAGGAGAGCTACGGCCTAGGCAAAACAACTGGGTGCAATGACTCCTGCTCAACAAAGTCAGTATTCATTGAGTACTGCCTAACTTGCAAAGAAATAATTTTGTTGAGCAGGAGTCATTGCACTCAGTTGTTCCTGCGTAGGCCATATCTCTCTTAAGGCGTTTTCTCCCGTAATTGTTGACGGTTATTGCCTCCCTTTCAAAGAAGGCATTTTGTTAAGCAGGAGTCATTGCACCCATTCAATAGTTTTAACAAATTTTTATATGAATTTTATACAAATGCCTTAAGATCCCAAAATGACTAATTTGGACATAAACGATTATTAGAGAATGACTCGGATATTATTATTAATAAAATACGTACTAAAAATTAATTTGTTATTTTATTTAAAAAAAATTATTGGGTGGTGCTTAAAGTTAGCACAACTGTTGTAAATGTACGCATTTTATTGGATTTTTACGCACTTTCTGTGGATTTTTGCGCATTTTTTGTGGATTTTTACGCATTTTGTGCGTACATTTACACTTGAAACGTGCTTTTCTACACACAAATTTAGTAAATTAACACACTAATTTAAAAATTTCATTAAATTTTTACGCACTTTCAATGTAAAATTACAAATTCTTTGTGTACCAACTTAAACTCAATGTGCGTATTTTTTTAAATTACGCATATAGAGTAAATTTACCCAATTTATAGTAGGAGTTCAGTTTCCTACTATAAGTTGGGTAAATTTCAACAGAATTTAATTAGAGTTGTCATTAAAGATGTTTATACTACATTATACCAGATTAAAGCGTTAAAAACGCTTTGTTCAAAAACCGGTAGCACATAAAAAATATTTAAGGATTAATGATATTGTTTATATTAGCAATTTAGTTAACGAAAATAACATCACTATCAAAATAATAGTACCCGATATTAAAATATTTATTATGGGTAACCCAGTTATGATATAAACTTCGAATAAATTGCAAAGCATTTAGAATTAGTAATTGGATTTCATGATTTTTCTTTTTAATTTTTAAAAATTTGGTGTATTGTTTTTATATGTATACTAGCGGGCAAGCCCGCTAGATTTAGCAGCGAGCCTTATGCCTAGTTTTTGGGATGCCAGTTAAACCGAAAACAAACTTTGTCGTATCGGGCAAGCCCGCTATTTTGTTAGTGTACCTTAAAGATTGAAATGTAATTTGTTTTGTATAGGAATTAAATATTTTTATAAAAATAAAATACAACGTTTTTTATTAATGTAAAAATCTTCAAAATAAAAGCCCCCTTCGATGAGAATGCTTATTAGGAGCTTATATAAAAAATAAATAATTTCAAGAATTATTATTCAGAGGAAGCTTAGGTTAAAACAAATTTTCTACTTTTTAAGTAAAAATAAAATCAAATAGACACACTTAATAATTAACAATAAATAACGATGACGATGTGAGAGCTGTAGTGTAATGGTTAGCGCGTTTAACTGTTACACATGTGGTTGCGGGTTCGATCACCAGCGACCGCAACATCAATTTGGAAAAATAATGTGTATGATTTTGTATTCATAATACAGTGTCCTCCTTCACTATTCCCATAGCACTTAAACCCACCGAAGTAAAATAATATAACAGGGCTATGAAATAAACAGCCTCAACAAAAGTTCCCCAACTAATATTCTGAAACTAACACAATTTTCAAAAATCTGAAAAATATATTTAAGTTACTTTTAAACCATTGATAAAACACACAAAGTAAGACTACAGCTTTAGTTTTTAAAAAAGTCATTACTTTGGTTCAAGCACATATGTACATGATTCTATCAGGATACCTTTCTGGGACATTGTCTTAACTTTAAAACGAATTGTTATGAAATTTGACAAATAGAATAAATTTAGTATTAGTACCAATATTTATTAAAATTAAGACCCGTTTTCGCTCAATTTCGTAGTTTCCGAAAAACGAAAATCGTTACATCTTAATCAAAGGCACAAAAAATTTCATTTTTTGATTTTATTTATACTTTGGTGAAAAAGCATAGACCGGTTAGAGGGTAAAATAAGTTAGTCAGTCACTCTTATATGTATACACAATGACTCTCTTTTGTTCATTGTCATTGCGAATCCATTCGTTCCCCGTTCTGTTTCATTTCGTTCCGCATTCCATTTCGTTCTCTGTTCCATTGCCATTTTCTCGAGTTTCAATTCCACTTGATCCCCGTTCTTTTCCGAAAATGTGTTAAAAAGTGTATTATTTTTTATTTTTTTGTGGAAACTTCTTTTTTTTGTGCAAACATTTTTTTTTGTGCAAACACTTTTTTTTGTGGAAACACCTTTTTTTTGTAAAACTTTTTTTTTTGGAAATTTTGTTTTTTTTTGAGAAACTTTTTTTGTGGAAACTTTTTTTTTTGTGGAAACACTTTTTTTTGTGGAAACACTTTTTTTTGGAAACACTTTATTTTGTGGAAACACTTTTTTTTGGAAACACTTTATTTTGTGTAAACATTTTTTTTGTGGAAACCCAGCAAAATCTTTTATTACCAAATAAGTGGTTATATAATGAAACTAACATTTTTTACTGCTTATAATTCGGCGTAGTCTAGCTTACGCGCGACTACTTATTCAATTACAAATATAATTTGATATTGGTAACTTCTTATTTTTTAACCACTAAAAAGTATATGAGTAAGCCTTAATTTTTAACAACTCGTAACCACTTATTTTTTAACTGCTTATTGGCACCCGAATAACTAATTATTTTGGTAATTACTTATTGTATATATTTTTATAATGCAGCGAGTAAGCGGGTGCACAAATTTTGTGTGTTTTTCCTGCAGCGAATATGGACAACTACTTACAAAAACTACCTTGTCGAACAAAAATAATGAGTTTTGACACCGAATTATATGTAGTAGACCCTAATTCTACTGCTTATTATTTAGATATTAGTAATGAGATTTTGCTGGGAATATTCTTTTTTTGTGGAAACACTTTTTTTGTGGAATCTTATTTTTTTTGTGGAAACTTTTTTTTTTGTGGAAACACTTTTTTTTTGGAAACACTTTATTTTGTGGAAACACTTTTTTTTTGTGGAAACACTCTTTTTTGTGGAAACACTTTTTTGTGGAAACTCTTTTTTTTGTATAATCTTTTTTTTATTTGAAAATTTTTTTTGTGGGAACAAATTTTTTTTTTGTGGATACTTTTTTTTTGTGAAAATAATTTTTTTTTGTGGAAACATTTTTTGTTATGGCAACACTTTTGTTTTGTGGAAACATTTTTTTTAACACAATTTTGGCAAAGAAAATTTGTCCACGGCCACTTTTTTTAACACTCTTTTGTCTACGCGCACTTTTTTTTAACACATTTTTTTTGTTTTTAAACACACATTTTTATAAGGAAAGTAAGTTTTTAAGTTTCCACAAAAAAAAAACACAAAATTTCCACAAAAAAAAATTATTCACAAAAAAAAAGGGTGTTTCCACAAAAAAAGTGTTTGCACAAAAAAAAAATGTTTGCACAAAAAGAAAAAGTTTCCACAAAAAAATAAAAAAAGTTTGAACAACAAAAAAAAAATTTTACACAAAAAAAAAGTGTTTCGACAAAAAAAAAGATTCCCACAAAAAAAAATATGTCAACAAAAAAAATGTTTCCACAAAAAAATGTTTATCCACAAAAAAAAAAGTTTCCACAAAAAAAAGTCCCTATAAACAATTTCACTGGAATTCAAGTTGAAATCAAGTTCAATTCCAGCCCTGTTTTCCAGTTTCAAGGCTTAAATACAACTTTTATTACATTTTATTTCAATAGCATACTCCAGCAAAAGGGAAACAAAAATTCCATTTCCACAAAAAAAAATTTTTAAAAAAGTTTCCACAAAAAAAAAGTTTCCCAAAAAAAAGAAGTGTTTCTAAAAAAAAAAAAACTTTCCACAAAAAAAAAAGTTTCAACAAAAAAACATGTTTCTACAAAAAAAAGTTTCCACAAAAAAAAAATTGAGATGAGATAAATGAGATAGGATGAGCAGAGATTAGATTAGGTTAATGCTATAAGGTGCTGCCTGGTTGTCATAGTAACGCCAAGGACTGGTTGGCATAGCAACACGAAAATTTTATATGTAGGGACGCCATATCTCCGGAACCACTGTGCCAATTTCGTGAAAACTTCACATAAACCATCGACCATCCTCAACGTACCCTGAAATTTTGGTTGAAATCGGTTGACAGAAACCCTTTAAAAAGTAAAAATTTGTATATCGATCACACATTTTATATGGGAAAAACACACCATCACAAAATGTATGCGTAGACATTTTTCGTCATTTTTTTAAGAACCATCAGTAAAAGTGGACCTTTCCAACGCATGTATTGGTTTGAAAATCGGTTGAGTGGTTCTCGAGATATAAAATTACGAACATATACCAACTTATTTTTATATATATAGATTAACAGAAGTCCATGGGAAAGGTAAAAAACTTTAAGTTCCTATATCTTCTTAACTTTATTAACTGGTATTAACTGGAACAGTGCTTACATAAAATAATTCTTCAAATAGATTAAGAAATGCATTTTTAAACCGTCATAGGTTTAATGACCCCTGCATAAAGTCATTCACGCGAACGAATTTCAATAGCTCAAATGTCAGGTTATGTGTACACAAAACACCATTAATGTGCCCTTAAAATAAAAATCACTTTTTTTACCCAAAATATTAAAAGTTTTTAGGAACTGTTCTTATGCTTCCATATATGTCTGTATATGAAATTTCTTTCCATATATGGAGTCACATTTGCTTCCATATATGTTCATATAAAATCCATATTTTTTCATATGTGTCAATATACATAAACCATATATGACCATATTTGAGCATATATGAGCATTTTTCACAATTTTTTAAAACGAGTAAAAAAGTTAAAGTCGGGCATGTCGACTATATAATACCCTACACCAGTCTGGTTAAAAGCCAACTAATGTTTGGATCCGAAATTGGAGTGGGTTAAAACAGACTTGTGTCAAGAAGAGAAAATCGAAAATATACCCCATATTTGCGTTAGGTCCAAACATGGACCGATCCTATCTAGAATCAATAGGCTTTGTCCTTGGGACCATGTGAGTCAGCGAACCAAATTTCATGAATATATCTTCGTATATACGACCTGCAGCTTGTAAACAAGCCAGTTTTCATGGAGACCCTTATATGGGCACTAGGTCTAGACATCATGAATATATCTTCGTATTTGCGACCTGCAGCGTGTAAACAAGTCAATTTTCATGGAGACCCTTATATGGGCACTAGGTATAGACATCGACCGATTTTAACCAAAAAAGGCTTAGTCCTTTTGCCGACGTAAGACGGTGTGCCAAATTTCATAAAATATCGTAATATTTGCGGCCTGTGGAGTGCCCAAAAGAATGCATCGACAGACAGACGGACGGGCAGACGGACATCATTAAATCGAAATAAAAAGTGATTCTGAGTCGATCGGCATACTATAAGGTAGTGGTGTAGGGTATAAATAGCAAAAAAAACTTTTTTTATCTACAAAATTTCTGTTATTATACCCTACACCACTACGTGGACAGGTTATAATAAGTTTTTGGCTGATGTTTGTAACACCATCGGACCTAGACCCAACTTTTAGTGTACCGATCGACTCAGAATCACTTTCTGTTTCCGTCTGTCCGTCCGTCCGTCCGTCAGTCTGTCCATGTATACTTGTGCGCACTCTACAGGTCGCAATTATTAACATATTTTGTCGACCTATGTCGGCCCAAGGGCGAAGCCTATTGATTTTGGTTAAAATCGGTTTATGTTTAGACCTCGTGCCCATATAAGGATCCCCTCAAAATTGGCTTCTTTATACGCTGCATGTGGCAAATACGAAGATATTTCAATGAAATTTGGTTCGCTGACTCACTTGGGCGCAAGAACAAAGCCTATTGATTCTAGATAGGATCGATCCATACTTGGAACTATCGCCCATATGGGCTATATTTCCGATTTTCTCTTCTTTTATCATTTCATAGAAAATTTTGACACAAGTCCATTTTAACCCATTCGAATTTCGGATCCAAACATTATTTAGCTTTAAATCAGACTGGTGTACAGTTTTAATATAGTCGGCATGTACGACTTTAACTTTTTTACTCGCCCGAGTAAAAAAAATTGATCTCGCGCAATATCTAATTATATCCAATTTGATATTGTTTAAGATCTGCTGTAATATCTGGCTGATCCAATTAGATCTCAAAATTGGGTGTATCCAATCCTATCGTATTAGATCCCATTGTATATATGGGGATAAACTAAGATCAAGTTATATCTCAAAATTGGGAGGTCCAATGATATCTTTGGGGATAAACCTAGATCGAATTTGATCCGAAAAATGTCGGATCCAGCTATATATTTGCGGATAAACTTAAATCTAATTTGATCCGAAAAATGGCGGATCGAATTGGATCCAGCTATATATTTGTGGATAAACTTAAATCTAATTTGATCTCAATTTTGGCAGATCGAATTAGATCCAGCAGTATATTTGTGGATAAACTTAGATCTAATTTGATCTGAAAAAGTGGCAGATCGAATCAGATCCAGCAATATATTTGGGGATAAACTTAGATCTAATTTGATCTGAAAAATGGCACATCGAATTAGATCCAGCAAAATATTTGTGGATAAACTTAGATCTAATTTGATCCGAAAAATGGCAGATCGAATTAGATCCAGCAATATATTTGGGGATAAATTTAGATCTAATTTGATCCGAAAAGTGGCAGATCGAAAAAATGGATTAATCTAATTATATAAAATTAGATTTAATACAAAAAGTTACATTTTATTTGATACCAGTAGACAAAAAAAATTCATTCAGATATCGCTCAGATTGCATTAAATTGTCCATTCTATTGAAATTACTTCTTTATTATCATTATGTCACATCCGATTTTATATAATTATATAAACTTGTTTCTCGGATCGTATTTCATCATATTAAATCCAAGGTGGATCTAAATTACTGCAGTACGATCCACCATTTTTGCATAAAATTTTATTTTGGCCGGCATCAAAAAAAGATATGATTGTATGTTGTACGTAATTAATATTTTTAATAGGGTATCCACAACAATGACAGATAAAAATAGATCCCGCATTATATTTGGGTACTACGTAAGATCTTCATTTATTTGGGATTAAATAAGATCCCAGCCAGATATTGCCAACTGTTCAAAAAACAATACACTGGCAGAGCACTGATTTTATAAAAATTACAATATTTTGTTAAATAAGGTTTAAACTCAGAAGGCCTCGAGTTCGATACCGTTCACGGCTAATTATTTATTATATTATTTTATTGCAAAATTAATTTCTTTTTATAAAATTATAATTTTTTTTTCTATACATTTTTTCATAAAATTATATTTTTTTTTTATTAAATTGAATTTTTTTAATAAAATAATTTTATTTACATTTTTGACGCTCTACTCCATTTCCAATTGTATCAATAGTTTTTAAGATTTATCAATTGTGTTTCAGAAATAGTCAATTGTATTTCAGAACTTATCAATTATTTTTCAGATTTATGAATTGTTTTTCAGAACTAGTCAATTGAATTTCAGTTTTATCAACTCTATTTCAGAAATTATTAATTGTATTTCCGAAATTCACAACTGTATTTCAGAAATTTTCAAACTTTATTTCAGAAATTATCAATTGTATTTCAGAAATTATGAAATGTATTTCAGAAATTTTTCTCTATTAACTATGAAATACAATCAACAAATTCTGAAATAGATTTGATTATTTCTGAAATGCAATTAATAATTTCTGAAATACATTCGATAATTTCTGAAATACAATTATAATTTCTAAAATACATTTAATAGCTTCTAAAATACAGTTAATATTGTAGTTGCTGATGAGTTACCATATATGACAATACATTGTTTAAATGGCACCATATATGACAATATATTGTTTAAATGGTACCATACATGGTATGTTGTTTAAATGATACGATATATCATATATATATATTAGGCCGGGTCGATTTGTGGGGAGGCAAAAAAATCGCCCATGGCTCAGGGAAAATCGTATTCTAGGGATCAAAATAAGAAACTTTGCCGAAGGAACCATACCTCTAAAACGAATTCTACTTCCCCCCAACTGTTGACTTTTGTCCCGTAGGGTCAAGTTTTGAAAAATCACACTTTGACCCATTTAGAGTGCCCCAATCGAGTCCAAATGTATGACCGACCCCCACTAACTTTGGAGGGCCGATCCACCCATGCCAGTGGCACACCCCCTGGAACTCCCCTGGGGGGTTCCCCATACAAACATTTTAAAAAATCACCATTTTTGGCACTTTATTTTATTATTTTTTATTTATTTTATTTATTTTTATTATTTTATTTATTTTTTCTCCTTAGAAATTTATTTAGTCAGAACATATGTAAATGAAAAAATTAATTTAACTTAGTAATAGAAAAGAAAAAATAAAAAATTACTGTTTGAAGTCTTTTTTGCTTTCAAGTCTGGGCAATTTCGCACGGCTCTCTAATGTCGTCGCCATAACAGCCTCTACATTTTCCGGTATAACTCGTTTGGAAACGCTAGCTAGCAATTGAACGTGTCTTTCTGTTTCTTGTATGTGTGATGGAATTTTTGGATCATTAAACGGTGGATCATCTTGATCTAAATATTCTTTCAAAGTATCGTATGGAATGCTTCGCGTGAATGGTGGTTCAAATACGTCATTTATGTCATTCATATTGATAATTTCCGTGTAACTTGTGCAATAAAAGTTTATATCTGGTTTTTTATAAGCTCTAAGTCCCGTTGGGTCGTCAACATCGGTTCGATAGCGTAGAATTATCTTGATAGCACAGTCGCGCTTTTCTTTGCTATCATCAAACAACATTGATAACAAGATATTTTCCGAATGCGCATAATATGAATTATCTGTAATTACTTTATTGACAATTTTGCGTAAACGAGGTTCTAGAAATCTTGACCAACTAATGAATTTGAAAAATAATCTACTACCGTACACGACAGAGCTGTAATACTTGATATTGAAGTACATTGGCACATAACATGTAATTATAAATTCAACCAGTATTCTTAAATTTGCATCTGGATTTTCCGTTGTCACATATAATCGTAATAGTCTAGCGGCCTTGGTGAGCCACCGAGAATGTACAATTTTCCCTGGTTTGATGTTTGCCAGATCCACTGAAACCACGCCGCTAGAAATTGCATGGGCCATGTCGTATAAGTACTTGGAATCGGTGGAAAATTCAATTTTTTCTGGAGCAGGGGGCATATTTTTCAACTCAATTTTCTGAAAGCCGTCCACCACCTGAAAATATATAAAAATAAAACAATTAAAAACGGTTGACAATTATAATAAATGAGTGATAGCAATAACTTACCGGAAGAGTTTCACAAGTTTCGATTTGACGGCTCAATTTTCCGGTTGCCGATCTTGGTCCAGTGCTGGTTGATTTATCCAAAGCTTCAAACAAATGCCGAAACGGAAGTTCTTTGAAGTGTAGAAGGCAAACGAACCAATGCAATGGTTTTTTAACAGCAATTCGAATCGACGTATAATTCCACCGTTTGGGCCAGTGTTTGTTGGCTCACCGTCAGTGCATATGCCAATTAATGCATCCAGTGATATATTTTTATCGTTGAAAAAATCATTTAATTTGGTTGTTTTGTATTCAGCGGTTTCATGTTCCAGTCTTACGTAACCAATTAATTCAGAATTCGGTTCTCTCAAAATAACAAGATGAGGTTCTTTTACCATTCTAGTATGATACTTCTCATCAATTGTATCTCTCGTTAAAGTATCATCTTTTCTGCCATCGAATGAAAATGCTAACAAATTGGTATCATCTAACCGTTTGCGAAGCACTTCTTGTCTGCATTTCTCTTTTTCTCGGCGAACTTTCGATTTATCCATGATGAGAGGTTTGCCATGGATATCTTTCATTTTAAAATCTTGGAAAAGAGCTGTTCCCATTGCTGATGCTACTCTATCAGGCACGCCAAATCTGTCACATACCAAGGCAAAGTTAAAACAATCGTATCTCTGTGTGTATTGTGAACTTGTGCTTATATCCAAATCTTCTTGAACCGGTGGCGGTGCGTATGTTGAATCATCGGGATCTTGGTATGTTGGCATTGATGACATAGACGTTGCTCCTTGCTCTTCAATTTCCATCGCAAATCCATCCATTGTTAGACTTCTCTGATTATGTTGATCGTGCATAAACTCTTTGAGGCGTTCGGGAACCAAACCGCATGCACATGGAGCTGCCTTCAAATCGCATTTACATGTTCCAATGAAAAAAATTGTTTCCAGAGATTTTACATACTCTGTAAATTGTTGGGGTTTGTTTCTTCTCTTGATTTGCTCTTGATATTTGTCAAGCAATTTATTCAATTTATTACATACACTTTTTTTCAGCATTATTTCCATACCAAGTTTTTCCCAAATTCCAATCAACTTATCTTGTACTTGAATAGTGAATGCTTTATAGGACAACTTTTTTTCTTCGCTCAAGTAAAAATAATATCTCAAGATATCCAGATGGGTTGGTAAATTAAGATCAGTCGAATCAGTAGACACACCAAAAACAGTAACATCATGCCTGGGTATATGACTCATTGGGTTTTCGATAGTTGTTGATGTTGTTATTGCTTCATCTTGCGGTTTAGAGGATGGTGGATTCATTGTAAACTTCTTGATTTGGAATGATTTTTTTTTAAATATTTTTTTATCTCAAATTAGCACTTCACACTTCGAGTTCTTCACAACGACTTAATGCATTCACAAAAACTGTTGCGTTATATATGGTCTAGGAGACGAGATAATAAGAATGAAATGGTAATTTCAATTTTACCTGTAACCGATTTTGTTGTCAAAACTGTCCATAAAGTACTTACATGTAAATTAAACGTTAATCTGACTACAAATTCTGTTAAGCAAGTGCGCCTTTTATTACTTCTGGAAAATCCTTTATGATAATTTTATGCTCAATTCTACCTGTAACCGATTTTGTTGTCAAAACTGCCCATAAAGTACTTACATGTAAATTAAACGTTAATCTGACCACAAATTCTGTTAAGCAAGTGCGCCTTTTATTACTTCTGGAAAATCCTTTATGATAATTTTATGCTCAATTCTACCTGTAACCGATTTAGCTTAAGTAAGTTTACGACATGCAGCTGTGTCTTGTGGTGGCTTAAAAAACCCACACAACCTATTTTACGACCTGCAACAGAACGACACGTTCAATTGCTAGCTAGCGTTTCCAAACGAGTTATACCGGAAAATGTAGAGGCTGTTATGGTGACGACATTAGAGAGCCGTGCGAAATTGCCCAGACTTGAAAGCAAAAAAGACTTCAAACAGTAATTTTTTTTATTTTCTTTTCTATTACTAAGTTAAATTAATTTTTTCATTTACATATGTTCTGACTAAATAAATTTCTAAAGAGAAAAAATAAATAAAATAATAAAAATAAATAAAATAAATAAAAAATAATAAAATAAAGTGCCAAAAATGGTGATTTTTTAAAATGTTTGTATGGGGACCCCCCCAGGGGAGTTCCAGGGGTGTGCCACTGGCATGGGTGGATCGGCCCTCCAAAGTTAGTGGGGGTCGGTCATACATTTGGACTCGATTGGGGCACTCTAAATGGGTCAAAGTGGGATTTTTCAAAACTTGACCCTACGGGACAAAAGTCAACAGTTGGGGGGTATTTATTCGTTTTAGAGGTATGGTTCCTTCGGCAAAGTTTCTTATTTTGATCCCTAGAATACGATTTTCACTGAGCCATGGGCGATTATTAAATCGACCCGCCCTAATATATATATAGTAGCATATATTATCATATCTGGAATTGTATAAAAAATGTTGTTCATGAGGTCCCATATATGAGCATATATTGTTGAAATGGCACCATATATCATAATATATGGTTTAAATGTCACCATATATGGTAACATATTGTTTAAATGATATCATATATCAATATATATTAGCATATATTATCATATCTGGAACTGTATTAAAAATGTAGTTCATGAGGTCCCACATATGAGCATATATTGTTGAAATGGCACCATATATGATAATATATGGTTTAAGTGGCACCATATATGGTAATATATTGCTTAAATAACAACATATATAAATACATATTCCACTATATATAGTATCATATATTATCATATTTGGAACTGTATTAAAAATTTTGATCATGAGGTACCATATATGACCATTTATTGTTTAAATGGCACCATATATGATAATATCTAGTTTAACTGGCACCATATATAGTTATATATTGTTTAAATGATACCATATATAATTATATATTGCTAAAATGCCCCCATATATATTAAGATATAGCGCTATATACAACTATATATGCAATAAGATCAGCCATGCTATGTAATATATAATCATATATACCATATCCAATATTATAAAGACCGGTATCTAATTAGATGAAATTATATATGGCATAATATAAGGAAAAATTTTGTAAAAAGACGTCATATATAATTATATATGGATATACATAACGACATGTGTAATTATATATTGTAATATATGCCACATATGATTATATATAATTTTTTTTACTCGGGCGTTTAAAATTTTTTCAAATGTGCATTTTTATGTCTGTCGGCGGGTTTTCATTTTAGACCCATAGTCTCTTGCTGAAGTTTTGTGGAATTCTTCGTAGATAACATTTTTGCTACTTGCCTTTAGCCAAAATCAAATACAAAATGTGTTCTATGCAACACAAAATATTAATAAAGTAAAATAAACCTTATCGTTAGAATGTATCTAAAAAACTTATCTCGCTATTTGTATTTTGTTGTATAACTGAAATTATAAATATTGTTTATCTAATTTATGGGTAAGGCCCATTTACTTATCTTCAGCGGTTAACTTTAACTTAACCATGGCTAACTAACCAACACTAAATATTTATCCCTAGGAAAATTTAACCATAATAACTTATCAATATTTTTTCGCTGGATAGTTAGCCTTAGTATGAGACGTCACAATAAAACCAAAAGGAAGAACAAAAATAAATAACAAAAAAAATTAATTTTTTTTAAAGCGGTAAAATTAGAGATTTTTCGCACGGTTTTTTGTGTTTTTGGTCATAAAAAAATAACACACTGGATTACGTCGTTTTTCTTAAAATTAGCGGTCGTTAAATATAGTAAAATAATTGTGCCTTTTTGCTTACCATGTGAGGTGATTTAATAAAATCCATTTGGTAAGTCTATAAAATAAAAGTGGATTATTTGAACCATTTATTAATTGTGTTCGATTATCGAAATTCTTACTAGTTTTACTACAACTGGAAAATTTTGTTTACTTTTTGCATTGGATTTTTCCACCTGTTGCAAAAGTAGTAACTTGTTAAGATCAACCTGTCCCATATTTTCTTCGACCTCTGACGAACCTATTCTTATCTTATCCCATATTTTGACCACTTAAATTACCGATGTGATCAAAAACTGACATTTTCTTCGTAGAATTAAAAATAAGAACAGCAAAAATAAACCTGTTAAATTTACAGTGTTACAATTTTTTTAGTAAATATTTCCGCTAATTCTACATTATAGACTGCTATTTGCATAGAAGTAAATTTAGCTTAAAGATAACAAAAAATTATAGACATAACAGTTTGTTCTTGCTATTTTTAGTCTACTAATATTTAGCAAAATTTTCTGTAGATTTTACAATACAATTTGTCATTTCCAATTAAATAAAAGTTGACTTAAATATAACTAAAATTCTGCAAATTAAACAGCTTTATTTTTGCTGTTCTTATTTTAAAAGTATTTAACACAAAAAAACAGTTCTTTCTGGAGCATTATTTTTAACTAATTTTTAGTTGCTTTTTCTGCTATTTTTACAGATTTATTTCTATGCGTGTAATATTAACTAATTATTCCTTTAAAAACTATTAAATCCAATAAATTTTTCTCTTATAGCTAGGGTGACCATTCGTACTGATTTGATCAGTACATGTACTGATTTTTGGTCACGTGTACCGATGAAAAAGTCGTGTACTGATTTGTACTGATTTTTTTAAATTTGTACTGATTGTACTGATTTTTGGCATTTAAAAAAATATTAAATTTTTTTTAGTATAAAAAGCCAAAATGCAAGTGCAATGTAGTTTTTCTTTTATAGGATAAATTTTTGTGAATGTTTTTCTCTACCAGAAAGCATTCAAAATAATTTTTCTACATGTAAATTTCTTAATCTTATATGTAGCTTCCTACACAGAGAAGATTCGTGGTGACTACCGAATTTATCAAATGGTTCCATTGCGATAATAGAAAATCAGTTGATACAACAGTTATTTGACTGTGGTAAAAATATTTTAATTATCCGGTTGTGATAATGACTCTGTTTTAGGAAACGACATTAAAAGCAGAATATTTTTCCGTACAAAAATCCTTAAAATCTGAAGAAATATATGTGGATATTTCCATGAAAAATTTTCGAATCTGTGAGATTTTCAATACAAAAGAGTTCACAAAACCTTAAAATTTTAATTTTTAAAAACATTACGTGTTTTTGCAGAAAAACGTAGCCAAGATGTGAAGTTTTTCTATGTTCTGCCAGCTAAATTTGTAGCCAATCAATTGGTTAGTTTATATCTACAGAAAATTACAATGCAATTTGCTCATGACAACAGAAATTCAGAATTAACGTTCATACTATCCTGGGGTCATATTTGACTACATTCAGAGCATGGCTATATTTCATCAATCTGTTACAACAAAAATTAGAAAAGGAATAGTAACAGCTCATTGAAATTTCTAAATAATGGGTCCGTTTCCTGTACATAAAACACTGGATTTTTTCATGCAAAAAAATTTTTGTCTTGGAGTCTGAATAGGGAGAAATGTGTAAGGTTTTCTAGAATGGTATGATGGTTAACCGTAAAATTTTGTTGCTTCAACCAAACTATTCGGTTGACAACAAATTAGGTTGGCTGCATAATGATTTTTTTTTTTTTTTTTGATAACATTTTTTAAAATTTGTACTGCATTTGAGTCAGAAAAAAATGGTCACCCTTCTTATAGCCAGAACTAAGATCGATTTTTTTTTATAAACCACCGAAATTTTAGTAAAAAAATACTGGAAAAACGCTTTTTGCAAACGCTGGCAAAGCGTCCCAAATAATTGTTCGCCCAGTCATTGATTTTCAACACAGTTGTTACTCAGTGGTATGCCAGTGTTTGATTTTTTGTACAACTGGCGATTTCTAAATGGGTTTGTTTACCAGTGCGTACACTCCCAAAACAATTCCGTTGTGACAACCGAATTTTCTCCAACCGAATTGGGTCGGTTGCTGAATTGGGTCGGTTGCTGGGTCGTAATTCATTTGCCCCAACCGAATTTAGTTGTGGCAACCGATAATTCGGTTCGAATTGAAATCGCATTCGGTTGCCACAACTGAATTCGGTTGCTGCAACAGAATTACGAGTTTGCAGCAACCGAATAAATTCGGTTGGCAAAAAATTTCGTTGCCACAACGGAATTGTTCTGAGAGTGTAAGGCCAGTAGGGGGCATAAATTCAGATAAGTTAACGGGCCTAAGTCTTACATAAAAAACGCATGTAATGAATTTTGAAAATAATATTTCAACTTAACATTAAACAAATTTAGTTTTTTATACCGTATTCATGGCAATAAAAATGACTCCTTTAACCCATGACTAAATACTTACATATGTGTATACAAGTGTGTATTTGCTGTGCGTATTTATTGTGCGCATGGATGGTAACCGAAACGAATGCGGTTATCGTTAGGGTAACGATATTTTAGGTTATTTCGGTAACGGTATTTTAAGGGTAACGCTATTTCATTTATTTCGGTATCGGTATTTTAAGGATAACGGTATTTGAGTTATTTCGGTAACGGTATTTTAAAGATAACGATATTTGGGTTATTTCGGTAACGGTATTTTAAGGTTAAAGGTATTTCAGTTATATCGGTAACGGTTTTTTAAGGGTAACGGTAGTCAGTTATTTCGATGCATCCCCCAATTTTTTTTACAAAAAACAAACGAGATTAAAAACAGAACCAATTTATCAACTTAATGTTCAAAAAGTACTCAATACAATCATAATAATCCATAGGTAAAATACACGAAAAATGTAGTTCATTTTACGAAAGTTTTGGTTATTTTGACATTACGAATATTTTTGTAATATTTTCGTTTCTAGTATCGAATTGTTATTTGTATATTTTACGAAATTTTATAAAAGTACAAAAAAAGATTGGTAAAGATACAAATATTTGGTTTAAATACAAAATAATTTTGTATCTAGTAGAAAATTGTGTGTATAACCTAAAAATGCGTTATATTTGGCAAATTTTGGGCGTTTATGTTACTGTGAAACATGGGCCATCGTTATCTATGTTCTTTTTCCAACTTTCTGGAAACATATTTATTCCGCGCCAAAACAACTGCTAATTTTTTGAGGCCAAGAACGAACCAAGCCAATTTCGGTACCCTCTTCTGAAGTGAACCGGTCTTGCAACATGTGGCTGAGTGTTGTCATGATGGAATATTATATCCTCATTTCTGGTCGCATATTCCGGCCGTTTTTCGGCCAATGCTCGCTTCAAACGAATCAATCGTATTCGTAACCTGTGATAGTCTGGCCCCATTTCAGCAGCTCATAAGTAATAGATGAAACCCTTCTGCCGTGCTTCACATACGATTTCTTACGCTTCGGTTTCTCGTGATGGATCCATTTTTAATCGCCAGTAATGATTCGATGCAAAAATTACTTCTTTTCATGGCGTTCAAGCAGCATTTCGGACATGCAAAATCGCCTTTCAACGTCTCTCGGCTTCAAATCGTATGGTACTCATTTCCTTGCTTTTGTATAAATCCTGCTGCTTACAAACGATTTAGAATTGCTGCTTGAGTAACTCCCAATGATATTGCAAGTTCTTCTTGAGTTTAACAACAATCTTCATCGAGAAATTCCTCCAATTCATCTCTTCGAACTATTTTGGCTGACCTGTGCGGTCTTTGTCTTCCGTGTCAAAATCACAACTTCTAAACCGCACAAACCATCTTTAGCACGTTGAAATCAATGGAACATATTCAATTGAACAAGTAAAGCAAAACTTTTCGCAAATGATACTTTTTTGGCACAAAATTCGAGATTTTTTAAGCAAAGAAAAACTTTGTTGTTTACATTATTTCGTTCAATGACCAAGTGAGAGTTAATGACAGATGTTTACTATATTTTACGAAATGTTATAAACGTGCAAACAAGTTTTGTAAATATATAAAAAATTTGTAAAAATACAAAATAATTTTGTTTATTCTGTAAAAAATATTAATGATTAAATCTAAAATATTTGTAAAATATACAAACAAAATCGTTAAATAAAAAAAATTTTGTATGTTTACTAAATGGTATTTGGTAATATTACGATATTTTTGTACATTATACAAACATTTTTTCATTAAACTTTATTTGTATAACTTACGAAATTCTAAAATTTAATAAATTTTTTACCATCAACTTAGTACAAACATTTTGTAGTATTACAATTTTTTTGTACTTTATACTAAAAATAATTTACAAAATCGTGTTTGTATTATTTACGAAATTTGTAAATTTATGAAATTTGTTGTATACAAAAGATTTGTAATATAAACCAAAGCTTTGTATATTATACCAAAAAATATTTACAAAAAATAATTTCGTGTTTTTATTATTGATTGATTATGAGTGTAACCACGTGAAATTACCAAAAGCAGAAAATAAAAATAACGGTATTTTAGGGATAGCGGTATTTCATTGGTTTCGGTAACGGTATTTTTAGAGGTATTGATATTTCATTTATTTCGGTATCAGTATTTTAAGGATAACGGTGTTTCAGTTATTTCGGTAACGGTATTTTAAGGATAATGGTATTCCTGGTATTTCGGTAACGTTATTTTAGGGGTAACGGTAGTCAGTTGAAAGGGTTTTGAATCGATAACGGTATTTTAGAGGTATTGCCTGCCGACCCTGATTGTGAGTGTCACATATGCCTTTAATCAGTTGGAGACAACTAACTATAACCTGCAATTTGATACGTGTTATGTACATATGTTTTCTCTATCACGTTAAAAATTGGAAAAATAAAAGTTTTTTGCTTACTGCTTATAACAGCATTTATTAATGTGTATTTTTCTTATTGCTCTACATATTGATACTGTAATTTGGTGTGTCAAAACAAAATAACTTGTCGAAATTACATAGCGACAAACCAGTGTTGCCATAAGACAATTGCAAAAAGGTGCTAGATCGTCGAAAAAAAATGCTAGAAAGTGCTAGATTGAAAATAAAAAGTGCTAAAAAAGGTGCTAGATTTTTTATATATACGTTATGATTTTTTTATCTGGGTTGGCAACCTATTCAAAAGGTTAGTGATAATGGCTAACGTTATCTCATAAAAATTTCGTTAAGGTATTTTAAGGCTATTGGTATAATAAGTTATTTCGTTAAGTATTTTTAGGGTCAACGGCATTTAAAGCTATTTCGTTTGGTTATTTTAAAGTTTTTTAATAAAATATTTACTGAGTTTTTAAGGTTAACGATAGTAATTTTTGAATTTTTGAAAACTTTAAGAACCATCACTTTGTGAAAACAATAGCTGTCCAATAAAAGCTGATGGTCAATAATTTATGTATGACCTTTTTGAAAGAAAAAAGTTTAAAGTAATTTCATTAGGATAATTTCGCTAGTGTAGTTTAGGGTTAACGGTATTTTAAAGAATTGGTAATTCTATAGGTTTGTTTTTTTCGAATTTTATTTTTATAAACAAATAAAACTTAAACATTTGGGGTCGCCTTTGCACGAAAGCTGTTTTCGTACAAATACTTCGCCGGAACGCGAAATGAAGCAATTATCTTGTGTGCCCTGCTCTATATTTGCTAACAAATGCATAATTCATGTTTTAGCTTTTGCTGTTTTTAATATTTTATGAAATAAAAAATACCAAAATTTCAAATATTTTTATGACAAATAATTTTGTTTACATTGAAAAGAGAAAAGCCAAGAATTTTTAAGACTTGGTAGTATTTTTATAACTAGGTACTTAATTTTTAAGAAGTTAAATTTATACCTACTTAAAAATTTTATAAATGCTTAAATTTGTATGTAATATTTATAGAAAATTCGAGAAAAACATACCTTTTAAGTTATTTTGTTAGTGGTATTTTTAGGGTAAGGTTGTCATTTTAAAGGGTTTCAAATCGTTATTGATATTTTAGCTTGCCAACCTCGGTTTTATTGATATTCATACAGTCACCATTTTATAGCGTCACTATTTATTTCTGGCATGAAATCAGTACAGAAATTAAAAAAATCATAATTTATAGATAAATTAGAAACATTTTCCATAGGAACAGTATCAGATTTTGAGGCTAAAACATATCAGGTTCTACAAAAAGATTAGTTTTGTGGACTATTTCGATAGGAAAATCGTCATCTCTGTGAAATTTTTTACGGAAAAGTCTTCAGATTTTGGATATATTTATATATAATATTTTGCCCCAAAAAATAATTTTTATATAGAGAAATGATCTAATTTTAAATTCTTCCTGCTGTAGAAAAACTATTTAAGATTCAGAACATTTTGAAGGTTAAATTTTTTTGTTGATTTTTTTTGTTGATTTTCTAGAATATTTTTAATATACATGCAGGAGGAATAGAGTCTTAACAATATTTCTTTTCGAAACATCTTCAGATTCGAAGTACACTCACAAAAGTTTGTCGGTAGAATCTACTGAAAATGACAGTTAAAACAAAGCTGTATGCAGTTAAAAAGGCGACACAGGTATTTACCTTTAAAATAACTACAATTTTTGTTATTTTAAACTGTTGAAAAATAACTAACAAATGCATTAAAAATAACTGCCAATGTCGTGAAATTAAGTGATAAATTTTTACGACAAAAACTTCAAAACTACTGTTTTTTTACAATCAATTCTTTTTGTTTATAAAAGTATATTTTAATAAAAAAAATAATTTTTTTTCACCCTATTTGAAATTCGAAGTAAAAATTCCAAACCGTTCTCCAGTTATTATGCTTTTATGCATTGGAGATACAATACAAGTTTCTGATCAGTGTTGCCAAGTCTTTTTTTACAAATCCCCCTAAGTTGTCCAAAAAACCCCTCAAATTTGCTCTACCACTAAAAAAGGTCCCCCTAAAATAAATTTTCCCAAAATTCAGCAATTTTCCAAGTTTTTTTAATTTTAGTAAATGCAAATAATTGATTTTTTGTTTTTAAAATAAAAAACTTCGTTATATTATATCCTAGTCACAGTCTAAAATTTTTCAACTTCAAAAATATGTAGGCTAAAAGAAAATAAAAATGTATGTGAAAAACTATATGACAATTTGGCAAAACCAATCATCGAACTCTAAAATTTAATTGGTTTTTAAGGCAAAACTGCCCCTAAAATGATTTTCTTACCCCCAAATTTCCCCCTAACAAATGTATACCCCCTAAAATCCCCCTAAGCGGTTGAAAACCCCCTAAATCTAGGGGGAAAACCCCCAACTTGGCAACACTGTTTCTGATTCTTATTTGCAAACTAGAAATATATCAATAATAACAAATATAAACTAAACAAGAATTTTTAAAATTCAACGAAATTTTTAATTTTTTAAATAACTACCAAAATTAACTGTTTACTATAAAATTACTGTTTTTGTAGTTGTTTATTATGACATTAAAAATAACTGTTTTAAACAACTGTTACGAAATTATGGTACTTTTCGTTAGTTGTTTTCTTAAATAATCCTCATAACAGTTGTTTTGCATTTTTCTATAGAAAAACAACCGTAAATACTAGGGCGGGTCGATTTAATAATCGCCCATGGCTGAGTGAAAATCGTATTAAGAAACTTTGCCGAAGGAACCATACCTCTAAAACGAATTCTACTACCCCCCAACTGTTGACTTTTGTCCCGTAGGGTCAAGTTTTGAAAAATCCCACTTTGACCCATTTAGAGTGCCCCAATCGAGTCCAAATGTATGACCGACCCCCACTAACTTTGGAGGGCCGATCCACCCATGCCAGTGGCACACCCCCTGGAACTCCCCTGGGGGGTTCCCCATACAAACATTTTAAAAAATCACCATTTTTGGCACTTTATTTTATTATTTTTTATTTATTTTATTTATTTTTATTATTTTATTTATTTTTTCTCTTTAGAAATTTATTTAGTCAGAACATATGTAAATGAAAAAATTAATTTAACTTAGTAATAGAAAAGAAAATAAAAAAAATTACTGTTTGAAGTCTTTTTTGCTTTCAAGTCTGGGCAATTTCGCACGGCTCTCTAATGTCGTCACCATAACAGCCTCTACATTTTCCGGTATAACTGGTTTGGAAACGATAGCTAGCAATTGAACGTGTCGTTCTGTTGCAGGTCGTAAAATAGGTTGTGTGGGTTTTTTAAGCCACCACAAAATACAGCTGCATGTCGTAAACTTACTTAAGCTAAATCGGTTACAGGTAGAATTGAGCATAAAATTATCATAAAGGATTTTCCAGAAGTAATAAAAGGCGCACTTGCTTAACAGAATTTGTGGTCAGATTAACGTTTAATTTACATGTAAGTACTTTATGGGCAGTTTTGACAACAAAATCGGTTACAGGTAGAATTGAGCATAAAATTATCATAAAGGATTTTCCAGAAGTAATAAAAGGCGCACTTGCTTAACAGAATTTGTAGTCAGAGTAACGTTTAATTTACATATAAGTACTTTATGGAAAATCTGGAAACAATTTTTTCATTGGAACATGTAAATGCGATTTGAAGGCAGCTCCATGTGCATGCGGTTTGGTTCCCGAACGCCTCAAAGAGTTTATGCACGATCAACATAATCAGAGAAGTCTAACAATGGATGGATTTGCGATGGAAATTGAAGAGCAAGGAGCAACGTCTATGTCATCAATGCCAACATACCAAAATCGCGATGATTCAACATACGCACCGCCACCGGTTCAAGAAGATTTGGATATAAGCACAAGTTCACAATACACACAGAGATACGATTGTTTTAACTTTGCCTTGGTATGTGACAGATTTGGCGTGCCTGATAGAGTAGCATCAGCAATGGGAACAGCTCTTTTCCAAGATTTTAAAATGAAAGATATCCATGGCAAACCTCTCATCATGGATAAATCGAAAGTTCGCCGAGAAAAAGAGAAATGCAGACAAGAAGTGCTTCGCAAACGGTTAGATGATACCAATTTGTTAGCATTTTCATTCGATGGCAGAAAAGATGATACTTTAACGAGAGATACAATTGATGAGAAGTATCATACTAGAATGGTAAAAGAACCTCATCTTGTTATTTTGAGAGAACCGAATTCTGAATTGATTGGTTACGTAAGACTGGAACATGAAACCGCTGAATACAAAACAACCAAATTAAATGATTTTTTCAACGATAAAAATATATCACTGGATGCATTAATTGGCATATGCACTGACGGTGAGCCAACAAACACTGGCCCAAACGGTGGAATTATACGACGATTCGAATTGCTGTTAAAAAGACCATTGCATTGGTTCGTTTGCCTTCTACACTTCAACGAACTTCCGTTTCGGCATTTGTTTGAATCTTTGGATAAATCAACCAGCACTGGACCAAGATCGGCAACCGGAAAATTGAGCCGTCAAATCGAAACTTGTGAAACTCTTCCTGTAAGTTATTGCTATCACTCATTTATTATAATTGTCAACCGTTTTTAATTGTTTTATTTTTATATATTTTCAGGTGGTGGACGGCTTTCAGAAAATTGAGTTGAAAAATATGCCCCCTGCTCCAGAAAAAATTGAATTTTCCACCGATTCCAAGTACTTATACGACATGGCCCATGCAATTTCTAGCGGCGTGGTTTCAGTGGATCTGGCAAACATCAAACCAGGGAAAATTGTACATTCTCGGTGGCTCACCAAGGCCGCTAGACTATTACGATTATATGTGACAACGGAAAATCCAGATGCAAATTTAAGAATACTGGTTGAATTTATAATTACATGTTATGTGCCAATGTACTTCAATATCAAGTATTACAGCTCTGTCGTGTACGGTAGTAGATTATTTTTCAAATTCATTAGTTGGTCAAGATTTCTAGAACCTCGTTTACGCAAAATTGTCAATAAAGTAATTACAGATAATTCATATTATGCGCATTCGGAAAATATCTTGTTATCAATGTTGTTTGATGATAGCAAAGAAAAGCGCGACTGTGCTATCAAGATAATTCTACGCTATCGAACCGATGTTGACGACCCAACGGGATTTAGAGCTTATAAAAAACCAGATATAAACTTTTATTGCACAAGTTACACGGAAATGATCAATATGAATGACATAAATGACGTATTTGAACCACCATTCACGCGAAGCATTCCATACGATACTTTGAAAGAATATTTAGATCAAGATGATCCACCGTTTAATGATCCAAAAATTCCATCACACATACAAGAAACAGAACGACACGTTCAATTGCTAGCTAGCGTTTCCAAACGAGTTATACCGGAAAATGTAGAGGCTGTTATGGCGACGACATTAGAGAGCTGTGCGAAATTGCCCAGACTTGAAAGCAAAAAAGACTTCAAACAGTAATTTTTTATTTTTTCTTTTCTATTACTAAGTTAAATTAATTTTTTCATTTACATATGCTCTGACTAAATAAATTTCTAAGGAGAAAAAATAAATAAAATAATAAAAATAAATAAAATAAATAAAAAATAATAAAATAAAGTGTCAAAAATGGTGATTTTTTAAAATGTTTGTATGGGGAACCCCCCAGAGGAGTTCCAGGGGGTGTGCCACTGGCATGGGTGGATCGGCCCTCAAAAGTTAGTGGGGGTATGTCATACATTTGGACTCGATTGGGGCACTCTAAATGGGTCAAAGTGTGATTTTTCAAAACTTGACCCTACGGGACAAAAGTCAACAGTTGGGGGTAGTAGAATTAGAGTTTTAGAGGTATGGTTCCTTCGTCAAAGTTTCTTATTTTGATCCCTAGAATAAGATTTTCCCCGAGCCATGGGCGATTTTTTTGCCTCCCCACAAATCGACCCGGCCTAGTAAATACTGTTAAAAACAATAACTACTGATTACTACACAAACAACTGTCATGCAGTAACTGTCAAACATTTTTGAGTGTACTTTTTTGAAATATACGTAGGTGAAAAAGGCTCATTTTCTCTAAATTTTTAATTTTACCAAAATGGTTTTTTTACATTCTTTTACTTTTGTGTTTTGCCTTTTTACGAATATTTTTTTTCCAATAAATGTAATTTGTTTCGCCATTTTTCATTGTAGGGACCCCATCGGCTTATTTTCATAGTATACTTACCAAACGTTGAAAAATCTGATAACAATCTCAGTCAGGGTGTTCTGTGCTGTATTAATTGACATACTCAAATACTTTTAAGGTGTTTTAGATTGCTAATAAGGATAAGTTTTTGACTTTCAAATTGGAAATCTTTTATATATAATCTATTCTGCCAAAGAAATGCCAAACTAATATTTCTTATTTTGTTTTCGAAATTTGTAAACATTGTTATGCCAAAATGTGGCATGACTGTCTGGATAAATATATTAACTCACTATTTACCCTTAACACTATTCAGAGAAGCTGTATATTTGTAAATCCTGTTCTTTATTTTTCCTCGTTTTTGTTTTTACTCTTCTCGGATTCGAGATATTTTTCATATAGATATTAAATTATTTAAAAAGTGCTAAAAAATTTTAATATTTAAAAAAAAGTGCTAAATTAGCACCTAGCACCTTTTTTAAAATTTTGGGTGCTAACTCACAAAAAAAGTGCTAGATCTAGCACCTAAAGTGCTAAAATGGCAAGCCTGCGACACACTTAGAATACAAAAACAAACAAAAAAACATTAACCCCAAATACGACAGAGTGATTTTTCACACTTTATCTGTTAAAAGTATTTATGTATGTTCTGGGTGAAACAATATAATATTGCAATTTAAAGATTTTAACACAATGAAAGAGTAAAAAATATATTTTGTGGTTACGCACCACCAACAAAACATCACAAATATGTAATTATATACTTTCCAGAGTTGAAAAAATATTGAATTTAAAACTGGATTTCCAAAACAAAAAATTATAAAAAATTAAAGATAAAAGTTTGCCATAATTATGTGCAACGCATTATTTTTAGTTTCGAAATAATGAAAAAGAATAACTAATTAGGGTAGAGGGGGGATCCTTCGCCACTTTTTTTTCAAAGCACTGTCATTTCCTAACCCCTAATAATTTTTCAAAAATACCTTCCAAATTGAAAATCTACATATCTTGGCTTTAATTTCTATGATTTTTATTCTAATTATTTGCATATTTTCTATTATTTTTTTAATGATTTTCAAAGTAACTCAATTCGGCGTAACTGCCCCAAACCTGGGGTATATTCGCCAAAAGAGCTAGACATAATTTCAACAATAAAGTCAATCTTTTAATGACTGAAATAAATAATTAATAATAAGTTCTTTAAGATATGTGATTCTTTTTAATCAATAAATCTCCACTACATTAAAAAAAAATAATTTAAAACTATAATATAATGATTTGTCAAAATTTCAAAAAACTGAATAATTAATTTAAATTTAAGAATGAACACGATTGTTCTAAATTACTATTAAACATATTTTAAACATATAGAAAAGTCTTATAGAGCATTTTAGGCAGGGATGCACCAACTTCTTGTAGCTCCAGGGGCCATATGGTAATTGTGCCCCAGAGACAGGCACTAACATAAAATTAATATTTTTTCATACTTTTTCAGCATTTATTAAAATCAAATTATTATTTTTCGAAACCTTAGGGTCGTAGGTCTAACATAATGAAAAATTATTTTCTTATCACACGATTTGAGGAA
Organism: Leucophora obtusa; assembly: GCA_949987735.1. Lineage (NCBI taxonomy): Eukaryota > Metazoa > Arthropoda > Insecta > Diptera > Anthomyiidae > Leucophora > Leucophora obtusa. The sequence goes on along the minus strand of OX465295.1, from coordinate 165,794,000 downwards.
GATATTGCAAAATGTAGTTGCTTCCTATTATTTTTTTGGCACCCCAAAAAACACAAAAACACGCCTGTCTGCGACCAAATGTGATATAAATTCATCAAAGTGGATGTCAAGGAAAGGTAATTGAAAAATGCACAAAATATATTTTTCCCAATTTTTTATCTCCATTAATAGCGGAGAAAAATTGGATTAGTGTATGTGCCCCACTGGCGAAGGATCCCCCCTCTACCCTACTAATAACTCATCAATTTAAAGAAAACGGCGTTCGTTGTGCCGAAAAAGACGCTAAACAATCAGATTTTATGTACTTCCTTTTTATATGCTCCCTGGTGTTACCATATGCTAACTATGGCATGTTTCGTGTTAATGAAGATATACTTTAGAAAATAAAAAACCCGAAGGACGTGGTGAAATTGTCTTTTCAGTACGATGCTGTTGCTTTGTTGGTCTAAGAAATTGGTTTCTAGCACTTTGGAATTGTGGAAATTTTAATTTGAATAGTAATGCATATTATAAGAAATTCTTTTGTATGCTAAAATAATATTTAGCATGATTTTTAAATGCTAAAATAAAAATTCTATACCCGAGTAAAAAAGTTTTGATATAATCATATATTATTTTATGTAATTGCATATAGTAACTTATAGTTCCATATGGCCACATATGCTTTTAAATTCAAGCAGATATAATTTTATATAGTCATATGTTAGATATTTTTTCCTCAAAGGTTTTAATATGGAGACATATATGATTTTATATTATTACATACTGGCCTACACATAATTGCATGTGCTATATATAAGTACATAAAGTAACATATTACAGATATAATTACATATACGTTTATATATAATTTAGTATGACACTATACATAATAATATAAAACTATATGTGGAGCCATGTAAGAAATATTTCATAATTTGTGTTTTATATTGACGAATAAGAACCCATATATAACTTAATATGGTTCCATATCTACAATATTTCATGATTTCTTTATTATATAACAATATAACGTTCTTTATAAAATCATATATAATTATATATTATCCCACATAAGCAATTATTTCAAAGTGATTTTATATAAAAATATATAAGGTCCATATCGTCACCTAAAATGCAAAAGGGCGTAACAACACTTTTTATTTTTTTACACTAGAACCAAAAAAAAAGTTGTAGAATTAAAGATATTCTATATTTTCTTCTCTTGTTTAAAACACGACAATAGACTTATTTCGACATATACGTTTAAAATTTTGTAGGGAAATGTAATTTAGTTTAGTTCATCATAATCAATCAGAAAATCGGCTTAAATTTTTTTGTTGTTACGCCCTTTTGCATTTTATGTGACGATATAAAACCGTATTATATTATATGTTGTTCTATGTTAACAATGATTTTGAACTAGTTTTAGATTTAGTAATTACTAGGGATTGGCGCGTGACTAGAAATGTTCGTGAGTCACGTTATTCACACATGATCGTGAGTAATAATTACTATACTCAAGTGATTCGTGCGTGAGTCTGAGAATATATAATTCGTACTTGATTCGTGCGTGAGCGTGAATAAGAATATATAACCCGTGCATGATTCGTGTGTGAGTTTATTTTTTGCATCATATATTTTTAGTAATTTTTACTATTTTGTAATATTTTACTATTTTTTTACTATTTTTCTTAAATCTTGGTTGTATAACATAATCCTATTAACTTTAAAATTTCAGTCTTGTTAACTTTATTTTAAAATTACTAAAAATAAAGAAAATTTTGTTCATGTTTAATGCACTGTCATGGTAAATCTGGATAAAAGTAATGGAAGATTTATCGAAATTATAGGATCTCCAGCTGACCTTTGGGTTAATCATTATGTTTGGAAATTAATTACACATGCAATTACACAATTACATGTAATTGTAATTTAAAAAAATTCAATTACAATTACATATTATTTGTAATTGCAATTAAAAAACAATTACAAGTAATTTGTAATTGAAAATTTTCAATTATACATTACATATAATTGTAATTGAAAAAATGTCAATTAAATTTTTAGATATAATTGTATCAAGCTATGTCCACTTTTATAATATTTTATATAATTTTATACAAAAAGATATAATTTGATGTAATTGGATGAGGACAAAATTCGGATACAATTGTATCGAATTGCATAAAATTGTACCAAATTCTATACAATTGCATACATTTCGATACAATAAGATACAATAAGATGTTCTCATTTTTGGGATATAATTATATCTAATTACATAAAAGATTATATATAATTAAATATAACTTCCTATGGCTCCATATCATTTTTTTTAATTGGGTAGAAAAGATTAACCCTTCAATTCATAAAAGCTTTGTAAAGTTATACGAGGTTTACAAAACGAAATTTTCATACAAAATTTGTTCAATAAACCTCCTACAATTTTGTAAAGCATTTATGAATTTAGGGGGAAGTACATTAGCCGGAAAATTTAATAAACTTAAGTTTTGTGTTATCCACCTTTGGCTACAGTTGGATTTGTCGAATCGGAAAACGAGATATCGACATAAAGCACAATCTTCAAATCTTGATTTTTCCAATATTGGAACGGATCGGCTTTTACAATCATACGCATAAAATGCATAAAAATCCACAAAAAATTTGTAAAATACTCGTACTAATATACAATAAATAAATTAACTGGAAATAATTTAAGATGAAAATAATGCAATTAATTTAAAAATTAAATTAAATAAAATTTTAATATATGTTGTTGTTAAATATGACTATTGAACAAAAAGCAATTTTGAAAAGAGGTTTAGACTACTGTACAAAAAGAATTTACGCATTTTTTGTTTATATTTACTGAATTTTCGTAAAATGAAACAAAACTTTACACATTTTATAGTAGGTAATGAATTTACAGACATTTTTTAAAGTGCATGATATCTAATTTTCATATTCCGACTTTAGAACAAAAGCACAAAATAAAAAAAATTTTCAACCTCGTTTTCACCCCTTAACCTTGTAATGCCCAAGGCCGCTGATCTTCAGCTTTTATTTAGCTTTTAGCTAAATAACATTTTTTTATAAGAGCAATTGTATTATATCAATAAAAAACATGATTTATGGTATTACTTTTCTACCTTCAAACTTTTTTGTACGACGAACGATGTTTAAGCGAGAAGGATGTAAAGTCAAAATTTCGTATATTTAAAAAAATTTTTTAAAACTGCAACAATTATTTGAAAAATATTTAGAAATATTTTATTGTGAAATATGTAAGTTATTCTTTTGGCTCCAGAACTCACAGGATATCGTCAGGATACGTCTTACGAATATCTCATTAACTCAAAAGATACAATCAACCAAAAAAAAGTCTGTAATGGCTACTGAAAATTTTGCTGTTATTACGGGAAATTTAACTGTTTTGAGCCCAACGGTATTTTTTTTTGCTAATTTTAGCAACACATGTCTGCTGATCTGTAGTACAACTAAATTAGTAGAAAAAATTAGTAGTCGCTACCAAATTTTAGCAAAATTGTTGTAAACTTCAATTCAAAATCGATTTGCTAAAATCAGTTAAAAAACTTACTAAATATCAATAATTTTAGTACAATCAAATTAGTATAAATAATTAGTACTAACTTTTAGTAAATTGTTGTAAACTGCAATTTAAAATTAATCTGCTGAAATTTAATAAAAGAGCACTAAAAAATAATCAAACTGTAAAATCTAAAAAAAAAAATTAAAATCAAAAAATATTGAATGTTTGTTTTGTATTCTTACTCTAGATCAGGTGGCACCCGACGTTTTGTTGGATATTTTCAAAAAATGTAAACTATTAAAAAATTCAGTTAAATGTTAAATTTCGCTGCAAAAATGTGTGATTTAACTCCATAATGGTGAAATTTTTCATAAATCTTATAAATCGTCTTTTAAAATGAATAAAACTCTGTATTGACACCATTTTTTGTTTTGAGAAATATATTTAATACAGAACTCGCAAATTCGATTATCAGAAAATTCATGAAAATTTTTAAAATTCTATATTAACAGAAGTTGAAATGTTTCGATGAGAAAATGCCTTATAATCGGAGAAATAAAAAGTACCAGAAAATTGCACAAAAATGGAAAACAACTTGTAATAAAATTTGATCTAAAAAATTAAATTTTTTTAAAGGGAAAATAGGTGTTACGAAATAACCCTCAATGAAATAAAGGCTCAAAATAAGTTCCATAATGAAATAACTCCCTTTGTTGGAATTTGAAATTGGGTTTTGTTCGTGTTTAGCAGAGCCATTTCAACTGAAATAGAAATTTCGCTGTTCAAATCCATAATATTCGCTTTCTATTTTTTGCCCTAAGCACATTTTTCAACTACTTTCTTACGTACTTACCAGAGATCAGCAATGAATCGATTTTTTGCTATTCATACTCACTCATGAAATTTAAAGTATAAGTGAGTAGAAATCATTGACATTCAACCACTCTGACGCATTCATACTCACAATGAAGTTGATTTATAATCTTAAGTTGCAATTAATATGAATCCAACGTCGTCATCATACTACCACCGCAAATCTGTTTGCCTCATACAATCTATTCATTATATTTAATAATTTAAAAAAAAAATACTTATAATACTCACTATTGACTTAAATCATTTAGCTCATTCAACTCATCCATGTATAAACACATGTATAGGATAGTAAACACATACATATATAGTAAACACATCTATACAGTAAACACATACATCAGGGATAATAAAGTGAGTACTATAGTACTTTTTGTGGTACTATTAGAACCTCAAAAGTACTATGGTACTCCTCTGACTCATTTAGTACTATTTTAAAAATCCTATTTATCATCCCTGACATGCATAGTATTTTAATGTTCGTATTCGAGTCATACTGATTTTGCATCGTGCATACACATTGAGTCAAGCAGAGTCGAAATCAACAATGTCATAAATGTTGTTAGGTATGAGTACAATGAATACATTAAACTTAATAGTAAGTATGAATTTCGACAACATTTCAATACGTCTAAATGCGTATAAGTACATACATTGCTGATCTCTGGTACTTACATATTTAATGGCGCCCAATAATTTAACTTTTTTTAACATTATGAAATAACCACCAAAAATGGAATAACCACCCAAAAAAATTAAAAGGCAATAATGTTCAAACTGTTTTAATTTTATTTCATTGTTGATTTTTTCATAATGAAATAATCTCAATATTTAAAGATTAAATAAACCCCCCGGGTAAAAATAGTTATATATGGTCATATATAATGTGATTGTGCTATATATGGCTATGAATGGAGTCACATTAAGACACATATCAATATATACAACTACATCTGATATTATTTTTTGAACAAATTTTTTATATGGTAATTGATACTAGTATATGTCCCCAAATCTTACTCCATATATAATAACATAAGCCATATGAAATTAATAAAAATATATGTAGTGATCGATATGATTATATATGGTTCCATGCAAAGTTACATAAAAATGTATGTGACGCCATACTAAAAATATTTTTTTGTAATTTTATATAACTTTATATATAATCCTATACAAACTAATATATAGTTCAACATAAATTTTAGTTATCTGTAAATTAAGATTTAAATTAACATGACTTCACATATAACCATATAAGGCTCCATAAACAAATTAAGTTATTTTTTTATATATAATTTCATATTAAACGAGTAAAAAGGTTAAAGTTGGGCATGCCGACTATACAATACCCTACACCAGTCTGGGTAAAAGCCAACTAATGTTTGGATCCGAAATTCGAATGGGTTAAAATGGGGCTCGTGTCAAAATTTTCTATAATGTGAGTCAGCGCACCAAATTTCATTAAAATATCTTAATATTTGCGACCTGCAGTTTGTAACGAAGCCAATTTTGGGGGGACCCTTATATGGGCACTAGTTCTAAACATGGACCGATGTTCACCAAAATCAATAGGATTCGTCCTTGGGCCAACATAGGTCTATGTACCAAATTTCATCAAAATATCTTAATATTTGCGACCTGCAGCGTATAAACAGTATAATTTTGGTAGGACCCTCATATGGGCACTAGGTCTAAACATGGACCGATGTTCACCAAAATCAATAGGCTGCGTTATTGCGCCAATGTAAGTCTGTGTACCAAATTTCATCAAAATATCTTAATATTTACGACCTGCAGCGTATAAACAGTATAATTTTGGTAGGACCCTTATATGGTAGGACCCTCAACAGTTTTGTCGGTAAAAATAATTGTTTGTTACCGCTACCATAAAAATCAATAACCTTTTGTTTATTACTTTTTTTTAATATTTTAGGCAAAAAATATTTTTTTCTTCATACATTTATTTTTACCGGCAAAACTGTTGAGTATATAGAAAAACGTTATATGAACAGATTAAAGGAATTGTAATTTTTAATTTTTTTAAAATAGTTTGAGCAAAATCGTACTAGTGGTTCTCGAGTTATGTCAAAAAAAAAACCACCAAAGGTCAAATCGATATATCTCGATTCCTAGGGGTGACCAAGCGAAACGCCGGGACACGTATAACTTCTTTTTTACCGATATAACTTTCCCCGGTAGTTTGAACCCTTCCCGATCACTGACCCCTACCATTTGTCTCACAGTGTAACTGATAATCGTCTACTTACGTGAAAGTTGAAAGCAAATCGAATATGTTAACAACTCAACTTTGACTAACATCAACGAAATCTAACAATGCTATTTTCATCCTTTGTTTATATTACTCTTTTCTGCTTTGAACCTTAATTCTTAAAGTATCTCAGCTGGTTCTATTCAACTCTGTGTATGATACATACAGATTTTTGAATTACAACGAACCGTTAAATTTAAATGTATGTTATTTAAATTATATTCTGCACCGTGTCATGCGTTTTTTAAATGAATGATGGGTCTGTGTAGTTGATATTTTATTTTGTAAATGAATGTTTTTATTTATTCTAGATCATTAATTAATATCACTTTCTGTTTAAATTATTTTTCAAATTAAAGAAAGATGATACAATTTTCAAACAAAATATATTTTTTTTCAATTGTAAAAAATTTATAATTACTTCAACATACGTGAAATTTGGAGTAAAAATTGCAAACGGTTTTCCATTTATTACCTTTTTATGCATTGGAGATACAATAAAATTTTCTGAGTGTTATTTCTAAACTAAGAATATATCAATAGTAACAAACATAAACTAAACAAGAATTGTAAAAAATCAGTATTAAAATAGTAAAGTGCGATTGGAAACTGTTTACAAATTTTTTTACTAACTTTTTTACCCGAGTGTAGATGACAAATTTTTCTAAAATTAAGCACAGATTATGTACTCTGAGTTAGTTTAGCAAACCTAATTTCGTCAAAATTCATTGATGTCTAGTGACAAATTCGCTAAATTTCGCTAAAAGGTTGGTTACCGTTATCGTTATAATATCGTTATGGCAAAAATAATGTTTCAAATTGAATACCGTTACCATTACCAATACCTCTAAACAAATTTCCAAATACCGTTACCGGTATTTTTATGGATAGTTACCGGTATTTATTAATTTATATAAAAATGCAAATTTCAGCTTCAAAACTTCTATTAGCAACACTCATCGCTATGCCGATCGTGGTTGCCGGTGCCCCGGTCATGGCAATACACAAAAAAGTTTTTTATATAGAGACAAATTAATAACTAAAATTACTTTGATCAATTGACATATAAACTAACCACTGACGAGTCTTTGTGTGAGACGAAACTGCGACAGTCTGGTGATTCCCTTGTGTCTGCTAAATTTTTCAATAAAATTGTTTTCTTCTTCCTGCATAGGCGTACCTAGACCTATTTTCTGGGGTGGGCAAGGGCCCCATTATAATTTGGATATTTGATAGAGAAAAGAAATATAAGATTAAACTGTCTGTATTAACATTCGTCTTAACATTTTTGTTTCTACAACATATTGAAATTTTATCACAATAGTAGTGTTTAGTTTGCAGTAACTCCCTAAGATTTATCTCACCAAAACAGATTGTGCTATATTTTCCTATTAAAAATGCTTTTCCATTTTCAAATCGAATGCCTTCAGTTGCATATTGAATAACTCTGTGATTCTAATAATTTTTCTTAAACAAAACCTCTTAGAGCCAGTTCTATAATCAGAACTAAGATCGATTTGTTTCTTCAATATTCCAAGAAGACCCAACCGATTTCTTTTAGAAATTCCTGCCGAATTATTAAAAACACTGTTTCCAATTGTTTTTATAATTTTTTTTGATTATTTAAATGAAAAAAATACATATAATAAAAATAATACAATTAAACAAAATAAATACTATAGCGATAAAAGATCTAAAATAGTGGTCTTTGGAACCTGAAAATTATTCCATAGCAGAAACCCTTCAGAATCTGGAAACTATATTATTGGAAGTTTTCGGAATCTGAAGATGTTTCTGCAGCAAAAACTCATCAAAATTTACAGAGTTTTTCAGAGAGAGTTTTAGTAACCTCAGGAAAGTGGTCTTATATTCTGTTTTTTTTTCGTAATAAAGTCGAAAGAATTCAAAGGTCTCTCTAAAGAAAAAAATCTCTGAAAGTAAAAAGTCAAGAGTAGCTAAGGCCATTTCATAAAACGTATCTACTTTACATTGGATTTTTATTTCCATTGCTAAATGCCTTTGTTCTTTTTTTTCTGAAAGTAACATAAAGTTGTCCAAAGTCCATTTTATATCTAAAAAAATAATATGTAGAATGGTTAATAATGCTATTTAGAAAAGTGTTTTGTTATATTTTACCTCAAAGAGCTTATTTAATACAGATTACGAATGCATATTTTTTCATTTATGTTCTTCTTCGGGTTTATTCTTAATTTAAGAAAAAATTAATATTAATTTCTTTAATTAATGCTGATTTTTTTCATTAAAACAAATATTTTATAAATTTTATGAAAATTGTTTTGACAGCTTATTTAATTTTAAATAACAGATATATTGGCTGTGATTACTAAAATAGTTTTTTGGGGTTTATGGCAAATGGCTTTCGGTTATAATTCGTTTTTATTGGTTGTGATCACCAAAGCTATAAAAAAATTTTAATTGTTGGTATGACAACCGAAAATCGATTAAAAAATTCGTATAAATTTTTTTAGCATTGGGTAATGTAACCAATATTCAGTATTTATTTCAAACTAAAAATTTAGTAAAGCATATTTGTTGCAATTTGGTTATCACGACTCGCATTTGGAAGAAAATTAACTATTTTAATTATTTAAAATGGTTGTGATTATCGAATAGTTTAATAACATTTTATAATTTTTAAAATTGGTTAGGTAAACCGATTATTAAAGTAAATATAATGGATATTCACTTGCAGTCTAAAATTGTATGTCCCTAATACAAACTTTTAACTAATACAATTTAATTTGTACAACAGTGATAAAAATTATGTTGTACTAGTAAAATCATGGTATTTCCAGCAGATTTCCAACTGATTTGTTTTCTGTGTGCATATTAAAAAAAAAATTAATATTGTGATACTTTTTGCCATCAAAATCATAGATGCAAGAATTACAGGTAAATTTTTTAAAATTCTGGGGTGGGCAAAATGCAGTCTAGGGTGGGCTTTGCCCACCTCATAAAACAAAGGTTAGTGGCTAGTTGCAAAAAACAAGCAAAAAAAATTCCGAAGATTAAAATTTGCAAAAAGGAAAATTTGGCAACAGTATATTTGTTGGCATCAAAGTTTGGTTCATAGTTTGCAAACAAAAAAAAAATCCCGAACAAAATTTTTCAAAAAGGAAAATATTTGCATCATTATTTTCGTTTGCAGAATGTTAATCGCGGATTGCGGTTTTTTTAAATTTATAATCTAGGGCCTATAATGTACATCTCGTATAGAATATAAATCATTAATTAGGTCTTTTAATAAATTTTTTGAAGCACAAAGCCTTTTTTCGCATTGCGCTATAATTAGGGTGACCATTCGTACTGATTTGATCAGTACATGTACTGATTTTTGGTCACGTGTACCGATGAAAAAGTCGTGTACTGATTTGTACTGATTTTTTTAAATTTGTACTGATTGTACTGATTTTTGGCATTTAAAAAAATATTAAATTTTTTTTAGTATAAAAAGCCAAAATGCAAGTGCAATGTAGTTTTTCTTTTATAGGATAAATTTTTGTGAATGTTTTTCTCTACCAGAAAGCATTCAAAATAATTTTTCTACATGTAAATTTCTTAATCTTATATGTAGCTTCCTACACAGAGAAGATTCGTGGTGACTACCGAATTTATCAAATGGTTCCATTGCGATAATAGAAAATCAGTTGATACAACAGTTATTTGACTGTGGTAAAAATATTTTAATTATCCGGTTGTGATAATGACTCTGTTTTAGGAAACGACATTAAAAGCAGAATATTTTTCCGTACAAAAATCCTTAAAATCTGAAGAAATATATGTGGATATTTCCATGAAAAATTTTCGAATCTGTGAGATTTTCAATACAAAAGAGTTCACAAAACCTTAAAATTTTAATTTTTAAAAACATTACGTGTTTTTGCAGAAAAACGTAGCCAAGATGTGAAGTTTTTCTATGTTCTGCCAGCTAAATTTGTAGCCAATCAATTGGTTAGTTTATATCTACAGAAAATTACAATGCAATTTGCTCATGACAACAGAAATTCAGAATTAACGTTCATACTATCCTGGGGTCATATTTGACTACATTCAGAGCATGGCTATATTTCATCAATCTGTTACAACAAAAATTAGAAAAGGAATAGTAACAGCTCATTGAAATTTCTAAATAATGGGTCCGTTTCCTGTACATAAAACACTGGATTTTTTCATGCAAAAAAATTTTTGTCTTGGAGTCTGAATAGGGAGAAATGTGTAAGGTTTTCTAGAATGGTATGATGGTTAACCGTAAAATTTTGTTGCTTCAACCAAACCATTCGGTTGACAACAAATTAGGTTGGCTGCATAATGAGTTTTTTTTGATAATATTTTTTAAAATTTGTATTGATTTGAAGTCAGAAAAAAATCACCCTAGCTATAATACTCTTGGATATAGTGTAATTAAGGCTCCATTCTTGATTTTGGTAATAACTAAATCATTTTGGATGGCTCGCTCAAGTTTTTTTTTCCATCCCTACCCTACGGGAGGAGTCAATTGCCCTCCAAGGACCTATCCCGTGACCGGTCAACCGAAGGCATATTACTAAATTAGTACAAATATTAACCAAATAGAATGAATTAATGTTCTAGGTATTTTCTGATTCGTTACTTTCACTGTTGCTATTTAAAAAACTTGACCGATACCGAAATAAAAAATAAAATTCGCGGCAAATTTTTTAAAATATTTTTTTATTTATTTTACTCTTTTATTTATTTTTAACTTTATTTTTTTAGATTTGCTTATTTTAGCTCTTATTTTAAATTTTTATAATTTTTTGTGTAAAAAATTTTAAGTTTTGTATTTTCAATGTTTTTTAATGTTAAAGCTGTTTTAGTTTCAGTTTTAACAATTGGTATTTCATTTAATTTTCTTTTTAACTTAAGGGCAATTTTTAAAATTTTTATTTATATTATCAGAGTTTTGAAGTAATTTTCTAATTTTTAATGGATTTTTTAATTTAATTATGGCCAACGCAAAAAACGAGTCATCTTCCATTAAAGAACCTGTCCCGTGACCGGTCAATCGGCGGCATACTGAAGGCACTTCCACTATGTTTGTGTATATGTTAGTGTTGTTTTCTTTTCTATTTTATTCTTTTCCATTTTTTTTTATTTGCTTGTAGTGTTTGTTTTTTCTTTTTCTTTTTTATTTGAACAGAAACGAAAAATATAGAACTTTACCATCAGCCGGCCATCACGTATAAGCAACATTAGCTCAGACCGTAGAGCGTTTGCCTTACAAGCGGGGGTTGTGTTATCGAGCCCTACTTCGACGCCAAGTAGTTTATTTTTAATTCTTAATTTTTTATTAATTTATTTGAAAAGCTATTTTTAGACACACCACCTTACTGTCACAAGGTGTCTAAACTGTGGCAATTGGTCATTTCCAATGACAACGCCATGTTAAAGTGATATGTCTCTTTCAAACAAAAAGACCGATCAACGACCGGTCTCCGGCCCCTTGAGACCTATCCTGCGTGTCATCTGGGACCGGTCCCTTTGCCCGTAGGGTAGTTACAGTTAATGTTTGAGTCATACAAAGATCGCAAATAATGACGTTTGATGTAAATATTTGGTTTTTATTAGAACATTAGTACTGGATTGGTTATGTTCCTATTTGAAGCTACATTATAGAACAAAAAACAAAAGTTTTCTCACTGATAGAGAGTCCCGCAATCCCTTTATAAAATATATACTCTTTGATTGAACACATAAAAAAAGTAAGTGTAGAGAAAATTTCCGTTGAAATTAGTTTTTCCCTATACGTTTACATCCTTCCATTCCTTAATTTTTTTTTTAAAGAATATTAATAACTAATAACTAGGCCAACCAAAAAGAAGCCAGAGCATGTTTTTTATTTGAAAAGATAGAACAAGTTAGATTAAATACAAGTTCTGATCTTAAAAATATAAGAATTTTAAGCTATATTTGTTAGAGCTTTTTTCTGCCTATTTCATCTAAATTTGCTTGTTTTTGCTTATTTTGTAAATATTGGCTTATTTTTGCTATTTTCTTTAAAAATTAAGCTTATTTGAGCTTTTCTATGCGAAAATAGAGTATATTTTTGCTTTTTTCATAAAATCAGTAGTTTTTAAAATTATTTTAAGTCGACATAAATTTTTCTATTTAAAATTGGTTTTTTAACATTTATTTTAAATTAAAAATTTTTTTTGTTAAAATAAACTTTTAATTTTTCCAGCCTGAATTGTAATAGTAAGTACAAATATTACAATGACGATTTCCTTAGGCAAAAATGAAATCCGGGTACACTGATAGAATTTTCGTTCATACCATTAATGAATCGATTTCATTAAAATGAATTCATTGATTTAATGAAAAAATTCATTAACTGAATGAAAATTCATTGTTGTTATGAATTTTTTGATTAGATTTTTTCTTATTTTTTCATAATTTCATTAAAAAAATTCATTAAATTAATGAAAATTTCATAAAGAAAAAAATTAACTTATAAAATTGATTTCATTTACAATCTTACCTCTTTTTGGTTTTCCCTATACACTCCATTTCATAACTATAGCCGCACTATAAAACAGCTGATATGTGAGGTTCTAAATAATTTAGACATATAAAAGATCTTATAACTGAAAGTTACATCTAAAAGACATATATTTCTACAAAAAAATAAATTTTTTAACGTAGATTAATTTAAATCGCAATTTTTATTTTTACTAGTGTTTCATAACTATAGCCGCACTTTCATAAAAATGAATTTAGAAGTTAAAAGCATTTAAGTAAAAAATTAAATAAAATAATTTAATGTTAGGTAAAGTCGACCTGATTTTATTTAATACCAAAAATTTTATTTTAATACCAAAAAAAACATATGAAACTTTCATAATGTTTATCTTGAAATTAATGAAAAAAAATTCATATATTCTATGAAACTTTCATTAGATCGATGAATCCATTCATTAAAATTGATTTAATGAAACATGTTTCATTAATCCAATGAAATCGTTCTTTGGGGACTTTTCAATGAAAAAATTCATTGTATTAATGAACAAATTCATTAATACTATGTACAAAATTCTATTAGTGTAGGGACATGCCTTCAACAGTTTATTTTTCACAATTTTTGAAATACGTTTGGGATTTTAGCATATTTAATTCCTTTAATGCAATTGATGTATTTTTGCATTTTAACTGCTTATTTTACTGTTTTCTGAAGCTTTTTTTAAGAGCTTAAAAGCTAGAGCTATTAGAGCTTTTTTTTGGTTGCCCTACTAATAACTAATTATAATTAATAAATAATTATAATTACTAAAGGAATTAAATATGCTAAAATCCCAAACGTATTTAACAAATTGTGAAAAAGGATCCGTTGTAGGCATCTCCCTATCCGGATTTCATTCTTGCCTAAGGAAATCGTCAGGGGACGACGTTTTTACAATTTCTGGAAATATTTTTTAAGTTAAATTACAAACTTCAATGAGAATTTCTTGTTCTCGTCTAGGAGCGTTATTAAACATTTAAAATATCAAAGAAAAAAGAAAAACAATAACAGAAAATTTTCCACAATTCGTTTTGTCATCTTCCAATGAGCTACTCTGTTGTTTTGACAGATCTAGCAATGTAGTGACATCCATTCATGTAGAAACAACAATAGAAAACAATGTTTTCCAAAGTGTCAGTAACATTAAAATTTGCACAAGCACTTGCATATTAGTTTTTTAAATTTTATTTTATCGGGATATACATTAATTGCATTAAAGGAATTAAATATGCTAAAAATCCCAAACGTATTTAACAAATTGTGAAAAATTATCCGTTGTAGGCATGCCCCTATCCTGATTTCATTCTTGCCTAAGGAAATCGTCAGGGGACGACGTTTTTAGAATTTCTGAAAATATTTGTTAAGTTAAATTACAAACTCAATGAGAATTTCTTGTTCTCGTCTAGGGGCGTTATTAAACATTTAAAATATCAAAGAAAAAACAAAAACAACAACAGAAAATTTTCCACAATTTGCTTTGTCATCTTTCAATGTGCTACTCTGTTGTTTTGACAGATCTATATATAATTATTAATTATAATAATTATTAATGCTTTCGTTAATTATTAATGCTTTCGTACATTACCCCCGTCTACTTTATCATTTCTGACAGATTCACGACGAACACAGGATCTCGACAAAAAATTTACTTCATTTATAATATAATACAGGCGAAATGTAGGTAAAAATTTTTTACATTCATATCGAAAATATTATGAATATAACAAAGAACAGGGTTTTTTAAACTTTAGGTTAAAATATCTCAAAGAAGGAACAAGTTATAACAGAGGTTAAACCTTTCTTTTGAAGGCAATTGATACAAACTTTATAAATAAAGGCGAATTCGCATTGCTATGGAGAAAAACGGGGTTTCTCCAAATTTAGACTAAGATATCTCGAAAAATTCTGAGGTCAGATTCGGATTCAGCGTTTGAGCTATTAGAAAAGAATACTATGATCTCAGGGTTAAAAATTTGTTGGCCTGTATAATCTGTAACGACAAAAGTCGGGCCTCGTTTTTGTCTACATAAATTTGTAGAGTTTTTTATTAATATCAAATTACTCGCTATGTTGTTAGCGTGCCTTAAAGTTTAGAATTAAATCTTCTTTAGATAAAATAAAACACAATATTTGTTGTTAAGGTAAAATACATGTTAAGGTAAATTTATTGTAATGTTTAAGTACAAACAATACTTTTTGCCTCTTCATTTTTATATAAATAAATCATTTAGTATACCAACACGTGAGCATGTAACAACTAATTGTCTGTTGTTCAAGCCATCGGCGTAGATAGGTAGTATTTTTTAAATTTAAAGTACAGTTTTTATAATAAAAGCCTTCACCCAGCCACCACAAATAAATAATTCTGACACAACAATTGGTTGAAAAGAAATAAATATTTGATCACTTTTTCTCATGAAAGTGGATTGTTAGTAATGAATTTACTTTTTGTTTAATTCAATTTGATTTAGTTATAAATATTTTTTTACAGATCTTAAAAAGATTAAACCATCCGCAAATTATGTTTACAATTAATAGTATAATAAATATGACATACACACGTATATTTGTAATATAATTTGGTAAAGTACGAACTTAGGTAGATAGACCCGTAAGTAGTTTTGTTCATTTGTGTTTTTAAAGAAAATAAATAACATAAAGCAGGGTTGGCAAGCGATTTATAATATTAAAGATAGCGGGCAAAGTTCGCTACGTTGTTAGCGTGCCTTAAAGTTTTTTTTAATTCCAGTTTATGTAAAGGTAGACCTGTCAATTCAAGTAAATTCACGAATTCAGTTGGAAAATTTACTGCGTCGGATTCTTCCACCGGTGCATCGTTACCTGCAGTTTAAATATCAGAATATATAAGTTCCATTTTTTATGAGGTTTTTTCTCTTTTAGAAAATTGTTTAACTTTTTGGGGAGTATGTTTCAATGCTACATAAGTTTCGTATTCCGTGGATAGTGTTTGAACAGGTAAAAATCCCCAATATATATCCCAGTAAAAATCCCAAATATATATATTCTTGCCTCAATCGCATGCAAAATTTCAATTACCAAACTACGGCATTTTGAGTCATTCAAATTCCATTCCATTTCCCCCAGTTATCTAATGTTTCCATTTCACTCATTCCCCATTCCATTCCATTTTGTTTAACAAATTTTTTTATTGATATCAGTCGTTTCTCTTTTCATTCCATTTCTTTGCACTTGCTCCGTTCCATTCCTCTTTTAACTGCAGTGATTCAATTCCACTCGTTCCCCATTCTATGCCATCTCGCTCCTCATTCCATTTCGTTCTATAGTCCATTTCATTTCGTTCCCTCTTCCAATCCATTTCCATTGTCTATAATTTCATTTCCACTCGTTCAACGTTTATATCCATTTCGTTCCACTTGTGTAGTGTTTCAATCCCACTCGTTTCCTATTTAGTTTCCTATTTTAGTGTTCCATATACACTCGTTCCTTAAATTTTAGGTTTCTAGCTAAAGACGCAGACGTTAAGGAGGGGCAATTTTCCCCTTTTGAACCACCATTTTCACCACGTTCCTGTCCAAAGTCCTAAAAATGCCTTGTCGAGAAGTTAGTCCATACTTCAAGGAAAATATATTATAGATTACAGGTTTCTAGCCGAAGGGTTCGGTTAGGCCATCAAGGGAGAGAATTATTCCGTTTTTCCCCTCTCGGTAGGAATTTCCTAAAATTCCGTCTTAGAGGACGTTTGCGTTGGAGGAGGAACCTACTACACACAGAATTTTAGTTCTCTATATCCAGCAGTTTGGCCAGCCCGTCAAGGGGGAAGTTTTTTCCCTTTTTACCCCTCCCGGTACGAATTTACAAAACTACCGTCTTAGGGGTCGTCTACGTTGGAGAAGGAACCCAAATACCGAATTTAAGCTTCCTAGTTCCAGCAGTTTGGCCAGGCCGTTAAGGGGGAGACTTTTCCTGTTTTTGACTCTACCTGTGGAAATTTCCAAAAATCTCATCTTAGCGGATGTCTACAATAGAGGAGGAACTTTAATACCATATTTCAACTTCCTACCTCCAGCGGTTTGGGCAGGCCTTTAAGGGGCACTTTTCGCTTCATTAATCCCCATTTTTGCAATGTCCCTGTCCAAAATTCCAAAAAGCACCTTCTTGATAAGTGAGCCCATACTCCAAGGAACATATGTTTTCCATTTCAGGTTTCTAGCTAACTTTTACTATTTGTGCCCCTCTTCCGAAAATCCATCGACAGGGAATTTCAGCTTCCTAGTTCCAGCAGGCTGTCCAGGGGGACACTTTTTCTTTTTTTGTCCCTTCCGGTTGGAATTAGGCTGGAAGAGGAACCTAAGTACCGAATTTCGGCTTCCTAGTTCCAGCAGTTTGGACAGGTCGTTAAGGGGCCACTTTCCCTTTTTGAGCCCCCGTCTAAGCGGACGCCTACACAGAAGGAGGGACCCACATGCAGTTTGGGCAGGCCAAAACCAAATTTCAACTTCTTACATCCAGTAGTTTGGGCAGGCAGTTAAGGGGATACTTTTCCAATTTGTGAGACCGTCTATGGGGAGACTTTTCCCCTTTTTGCCGTTCCGGTAGGAATTTCCAAAAATGCCTTCTTAGCGGACGTCTATGCCGAATATCAAGAAACCTTGTTTAAGTGGAGATATCCGTGGGGGAGGAAAAAAGTACTTTTTGTGAAATTATATTTTTCTAAATGGTATTTTTTTAAATGGTACTTTTTGGAAAAACCGAAATTTTTTTGGGAAAAGATACTTTGTTTATACTTTATTTGAAGAAGGTACTTTTTTTGAAAAAGGTATTTTTTTGAAAAAATGATTTTTTCTTTTGGGAAAAGGTACTTTCTTTGGAAAAGGTACTTTTTTTGAAAAAGTTAAATTTTTTTATAAAAAGGAACTTTTTTTGGAAAAAAGTACTTTTTTGAAAAGGTACTTTTTTGGAATAAGGTACTTTTTTGGGAAAAGGTTCTTTATTTGGAGAAAGGTACTTTTTTTGTAAAAATTTACTTATTTTGGAAAAAGGTACTTTTTTGAAAAAGTGCTTTTTTCTGAAAAAAGGTACTTTTTTTTGGAAAACGGTACTTCTTTTTGCAAAACTGTACTTTTTTTGAAAAAAGTACTTTTTTTGGAATAAGGTACTTTTTTGGAAAAAGGTACTTTTTTTGCCCCTCCCGAAAAGAATTTCCAAAAATGCCGTCTCAATGGACGTCTACACCGGTCGAGGAACCTACATACCAAATTTCAACTTCATAGCTCCAGCAGTTTGAGCAGGCCGTCAAGGGGGACACTTTTTCCCCTTTTTGTCCCTCCCTGTAAAAATTTCAAAAAATCACGTCTTGGTGGATGTTTACGATAGTGGAGGACACTTTATACAAAATTTCAACTTCCTACCTCCAGCGGTTTGGGCAGGCCGTCAAAGGGGGCTCTTTTCCCCTTTTTAACCCCCATTTTTACAACGTCCCTGTACAAAATTCTGAAAAGTACTTTCCAGATAAGTTAGCCCATACTCCAAGGAACACATGTTTGAAATTTCAGGTTTCTAGCCAAAGGGGTTTTAGTAGGCCGTCAAGGGGGATACTTTTCCCCTTTTTGCCCATCTACGCCGGAGGAGGAACGATGTTGAGTCAGTCAGTCACTCACGTTATTCTTTTATATATAGAGATAATTATCTTTTGCTTTATTAATATCCCAGTGTAGAATGACACCCACTTATTATTTTAAAACATATAATAATGAGTTACTCATAACGACTTATTTTTATCATTATTTTAAATAGAAAGTAATTTTGTAGATTTTTTTGAACATTTTTTGAAATCTATTTTTAGACTCAATATTTTTTCAACACTGGTAAGGATATATGTAACCACATATTTTTTGATTTTTTGTATGTTAGCGAGTAAGCCGACTTGTGTGCAGCAGGTCAATTACCTTTTCATCTATCAAACATTACATGTCGATTTAGCTCAGAGGGAAGAGCTATTGACTGGCAACCTGGAGTCCCAGTTTCGATTCCCGCACTAGAAAATTTTATTTAAAAAAAAATTTACTATAAAACATAATTTCTTTATAAAACTTATATTTTTAAAATCTATTTTTAAACTCATTCTTTTAGTCAGTATTAGTAAGCATATAGGCAAAGACATATTTTTAGATTTTTTGTATGCTGGTGTGTAAACATAACTCATTATTTTTCGCGACATCGCAATACAAGGTAATAAGAAATGTAATAAGAAAAGTAACTAGTTACCATTACCAAGTATGTAGTTACATAACCACATATCTGGTAATGATTTTTTACACTGGGATGTTTCTCTTTATATAATATAAAACATATTATTCAGTACATGCGCGGCTCCAGGGGGGGGGGAATAGGGAATGACAGATCATTATTTTTTGGACTACCAGTAATGACACCCACTTACCTTCTGCATTATTTTAAAATATATAATAATGAATTACTGATAGTGACTTATTTTTATCATTATTTCAAATAGAAAATAATTTTCTAGATTTTTTTTTAATTTTTTGAAATCTATTTTTAGACTCAATATTTTTTAAACACTGGTAACCACATATTTTTTGTATGTTGGCGAGTAAGCTTACTTGTGTGCAGCAGGTCAATTATGTTTTTATTTATTAAATATTACATGTCGATATAGCTCAGATGGTAGAGCTATTGACTAGCAATCTGTAGACCCAGGTTCGATTCCCACACCAGCAAATTTTATTTAAAAAAAATACAATAAAAAATATATTTTTTTTATATAATTTATTTTTTTGAAAATCTATTTTTAGACTCATTATTTTTGTCAATACTGGTAAGCACATAGGTAACGATATATTTTTTGATTTTTCGTATACTGGTGTGTAACCATAACTCAGTATTTTTCACGACATCGCCATATAAAGGTAATAAGAACTGTAATAACAAAAGTAACTAGTTACCATTTGCAAGTATGTAGTTACATAACCACATATCTGGTAATGATTTCTACACTGGGCAGTCGTCATTTAAAAAATCTCAATAGATATTTTAACAAATTCATTAAAAAACTGATAATTTTGATTATAAAAAAATTAAAGTTTGTGGAGAAATGTAGTTAAAAGATTTAAATTTCAAATTAGATTTTCAAAATTGTATGTAGATCACTTTCGTTTGAAATTTTTCTAATTTCAAATGACAAAAAGAAATTTCATTTTAAAATTTAGAATTTTTTAATACAAAATTCCACATTGTTATGAACCCTCTAGGTGGCGCTAGGGGATGTGGCCGACTAGCTCCCGTCAGACCTCTCTGGGTGTGTTACCATCCCTCAACCCTAGCCCATAAGGACCATACCAATTACAAACAAAAACGAACAAAAACTTCTACTCTAGTTAAAATTTTGGGTGGCAGCATGCTTTGACATAGTTTATTTTTGGAGCATTCTGATTGGTTAATTTATTTTCAACCAATTAAAATACTTGAAAATGTAAATATTTCTTTAGGATTTTCATACACAAAATGAACAAAGCCGTTTAAATATAAAGTCGACTTTAAAAGTAAAATACTGTTTGATAGTAAAGCACCATAAGTTGTTCGAATTTCATGTGAAAAAATTGTTATACTCCTCCATATAAAAAAATGATAATTTTGCACGACAATGAATTTCACGTGAAAACTGAGTAGAGATTGTTTTCACGCAAATTTAATGTACAAGACTATTATTTTTCTTGGGGAAAAATCACATTTTTTGTATATTGTGATTGTGTCTTTGATATAAAATTGAAAATTGTTAATTTTTATAATTTAAATTAAAATTTGAGTAAAATTAAAGTTCGAGTAAAATTTTTCCACGTGAAAAACCACTTATGGCGCTTTTGCGAAAAAGACTAAATTTTATTTTGAATTTTTTCATTAAAATTACAGAACTGAACTTCTAATGCAATTTTCTAAATTTGAAGTGGTAAATGCTACTATATTTCAGAATTTTCTCATTTCGAAATAAAAAATCGAAATTTCTCTTAAAATTTTCTCAATATTGTAAGAAAACAATTAATTACCGTTATTTTTGATCAGATTTAAGATCAAATTTTACAAATTCCAAATAGAATTCACAATTAATTTCACTTAAAATTCTCCAAATTTCATTCGGAAAGATATGGTGGAGTTCTTTTTTAGGTCTTTCCTATCGTATTGAACTTATTCCAGTCTGTCTTTCGGAAATCCTGAGTATACATGTTGATATCGTAGAGTATATAGTAATGTTCCTGAAATAATTTCTTTTGAAAAACTCAATTTTTGATTGCCTGCGAGTAATTGACTAGCGTTAGATCCTGCACTTCATCCCAACCTGCAAAGTGTTTTAACTTTAAAATACGGAATGTTGGTGTAGCGTCAAAGCAAAATTGGCCAGTAATTCTTTTTGTTAATAACGACATCTGACTCCGACAGCTATACCAAAACCTATATGAAAATTTAATTATACAAAGTTTTCCAAATGTTGATCACGAACCCCTGAGCGTCCCTAATCGCATCCTAGGAGGTCTGCATTCCGAAAAAATAATTAAAAAACATGAATTTTTTTAATATTAGAAGTTTTTAGTTAAAATTATAACTGAAGTATAAAAAATCAGCTTCTAATAAATAAAGTGATTATAAAAATAATGAAAATAATTTCAAAACTTTTCAGGAAATATTAACTTTTTGTATTGTTATTAAAAAGTAATCTCTGGGTTAAATCCTTGTAATCATCTCAATCAAATTTTGAGGACTTTTCAGACTCCGGCGACGTTTTTCGTAAAATTTTCAAAGTTTAATTTAATGAAATCCGCGATTTAAATCATCATATGTATATCGAAAAATGGATTCTTTAAAATTTCTGAAAAAATATATGCGGTGTGTTCGATTAGTCGAAATTCTTACTACTTTTACTACAATTGAAAAGTTTTGTTTACTTTTTATATTAAAATTTTGCGGCTGTAGTAAAAGTAGTAACTTGTAGTAAGTAAACGAACACGCTTATGTTGTTCCTCATTACTTTATTTTTGCCTTTACGAAATCTTATACTGGCACTCTTATTGGGTCTTTTTTCATACAAATGCTGAAAAATCGAACTTTTTTTTTTTTTATTTTATACTATAACTCAGGAACCAAAAGGAGTACCAAACAGATATTTGACAGTGTCATTGATAAAAAACTAAGAACTAATACAAAAATATTAAAAGGCTACGATAAAGTATCCCGAACCGCGTATTAAGATAAAATGGCGTTAGACCTTTGATAACGATAAATGGTTAAAGTTCATTTCAAAATAGTAACTATTCACGTGGCTCAATCAGGGCTTCAATTGCAATAAATAACGTCCTGGTAAATTCATTTTAATGGTTTTGATCGAATTCCAACCAATATTTTTCCTGGGCGTACCAATTGAATTTTGGATTTCTGCTATGGCGTATGGTTACGGCTATGGCGATATGGCACGTCTAATTGAACATTTAGCCAGTGGACGGCCACAAGGTAAGACCTTATTTAATTGATAGAAAGTTTATTTCTTCAATTAAATATGTCTTTTTAGTGGGAATGAAAGTTGGTTAAGAAGTTAGAAAGTTTATTTCTGCTTCCTCAGCTATTTTTCACGAATTAGAAAGCTTATTTCTGCTCTGAATTTTATACCGCTTCCCCGAATTACGCTCCCGTGCTAGAAAGTTTATTTCTGCTCTGACTTTTATACCGCTTTCCCGAATTACGCTCCCAAGCTAGAAAGTTTATTTCTGCTGTGATTTTTATACCGCTTCCCCCGAATTACGCTCCTGAGTTAGAAAGTTTATTTCTGCTCCGACCTTTGTACCACTCTCCCGAATTACGCTCCCGAGTTAGAAAGTTAATTTCTGCTCCTGCTTTTAAACCCCTCCCCCGAATTGTGCTCCTCAGTTAGAAAGTTTATTTCTGCTCTGACTTTCGTAATACTCTCCCGAATGAACTTTACGCTCCCGAGCGAGAAAGTTTATTTCTGCTCCGACTTTTATACTGCTCCCTCGAATTACGCTCCCGTATTAAAAAGTTTATTTCTGCTCAGACTTCTATACCGCTCAACCGGATTACGCTCCCGAGCTAGAAAGTTTAGTTCTGTTTCATCTTTTGTACCGCTCCCCCGAATTACGCTCCCGAGTTGGAAAGTATAATTCTGCTCTGACTCTCATGCCGCACCTCGACTTAACATTACGCTCCCGAGTTAGAAAGTTTATTTCTGCCCTGATAACTTTTCCTGTTGATACACTGAGAAGATTCATTACCAGACATCGAAAGCAGCAATTTTTCCTCACTGGAATTATCGTGAGTAAGGCAATCCAAGGGAAATTATCTTTTACCACGTAGAGAGGCCAAACCCAGTTCGCCTTCCTTTACCTGCTAAAGCAAGTCCGAAGTTAAGTACTTATCCTTTGTGATTGGACGAATATAAATGGTTTGTAACGAACCCTTGGCACGCTGAGTTTTGCCCCAGCAATGAGCGGAAACGTGTCGTTACAAATTTATTATTGTGAATGCAGGTTATGCACATTAATAGTAATTCTTCTACACTCTAATTAAATTCCGTTGCAACTTTGCCAACATATAGTAGAGAACTCTACTCCTACTATAAGTTGAGTGAATTTGATCTATGTGTTTAGGTTGGTGGAGAAATAATGTTTAATTTTACAATGAAAATGCTTAAAAATTATATTAAATTTTGAAATTATTGTCTAAATTTGTGCGTACACATATGTGTAAGTGTCCGCATAAAATGCGTAAAAATCTACAAAAATTCGAAAAAGATCCACAAAAAAAATCGTAAAAGTCCTCTTAATAAAAATAATGCAATTAATTTTATAATCTAAGAAAAATTAAATAATTGAAAACTAAAATTTTTATATCTGTGTCATTCTCGCATAATAGCTTATGTCGAAATTCGTCGTTAACAATAAATAATAATAAAAAAACAATTTCATTTTTATGATGATAATTCCGGATAAAAATTGTAGGTTTGTACGACTACATTCCCTGTGGGAAAAAGAACTGCTCACCGGACACGTCACGTGACCGCTTCTTGAGGACGAGGACCGGTCCTTGAACCGGTTCTTTTATATGAAAAAGACCAGTAAATTTTACATGGGCTTGTCCTAGGAGGGGGTAAATTGCCCCTTATGACGTGTCACAGGACCGACGCAAAAGGACCAGTCACAGAACTGAAGCAAAAGAACCTGTCGCAGGAATGAAACAAAAAAACCTGTCACAGGATTGTCGTAAATGAATCGGTCACAGAACTGACGCAGAAGAACCTGTCACATGACTGACACAAAAGAACTTGGCCAAGTATGCAAAAGCATGAATTATTGTCAAAATATGCAACTACGAAAGCCTGTCATTTTGTTCCAAGTTTGATGATTCAGATAAATTTTTAGTCCACATAAGTTTAGGACTATCGAGAAAATAATGCATTGGCATGTATTTAATTGCCCTATTAAGTACCAATTTAGACTTAAGTTTCTTTTATTCGCAAAATATTTTCCCCAGAAATTAAATTTTACAAATCTTATTTGTTTTATTTCAGTCAAATGCCTGAGTTTTAGAATTATTTATATTTGGTTATTTATTGCAGGCAGAAATTGAAAACAGGATTTCCAAAAAGTTACTTCAGTTTGTAAACTGAAACAAATGGCAATTTTTAAAGGGCTTGAACTTTTAGTTTTTCGATGTATTTTAGGTAGTTTAAAAGCAAAATTGTAAAAAATGCTTTAATAGGAAATTTTAACGCACGATATTCCCATGAATAAAAAAGCTTTCTAAAAAAAATTCGAAAAGTATTTTAAATAAAAATATAATTCAAAATATTTCGATAAAAAAAAATGTTTTTTCGCAGACGCCAGCTTTGTATTTAGCTCACAGTTTGTCTTTAGAAAATTATAGTTTAGTCCCCGTGTCAGACATTTTTCGGTACTTAAGTTTCCTCAAATACTAAAATGTTCTCACCAGTGCGCCCCATTGTACACATAAAAGTTCCGCAACAGTTGTACAACAATATGGTGAATGACTTGATTACTAAGCATCTACTCAATATGTTAAGCATTAATCCAATAATTTAATAATTAATCATATAATCGTCCGATCAAAATTGTTTTGATCGTTCAGTCCCATTTTCACTTGTCACGGGACAGGTACTTTCAGACAGGTGCTCTTTTCACCAGTCGCAGGACTGATACTTTGAGACCAGTCCTGTTTTCACCGGTTACGGATCAGTTCACCGGTTAGGTACTTTCAGATCGGTCCTGTTTTCACTACTCATGGGACAGGTCCTTTCAGACCGGTCCTGTTTTAACCGGTGACGAGACAGATCACAGGATAGGTTCTTTCAGACCGGTCCTGTTTTCACCGGTCACGGGACAGGTGCTCGCATCACAACTGACCCCAGTTTTCCCACAGGGTTTCTACACCCTAAAAATTCCTTAGTTGTTTATAACGAATATTTCAACTATAGCATAGGTGTAATACCCCTAACTAATATATAGTTGAATTAATTTAGTTGCTGATAACTAAGTTTTTTAGATATCAAAAAATTAATAGAAATCAACTATATCATATAAAAAATAGTTAATTCACACTACAGATATCGCTTTGTTCTAATTTAAAAGGGAATTCACAAATATTAGGAACATTTGTTTTATTAGTAATAATTTTAAATTACATTGAATTGAAAAGGAAATATATGAAAACAACACAATTCCACATGCTCCTTGCAGAAGTCAAAGGAAAAAATACTTATATAACACAATTCAATAAATGTAAATAAGAATATCACACATACTTAAAACCCAATTTTGAAGTTTTTAAACTTCTTCTTAGCTTCTCCTCATCCATCAGGCAACTTTATGCCAAGACATCGAAATTTAAAACACCCCAGCAAAACCTTCTATTACCAGGTAAAGGGAAATGTAATAAGAAACCAAAAATTGTAACTACTTACACTTTGGTCGCATAACACATTATTTTAACATGGGGGTGTCATTGGGGGTAAATGGTTGCCTAAATCGTACCGGTATAGGCTAAAATAAGTGATTACGAAGAAAGTACTGAAATAAGTTGTTACTTGTAATATTAAATTCACTAGTTAGCTAAAATAACTACATACTTTTATAGAGTGAAGTAAGTCATTACATATTAGTACATATTTCATTGGTTACACGTAGGAAAAAAAATAAGATGTTACCAGTAATGACTTTGTTTAAAAGTACACCGATCCGAGCAATGTAATTAGATTTTAAATTTTTATTAAATTGTACTTTCGCATAATAAGTAGTTATATTACGCAATACCAATAACTTATTATTTTTACTCTCATTAATAAGTTATTATAAAACGCAATATCGGTAATATATTATTTTAAAGGCTTCATATCGGTAACTCATTATCTCATACCTCCCACATAAGTATAGATGTATCACAATATTAGTAACGTATTACTTTAGGTTTCTAAGTAAAACCAAGGGTAAAGGGGTACCCATTGCCAGGCAATGCGTGAAAAAGGTCAAACCCATTACCAAGGTTTTGCTGGGACGGACGAAAGGAAAGGAATCGTTATTTAATCTTGAACAATTTTCCATCCCATATTCCAAAATTGTATCTGCAAAACATAAAAGCACATTAGATATAAATTTTATATGGTTTAAAATATATATAAATAAGAACTTACCAATTCATTTTCATTTTTCTGTTTTTCATAAAATATATTTTTAAACTATTTTGACAACTTAAAATTAATTGAAATGTGCATTTACAGGGTTACCAAAATTTTATTGATTTCGACTAAAACAGTAGTTGTTTTTGATTATGCTAGTTATTTATATATTTTTTAATTTCAACTATAGATTTTGTTAACTATCTAACTATGGAATTTTATCGGTGTAGTAAAAGAGAAAAAATATTGAAAAAGTTGTCAAAATATTCAGAAGTACTCAAACAAAAACATTGTAAGAATAGTAAACAAACAAAAACAATTTAAGAAAATCGCAAAAAAGTTTATTAATTTAATAACGATTCACAAAAAAATGTGAAATAATTTTATCAGTTGTTAAACAAAAAAAACATATTACTAGTTTTTGCTGTAAGAAATTTTTCAAGTAAAAACTACACCTTTTGCAATTGTAATTCAGAAAATATCAATTGAAATTCAGAAAATATCAATTGAAATTCAGAATTTCCATTTGAAATTCAGAAAACATCAATTGAACTTCAGAATTTCCATTTGAAATTCAGAAAACATCAATTGAAATTCAGATTTTCCATTTGAAATTCAGAAAATATCAATTAAAATTCAGAAAATATCATTTGAAATTCAAAAAATATCAATTGAAATTCAGAAAATATCATTTGAAATTCAGAAAATATCTTCTGAAATCCAGAAAATATCAATTATTATTCAGAAATAGGGTTTGGGATTTCCCGGACTTTTTTATTTCCCGGGAAACGGGAATCCCGGGAAATATTTTTAAACAAAATTGTTAATGAAAACCACCTTCCAAATGAATTGCACACAGAACCAAATTTGTTCATAAATAGTATGATTTGCCTTCTTTGATTTCAGTTCATATTATGTATGAACAAATTCATACCGATTATGAATTTTACCTTAACGTTCCATTTTAAAAATATCAAGTCAGTTTGAAAAATTTGTTGTCAACAAATGTTTTTGATTTTATATAAAAAGAAATTTCTTAAGAACTTTTTGGAAATTTAGAGGAATATTCAGATCAAAAGGTATGTACAAATATAATTGCAAAAATATATGTATATGTTGTAGAATGTAAAATTTTTCTGAATAACCTCTTTTTTATTCTCATTTTAGATAGGAGCTTTAGCAATCATTTGGGGTAAAATATTTGAAGATTTCCATAGACCATGCATTGCCAACAACGATCTTAAATTATCGAATAGAAGCCTATTCACTCATCGGATGCTTGTTGAATGGGTACTACCATAAGCAAATTCATAAAAATCAAATTCTATATGCTAGTTTTCTGTGTAATGTGTTGTCCATATTATTAATAAAAGTGCACTTTTTGCAGCAAAAATATATAGACTGTGTTCAAATTTACATAAATATCATCGAAATATTGATTATATTGTTAATTTATTAAAAGAAAATGTTGTTTCATCTAAAAACCCATTATGTATGTTTTCATAATATGTATGAACAAATTCATACATTGTAGGAAAAAGTTTTGCGACAAAAAAGTAAAGTATAATTCATACAGTTAATGAAAAAAATCATTCTATGTATGAACATTTTTTTTCTGTGCACGATTCCAGCAGGCACCTACTACTGGACTGTCGGAAACAAACCGTTTCATCACACTTGGCCCATTAGATATGGTGGCCACAATGTTATATAAACCAACCCCAGGTTATAAAATGAATTATTTCCGTTTATACATATGTTCAAATATCTCTTTTGTGATATTCTTGTTCATTCATCTGAGATTATAGTAAATCTCCTATTGTTAGAAATATTGCCCGATATTTCTTTTATCATGATATCTTTTACATGATTGTAGTAATTTAATATAATGTTCTTTACATCGATTTCATTTTTTTGCAATGCCAGGTTTTTATTATAAAAACTTTCTCGAATAAACGAAGATCTAGTTATTGTGCGGATTGACTGCAGCTAATTTGGATACCATTTCAGGAAATGTTTGCCCTACCATAAAACCTTTAATGCCTATTCAGCTTACACTTTTTTCTTCAGCTACTTTGCTAATTTTAGCTGAAACGTTATTCTTGTTGTTGTTTTCTTCAAGAGAAGTTGCATGACCATCAATTTTTTTTTTTTTTTTTGTGAACCAAATTTATGTCGGATAACCAAATTAAGATACCACTGTTAACCATTAGTCTTTTCTTTTCACATTTATTAATGCAAACGTTACTTATAAAATTACTGACCCTAAATGTAAAGGCGTATTTTAAATTTAAAGTCGAATTTATTTTTAATCAAACGGTTTTGTTCATTTTGTGTATGAAAACCTTACAAAAATATTTATATTTTCAAATATTTTGATTGGTTGAAAATAAATTAACCAATCAGAATGCTCCAAAAATAAACCAAGTCAAGGTATAACAAAGCTTTTTTTCATATTTCTTTTAAATATTTTACCAAGTTTTTAGGTTTTACTACTTAAATTTTGAATAAGTTATGCGAAAAATCTTTATTAGTTGAAATGCTCCTTATTACTTGGCTAATATTTTATTTGTGTGTCAAATAAATGTATTCCCTTTTAAAAGATTTTAACAATGACTTTTTTGTTTTGGTTTTTAAAATGTTTTTTATGACTAAAATTCAAAAATCCTATTCGAAACAAAATCAAATTAAAAAATTTAATATTTTTAAAATTTCCCGTTTTCCCGGGAAAAATATATTATTTTCCCGGGAATTCCCGGCAAACTTTTCCCGGGAATTCCCGAACCCAAACCCTATTCAGAAACCATCAATTGAAATTCAGAAATCGTCATTTGATATTCAGAATATATCAACTGAAATTCAGAAACCGTCATTTGAAATTCAGAAAATATCAATTGAAATTCAGAAAATATCATTTGAAATTCAGAAAATATCAATTGAAATTCAGAAAATATCATTTGAAATTCTGAAAATATGGGCACTAGGTCTAAACATGGACCGTAGGTCTGTGGACCAAATTTCATCAAAATGTCTTAATATTTGCGACCTGCAGCGTATAAACCATATAATTTTAGTAGGACCCTTATATGGGCACTAGGTCTAAACGTGGACCAAAAATCAATAGGCTTCGTCCTTGGGCCGACATAAGTCGGTGTACCACATTTCATCAAAATATCTTAATATTTGCGACCTGCAGCGTATAAACAATATAATTTTGGTAGGACCCTTATATGGGCACTAGGTCTAACCATGGACCGATGTTTACCAAAATCAATAGGCGTCGTCCTTGGGCCGACATAAGTCGGTGTACCAAGTTTCATCAAAATATCTTAATATTTGCGACCTGTAGAGTGCGCACAAGAATGCATGGACAGACAGACAGACAGACGGACATCGTTAAATCGAAATAAAAAAAAATTCTGAGCCGATCGGTATACTATAAGGTGGGTTTAGGACCAATATTTTTTTTGTGTTACAAACATCAGCACAAACTTATAATACCCTGACCACATAGTGGTGTAGGGTATAAAAAGAACACACTTTGTGTTTGTAGAAGTGTAGTAATTCACAAATTTTGAAATTTTTTTTTCCAATTTAAAAACGTCAACTACTAATTTTAGGCATAATGTGGTTATTTGTAAACACCTAAATATGACACATTTTTTGTTAGTATTTACCGAATTGTTAAGAATTTATAGTTGACCTTTTTTTTGTTGTTTTGTAATGGGGTTTCTTTATTCGGCTCAAGGTCACAAGTTTAAAAATAAAAACAAATTTTAGTTTAAGTTTTATTTTTAAAAAATGTTTTATTTACTTTCAATATTTAAAACAGCTTCGCTGTTCATCTTCAAGAAAAACTAAACAAAAATATAATATTGTAACACATTTTATAAAATAAATTAAATATATAACAATGATTACATACATTTAAGTATCTGACCGAATTTTTGTAAAATTTAACGAAACTTTACCCATTTTTTAGAATTAAATAAACAAAAAAAATATTTAGAGTGTATTCAAATATTAATTTAGTGCTAATTTGGTAAATTTTCGAAATTTTTTGAATATTATAAATATGCACTCTTATTGGATATGTTAAGTTTTATGAGTATTCTATTCCCTTCCTTCCACGAATATTACATCTAACCTAAGAGCAGAGAATCTCAAGAGGATGCATGCGTCTCTTTCTCTGTTAACTGGCTCTAGCCGACATTGGAAAAAATTTTATTTGAAGGTGATAAATTAAGTTTTATGTTTAAATTCTAATAAATATTAAAAATTGTTTCAATATGTATGCATAATATGAAAAAGTATTATAAAAATACTAAACCCGTTAGCTGCAATTTAACTTCTTGAAATCTGCGTGAGCGACTTGCATAAAGCCTGATCACAGAAAACTGTGCTACGGTATATATAAACTATGTAAATTTTTATTTAATATGAAAATTACAGCAAATTCTGAAGAATAATCTGTTGAAGATATGTCCTTACCCTGATATCATTCTTGAAGGAAATCGTCAGGCGACGACGTTTGTAGAATTTCTGAATAAATTTGTATGCAGAGCGCATACTCCGGGGACATTTTTTCTATCCACAGTTTAGTCTGGAGACATTTGGTTAGTTTGGGGACCGTCCTCAAACTCTTTCTAGGTCTAGTGCATAGTATGAAGACATTTTTGAATAATATACAGCATAGTTTGGGCACATTTTTGGCTATGTCTACTATTGGATAGTACTTTAGACACAAATTTTCCACAAGATCGGCAAAAAAGTTTCTGAGTTAGAGGCAGTGTTACTGTTGTGCGACTAAAGTTGCAATTTGCAATCTTTTTGACGGCCTTTGACTATATGTGCGACTTTTTCAAACTAGCCTAATTTTGCCACTTTTCCTAACTTTGTGCGACTTTTCCCCCTTTTTTGTAAAGTCAGTAATAAAATAATTATATAGAATGATATTTAATTAGATCCAACAGATCAGGTCAAATATAACATTTTTCACACGTGTAGACTAAATTTTAGCAAGCTGCTAAATATATGGACAATCTATATAAGTAAAACATTTAGGCTAAATTCAAGAGAAATTTTACTTGGTGTAAAAAATTTCTAGTAAAATATCGCTTAAAATGTGGATTTTTGGACACTCCGGATCCAACCCAAGATATCACCATATTTATTATTGAGAGTTGTAGATAGGGTTTGGGGTTCGGGAATTCCCGGGAAATCCCGGAAAAAGTCTGCCGGGAATTCCCGGGAAAATAATATATTTTTCCCGGGAAAACGGGAAATTTTAAAAATATTAAGTTTTTTAAATTGTTTTTGTTTGGAATAGGATTTTTTAAATTTTTCAAATGTATATTTTAGTTAAAGTCGACTTTAGTTAAAATATTGGGTGGTTGACTTGGTTTATTTTTGGAGGATTCTGATTGGTTTATTTATTTTCAACCAATCAAAATGTTTGAAAATATAAATATTTTTGTAAGGTTTTCATCATTTTTTATACACAAAATGAACAAAACCGCATGATCAAAAATAAAGTCGACTTTAAATTTAAAATACTCCTTTATATTAAGGGCCAATAATTTTTTAAGTAACGTTTTCATTAATAAATGTGATCTTTTCAAGTAAGTTTACTTTATATTAATACACCTGCTTTCAAACTAATGTATTCTTTTATATTAAAGAATAAAATATCAGGAGTATGGAAATACTTTACAAAAAAGGACAATGCAGCGCAGTGCAATATTTGCCCTAAAAGACTAATGGTTAACGGAGGTATCTAAATTTGATTATCCAGCATCTAAATTTGGTTCACAAAAAAAAACTGGTGGTCATGCAACTTTTCTTGAAGAAAACAACAACAAGAACAGCGTTCCAGCTAAAATTAGCAAAGCACCCGAAAAAAAGTGTAAGCTGAATAGGCATTGAACGTTTTATGGTAGGGCAAACATTTCCTGAAGTGATATTCCAATTAGCCGCTGTCGACGGAATGTCAATCCGCATCATAACTAGATCTTCGTTTATTCGAGAAAGTTTTTATAATAAAAACCTGGCATTGCCAAAAAATTTTACAATCATCTAAAAGATATCATGATAAAAGAAATATCGAGCAATATTTCTAGCAATAGAAGATTTACTATAATCTTAGATGAATGGACGAGAATACCACAAAAGAGATATTTGAACATATGTATAAAAGGAAATAATCCATTTTATAATCTGGGGTTGGTTTATATATCAAGAAGATGTAATGCTGATTAAATAAGAAGAATTATAGAAATAAGCCATATCTAATGGGCCAAATGTGATGAAACGGTTTGTTACCGACAGTCCAGTAGTGGGTGCTTTCTGCTGCAATCATGCAATTCATTTGGCAGTGCTTAGAGTAATTTATGTGAAATCAAATGTTCAACATTCTGATATTTTTCTTAGAATTCTCAGTACACAGACTGAATTTGATTCAGTCAGATTCGGGATTCCCGGGAATCAAATTTTTTTATTCCCGTTTCCCGGGAAATAAAAAAGTCCGGGAAATCCCAAACCCTAGTTGGATTTCCCGGACTTTTGCACGCAAGAAAAAATACTGGAGATATAGCAAAATACACTTCGAAATATCTCTATTGTGAATGATTTAAGCAAATTATAGGTGTTTTTTGCCCTATCTCTAGCAGTTTTCTCTCGTGTGTAAATGTAGTTTAAGGAGAAATTTATAGGTACGGAGGCACGAATTTTTGGCCACTGTGCTGTATCTCGCTTAGCTTCCGAGAAATAAGGTATTTTCTGATTATGAAATTAAAAATATGGGAAATAGCGCCACCCATATGTGACCCTGATAGCAGAGACATGAAAATATAATAAAGGAATTCAAAGTTTAAGTGTTAATGTGCTATCGTTTTAAAATACGCAGAGAGAATTCCTTGGACGAGTTTTAATGAAATTTTTTCACTAAACTAATGAAGTGTTCTTCAAAATAGGAATGAAACATTTTTTAAACTATGAAAAAGCTTCATAGTTTTATTTTTAATGAAACTTTTTCATTAGTCGTATTAAATTTTTAATAAATAATATGAAATTTTTCATTAACTTTTATGAAAAATTGCATTAATTTAATGAAAAGTTTCAATGGACGAATGCCAGTGACAATTCATAGATCTAATGCAAAAATTCATTGATATCATGCAGATAATTCTCTCAGTGTAGTAAGATTTTTGAAGTTTAATACATAGAAAAGTGACAAATTTACGACAAATGCTAATTTAAAACTTAATATAGCGCACTGTGAGTTCCATCAATGATTTAAAAACAAATATTATTTGAACTAGCTAGCAAAATTTTAAAATTAAGAAACAGATTACTAAAAATTAGCTTTCGAAATTAGTTCAAAATCGAATGAAATTAATAGCTATGCAAAATTGGAATTATTAAAAATATTAGTTTAATCCTAAATTTTAAGACAAAATAATATAAAAATTAGTTCAATGGAATAAGAACGCATTTTTAATGAAAATTAATTTAACCAATAAGTTAAAAGTGACTCGATGCTATCAACTCCGAATTTGCTAGATACCGAAATAGAAGACTGAGTTCCCATTAATGAACTTGTAAAAAACACAGAAACAAATTTTCAAAATAATAAATTTTTCGGTGGATTTCTTATTTTTTTGTTTAAATTGTTATTTCTTTTCGTTGGATGTGTTTTGTTTAAATAGAAACCGTTAAAAAAGTGTGCTACTTTTTTTTGTTGAAAAATGACTTTTTTGTGCGACTTTATTTTGAAAAAACGACTTTTTGTGCTACTTTTTCAAAATTCTTAGCGGTAACCCTGGTTAGAGGGTGTCAAAATTTGACATTTTGGCTAAACAGGTGTTGTTTCTCATCCATGTAACTTTCCAGCAAAAACACGGTAATGACAGGTCATTACCACACGAATTACCAAGTAATGATAGGTCATTACCTTTTGCATTACTTTAAAATACAAAATAATGACTTACCGATAATAAGTTATAGAAGTACTTATATCTTCGTGCAAAGTAATCACTTAATGTTAATTGATTAAATAAGTACTGATTAAGTCTTTTTTATATTAATATTTTATTTATAAATTTGTTTTGAATAAATAGGAAATTTCCCAAGGTAAAAATTTGTTTTGCCAATATGACCAACTATTTTACAATGTAGGGTAACCACTTATTTCCTAACTTCTGAGTAACCACTTATTCTATCTTTCTGAGAAACTACTTATTTTTTTTATGGGTAACTCGTTATTCGCACTTTTTTATAAGCGAGAGGGTAATGACCACCCATGAATTTTTGGACATCGCGAACAAAAGTAATGTTGGGAGTAAATAGCCCGGTAAGAAGTGAAACCCCTTGTGTACTATTTACTCGCTTAATTATTCGGTAATGTCTGTTTTTGCTGGGTTACCACCTATTGGTGTGAGCAAAATTTGTCACAAACAAATTATATAGCCATTTCTGTAATCCTTCGAATTTTATATTTTTTTTTAATTATACAAATTTTTTTCAATATTTTTTTTTTAAATTAAAACTTTTTTTTATTTTTTTCACAACCCCTTGAATATTTGTTAAATGTACTAAAATGCAGAGACATATAATATAGAGATGCAACATCGATAATTTTTTAAACAAACTGCAGATGTCGCTAGCATGTGGGAAATTTTGTCAAAGGAGGATTTTATTTTGGGAAATTTTCTCAAGGGAGGATTTTTTATGTCAAATGAGGTTTTACGGAGTTGTTAGGTAAGGGGATTTGTGCCCAAATTAGGGATTTCGACTTCGTTTTTGGGACAGATTAAAAAATTTGTAAATTTTAAAAGATTTATTTTTTTTTAATTTTATTTTTATCGGGATTAATTATGCTAAAATCCCAAACGTATTTAACAAATTGTGAAAAATAAAATTGTTTCATGCAAATGACTCAGAAAAAATAAATTTTGTGTAGGCTCAAAAAGTACCAGGGGTTTTCACATGTACCTTCTAAATCGTGTAAACTCGACTTATGCAAACTTAATGTTCAAAAGAGTTTACGAGCCCTAGAACTTACACCTTACTACATATACAAATTTTATAAAAAAAAGACTTCACCATAATGAACTTCGTGTGAAAATTGTGTACAATTTTTTCTCTCGAAAATTTTATATACAACTTTTATTTTGAAACGGTGATATTTCAGCTCAATTGTGATTTGTTTTTCGTATAATAAATTTTTTTTAGTTTCACAATTTTAACAAAGATTTGAGGCCTTTAAAGTTCGAGTGAAAACATAAATATTTATTCGTAAAATATTCAATTTTATTTAATTTGCTCACTCGTTTCTTAATAGTTTTCTGAACTTAAGAGCGATGCTAACTTAGCTCCTTTTTTTGAGTTTTTGTTTAAATTAAAATGAATTGTGTATAACATTGGGGATTTAAACATTTAAAATGGGAATAATCTAAAACTTTTTGGGCAACACTGCTCCCCAATAAAATGAAAAAGTATTGCCAGAAAAAACAAAACAGCAGTCAGCGCCATCTGTTGCATTAAAAACCGGTGTTGCCATTCATCAGGACCATGGGAGACCCCTGCTAAAATGTTTTTCTCTAGCACTGTATTCAGTTTAATAGTTTAAATTTTTAATTTAAATTATTTTAAAATACTAAAATACTTAAATCAAACTATGATTAAAATTTACGATACGATTTATTTGAATTTGTGGGGTGTATATTTTTATTTATAACTTGTGTATATGATAAATTGCGCAACAAATGGCTCGATGCGGAAAATATTAACGTGCCATCGTTAATAATTTTAACTTCAAAAAAGCGTGTTTAAATATTAACCTTTTTACTTCTATATTTACATTTTCCACATAAGCGAATGAGAGCCAAAAAGAAGCAGTAACAAAAGATATATACTGCTTCATGCAGTATATAATATATATTGCTTCATGCAGTATATATTCTGTCTCTTTTGTTTCAACGTTTCGCCCTGCTTATTTTCGAAGCAATTTCAAGGCATGTTTCCCCTTTCATTACTGTTTTTGCCACTAACTCGCTTACGTGACAGCCGTACGTATATTTAGTTAGAAGAAGCATTAAAACAAACTATAAATACAGTTTCCTAAACTTCAACAGCTTCCAAAACTAGCAGAATTTATACAAGCTAAAAAGTTAACAACACACAATGTGCAAATGATAAGAAATGTGTCATATATATGGGGTTTTAAATAAATCTATGATTATTAGTTAAAAAATGTGTTCTTCAACTTTTGTTATTTTTCCTTTTTTCCATTAGTTATGAGTATGTGTATATTTTTTAATGAAAATATTTTGTTTATTGCAAATATTTGCATGCATCAAATGTTCTTTCTGCAGTATTTAATAAAACTTTTTAATTTAACACGCTTCATACTGCACACAAAAATACTTAATAAAAAACAAAAATTTGAATTTTAAATTTATGAATATTAGAGTATCCCGTAGAACTTAAATTTTCATTAATATCACTTAAAATAATCAATTAAAAATATTGTTTAAAGATGTTTTTTATAGCTCACTTCTAATAGAAGGAACTTGTACAGAATTATATCTACAAACACTAAGGTGGGTCGTTAGACAGCGAATATTTTTTTTGATCCCTATAAATAGAGAGAATTTTCAAAATATTAGATTTTTTGCGGTTACCCGGATTAAGCTGAACTATTTTGGAAAAGGTCTGCTTTTATTGTTTTTTAGAGATTTTTCCAAACTTCTAAGGGTTATCGCAAAAGACGTAATATTGTGGGAAACTATTAAATCATATTTTTAGAGAGCCACATAAACTACGTTGTAAATCGACTCATAACACGCACTGTAATTTCGCGAGATGTTGAATTTTAAGCTGCCTACACACTAGGGAACATGGTTGAGGGAACAAAAAATATCAAAAAATTTTGTAAACACGAAATGCACGCTCTCAACACTCACACACACACAAACGCACTCACACATTCACAAAAAATGCTCTCTTTTTTTAAGTATGTTCCCTAGTGTGTAGGCAGCTTTAGAACAGTTGTTGCGCGCCGTCTGATGATGAGTTGGCGAACTTTGATGAGGCTGTTTAGTTAATAGCCCTGTTGTATCTTTTTACTTCGGTGGGGTTAACTGCTATGGGAACACCAAAGGTGTTCGAATTTTTTCAATTTTTATTCTCTGTGCTTTACTTGTATGATCTAAAAATCTAACAAAAAACGTTCATTTACCAATTAAAAGATCAACTATACATACCTTCATACATTTTATAAAATTGTTAAAAAAAAGTTACAGAAAAAAAATTTCGTACGTTTTTGTACCCTATTTTATGCCATCGGGATTTAAAAATGTTTATAAACGTGTGTTAGCTTTCCCCGACCTATCTACACCTTAAATAATACGTCAGTATAAAAATATGTCAAACGGGTTTCAAATCGATTAATCCTCCGGACCTAATTTAACTAATTTTAAGTGTTAATTTTCAAAACTATTTATAACAAAATTTTATCGGGAAATACATTAATTGCATTAAAGGAATTAAATATGCTAAAATCCCAAACCTATTTAACAAATTGTGAAAAATAATCCGTTGTATGCATGTCCCTATACGGATTTCATTCATTCATTTTTCACAATTTGTTAAATACGTGCGGGATTTTAGCATATTTAATTCCTTTAATGCAATTAATGTATATCCCGATAAAATAAAATTTAAAAAACTAATATGCAAGTGCTTGTGCAAATTTAAATATTACTGACACTTTAGAAAACATTGTTTTCTATTGTTGTTTCTACATTAATGGATGTCACTACATTGCTAGATCTGTCAAAACAACAGAGTAGCGCATTGGTAGATGACAAAGCAAATTGTGGAAAATTTTCTGTTGTTGTTTTTGTTTTTTCTTTGATATTTTAAATGTTTAATAACTCTCCTAGACGAGAACAAGAAATTCTCATTGAGTTTGTAATTTAACTTAACAAATATTTCGAGAAATTCTAAAAACGTCGTCCCCTGACGATTTCCTTAGGCAGGAATGAAATCCGGATAGGGACATGCCTACAACGGACTATTTTTCACAATTTGTTAAATACGTTTGGGAATTTAGCATTTTTAATTCCTTTAATTTATAACAAATTTTTAAGAACCCATTCGTTAAATTTTACACAATTTATTGTTAAAATATAATATTGTTAAACATTTATAGTTGACCTTTGATGTTGTTGTGTAATGGGGTTTTTTTATTCGGCTTGAGGTCATCAGTTTAAAAATAAAACCAAATTTTCGGTTTACGTTTTATTTTTAAAAAATGGTTTATTTTTATGCAATATTTCGAACAGCTTCCCTGTTTATCTTCAGGAAAAAAATTTAATTATCTGGCGCGGAGTTGAAAGCGTCTACATCTAATTAATTACATCAATTAATTTCATCAAATAAATTAACAGTTTTTAATGAAATTAAACTTTGATAAAATTGGTCAAAACTAATTTAAAATTTAATTTCAATTGGCCATAACATATGGAAGACGCATATTTTCCGATTGAAATTCTTTATTTAAGTTATTTATTATATTAAGAATATATGAGAGAAATAAAAAATAAACTTTAAAGCTAGTATCGCCCACTGGTTAACCCAATTCACAAGCTTTTACTGTTTACTTCGAAGTCAGACGATATAAAATATAAATGCAAAGCAGGCCACTGCTCAGTTTTACCATTGATTACATTACATAGTACCAGTCGCCGGGTACCAGAAATACCTAATATTTTATGTGGCTCTACACTGGAATAATCTTGAAATTCTTTAAATTCAAGAATACGTTTCTAACTATGCGCAAAAAAGTTACAAATGTTCATACAAAGAATTTCAATTTGTACGGGAAGCTTCTTACAAGCATAAGCAGAATATATATCTAAAAACGCAGAAAAAAAATTATATACTTGATTGCCAAAAAAGTTACCAAAATGAAAAAAAAAGTTCACATCTCCACATTGGAAAAAAAAATAACCAATTTTGGTTAAAAATAACCAAAACAGCAAACTGATCTCAACAACCAAGCTTAAAATGCAATGACAAATTTATTTATTCTTGTTCGAGGCCAATTATTTCCATATTATGAAGAAGTACTTTTTGTTTTTAATTTTAAAAATAAAAATTAAACGAACATATCGTCGACCGGCCTGCAAAATGTCGCATGTGTTTTTTAATAGATTTTCAGGAGAGCGAAAAAACTGTTACAAAATCTACTTTTAAGATATTTTATTGGCATCATATGCCTTAATGATGATTTTACTAAATGAGGTCGTGAATCATTAAGGCATATGATGCCAATAAAATATCTTAAAAATAGATTTCGTTTTTTCGCTCTCCTGAAAATTTACTAAAAAACAAATGTGACATTTTGCAGGCGACCCCTACGTTCGTCAACAAAAATAAATAAAATTCTGCTGGGATTATCGAAAAACTTCCTTAGCAAAAGTCTATTGGTCATGCTTGCAAAAAACTTCGAAAACATATTTATTTATATATTTTTTGTTGCCCTTCTCATCTAGTAGGTGTTGGTGTATGTTTAATGAAAAATTTATGTTGTATAATAGCAGCAATGCCCCTTTTTATAAAGAGAACTAATGTCGGGGAACTGGAAAATCCCCGAAATGATCGTCTTTTCATAAATCAAGCAAAATTCTGTAAAGTATTTCTTAGGAAAGTATCCTGATAGAGAAAAATAACGGAGTTTCAGCCTCGAACAAGAATTAATAAAATTTTCATTGCAGAATTAAAGGTCGAAAAAACTATTTTTAATTTTAAAAATAAAAATTAGGCGAACATATGTTAAACTTAAACAGCCGATTGCATAAAGTTTCTAAACACTTTAATTAAATCTCTTTAAGCTAATTTGGCAAAAACAGTATGCGAAATTCGTCGGGAAGGGTTCAAACTACCGGGGAAAGTTATATCGGTAAAAAAGAAGTTATACGTGTCCCGGCGTTTCGCTGGGTCACCCCTAGGAATCGAGATATATCGATTTGACCTTTGGTGGTCTTTTTTTTGACATAACTCGAGAACCACTAGTCCGATTTTGCTCAAACAATTTAAAAAAAATCTCCTTTAATCTGTTCATATAACGTTTTTCTATATACTCAACAGTTTTGCCGGTAAAAATAAATGTATGAAGAAAAAAATATTTTTTGCCTAAAATATTAAAAAAAAGTAATAAACAAAAGGTTATTGATTTTTATGGTAGCGGTAACAAACATTTATTTTTACCGGCAAAACTGTTGAGTATATAGAAAAACGTTATATGAACAGATTAAAGGAATTGTAATTTTTAATTTTTTTAAAATTGTTTAAGCAAAATCGGACTAGTGGTTCTTGAGTTATGTCAAAAAAAAAACGCCGGGACACGTATAACTTGTTTTTGACCGATATAACATTTCCCGTTGGTTTCATCCCATCCCGATTTTGACTGTCGCCTAGTGTAATGAACAATTTATCAAACTGTTAAAGTAGGGTCAAGCCTAAAATAAGCGTTTCATAAAGATTGGAAAATAAAAATCTCTGTTGAAACCAAAAACATTGGCCCTTACTATAAAAGAGTATTTTAGATTTAAAGTCGACTTTATTTTTAATCATACGGTTTTGTTCATTTTGTGTATAAAAACCCTACAAAAATATTTGTATTTTTAAATATTTTGATTGGTTGAAAATAAATTAAGAATGCTCCAAAAATAAACCAAGTCAAGGCATACTGCCACCCAATATTTTAAATAAAGTCGACTTTAACTAAAATATAGGAAAATATTGATAGTAAGGCTGATTGACTTTCCATTTAATTAAAGAATTTTTCAAGGGTCATCCACCCAAGAATATGTAGAATCTAACATTTTGTAGGCAACAAACTAAAAAAACCTTGAACAATGCTGGTCAGATCATTTTTCACAATTTTTCAAATAAGTTTTGGGATTTTAGCACATTTAATTTTCTTCCTGAAGTTAATGTATATCCCGATAAGAAATAAATTTAAAGAGAACTACTATGCAAGTGCTTGTGCCAATTTAAATGTTACTGAGATTTATTTGATTTTAATCAGTTTTTTTAGTTGCCTTTGGTTAGTTTTAATTATTGGGCAACATCGTTTTTAGTAAACATTAATAAATTTTCAGTTAGCTTCAAATAGTTTTATGTTTACTTTTATTTTGATTTTGCTCACAAAGAATTTTTCCCGATTGGTTCCTCCTGAAATCCGAAAATGCCAAGATATTGCAGTGACAAAAATTGCATGTCCTTCGGAAAAATCAAGTTTTAGCCAAAATATTCATGAGGCCATAAAATCCAAACAGCAGCTAAACTAGTTTTTTAGTTTCGATAAGTACATCGAGAAATTCCATACCAGAAAGAGTTGGCACTCGATGACTTCAAAAATGTTGCACTATGTAAGTAATAGGGCTAAAAATTGGGTATTTTTGACCCCGTTTAAGTGCAAAGCATGAGACTGTGCCACTAAAAAAATAAATTGCTGTCTCCTCTATAATATCCATATTACATTTTGATATTTTTTAACGTGCGTTTTTTGTTACCTTATAGTAAAAAATTTGTTTGGTCCCATGAGATTCGAAAAAGTACTACTATTTTTCAAGCTGGTTGGAACTATTTTCAAATTCCCGTTTATCATCCTTGATTGCGACTTCAAAATATCTTCCTTCTGAGGCGTTTTTTTGGTATGGAGCTGTGTTTTTATAAAAGAAACAATAATAAACATTTTAAGAAAGACTCAGATTATAGTTTTGCTTTTTTGTATAAGCGTGGCCAACCCTAATGTATATGGAACATATGTATATTTCGTTTGTTGAGTGTTTGCGATTTATAAAATATATAAATATATTTATATACAATATTTTTTGTTTTATTATATAAAAAATAAATGTATTTAATATGAATGATGCATTCTATATTTTGCATTTAAAAAACGTTAAACTTTATTAAATACCTATAACTTTAAAATAAAAAGCAGAAAAGCATTTTTGTAATTTTAAAAATTTAAACAAATAAACCAATATACGAGTACTAACTAGGGTTTGGCATTTCCCGGACTTTTTTATTTTCCGCACACAGAAAACAGTCTCAGTTGTGGCCACCGAATTTGTTGCCAATCGAATTCGTGCGGTTACGACAACTATCTTTATATTAAATTATATTTTTCGTCGTGAAAGCCAATATTCGGTTGTCTAATTCAATATTATGTTCCACATAAATATTATTATGTTCTACAAAATTTTATTGAAATTAAAAAACTTTTTTTGAATTTTCTGGTATTGAACCCGGCCCTTCAGGTTAATAGTTCACACTTTTACCCACTGCACCACAACTACTTTTAAATTTCTTAGCCATATTTACTGTTTATACATATGAATATTTTATTTTAATTAAAAAAACATCTAAATTTTTGTCTTTTCCGGGATTCGAACCCGGAAATCCAGCGTGCTAGGCCAACTCCTCACCCACTACACCACAAACACTTAATAATTTTAATGACTAATTTTGAATTTATGTGTTTTATTAATACAGTATAAAATTCGTTTATCAATACCAATTAATAGTTGTGTGTGTTATCAATACAATCCACAATTCGGTTGGTTCTACAGAAACTTGAAT
Source organism: Leucophora obtusa (assembly GCA_949987735.1). Lineage (NCBI taxonomy): Eukaryota > Metazoa > Arthropoda > Insecta > Diptera > Anthomyiidae > Leucophora > Leucophora obtusa. The sequence continues at coordinate 165,750,436 of OX465295.1, read as the reverse complement.
TTAAGGTCATATTTGATTAGGATACCCGTATTTGTAGTTACCACTTTCGAATATTGAAATTTTTTAAAAAAGGTTATAGATAACACCAATTTTCTTGTATATTCACTAAATAAATGGCTGCTTCTACTGCATAGAATTACTAAACTGATACTAATTTTAAAATTGATTGGAGATACCAATAATTTGTTAAAAGGATTGTTTTTTAGTTCATTTTCCCTATTTTTAATACCTAGTAAAATATTTTTGATGTAGTATTCAATTATAGGTAATTCCAAATAAAATAAAGTCCTGGCAAATTCATTTTAATGGTTTTGATCGAAAGCCAACCAATCTTTTTCCTGGGTGCGGGAAACGGGAATAAAAAAAATTGGATTTGAAATATTTTTGAACAAAATTGTTAGTGGAAACCACCTATATAAGTAATTTTTGTTAAAAAAACACTATTTAAGTACAAACGCAGTCTGTGTAGGAGACTTCAAAGTAAAAAATATCAGAATATTGAACATTTGATTTCACATAACTTACTCAAAGCATTGCCAAATGAATTGCATGATTCCAGCAGAAAGCATCCACTACTGGACTGTCGGAAACAAACCGTTTCATCACATTTGGCCCATTAGATATGGTGGCCAAATATCAAATATCTCTTATTTGATATTCTTGTCCATTCATCTAAGATTATTGTAATCTCCTATTGTTAGAAATATGGCTCGATATTTCTTTTATCATGATATCTTTTACATGATTGTAGTAATTTAATATAATGTTCTTTACATCGGTTTAATTTTTTGCCAATGCCGTGTTTTTATTATAAAAACTTTCGCGAATAAACGAAGATCTAGTTATGGTGCGGATTGACATTCCGCCGGTAGCTGCTAATTTGGATACCATTTCAGGAAATGTTTGCCCTACCATAAAACGTTTAATGCCTATTCAGCTTACACGTTACACGGGTAGTTTGCTAAATTTTATCTGCGTTCTTCCGTTGGAGCTACGGATCTGTTTTCTCTGCATTATAAAGCATAATGGCCATGTTCAGCTTATTTTATGCCCTCAAAATTTCATAAATAACACAGTACAACAAAATATGATAAATTTTATACATCGGGATTGCGACACATGATTTTTAATAGACATTGCGACGCAGATCACGACTATGGTCCTAGCATTATAAAGGTAGCTACAGTGCGTATTATTTGCAAAAACATTTTTGTAGGAAAATGAAATTTTGTAAATTACAACATTTTGAAACCATGAAATATGCCCTTTAATTTGATATATTGCACGTTTTGACAGCTGCGATAATATTCCCTACACGTGTATTTAAAGTTGCAAATTCTCTTTGTTACAATTTCGTTAATAAATAACCTATAACGAAAGGAATATCCATTATTCTAATTTATGCCTTAAGCAATCATCAGAGGTTACTTAAATAATCAAAAAAATTTAACTTTTTCTTTTTTAATTTTAAGTAAAAATTAACTAAGTCTGAAAAATGTTGATTATTTTAGTACCTTAGGAGTCTGTGGCAAATCTTAAATTATAGAACTCAGATAATCCATTCAGAAATGTATAACGCACATAGTAATCAATTTCAATGACGTTTTAGATAATTTTGGTGGAAATTCCTAAAAAAATAACGAATTTAGAACATGCATTTTAATTTTAATTTGAAATAAAAAAAATATCGAGAGCTTATATTCAATAAGGGCTATCTACAAATATACAATTCCCAGCAAAACTTTCTATTACCTGGTAATAAGGTTTGTAAGAAGAAAGAGGGCTAGGTAACAAAATAAGAACATGTTACTTTAATGTTACATGTTAGGAGTTACGTAACCACTTACATAACCGATACTGAGCACAATACTACTTACATAACAGCTTAAAGTAAGGCCAAAAAAATGTGTTACAAACAGGTCTGAAATAACACATTAAAATTATGCGCTCACTTACTGTATAAAAATATATACTTACTTCTTACAAAAAAAATTAAAATAAGACGTTATCGTGTTGGTTTTTTATAAATGCTAAAACAAAGCATATTCATATTTACTCAGATTAATATAAAGTTAACAAAAAACATAAAAGATATTTCAGTCAATATGTATAAAACATATAAATTATTTGTATCGAATATTTTAAATAGAAAATAACACTCATGTATCGCATTACAAATAACTCCTTATTTTGAGGTATTTGAATACACCATCGGTAATAAGTGGCTATTTCTATTAAGTGATCACGTATCACATTAAAAGTAACTCCTTATTTTACGGTTTTAAAATATCCCATCTGTAATAACTCTTTTCTTTGAGGTGTTTAAATATATCATTGGTAATAAGTTGCTATTCCTACCCAGTAGTTATGCAACACATTATACGTAAGACATTACATTTTAGTTATGAAATAATGCAATGGTAAGGTGTATGGTATTACCAGGTAATGTGTTCCTCAATAATTTTTATTCGCAAAAAATTTGCAAAATTTTGGAAAAAAAAATATTTTCCAAAAAAGTTATAATATTTTTGGCTATTTATTAATAGCCATAATGTAAACCGCGGATTAAGTCTTTAATAAATCTGTTGTAACATATAGGGTCTTTTCGCGTTCCGCGATTATATTGAAGTTTCTTAATCGCTGTTTTTAAATAATTTTAATCTAGGGACTGTGCACTTTTCTGTGGTACCTATATTTTATGCCAAAATTTAGCGGTTTAGTTGATGTTAGCAGTAATATGGTTTGGTCTTAACTCGCGCTAACAAAGAATTAAAAGTGCTCCAATTTTAATGAAAACAAATAATTGGCTATTTGACGTCTTCGTATACATTTTTATACCCTACACCACTATGTGGTCAGGGTATTATAAGTTTGTGGTGATGTGTGTAACACCAAAAAATATTGGTCTTAGACCCATCTTATAGTATACCGATCGGCTCAGAATTTGGTTCTACTTCGATTTAACGATGTCCGCCTGTCCGTCCGTCCGTCTGTCTGTACATGCATTCTTCTGCGCACTCTACAGGTCGCAAATATTAAGATATTTTGATGAAACTTGGTGCACCGACTTACGTCGGCCCAAGGACGACGCCTGTTGATTTTGGTTAAAATCGGTCGATGTTTAGACCTAGTGCCCATATAATGGTCCCCCCAAAATTATATTGTTTATACGCTGCAGGTCGCAAATATTAAGATATTTTGATGAAATTTGGTACACCGACCTATGTCAGCCCAAGGAAGAAGCCTATTGATTTTGGTTAACACGGGTCCAAGTTTAGACCTAGTGCCCATATAAGGGTCCCCTCAAAATTATATTGTTTATTCGCTGCAGGTCGCAAATATTAAGATATTTTGATGAAATTTGGTACACCGACCTATATCAGCCCAAGGACGAAGCCTATTGATTTTAGTTAACAGCGGTCCATGTTTAGACCTAGTGCCCATATAAGGGTACCCCCAAAATTATATTGTTTATACGCTGCAGGTCGCAAATATTAAGATATTTTGATGAAATTTGGTATAACGACCTATATCAGCCCAAAGACGAAGCCTATTGATTTGGGTTAACACCGGTCCATGTTTAGACCTAGTGCCCATATAAGGGTCCCCCCAAAATTGGCTTGGTTACAAACTGCAGGTCGCAAATATTAAGATATTTTAATGAAATTTGGTTCGCTGACTCACATTATAGAAAATTTTGACACAAGTCCCATTTTAACCCATTCGAATTTCGGATCCAAACATTAGGTGTAGGGTATTGTATAGTCGGCATACCCGACTTTAAACTTTTTACTCGTTTGTACTATTATTCATTACTGTTATTCATTTATACTTTATTCATTAATTCAAAATTCATTAATTCACGGAATTCGGATGAATTTCAAATTCATTTTTGAATTTTTAAGAAACCGCTAATTTAAAAAGCTTTTTTCATGTATATAGGTAGAACAGTTTCAAAATATTTTCAACCAGTTATATAAACAAACGAGAAAAACACGAATTTCAACCGCGATTTTCTCAAAATTGTGACGTAGTAGAAAACTTTTGGAACCGGTTTTGGTTCCATCAAGAGGAACTTCCAAACCGCAGTCGAAAATATCTCTTTACAAAGATATTTTATTTTCTTGATTTTAAGAAATGAAATTTGACCAGATAGCCCATATAATATTCATAAAATAGCAATTCATAGATAGCAAATAAACTAAAATGAGAAAAAAGTGGTTCTAGAATTATTTTTTTCTCCAAAGTTAATATCATAGATAACAGCTGTAAAATTTAAGTGTTTGCCATCAAAAACTCATTTTCTTCAAAACATCAGATGGCCCCTATTGAATAAAAGCCCTCGATATAAAATTTTTGTTTCAGAATAAATTTTCTGCAAATGTTGATGCAAAAGTAGTGATTCTTTTGATAAAATGAATATAGTGGAATATGAATTTACGTCGTGTGATACGATTTCGCAAATCCGATTAAAGGATTTTACAAGATTTGCAAAATAGGAAAATAAGTAAAGTTTTCGCTTTAATTGCAAAGGTTTCCTAGGTCATTCGCATAATCCAAATAAGTTGATATTGTTCTAATAGGCCAAAGTCTATACTTTTAAACGATATTAAAAATTATTTATAGTTTAGTCAGGTATGTGAATAAATAAATTTTAAAGAGAAATTTCCATTTTTGCTAAAAGTTTCCTGAAATCTATCAGAATTGATATATCGCATGTCCGATGCATTTTTAGTGTTGTACTTCAATAACGATGAATTTTGGTGGTTTTGATAGAATTCAAACCAGTTTATTTTCAGGGTATAAATGCACGGACTTATACAAAAATTGTAAATTTTACCATTAAATTGTTTAAATTTAATTTAAGTACTTGTCATAAGTAGTTTCGTAAACATGCAATTTGGCATAAATTTTGCAACAATGTTCTAATTGTGATTTCAATTGTTGAGTATAACAATTATGTAAATATTTATTTGAAGTTACTGTTGATTTAACTAATGGGATGGTATTGCACTATGTTAATATTTATGTAAAATAATAATAATAACGCTGAACAAATTGAACACTTTAGGGTGGCAAATAAGAAAAAAAAATCGTGTATCTAAATAAAATAAAATGGCCTGATAACAGGCACGTAGCTAGGAATTCGTTCGGGGGGGGGGGGGGGGGGGGCTTTTCTAAATTTTGTTGTGTAATTTTTTTCCTTTATTTTGTGTAAAGTTCAGTAAAATGAGAGTAAGCACAAAATCCTATCGCTAAATGACAAAAAACCCACAAACCACTCTTCTAGTCCAAAACTGTGTTTAAAAGAAAAAAATTTAAATGCATAAAACTTACTTGAAAAACTGTTTGTGGTTACATTTCAAGATAAGCAAATTCCATTTGAAAATATATTTACATTGGTTTTCTTTTAAATGTTTGAAATTATTGCAAAAAAATCTATTTTTTGGGTTAATACCATTTTTCTGATACTTTTTGTTGATATAAAGGTAGTCACTACACTATCACGAAAATGGTCACATGTGGTTTTCGAGATAAAAAAGAAATTTTTTACAGTTGTTAGTTGATTTCTTGCAAAAAGTGAAATTTTAAAAATTTTGAGTTAATACCCTGTTGTTGATCAAGTGCGATATGTAGTTTTAGTCTGAAAAACCAAACAGATACACATTTTTTGCATATAAAAGTTTTTTTTAACTTTGTTTAGTTAATTTTTATATAAAGAAGTTTTATTTGGTGTATTTCTATCCTTAATTAAAATTTTAAATTTTTTTTCACTATGGTGTTATTTATTTATCATTGCACCAGCAGTCCCTTTTACAATTTTCCGAAGTTAATAGGAAAAAGAGAATCACAAATTCACTCTTTTGATCGCTTTCATTTACCCAATTTGCGAGTGCGGGTACGCTTTTTGGTAAGAATGGTTCATGCGTTAACATAAAGGAACAAAACTTTTATGTGATAATTCAGCAGAAAAATTAAAAGGCAATTTTTTTTTATTAATTGCCTGATACTGATAAAGAAAGAAAGAAAATTTCAATATAAAAATGTTTTTTATAAAATAGAGAGGTGCAGAAAATGTTATAAAAATGTCTGTAAAGGCACATTCACACGCGCAAAAAACTGCTAGAGATAGAGCGAAAAATACCTGTAATTTGCTAAAATCATTCACAATACAGCTATTTAGAGGTGCATTGTGCTCTAGCACTAGCAGTTTTCTCTCGCATGTAAATCTGTCTTAGGAGCGCGGAAGGTAAAGGGTTTTTAAACTTTTTAAATAAAACAATTAAGAATGGCTAATAACTAGGGCAAGGAATTCCGTGTACTAAAAAATAGGAAAATAGGCGCCTAAAAAATACAAATATGCATTAAAAAAATATGCACTAAAAATGATTATTTTTGCAAAAATAATGCACTTCACAACATAAAAGTATATGAAAGTTAGTTATTTTGCAAATAGACACAGAACTCGAAGCTTTTCCATAGGTCTTTAAGTTTTTAAGCATGTGCATTTTTATACTGAAAAAAAAATATTTTGCTTGAATCAAAATATGAAAATCTATAACTTTTTTATAGTTTTTTGCAAATTAAGAAATGCTACTAAAAATTAAAAATATCCGCAAATATACATTAAAAAGCACAAAACATGCATTAAAAAGGCACCGAATATGCATTTAAGTCGAAATATGCAAAAACGTGCATTTATGTCTAATATGCAAGAATATGTAATTACAAATCGCTGCCTCTTTATTCTAAATTTGATGATTCGATAGATATTTAGTCCGTATTAGTTTTGGACTATCGAGAAAAAACATGTATTTGCATGGAATTCCTTGCTTACTAATAACCTTAAAATTTTATTTTTAACGCATTTTCCTAGTTCTAGACTAAATTATATATTTCAAGTGTAATTTGACTTCTAGGTGATTTCAATTTTCAAAAACTTTAGTTTTTTTTGTCAATATTTAAAATTTCTGCAATCCGTTTCTGATATGGAGTATGTTGTTTTAACCATTTTTTTCCAAGCATGGATTCCGTGCGAATTTTCTGACAAAACTTGGTAGAAGGATAAGACGGTTTCCCAGTAAGCATTTTTTGTATTTTAATATCTTGGTCGCACCCTAAAGTGGTGGTATAATAAATTCAAATTGAAAACTTAAAGCGTTAATATTTGATAAAAAAACTTAATTTTTATATTTAAATAATATAAAATTCTGTAAAAAAAATTGGATAATTTTCTTCGCAATATTTTCAATAATTTTTTATTCTTGTTGCTCAAATTTGTATGCTTCTTTGCTAGTTGAGAGAAAATATCCCAATTTTTATATTTAAAAAACGGATTCATTACTTGCATACCTATTGTATAATTTTGCAACTACGGAAACCCCTTGATTCTATCAGTCAGTTTATTTCTAAAGTATGTACTGAACGAAGAATTTTTCTTCCCTTATATATTTTTTTCTCATTCTCTTATCGAAATCAGCATATTCCTTTTATTACTCTCATCTTCCTTAAATTTTTAAATATTTTTGGAAAAAAGTGCTTTGAAGAAAAGTCAAAAATTGTTTTCGTGAAATCATACATAGCAACCCTGGACTCAAAATTGTAACAATTTTTTAAATCGCATTTTTATTAAGGCCTCAAACTATCACACGCTTTTTATTGCGTTGTTATATCGCTTTCCTTTCAACAATAATTTCAAGCCCGATGGTTCCAACGCGAAATGAAAGAAAAATTCCAAAGGACTTTGCAAAGTTAGGTCGGTTTTTTTTTATTTTATGGCCTCTTGAAATATCTGTGTGGCGTGAAACCCCAAAACTGTTGCTAAATTTTAGAGTTAGTAACTCTTTCGCGTTCACGAATAAGTTCAATTTCAATATATTGTTTTCAATATATTTAAGAAAAATGTCTGTGTGTTCCGTTTAAAATTTGTCATAAAAAACAAAGTTATAGGAAAAAATATCGAATTTTGTAAAGTTCGTATTAAAAGTGGAAAATTATATAGAAATTTGTGGGACCATTACAAACAGTTCATTTTAACCGAGTGTATGTCTTAAGCGAGTTCGTATTAACCGATGTTTTTTATATTGAAATGGTTACCAAAACTTCGGGACTTCTAAATTAGTTCGTATTAACCGAGAATTCGTCTTATCCGAGTTCGTATTAAACGAGTTATACTGTATATTACTTTTCGTATGTACGTTAACTTTCAACACGGGTAATTATCAACGTTGAAAATTCAACGTTTATAGATTTTCACGTCTAACGTAACTTATTCGCGTTGCTGCCTAAAAACTTTTGCTGACATACGTTCGATTATAACGGAAAAATTATAAACATAACCTGTTTAAAATTTTTGTATACTATACTACCCAGCAGAAATTACTGCTTGCTTGGAAGCAGTTTTATCAGGGAAAGTTGAACAGTGAAGCGATTGCACTATTGATGATATCATGCCTGATTTTTGTTCGAGATAGCTCGCGTGAAAGAAATTGTTTCGAGATCCGAAAAGGTGTGAATTCACCACTTTTAATTAGTGCTCCTGTTTTTCAAATAAAATAAATGGATAGAGGGACGTACACGTAAAAAAAAAATAAATTCTGAACAAAATTTTTCCCTACATTTACGTTTTTATGCGTTCAATGCATACGAAAAAGACAGAAATTAATACACGAGTTGTTCTACCCTCCTTTATCTCATTAAACATAAATATTAAAGATAACTTACTAAATACGTTTATGTCTATCTAATTTAGGCTTAACTTAAAATTCTAAATTTACCAGAAAAGTCTGCGGAGCGGTTCCTTCAGATTTGTATTAAATTAGAATATGTGACAGAGGGGATAGAAAAAATAAACATTTTGAGAAAATATGATCTCAATTATTACATTTTTTGTTTTTAAGAACTTTAGAAGAGTTACTGAAATTATTTTTGTTCCTTTTTATACCCTCCATCCCACTGTACAGGAGGGTATATACCAGTTTGTCATTCCGTTTGTAACTCATCGAAAAAAAATTTGGGACATAAAAAAAATATATATTGTTGATCGTTATCAATAGCGAAATCGATATAACCGTGTCAGTCTGTCTGTTGAAATCACGATCACGCTCAAAATTGTTGTGCTAGGATGTTAATTTTTAGTCAATTTGTCCAATTTCTTAAGCAGTTTGCTATTGGAAATTGGCGTTTAAAAGTTATGAATGAAAATGTAAAAGCACCTCTGGAATTTTCCAAATTAACATGAAAAAATATATTAACTGCGTGTTGTTGTTGTTACTGAATACGAAAAAAAAACATACATACACATCCAGTACTTGAAACAGATAATCCATTTTTTTGAATTTATATGCATAAAATTGGATTCATTTTATAAATTACTGAATAATTCATAATGCCTTTAAATCAATGATTGGACATTGAACAAAGTGAGATAAGATTTGTTCCTATATGTGTTGATTCAATTTTGATTCGATTGAATAATTTGGACGTAAGTTGGCTTTAGAGGAACCTCACCGATTGATTCTAAATTTTTGCTGCTGATATAACTCTCTTTTGGGGGTCCGAAGAAATATTTTTTTCGCAGAAAAGCCTATATGGGGAGTTACTTCGGTTTAAAGTTTAAAAATGGACTTAACTATATTTTCTTTATTTATGATAGGGTTGGAACAATATGTACACCATTGGAAAGGTAATAAAAATATCTTTAGGATAGCATTTTTTTTGTTGACCCATTATGATTCGGTGTAGCATTTTTATTTTTTTTTTTTTTACTTTTACTAACTTTTGACAACTTTGACTAACTTTTGATGAGGTAAGTTAATTTACTAACTTTTGACAAATGAAAAATCTCAATACCGACAATAGGTTTAAAATGTGTTTACTCCCAAAACACATTTTAAACCTTCGATTCCCGATGGGTTAATTCAGTATAATTGTTGGTTAGAGTCAAAGTTGTGTCTTTTGTACCATCTACAAAAAAATTATGTTTGACCTCTAATATCTTCGGTGTTTGAAATGATAAAATTTGAACTACATCTCAAAAGTTTTTCCCCGGAATTTTTTTTTCAAATCAGCTTGAAAAGTACCATATCGGGGTAAAAAATAAAAAAATTCACTGAGATCAACTTGTTACAAAATTGAGATTTTAAATATGAATGAAGGAATTATATTTTTAAAGGTCTAAACACATCAATATGAATAACATAACCAGTGTTGTCACGTAATGGGTAGGGCATGGATGATAGCAATTATTAAATTGTTAATTTTTCACTTAAATTTCAATTCAAATGAGTGAGTTGGTTAAGTTATAAAATTTGTAAATAAAAAATATATTATAAAGGGATCTTCAACAAGGACGCTACAAAAGTAGAAAGACAGGGACAGCAAACGAGGCCATATTTCTTGCCGCTCTTTTGACATTTCTCTTCAGTAAGGTTTGCCATTTCATGATGGAAAGATATACGAGCCAACGACGAGTCGAAATTATTAAAATTTTCTACCGGCATTTGGAGTCAGTGGCCTCAACATTAAGAGCGCTACGTCCAATTTATGGTCGTCATAATGAATGGCTTCGTCAATAAACAAAATATGCGTTATTGGTCAGACAGCAATCCACACGTACTCCATGAGTCATCATTGCATCCCGAAAAAATTACGGTTTGGTGCGGTTTATGGGCCGGCGGCGTCATTGGGCCGTACTTCTTCCGTGATGATCAAGACCGGCACGTTACTGTGAATAGGAATCGCTACCGTTCAATGATAACCGAATATTTTTGGCCCCAATTGGATGATATGAACTTGGAGGACATGTGGTTCCAACAGGACGGCGCCACAAGCCACACAGCGAATGTCACAATCAATTTATTTCAAACCAAGTTTGGTGAACGTGTTATCTAACGAAATGGTCCAGTCGATTGGCAGCATCGGTCGTGCGATTTGACGCCGTTGGACTATTTCCTGTGGGGCTACGTCAAATCTATGGTTTATGCCAACAAGCCAGCGACGATTGATGGACTTCGTACGAATATCGGCCGATTTATGCTTGAAAACCGTCGAAAATTGGGTTCAGCGTCTGGACTTCTGCAATCGTGCCCGTGGTGGCCATGCAAAAGAGATCGATTTCCATACATAATGGCATCGAACGTACTTTCACAGGAATAAAGAATTTCATTGATATCCAAAACCGTTTTTGTTTTATTTAAAAAAACTTTTGAAGATTTTATTCATAAGCTAGCCAATAGATAATGGGTCTATCGATACAACTTAGCAATTTCAAAGCATTTTTAATAACAGAAACGGTGCGATTATCGGTGAGGGTAAGTAACGCTATTGTAGATTATTTCGGTTACTGTATTTTAAGGATAACTGTATTGCGATTATTTCGATGACGGTATTTTAAGGATAACTGTATTGCATTATTTCGATAATGGTATTTTAAGATAACCGGTATTCAGTTATTTCGGTGCATTCCGGAAATTTTTTTTTACAAAAAAACAAAGTAAAATAAATTTATTAACTAAGTGTATTTAAACTTCCCGAGTAAAAAAAATTGATCTCGCGCAATATCTAATTATATCCAATTTGATATTGTTTAAGATCTGCTGTAATATCTAGCTGATCCAATTAGATCTCAAAATTGGGTGTATCTAATCATATCGTATTAGATCCCATTGTATATATGGGGATAAACTAAGATCAAGTTATATCTCAAAATTGGGAGGTCCAGTGATATCTTTGGGGATAAACCTAGATCTATTTTGATCCGAAAATTGGCGGATCCAGCTATATATTTGCGGATATTTTTAGATGTAATTTGATCCGAAAAATGGCGGATCCAATTAGATCCAGCTATATATTTGGGGATAAACTTAGATCTAATTTTATCTCAATTTTGGCAGATCAAATTAGATCCGGCAATATATTTGTGGATAAACGTATATCTAATTTGATCCGAAAAAGTGGCAGATCGAATTAGATCTAGCTATATATTTGGGGATAAACTTAGATCTAATTTGATCCGAAAAATGGCACATCGAATTAGATCCAGCAATATATTTGTGGATAAACTTAGATATAAATTGATCTGAAAAATGGCAGATCAAATTAGATCCAACAATATATTTGGGGATAAACTTGGATCTAAATTTATCAGAAAAATGGCAGATCGAATTAGATCCAGCAATTTATTTCGGTATTAAAATGGCAGATCGAATTAGAAACAGCAATATATTTGGGGATTGACATCTAAAAGTATCCATAAAAATGACAAATAAAATTAGATGCCGCATTATATTTGGGTACTACGTAAGATCTCCATTTATTTGGGATTAAATAAGATCCCAGACATATATTGCCAACTGTTCAAAAAATAATAGACTGGCAGAGCACTGATTGTATAAAAATTACAATATTTTGTTAAAATAAGGTTTAAACTCAGAAGGTAACGAGTTCAATATGCATTTCTTTTACAAAATGAATTTCTTTTTATAAAATTAAAATTTTTTTTTTCTATAAATTTTTTTATAAAATTATATATTTATTTTTTTATTAAATTGAAATCTTTGAATAAAATAATTTTATTTACATCTACACCATTTCCAATTGTATTAATTGTTTTAAGATTTATCAATTGTATTTCAGAAATAATCAATTGAATTTCAGTTTTATCAATTGTGTTTCAGAAATTATTAATTGTATTTCCGAAATTCACAACTGTATTTCAGAAATTATCAAACTGTATTTCAGAAATTATCAATCGTATTTCCGAAATTATGAAATGTATTTGAGAAATTTTTCTCTATTAGCTATGAAATTCTGAAATAGATTTCATTATTTCTGGACACAACTAAATAAATAATTTAATTTGCGTAATATTGTAGTTTCTGAAGTGCAAATAATATTTTGTGATATACAATTAAAATTTTCTAAAATACATTTAATAATTTCTGTAAAACCTTTTTTCGATGCTTATAAGTTAGCTCGAAATGCTTTTATCATTCATTTAATTTGTAGCTATCACACATCTATAACAAGTCTCGTTAGATTAGAGTGTAGAGGTCTTGGCTGACAATCTGGTGGACTGGGTTAAATTTCATGTTTTTAAAAGCAAATATTAAAAAAAGTTTTCTCAATTTTTTGAAAAATGTTTTTGAAATCTATTTTTTTGCCAAGATAGTTAATGCAACGTTCTGCCAACGCATAACCGACCATCGCCAACGGTTTGCCAGCATTGTGCCGATTATATTTTTCTGTCTGGGATGTTAAACTTAAACCTATTGTATATTAACATTAATTAACACTATATTTTTATTTTTAGGAAATACATTTTTATTTTATTATAAGTTAACATTAAATTAAATTTTAGATAATGGCACCAATTTGTAGTTGTAATTATTATATATTAAATCGTATATTCATAAACATTCTATACAGTTAGACGAGGTTTATGGAACTATTTAACTTTATAAAGAGTTTATAAATTATAACTTAAATGTACAAATATATATGTTAAATGTACGTGAACAAATTGTTAATATGGATCCACAAATTGTATCTCAACTGATATTGGAATTATTGTACCATTACCATACATCAATATATATTGATTGATATACATATATTACAATATATGACACTGTATTATAAATATTGTTAATGAAGTAACATATCTGATAATATTTTTTATAGCGCCATACAGTTTTACATTATTCAAATTAAACCATATATGGAATTGTATTCAAAATGTTGATGTGGTACCAAATTTGACCATATATTGTTTAAATTGTGCCATATATGACAATATATTGTTTAAATGATACCATATATGTCTATATATTAATATTGTTTAAATGACACCATATATCAATATATATGGGACTATATATGGTAGCATATATTATCATATCTGCATCTGTATTAAAAATGTCGTTCATCAGGTACCATATATGAGCATATAATGTTGAAATGGCGCCATATATGACAATATATGGTTTAAATGGCAACATATATGGTAATATATTGCTTAAATAACACCATATATAAATATATATGGCACTATATATGGTAGCATATATTATCATATATGGAACTGTATTAAAAATATTGTTCATGAGGTACCATATATGGGCATATATTGTTGAAATTGCACCATATATGATAATATATGGTTTAAATGGTACCATATATGATAATATATGGTTTGAATGGCACCATATATGATAATATATGGTTTGAATGGCACCATATATGATAATATATAGCTTAAATAACACCATATATAAATATATATCGCACTATATATAGAACCATATATTATCATATCTGGAACTGAATTAAAGATTTGGTTTATGAGGTACCATATATGACCATATATTGTTTAAATGGCACCATATATGATAATATCTAGTTTAACTATCACCATATATAATTATATATTGTTTAAATGATACCATATATAATTATATATTGCTAAAATGCCACCATATATATTAAGATATAGTTCTATATATAACTATATATGCAATAAGATCAACCATGTTATGTAATATATAATTATATATGCCATATCTAATATTATGAAGGCCGATATCTAATTAGATGAAATTATATATGGCATAATATAAGGAAAATTTGTCGGAAAAAACCTCATATATTATTATATATGGATATACATAACCACATGTCTAATTATATATTGTAATATATGCCACATATGATTATATATAATTTTTTTTTACTTGGGTTCACAATTACGACGTGAAATTACAAAAAGTTTAAACTAAAAAATAACGGTATTGTAAGGATAATGGTATATCATTTATTTCGGTACTGGTATTTTAGATGTATCGATATTTGAATCGATAACAGTATTTTACCGGTAGAGCCTACCAATCCTGCCTCAATGTATGTAGTTACTTTTGGCTTATGAATAGGGAATGCAGCACGGGATTTCCCGTCCCGGGATTACCGGGAAATTAAGCATTTTTCAGTTCCCGCATTCCCGGGAATTTGGGTCGGGAATCCCGGGATTTCAAAAAATGCAGTTTAAATTAATAAAGTTAATTATTTTAAATTTAATTAATTAATTAATAAAGTTAATTATTTTAAATTTTCTTATGCAAAATTTTCAAACCTTTTGAAAATAGTAAACATTTTACATTAGGCTTGTTCGTTTACTTACTACAATTTGTTACTTTTACCACAACTGGAAAAATTCAAAGAGTAAGGTAGAGGGGGATCCTTCGCCAGTGGGGCACATACACTAATCCCATTTTTCTCCGATGTTAAGGGAGATACAAAATTGGAAAAAATATATTTTGTGCATTTTTCAATTACCTTTCATCCATTCACTTCCACATCCACTTTGACGACTTTACATCACATGTGGTCGCAGACAGACGTGTTTTTGTGTTTTTTGGGGTGCCAAAAAATATTTGAAAGCAACTACATTTTGTAATAACTTCCTCAAATCGTGTGATAAAAAAATAATTTTTCATTATGGTAGATCTATGATCCTAAGCTTTCAGAAAATAATAATTAGATTTTAATAAATGCTTAAAAAGTGAGATAAATATTAATTTTATGTTAGTGCCTGTCTCTGGGGCACAATCACCAGATGGCCCCTGGAGATACGAAGAGTTGGTGCATCCCTGCCTAAAATGCTCTATAAGACTTTTCTATATGTTTAAAATATGTTTAATAGCAAATTAGAACAATCGTGTTCATTCTTAAATTTATATTAATAACCCAGCTAAAAATCGACATATATGAATACATACAGGTTAAATGTATGTTCATGCATGCTCATAAACATGCATTCATGTCCATACATGGATACATAAATCTCCATACAGGCATCATATATGTCCACACTTGTGCATTAACGAAATTTGAGGTAATATGTACATGTGTGTACATTAGGGCGGGTCGATTTAATAATCGCCCCGCCCTAATCGTATTCTAGGGATCAAAATAAGAAACTTTGCCGAAGGAACCATACCTAATACCTAAAACGAATTCTACTTCCCCCCAACTGTTGACTTTTGTCCCGTAGGGTCAAGTTTTGAAAAATCCCACTTTGACCCATTTAGAGTGCCCCAATCGAGTCCAAATGTATGACCGACCCCCACTAACTTTGGAGGGCCGATCCACCCATGCCAGTGGCACACCCCCTGGAACTCCCCTGGGGGGTTCCCCATACAAACATTTTAAAAAATCACCATTTTTGGCACTTTATTTTATTATTTTTTATTTATTTTATTTATTTTTATTATTTTATTTAATTTTTCTCTTTAGAAATTTATCTACTCAGAACATATGTAAATGAAAAAATTAATTTAACTTAGTAATAGAAAAGAAAATAAAAAAAATTACTGTTTGAAATCTTTTTTGCTTTCAAGTCTGGGCAATTTCGCACGGCTCTCTAATGTCGCCACCATAACAGCCTCTACATTTTCCGGTATAACTCGTTTGGAAACGCTAGCTAGCAATTGAACGTGTCGTTCTGTTGCAGGTCGTAAAATAGGTTGTGTGCGTTTTTTAAGCCACCACAAGACACAGCTGTCGTAAACTTACTTAAGCTAAATCGGTTACAGGTAGAATTGAGCATAAAATTATCATAAAGGATTTTCCAGAAGTAATAAAAGGCGCACTTGCTTAACAGAATTTGTGGTCAGATTAACGTTTAATTTACATGTAAGTACTTTATGGGCAGTTTTGACAACAAAATCGGTTACAGGTAGAATTGAAATTACCATTTCATTCTTATTATCTCGTCTCCTAGACCATATATAACGCAACAGTTTTTGTGAATGCATTAAGTCGTTGTGAAGAACTCGAAGTGTGAAGTGCTAATTTGAGATAAAAAAATATTTAAAAAAAATCATTCCAAATCAAGAAGTTTACAATGAATCCACCATCCTCTACACCGCAAGATGAAGCAATAACAACATCAACAACTATCGAAAACCCAATGAGTCATATACCCAGGCATGATGTTACTGTTTTTGGTGTGTCTACTGATTTGACTGATCTTAATTTACCAACCCATCTGGATATCTTGAGATATTATTTTTACTTGAGCGAACAAAAAAAGTTGTCCTATAAAGCATTCACTATTCAAGTACAAGATAAGTTGATTGGAATTTGGGAAAAACTTGGTATGGAAATAATGCTGAAAAAAAGTGTATGTAATAAATTGAATAGATTGCTTGACAAATATCAAGAGCAAATCAAGAGAAGAAACAAACCCCAACAATTTACAGAGTATGTAAAATCTCTGGAAACAATTTTTTTCATTGGAACATGTAAATGCGATTTGAAGGCAGCTCCATGTGCATGCGGTTTGGTTCCCGAACGCCTCAAAGAGTATATGCACGATCAACATAATCAGAGAAGTCTAACAATGGATGGATTTGCGATGGAAATTGAAGAGCAAGGAGCAACGTCTATGTCATCAATGCCAACATACCAAGATCCCGATGATTCAACATACGCACCGCCACCGGTTCAAGAAGATTTGGATATAAGCACAAGTTCACAATACACACAGAGATACGATTGTTTTAACTTTGCCTTGGTATGTGACAGATTTGGCATGCCTGATAGAGTAGCATCAGCAATGGGAACAGCTCTTTTCCAAGATTTTAAAATGAAAGATATCCATGGCAAACCTCTCATCATGGATAAATCGAAAGTTCGCCGAGAAAAAGAGAAATGCAGACAAGAAGTGCTTCGCAAACGGTTAGATGATACCAATTTGTTAGCATTTTCATTCGATGGCAGAAAAGATGATACTTTAACGAGAGATACAATTGATGAGAAGTATCATACTAGAATGGTAAAAGAACCTCATCTTGTTATTTTGAGAGAACCGAATTCTGAATTGATTGGTTACGTAAGACTGGAACATGAAACCGCTGAATACAAAACAACCAAATTAAATGATTTTTTCAACGATAAAAATATATCACTGGATGCATTAATTGGCATATGCACTGACGGTGAGCCAATAAACACTGGCCCAAACGGTGGAATTATACGACGATTCGAATTGCTGTTAAAAAGACCATTGCATTGGTTCGTTTGCCTTCTACACTTCTACGAACTTCCGTTTCGGCATTTGTTTGAAGCTTTGGATAAATCAACCAGCACTGGACCAAGATCGGCAACCGGAAAATTGAGCCGTCAAATCGAAACTTGTGAAACTCTTCCGGTAAGTTATTCCTATCACGCATTTATTATAATTGTCAACCGTTTTTAATTGTTTTATTTTTATATATTTTCAGGTGGTGGACGGCTTTCAGAAAATTGAGTTGAAAAATATGCCCCCTGCTCCAGAAAAAATTGAATTTTCCACCGATTCCAAGTACTTATACGACATGGCCCATGCAATTTCTAGCGGCGTGGTTTCAGTGGATCTGGCAAACATCAAACCAGGGAAAATTGTACATTCTCGGTGGCTCACCAAGGCCGCTAGACTATTACGATTATATGTGACAACGGAAAATCCAGATGCAAATTTAAGAATACTGGTTGAATTTATAATTACATGTTATGTGCCAATGTACTTCAATATCAAGTATTACAGCTCTGTCGTGTACGGTAGTAGATTATTTTTCAAATTCATTAGTTGGTCAAGATTTCTAGAACCTCGTTTACGCAAAATTGTCAATAAAGTAATTACAGATAATTCATATTATGCGCATTCGGAAAATATCTTGTTATCAATGTTGTTTGATGATAGCAAAGAAAAGCGCGACTGTGCTATCAAGATAATTCTACGCTATCGAACCGATGTTGACGACCCAACGGGACTTAGAGCTTATAAAAAACCAGATATAAACTTTTATTGCACAAGTTACACGGAAATGATCAATATGAATGACATAAATGACGTATTTGAACCACCATTCACGCGAAGCATTCCATACGATACTTTGAAAGAATATTTAGATCAAGATGATCCACCGTTTAATGATCCAAAAATTCCATCACACATACAAGAAACAGAAAGACACGTTCAATTGCTAGCTAGCGTTTCCAAACGAGTTATACCGGAAAATGTAGAGGCTGTTATGGCGACGACATTAGAGAGCCGTGCGAAATTGCCCAGACTTGAAAGCAAAAAAGACTTCAAACAGTAATTTTTTATTTTTTCTTTTCTATTACTAAGTTAAATTAATTTTTTCATTTACATATGTTGTGACTAAATAAATTTCTAAGGAGAAAAAATAAATAAAATAATAAAAATAAATAAAATAAATAAAAAATAATAAAATAAAGTGCCAAAAATGGTGATTTTTTAAAATGTTTGTATGGGGAACCCCCCAGGGGAGTTCCAGGGGGTGTGCCACTGGCATGGGTGGATCGGCCCTCCAAAGTTAGTGGGGGTCGGTCATACATTTGGACTCGATTGGGGCACTCTAAATGGGTCAAAGTGTGATTTTTCAAAACTTGACCCTACGGGACAAAAGTCAACAGTTGGGGGGTAGTAGAATTCGTTTTAGAGGTATGGTTCCTTCGGCAAAGTTTCTTATTTTGATCCCTAGAATACGATTTCGCCCTGAGCCATGGGCGATTTTTTTGCCTCCCCACAAATCGACCCGGCCTAGTGTACATGTATGAACACACATGAACACGCATGAACACACATGAACACGCATGAACACGCAAGAACATGCATGAACATGCATGATCATGCATGATAGATATTACCTCAAATTTCGTTAATGCACAAGTGTGGACATTAGAGCGTACCACCTTACAGGCAAAAAAAAAGTGCGCCGTACACCCTCCAATATACAGTATTTTTGCAAGGAGGTTTCAAAAATTTTTTTTTTATTTTTTTGCCGAACGTAGGGGCCGCCATTTTATACTTTTCGTTATATCTTTGGCATTTACAGTCATATCTTAAAGTATAATACATCGATGTTTTTCTCTCTGCTCTAAGGGCATTTTGAGCTCAAGTATCCCGTTCTAGTAGTTACCCACCAGATCTCAGTACCTCAAAAAAAAGTTCACCGTACACTCTCCAATATGATGTATTTTTGGAAAGTGATTTCAAAAAAAGTTTTTTTTTTTGCCGACCGTAGGGGTCGCCTTTTTTAATTTTTTGTTATAGCTTTTGCATTTAAAATCGGATTTTAAAGTGTGATATATCGATTATTTTGCCTCGAGGAGACCAGTGTTTGGCTATATAGTAAAAAGCCAATTCAAAAAAATTTAAAAAGGCGACCCCTACGTTCGGCAACCGATATATAAAACACATTTCTACTGGGTTTAGCGAAAAACTTCCTTAGCAAAAGTTTAATGATTTTTTGCGAGCTTTAATTTTCTTAAATTAGGGTGGCACATTAGGGTGATAGCAACTGAGATCTGGTGGGTAACTACTAGAACGGGATACTTGAGGTCAAAATGTCCTTAGAGCAAAACACTGGTCTCCTCGAGAGAAAAACATCGATGTATCATACTTTAAGATCCGACTGTAAATACCAAAGATATAACGAAAAATGTAAAATGGCGACCCCTACGTTCGGCATAAAAAAATAAAAAAAATTTTTTTTGAAATCTCCTTGCAAAAATACTTCATATTGGAGGGTGTACGGCGCACTTTTTTTTTTTGCCTGTAAGGTGGTACGCTCTAATGGACATGAATGCATGTTTATTAGCATGCATGAACATACATTTAACCTGTATGTATTCTTATATGTCGATTTTTAGCTGGGAATTCAGTTTTTTGTAATTTTGAAGAATCATTATATTATAGTTTTAAATTATTTTTTTTAATGTAGTGGAGATTTATTGATTAAAAAGAATTATATATCTTAAAGAACTTATTCTAAATTATTTATTTCAGTCATTAAAACATTAACTTTGCCGTACTAACAATATTTTTTTGTAGAAATTATATCTGGCTCTTTTGGCGAATTACCCCCAAGTTTGGGGCAGTTACGCCCATTTGGGTTACTTTGAAAATCATGGAAAAAGTACACACAGAAAATAAATTGGTTGGAATTCCATCGGAAGCAACGAAATATTTTCATCTTTCAATAATTTTAATTGCAGTTATTTAAAATTCATCATCAGGAAAGTTATATTTATTTGTGAACAGAAAATATATATGATGAACCAAAACACTGTCACATTACCCAAAATATTGGCTTTTCTAACCAATATTGAAAAAATACTAACTTCCACATTAACTTCAATGCCAACAACCACCAATTTATCGAAGATTTAGCCATTTGAATAAAATATCTGCTGCAAAAATCTAGTATCAGTTGTCTTTCAATAAAATCGATCACTCTATCCAAAGTATTAGTTTTTCCAATCAATTTTTTTTTCAACTTCAGTAGCTTTAACCATTAATTTCCATTATTTTGGTAATTGTAATAATATATTGAGACAAGGAACAGAAATTGTATTTATCATAATAAAATTTTGGAATCTATCATACTTTTTCGTTTCATACATATGCGTGTTTAAATTCTAAGTTAGACAACAATTTAACGTAAGTATCTGTGGTGCAGGAGGTAGAGAAATAGCCTTAGAGATTTGAGTTCAAACCTCAACCAAGGCATTACTTTTTTTTAAATAATTTCTTTATTGCTTCAAATTAAAAGACACAATCGATTTTCTGTTGTGAATATAATTTTATTCAACAACAAAATATTCAAATTTTCAACCTGAAGAAATTCAAATTTGAAATTTGACAAAAAAAATTTATGTCGAGTTTAGCCTAGAGGAAAAGCAATGGGCTGACACACAGAAGGTCACCGGTTCAATCCCGGTTCGCGATATAAATTTAAAAAAATTTTTTTTTTTATTCAAATTAAAAGACACAACTGATTTTCTGTTGTTGATATAATTTTATTTATAGACAAACAGTGTGTTCCCGTACATTCCCAAAGTTACCGAAATTTACCCAAAAGCGTTCCCGTACTCGAGAATTGGGTAAATGAGAGCGCTAATGAGAGTGTATTAGTGCTTCTCTTTTTACCAAAATTTACCCAGACTTTTTCTTCGGGTAAACTTTGGTAAAACAGCTGATGCAAATATAAACAAAAAACAATTGTGAAATTAAATTAAAAATTGTAATTAAATAAAGAAATAAGCAAAAGAAACTTGGTTTTTTGTTAAAATTAATTGAATAAAATCAAAAACAACTTTTAAATGCGAATAAATATATCTATTTTTGCCGATTTGCAAACTGAAATTGTACGTATTTTCACATCAGTGATGGGATTTTTGGCACAATCTAAGATTGATTGGTACAATGGCACAACCGATACTATTTTGGCACATTTTGGTTATCTACAAAATTTAATAGAAAATGAATTTAAAAAATAACAATTTTTTAATTTTTAGTTTCTAAGCATTTATTGGTATTAAAATACCTTTTCGAATAAAGCAAAACTAAAAAATGGCATCGAAAATATTACCGAATAAAGCACCGTAAGTTGTTTTTCACGTGAAAAAATTTCTCTCAGACTTTAAATGCTTTAAATTGCAATTTAAATTAAAAAAAATTAACAATATTTTAATTTTATAACAAAGCCACAATCACAATTAACACAAAATGTCACTTTTTCACCAGAAAAATAATAGTCTTGTACATTAAATTTGCGTGAAAACTAAGTTTGCACAATTTGCACGTGAAACTCATTGTCGTGAAAAATATTTTTTTTTTTATATGGAGTATAACAGTTTTTTCAGGTGAAAACTGAACAACTTACGGTGCTTAATCCATAGAATTTTAAAAATTCAAATGCTATAAATTTATATCAGAGCTTCGAAAGAATTAATTTGAGTTTAATTCATGAAAAAATTAATTCAGTTTTAGACATTTTTTATATGTATACCATTTTACGTGCAACCATTCCTAAAGAATTCATTCATTGGCTGCATTCCGGATGAATTTAATTTATCATTCACCTTTTAATTGAAAGAAATTTTTAATTCATTCAAATATAATTAAGTCCATAAGAAATCAAGATAGAATTAATTCCATAAGAATGCATTTACAAAATGAAAGTTGAGAACACGGGTTCTAAGTGAAAATTGAGTTTTGGCACAATAAAGGCCCATTTGGTACATTTTAGTCACACACTTGGCACAAAACAAAATTTTTCAAGTCCCATCACTGTTTAGCATTATTCTTTGAAATAAGTTTTTGGGCTAGAAAAGTGGTTTTTTGCGTTCCTGTACTATTGGGTAATTTTGTCATTTTGTGAGAGGATTTTGTGCTTACTCTCATTTTACCGAACTTTACCCAAAAAGTGAAGAAACACATCTAAAATATTCAAACCTGAAGAAATTCAAATTTGAAATTTGACTAAAAAAACTTAAATAGAGCTTAGCTTAGTGGGAAAGCAATGGGCTGACAAGCGGAGGGTCGGCGGTTCGATCCCAGTTAGCGACAAAAAAAATTTTAATTTTTAAATAAATTTTGTGGAACGTATTTTTCTATTTATAGAATTTATAATCCACAAACATGAAAGTAATCTATTAACACAACAAAAATTCAAAAATTGTGAATAAATTTCGGTAGTTACAATGGTATTAAAAATAAATAAAAGTGATTGTACCTGGAACTACAAAAATTCGGTTGGTGAAAAATTCGATTGGAACTACGAATCTGTTTTCTGTGTGTAATAGAAAATATGCAAATAATTAGAATAAAAATCATAGAAATTAAAGCCAAGATATGTAGATCTTCAATTTGAAAGTAATTTTTTAAAAATAATTAGGGGTTAAGAAATGACAGTACTTTGAAAAAAGTGGCGAAGGATCCCCCCTCTACCCTACCTAACCAAAACAATCAGTGTGTTTATTTACTCGAAATTCTTACTACTTTTACTACAATTGGAAATTGTTGTTATACCCTACACCACTATGTGGTCATTATACCCTACACCACTATGTGGTCAGGGTATTATAAGTTTGTGCTGATGTTTGTAACACCAAAAAATATTGATCCTAGACCCACCTTATAGTATACCGATCGGCTTAAAAATTTTTTTTTATTTCGATTTAACGATGTCCGTCTGTTCGTCCGTCCGTCTGTCTGTCTGTCCATGCATTCTTGTGCGTACTCTACAGGTCACAAATATTAAGATATTTTGATAAAACTTGGTACACCGACTTATGTCGGCCCAAGGACGACGCCTATTGATTTCGGTGAACGTCGCTCCATGTTTAGACCTAGTGCCCATATAAGGGTCCCCCCAAAATTGGCTTGGTTACAAACTGCAGATCGCAAATATTAAGATATTTTAATGAAATTTGGTGCGCTGACTCACATTATAGAAAATTTTGACACAAGCCCCATTTTAACCCATTCGAATTTCGGATCCAAACATTAGTTGGCTTTCACCCAGACTGGTTACCCTACATAGTCGGCATGCCCGACTTTAACCTTTTTACTCGTTTTTGTATTGAATTTGTCCAGCTGTAGTAAAAGTAGTAACTTGTGTAAGTACACACAATATGAAGTACACGAAATCGATTACATTGTGTGGACTTACACGTTTTTCTAAAGGCATACGTATTGTTTCGATTTTTCTTTTTTAATAAAAACACCAGGATGGAGGGTATCTAAAGACGCGACACAGCCGAATTTAATCTTTGGTTTGTATAATTCTATAAGCAAGCGGGCTTTAGATTGCTTGTTTTAAATAAATTTATTAAAAACACAAAAATGTATGTTTATTATTTACATACATTTTTTTCGATTAATCGATTAATTTCTAAATTTTATTATTTACACGATTAAAATAAAAAGCCGATTAGTTGAATACCCTAGTTACAATACAAAAAAAAAATATTGAGCCACAAACGTTGGTTATAATAATAATCGTGCCCATCAAAAACTTGGTAATGGGTTGGACGCATTGGTAATGAGGGGAACCCATTGCCTTTGTTTTAATTTAAAACATAAGATAATTCGTTACTAATAATGTGATACATCAGTACTTAGTAATGAGTTTAAAGTCATATAACCAATAAATTACACTGATAGAATTTTGTGCATAGTATTAATGAATTTGTTCTTTAATCCAATGATCATTGAAAAGTCCCCAAAGAACGCGTTCATTAGATACATGAAACGTATTCATTAAATGAAAACTAATTGAAGAAAATATATTTTTTTTTCGTTACTTTTTTTATTTATTTTTATTTTATTAATTTTTATTTGTACATATAATTCTTTTTGGTTTTATTACGTTTTTGACATCTCCCTGAAGTCGACTTGAACCCGCAATCACCACAATGTAAACATTATCGCGTTACCGATTGATCGAAATAGCCAAAATAAAATGATGTCATTATTTGGACTTTTATATTTAAATAATTTCAGTTTGTAACCCTAGCGTTCATTACTGGAACAAGTATCTATTTTAGTAATTAGAAAATTCAAATCCCTTATAAAAATGATAGCATATCTTACGAGTTAGTTAAAAATATATAATGAAAAAATTCATTAAATTAATGAATTTTTCATTAACTCAATGAAATTTTTTCATTAAATCCGTGAATTCAGATTATTGAAATCGATTCATTAATAGTATGAACGAAAATTCTATCAGTGTACGTATTAATGTGTAACAACTTATTTTACTCCCTACAATTACGTACTTAATTTAGCCGTTATTGCTAACAAGTTAATTTATGACATTCCATATCATAAGTAACAACTTATTTCAGTACTTCCTTGGAAATAACTTATTTGAGACTATACCGGTACGATTTTAGCAACTATTTACCTCCACTGACACCCCCATGTTAAAATAATTTGTTATGCGTAAGCAGTTACAAGTTTTGGTTTCTAATTCCATTTCCCTTTACCTGGTAATAGAAGCTTTCGCTGGGTGGTTGACAAACACTAAACCGAAAATACTATTAATGATTTAAAGCCCTTTGAAATGACTACCGTTAACCTTAAAATACCTAAACGAGATTATTATGAAAATACCAATAACCCTAAAATACCCTAGCGAAATAATTTAAAATACCGTTAGCCTTAAAATTTCCTAAGTAAATGACTTCAAATTTTTTATTTCTTTCTATTAAAAAGATCATACATACATGAAATATTAATATTCAGTTTTTATTAGTGTTTCCAATTCGGTTAATCGATTAACCGATTCCTCGATTAATCGCCTCTATTTCGGTTAATGTCGAAACAAATAATTTAAAACTCAAATAATTATTCGACCCGAATAATCGGTTAAAATAGGACGATTAACCGGTTACATTTTTAAAATGAAATTTTGCCTTTATTTTTTCTGAAAACTTAATAATTTTCTTAACTTTTGCTAAAAAAATGTAAGAGCACTTAGAAAAACAAATACTAAACTAAATAAAATACCATCATATTCTTTTAAAATCTATTGAAAAAGGTATTTAAACCTTTAGATACCATTTTTTGAGCAATTCCATGCAAGTCGACATTGCCCCAGCGAGACACCTCATGAATTTTAAGATTTGTTTTACTTTTACGCAATTACTTTTTAATAAAATTTTTTGGAAATTTTTTAAAAAAATACCTAAGTTCTTGTTTTTAAAAAACCTTTAGAAAAACATCTCGAAAGGACAAAATAAAGGTGTTTTTAAACTTCTCAAAATACACTACGCGTCTGGCTGGAGCAGGCTTTTTTAGGAAATACCATAGACAATTTCTGATTTATGTTTTAATTCTTTTAAAAAGTAAAACTAATTTTCAAAAGTAAGAGCAGGTTTCAGTCTCTAGTTCGATGTTTTTATTTATATTCTGTTTATGAATTTTTACATTCATTCAATGAAGTTTCGCCGGAATTCTTTCATTGAAACTTTTCATTGAACTGATGAAGTTTTATGGAAAACTTCGTATTATTTATTGAAAATTTCATGCACCCAATAAAAAAATTTTATTAAAAAAGCTTCATAAAAGTGGTGAAGCTTTTTCGTAAAATTGAAGATATTTTTCATTCACTTTGTGAATAAAACTTCATTAGTCTAGTGAAAACTTTCATTGAAACTAGTCCAATAAAATTTTCTCTCCGTAAATTAGCTTAAAATTTGGGTTATTTTGTTTATTAGTAATGGCCGTTAAAAAACCGAAAAGACCGTTAATTTAACAATTGTTTATGATATTCTCATACTACTAATATTCAGCAAGCTTTTTTCTTTTTTTGCAGAGTAAATTGGTATCTTCAAATAGAACTAAAAGTTTTTATTTAAATTTTAGAAACTTTGGATAAAATTTTTTATAAATGCAATATTAGGTTTGTTTCACGTACGTTACCGCGGGAACCCAATCTTACCAACAAGAGTTTCTATTGTTAAAAATTGGGTAAATGAGAGCGTTGATGAGAGAATATTTTGTTTCTCTTTTTACCAGAAGTTACCCGTACTTTTTTCGGGTAAAATGGTAAAACTGTCAAATCACTAACTGTTTATATATCAGCTGTTTTAAATTTGTAAAAATAATTAACAAAACAAAACTTATAAACAATAAATAATTAATAGCGTTATTAAATACCACATTCTAATATTTTTCTTTATTTCTTTATTTATTTTATACTTAAAAATAGCTTTTGTTTATATGAATAACGTTGACGTTAATTTTTGGGCTTAAAATGTGGTTTTCGTTCCCGGTATTGTGACCAATTTTACCATATTTTGAGATAATTATTTGTTTACTCTCATTTTACCAGACTTTACTCAGAATTACGTGGAACAAACAATATAAAACAATGAATAAATAAATCTTTTATTACATTGAGTTACACATGACCTTGAAAGCCCGACTTGGAAAAATTCTAAGAAAATAATAATAATAAAATCAGTAAAAGGTCGATTGAGTTTTAAACAAAGCAAACTTATTATATTTTATTGTTGGCAGTATTGATAAAAAACCGGATTCAATAAAATTTTGTATCTCAGATATTTAAAATTTTTTATAAAGATGTAAAAACTTTACATTAAATTATCGACATTTAACAGTTTCGGGTTTGCTGTTCTTAACTTACTAATATTTTGCAAAAAAAAATCTGTTAGTTTTATCAGTTTTTTCTCACATTTTTTACTAATTTTTAGTTGCTTTAGCAAAATTTTTACAGATCTGTATTTATTCGTATGTATAAGAAATGTTTCAATTTCAAAAATCTCAGATTCCGAAACTTTTTAACCTTCCCAAGAAATTTTTTTGTAATCGGTTGCCAACCACACGAGTTCTGCAACAGTTTTTATTTTCTCGATTAATCGGCCCGAATAACCGGTTAATTAATTTAGTGTTTCGAATAATTGGAAACACTAGTTTTTATTGAATATCTATTGCTGTTGTTTACACACACAACACACACAAGGTTTCGCAAAGTGACGGTCCGTAAAGTTGTCAAAAAAGGACTACCGTTAATTTTAAAATACAACTAACGAAATAAATTAAAATACCGTTAACCTTAAAATAGCCCAACGAAATTTCTTTAAATAACTTCAAAATAAAAAAAAAAGAAATAATTCCAAATTTTTTTTTTTTTTTTTTTTTTTTGCAAAATTAGTTCGATCTTCTCATTTATATTAATTTTAATAGAAGCACTACCTATGAGTTTTCAAAATTTGGCCTAGCAAACCGCTTTCACTGCTCTCAATTTTTTGTGATAAAATTCGAACAATTTTTGTTTTCCAGATGCATAAGTTATCTCAAATGGGCTTTCGATACATTGACACATGAAATAAAATAGAGAATATTTATTAATTTTATTAAGTATTGAGATAGCAGCAAGAAACACAAAAATCAAGTATTTTCCCTGCCACCAAGTTATGAGGACTCATCACTGAAGAGTTTTAAATTACTCTAAAAATAGATGATTCTTGGGGTATTGTATTGTAGAGTCAAAAATTATTTAAATATCCACTCTTTTTGGAGCTTCTTTTTAAAAAACAAAATAATGTCTTGTTTTACCAAAAAGCGTCCAAACCTAGTGATTTCCCATAACTTTTTTTTTTTGTAAAACCGCAGTCTAATTTGACTAAAAATTTGCTGATAAATTTGTTTTAATCAATATTTTAATAAAAACATTAAAATATGTAGGGGAAGTATGACACACTTGATGTTTTAAAAGACTAGCGGGTGCAATCTCATATTTGAGAGTTAAAAAGTGGGGTAAAAAATTAGCCGGTATTTGGTTTTTAGGATTTATTCATGTCGCCAAGGAATATAAATAGGATACCAGATAAAAGGTATTTCCAAGATCTGTAAAACAGTGTACTAAAACTATTAAAAAATTCTCAAACATAAAAATTCGAACAACTTTGAAACTCAGTTTTACCCCATAAATATCAATTTGAGCCGCTATGTTTAGAACCGAAAATTATTTAATTTTGTCCCCTGCTCCTACAAAAAAAGTGTTGTTGTCCCAACCGAATCGTTCGGCTGCTTCAACCGAAATAGGGTTGCGACAACCGAAATCTGGTTGAAATAACCTAATTTTCGGGTGCAGCAACCGAACAATTCGGTTGGGACAAACATTTTTTTGTAGGTTGTATCACACATCCAAATTTCATCGAAATCTGAAGGAACCAAAAACAAAACAATCACAAAAATGGAATTTTTTCATATGTAATCTTTTCAACCTTAGACCAATTTTAATTTCAAAAAAAAATATAAAATTATATATGGCCCCATATATAATTTTACATAGCCCCATATCAATTTTTTTTATTCGGGTAGTATAATTTTTTTTAAGACAATCAACACTCAGGAAATTCTTCCTATTAATTAACGTGTTGCTTTCTTTGAAAAGGGTATTGGAAAAAAATATAACGTGATGAAAAAATAAGGGCTTCAAATATGGCAGCACTGTAATTGTGGGAGGTGTTGTATCTTAGATCAGTTGTTGTGCTCCAGCTGATAGAAAGTTGGCGAACTTTTTTGAAGCTTTTTTATTTAATACGAAAACTTTACAAAAACGCGGCTAATAGAGTAAAAATTGCAATATTTTTTATGCAGCAGATTTTTAGCAGAATGAATATTTCACCGTTTTTGTAATTTTTTGTCTGGCCTATTTTTCTTTTATCACGATTTAGCAGAATTTGGCATAATTTTTTCGGTGCTTTAGCATATTTGGCACGAAAGTTTCTGGCAACACTGACCCGCAACCTTATTTCAGTCAAACACTCTAACCATTACACCGCAATGTCCCCAGATTATTTCGAAATGAGAGGTTCCAATCAGATCTCATAATACAGATCCAATAGGATAATTTTATTTATATGATTTCACATAATTTCATATATTTACATAAACGAGTATATCAAATACCGTATTATGCGAGTATATAAATATCTAAAAAATTTATTTTAAATTTCACTTTAATGATGCCTGTCAACAAATTATTTTTAAAAATATGATGTTTTTCTAATTGCTGTAAATTGTTTAACATAACAACCACCAAATGTTTGTGTATTTAAATAATAATTACGATACAATAATTAGATTGAAATTTGAAAACTAAAATAATAACAACGAAAATATTTATAAACATAAACTTTTCTATTTGGTATTATTTAAAAACAGTTTTTTATTCAAACGTGGTTTCGATGAAAATTTTATGTACTAAATTAATTTTATGTGAGTTTAAATAGATACATATATTTTTGTAAAGCTAATTATTGGAAAATTACTGTGTATTTATGTGTATTAAAGTGGCGCTTATTTTCTGGATTCAAAGCAAAAATACACAAAAATGTATTCTGTATGGGGTTTCTGTACCCAATTATTATTTTTCTACTTTTTTTTATTACACTATGCGACAGTCAAAATCGGGATGGGATGAAACCAACGGGAAATGTTATATCGGTCAAAAACAAGTTATACGTGTCCCGGCGTTTCGCTGGGTCACCCCTAGGAATCGAGATATATATTTTTTTTGACATAACTCGAGAACCACTAGTCCGATTTTGCTCAAACAATTTTAAAAAAATTAAAAATTACAATTCCTTTAATCTGTTCATATAACGTTTTTCTATATACTCAACAGTTTTGCCGGTAAAAATAAATGTTTGTTACCGCTACCATAAAAATCAATAACCTTTTGTTAATTACTTTTTTTTAATATTTTAGGCAAAAAATATTTTGTTCTTCATACATTTATTTTTACCGGCAAAACTGTTGAGTATATAGAAAAACTTTATATGAACAGATTAAAGGAATTGTAATTTTTAATTTTTTTAAAATTGTTTGAGCAAAATCGGACTAGTGGTCTCGAGTTATGTCAAAAATAAGACCACCAAAGGTCAAATCGATATATCTCGATTCCTAGGGGTGACCCAGCGAAACGCCGGGACACGTATAACTTCTTTTTTACCGATATAACTTTCACCGGTAGTTTGAACCCTTCCCGATCACTGACACCTACCATTTGTCTCATAGTGTTATCGCACCCCTGGCTGAGATATTTGCAACCAAAGTCGAAACGTTAACCCGCTGGCATTCTTCAATGCATCCCCGTTTTTTTTTTAAATAAATACTTAATTTTAAAGATTACTTTCTTTTATTTGATTTTAAGGGTTAAGATTTTGCAATCAAAATGTGGCAACGCTTTGATGATAATCAAAATTTCTTTATTTGTGATAATAAATATCCAAACCTTTATGCTATCTTGAAGTTGTGTCGTCATATGACGATGCAATTATAATGCGGGTTAAATTTTTAAATTCTGCAGGAGAGTATTAAAAGTTGTGTACAGTTTCCAAAAGAAAATAATTTGCTAAAGCGCTGCCTTTTCAGCCTTAGTAAAATGGTTAATACTATTATCTACCCTATTATTTCCATAACTATAAAGAAAACAAGGAAGCAAAATTGTATTATATTACAGAATGGTTTTGACCATATTTCGGGAAGCACATCAAATTCCGGGAAGCGAGCTTCAGTTAACGTGCAATTAATATAATTAATCTCCACTAATATTATAAATGTGATTGTTTGTCTGTTTGTGGCGATATCAGGCTCAAATAGCTGAACCGATTTTCTTGAAATTGTCGGAACAGCCATTACCAACTCTCGAAATTATAATAGGATATATTAGATCCTAATCGGACAAAGGGGCGTGGCACCTCCCATATAACACCAACATTTAAATGTGATATTTCTCGACTCCTGTTCAACTGTTTCGAATAAAATTATACACAACATCTTATACACTGTTTCTAAGAGTGGGCGTGACAGAATAAGGGGTGTGGCACCACCCATAGAATCCAAAGCGATTTATGTAGGCTTCTGTTGAACATACTTGAGCAAAATCTGGCATGGAGATTTCTAACAAAAACAAAAAATGTAAGTTTTTTCAAAAGTACCTTTTGCAAAAGAAACTACGATTTTCAAAAAGGACATTTTTCCAAAACAAGTACCTTTTTCCAAAAAACAGTACCTTTTTCAAAAAAGTACCTTATTTCAAAAAAGAAACTTTTCTCAAAAAAATAGCTCTTAATAAAGTACCTTTCCTCAAAAAAGTACTTCTTATGAAAAGAACTAAAAACTAAAACGCAAAAACTCTGAACATGGGTCTTCTGATTTTATTTATATTTTGTTCATGAATACTCTATGGTCCCATTTGTACATTTACTTTTCCAGATCTCGAAATTTGTAAAAACTCGCGATTTTATGGGCGTTTTTAATTTTCATAAATTTCATAAAAATGCTAAAAGTGCTTCACTTTGAAGTGCCATAACTTTTTAACTGTATATCGCATGTTATTAATTTAAACGATATTTGGAAGACGCACTTGTCTACTTTATAACTGGATGTTTCTAAACAAAATGGTTGTTAAAAAAGTGGATACGTAATTCAAATGCAGTTTTCTAATGCATTTTTCAAAACATTCTCCCCCTACGATTTTCAAAAAAAAATACACTTTACCAAAATATGGAATCTTAGCTAAATATTCAAATGCAGATTTTTATGGGACAAACATGTCTTCTATTTTTAACCCTCTAACCGGCCTAAGCTTTTTTGCAATGAAATTTATACCATGTGTTCCTCACGAAAAATAAACAATAAGTTCTTCTACAAAATTTTTTTCCGTTGCCTACTTTAGGCGATATGGGCCAAAATATTTTAAGGGTGAATCTTGAAAACTAGCGCATAAAAATTACTAGGTTTACGCACAAATTATTACTCTTACCAAGAAATAATTGCAATAAAAAATTTAATTTTTTGTGCTGTTACTTAAGAGGATGTAGCGATTTTCGTTTTTCGAAAAATGCAAAAATTGAGCGAAAACGCACCAAAACTTCAATATATATTATTCAGACTTATAAGCTTCGCTACCTATATAAAATATATTCTTTTTACCAAATTTCAAAAAAATCCATCCATTCGTTTTGAAGTTAAGGCGATGTGCTTTAAAGGTATCCTTATGGAATCCTGTGCGTCCTTGGACCAAAGTAAGGAACTTTTTGAATAGCTTAAGCTCCAATCTTACTTCATGGTCACTATCAATTGTTTTAGTCAATTTAAATATGTTTTTAAGATTTTTGAAACTTTTGGTTGTTTTAAAATATTTAATTTTCGAAATTTTACGAAATTTTATCTTTAACACTTTCTTGCTTCCAAACCGTGCATTGTATACAGAAAATTCTTCACAAAAAATTTTATAAATTTTGTTTTCTGTTAAAAAAGTATAATTTCTTGTTATAAAATACCCCTTTGGCGCATTTCTGGTCAATTTAACATACCCCGCCGGGCTTGCCGGTTAGAGGGTTAATGATTTTTTTAAAAAAAGCTTATTTTTTTATTCTAAAAAATGGAAATATTTTTAATAAATTTAAAATACGTCATTTAGTAACTTGCTTGAGGAGCTACCCAGCAAAACCTTTCATTACCATCCCAGCAAAACCTTTCATTACCGTGTAATGAGTTTTAGGTATTGAAATCTTAAGTGTTCACTAATTACCTTTTAATTACTAAACTACTTATTTTAACATGGTGATGCCATTGGAGGAAAGTCATTACACTGATGTTACCTGTAAGTAGTTTATCAGCTGTTCTATAAATAGATGTTGAATATAAATTTAAAAAAATATAAAAATTTAAAAACCAATAGGAGCTGACACGTATTGATCAGCGTACCCCACGATTGTCAGGCAAACACTCTAACCATTAGACCACGACATCACTATGATTTTTATTGCTTTAACGTATGTACACATTTATTGTGGCAACTGTTATACATGTCTATTTTTCACAAAACTTGTTGTTATTAAATACTGCTTAATGAACATCAACATTTCTATAAATAGATGTTTAATATAAATTAAAAAAAAAAAAACAACAATGGAAGCTAACACGAGTTGAGCAGCGATCCTCATGTCTGTCAGGCAAAAACGATAACCACACGCCATAGTTATGGTTTTTAATGATTTAGAACATATATTATTGCTTTCAGCTATTGTGAAATAGTAATGTGTGGGGTATAATTATCGGTAACTGATTACATTCAGTTTAAAAGTAATTCAACGGGTAATGAGATATGAGATCTAAGTAATGCATGTAGTAATGACCAGTCATTACCAAGGTTTTGCTGGGTATATTTATAATACTAAGTATCGCATTTCATTAATTTAAAAAATATTTGAAAGATACCCAGTGTAGAAACGGTAATGACATATCATTATTTTTTGGACTACCAGTAATGACAGCCACTTACCTTCTGCATTATTTTAAATCATATAATAATGAGTTACTGATAATGACTTATTTATATCATTATTTCAGATAGAAAATAATTTTCTAGATTTTTTTGAAAATTTTTTGAAATCTATTTTTAGACTCAATATTTTTTAAACAGTGGTACACTCATAAAAAAACCCGTACAAATAGTAAAAAATTCTGCTAAATTAACAAGAAATAGTACCTGAATTTGAGCCAGCAGAAATTTCAATGATGTTGAGAGTCATGGTCTGCTAAATTTAGGTGACCTAAATTTTAGGTAAAAAAGTTAGTTCAAATACAATAATTTATAAGAAATGTTGTTTAATGGAAATGAAAATTACTCAGTTGAAATCTGCACATGTTTTCTGCTAAATTTTAATTGGTTATAATCAGGTAAAAAATTCAGTTAACATTAAAAAATTTAGAAGAATTTTCGTTTAATAGAAATGAAAGTGGGTCAGTTGAAATCTGCAAAACATGCTGCTAAAATTATAATCACTTTATGTTATTAATTGAATAAAAACAAATTAATCTAAATATTGTTTATTTTATTTTCGAATAAATTGCACAATCCAAAAACACTATTTGCACTATATATCGCTTTTATTTTCTTGCCAATATGTTAAACTTCCGCTGGAGTTGTATTATTTGGTTCCTTTTTTTCGTCTATCTGTGGGTCGAATTTAGATGAAAATGTTAAAGGGCTGAAATAAAAGAAAAAAAAAACATATTTAATAGTATTCCCTTAAATTAATATAGTTTATATTATAAAACAAACCTTTATTATTTTATTTTTTAAATACAATTTGGGCCAACTTAGCTCTGTGTACCAAATTTCATCAAAATATCTTAATATTTGCGACCTGCAGCGTATAAACAATATAATTTTGTTAGGACCCTTATATGGGCACTAGGTCTAAACATGGATCGATTTTAACCAAAATCAATAGGCGTCGTCCTTGGGCAGACAAAAGTCGGTGTACCAAGTTTCATCAAAATATCTTAATATTTGCGACCTGTAGAGTGCGCACAAGAATGCATGGACAGACAAACAGACGGACGGACAGACGGACATCGTTAAATCGAAATAGAAAAAAATTCCGAGCCGATCGGAATACTATAAGGTGGGTCTAGGACCAATATTTTTTGGTGTGACAAACATCAGCACAAACTTATAATACCCTGACCACATAGTGGTGTAGGGTATAAAAATGAGTAAAAAGGTTAAAGTCGGGCATACCGACTATATAATACCCTACATCAGTCTGACTTAAAGCCAACTAATCCCAGCAGAAATTATTACTTGCTTGGAAGCAGTTTTGTCAAGGAAAGTTGAGCAGTTTAGCGATTGCATTATTGATGATATCATGCCTGATTTTTGTTCGAGATAGCTCGTGTGAAATTCATTCCTTCTAAAAAGCACAATATTCCTGAATATTTTTCCGTGAAAATTTTACATTTCAAAAATGGCGCGTATCTCGAAAACTAAGCGAGATAGAGCAAAAAGGACAAGGAGACCCTAAATTTTAAAAAATTTTATGACTCAGTATAATTACAAATAAAACTGTAGTTTTACTGATTTTTTACTTAAATTTAGATTTGTTAATTTTAAAAAAAAATTTAAATTCAACAAATTTTATTTTAAGCCAAAAAATAGAAATAAATTTTTTTAATGTAACAAATTTTTCTGTCCAGCTAGCAGACATATTATTTTGAGTGCATATAAAAATTTTGTTCAAAGAAAAGTTTAAAGCTTTTGTTTTATCGATAAAACATTACAAGTCCAAATAAAATAAGATCTGCTTTTATATAATGCGCCAGATCTGCCTAGATTTCTTCTTATCTAATTAGACCTCAAATTTGTCCTAAATTTTGAAATCTAATTAGATCTGGTTCAATCAAATCTACTGTGATATGATCAGATCTAATATTTTTTACAAGGGTACAGAAATTTTTAAATTTTGCAATAATTTTTATAAAAATTAAATACATTTTAAAATTTGTCATTTTCATTAAAACAACTTTTCTCAGCATTTTAAAAAAATGTTAATAAAAGAATCGCAAAAATATTTAAGCAATCAAAATGTATTGCTCATTTCATGCCTTTTTGAAAAGCTAGCAAAAGGCGATGTAAATAATGAATCGACTTTGGTCTTACATTACTGCTATTTACGAAGCTATACATTTTTAGCAGCAGTAGCATTAAGGAAGCAGTAAACTTTTTGACTGCTTCCACATTTTTGCTGGGATATTTGGATCCGAAATTTGAATGGGTTAAAACGGACTTGTGTCAAAATTTTCTATAAAATCATAAAAGAAGAGAAAATCGAAAATATAGCCCATATGGGCAATAGGTCCAAATGTGGACCAATCCTATCTAGAATCAATAGGCTTTTTCTTTGGGACCATTTAAGTCAGCGAACCAAATTTCATTGAAATATCTTCGTATTTGCGACCTGCAGGTGTAACCAAGCCATTTTTGGGGGAACCTTATATGAGCACTAGGTCTAAACATGGACCGATTTTAACCGAAATCAATAGGCTTCGTCCTTGGTCCGACATAGGTCTGTGTACGAAATTTCATTGAAATATGTTCGTATTTGCGACCTGCAGCGTATAAACAATATAATTTTGGGGGGACCATTATATGGGCACTAGGTCTAAACATGGACCGATTTCAACCAAAATCAATAGGCTTCGTCCTTGAACCAAATTTCGTCGAAATATCTTAATATTTGCGCCCTGTAGAGTGCGCACAAGAATGCATGGACAGACAGACGGACGGGCGAACAAACGGGCATCGTTAAATCGAAATAGAAAAAAATTCTGAGCCGATCGGTATACTATAAGGTGGGCTAGGACCAATATTTTTTGGTGTTACAAACATCAGCACAAACTTATAATACCCTGACCACGTAGTGGTGTAGGGTATAAAAATTAATAACTTACTGCTTAAAGTAGAGTTTGCTAAAAACCGATAAATTTGGAAACCGCGGTTTCGGTTTTTCAAAATTATAAAAACCGCGGTTTCGGTTATCTTGTGATATTAATAGAATTGTTTTAAAATAATTCAATATAACAATATTCTAACTAAATATATGATAATTAAATTTGGAGAAAAATTAAACAGTTTAATACATCCAAGATATCTTTTTGAATTTCTCACTCCAATATTTAAAGGCAATAACGTCATTTCGAAACCTTTCCGGGAGAAGAAATAAACGCGCATACCCGTTATAAATTAATTTTCTTTCTTTTTTCGGCAATTAATTATAGTTTAAATTTTAGCATTTCGTTTAAAACAATAAAAAGTTAAAATTTTTCTAAATTTCGCGGAATACGAAATAAGGCTTTTTGAAAAATCGGCGAAAATCGTAACTGAATATGTGAAACTTAATGGTCCTTACTATAAAAGAGTATTTTAAATTTAAAGTCGACTTTATTTTTAATCATACGGTTTTGTTCATTTTGTGTATGAAAACCCTAAAAAAAAATTCATATTTCCAAACATTTTGATTGGTTGAAAATAAATTAACCAATCAGAATTCTCCAAAAATAAACCAAGTCAAGGCATACCGCCACCCAATATTTTAACTAAAGTCGACTTTAACTAAAATATACATTTGAAAATTTTAGATAGTAAGGGCGAATATCTCTTAAACCACTTGACTTTTTGGTGCAATTTTTTACTTAAATTATAAGCTTCAGTTTATGTTATCTGTAATAACAAAAACAAAAAATTCTTTAAAGCAGTTTTTAATGTAGAAAATGTTCATTATAATTAAATACAATATTTTGTAAAATAGAAGCCGAGTCTTTTAGAAGTTTCAGATTCAATAATATGCAATTTAATTAATTATTTTAATTGGTTAAAGTATTTGTTAAAAACCTACTTATTTTTGTCGATTTTCGGTTTCGGTTTTAAGGCTTGAAAAACCGCGGTTTCGGTTTCGATTAAAACCGAATAGCAAACTCTAGCTTAAAGGATATGGTACAGTGTTGGGTGACCATAGTGTTCTTAGCATCGAAAAAGTTCGACCACATGCATACACTTAAAATAATACGTCAGTAGAAAAATCTGTAAAACGGGTTTCAAATCGATGTGAATATTTTTTAACAAATTTTTAGTTGAATCACTGATTTAACTAAAGATTTTAGTTGTCTTCATTTAACTTTTCACTAAAAATCCTCAGTACTTTAACTAATTTTGAGTGTTAATTTTCAAAATTATTTCTAACTAGTTTTTAAGAACCCATTCGTTAAATTTTACACAATTTATTGTTAAAATATAATATTTCCATGTTTCTGTTATTGCCCGATAGATGGCGCCACCAATGTATCCGAAGTTTTAAAGCTGGCGCTATTTCTTTCCCTCCCGATTATATTAAATGTCCCGTATCTCGAAAACTAAGAGAAATAGAGCAAAATTGACTAAAATTTCGACTACCCCCAACAGTGTGATACCCCAGCGACAGGGGTTATCTCTATCCAAAAATGGACATTGGTAGGCCCTTGAACCATCGGAAATCTTTAATAAAAATTTTCCACTTCATAAAATGGCCAATATCTCGAAAACAAAGCGAGAGAGAGCAAAACGGACAAAATGTTTGCCCCTCTGGAGTGACCTTACATGCTCTTAGATGATATGTACTGGGACCGAGTAGGGTCCCGAGACCCTAAATTTGAATAAAATTTACGACTCAGTATAATTTCAAATAAAACTGTAGTTTTACTAATTTCTTATTTAAATTTAGATTTGTTAAATTTAACAAACGAATTTGTTAAAATCAGCTAATTTTATTTTAAGTAAAAAACAGA
Source organism: Leucophora obtusa (assembly GCA_949987735.1). Classification (NCBI taxonomy): domain Eukaryota; kingdom Metazoa; phylum Arthropoda; class Insecta; order Diptera; family Anthomyiidae; genus Leucophora; species Leucophora obtusa. Next base: position 165,710,931 of record OX465295.1, on the reverse strand, counting down.
AATAAATTTTGTTAAAGTAACAAATTTTTCTGTTCAACCAACAGACTTATTATTTTGAGTGTAGTTAATATGATCAGACCATGTAAGGGTGCTGTTGAAAAAAATTCCATGATTTTTGGCTGATTTTACAGCAAAGGTTTAAAAGGCTTAATTCTTTAATTCACTTTATAAAAATTAATGAAATTTGAGTTAAATTTCATTCTGTAATAGCATTCTTATGGAATTAATTCGATAGCTTAAGTCCCGATAGCTTTAAATTATATGAATTAATTCTATTTTTATTGAATTCTAATTGAATGAAACCAAATTAACCTGAATTCATTTAGTTAAAAAGTGAATGAAAAATGATTTTATTTCATTCACTTAGTCAAATGAAAATTTTAATTTGCAATTATATGCTGAAATATTAGCGTAATACAAAAGAAAAACATTTAAAATTCATCTAACATAACTAACTAGTATTGTATGCTTTGTTATAGCTCGTGTGTTTTGGTTTTGATTATGTGTTAGTTTCAAACTACACTGCACTAAGTGAATGATAATAAAATTTCTTCATTCAATTAGTAAAATGGTAAATGAACATGCGATTTGAATGATTCAAGTTGGGAATGCATTCAATAGTTATTAAAGCTTTGGGAATGAAGCTTATGAATGAATTCTCTACGAATGGTTAAATAGAATGATATATGAACATTTTTAAATTCTGAAATAAATTTTTCGTGATTTAATCTCAAATTGAATTAGGTTCTTCGAAGCTCTGTTTTACAGTTACAGTTTTAATAAAATTTAATTAAATTAAAAAAAAAACTATACGTCCATTATTTGACCTTAAGTCAGGTACCAAAATAGTTTTACTCGATCGTGATTTAATAACAACGCATTTAGATTTCCTTGGATTTATGCTAAAACCATTTGCCGTAGCCCAGATATTAGTTCTTCATTCAAAGTTTGGATACATTGTTGAATCATTGGTGCATCGCAGCTGATGTAAAGCTATACGTCGTCAGCGTACATTCTTAGTTTACAGTATTGGAGTTGATTTGGAAAATCATTCGCATAAAGAGAGAACAGAAGAGGGCCTACAATTGATCCTTGTGGAACACCTCTTCTAACTGCTTGTAATTTAGATCTGACTGTAATATTTTGGACAAACTGATACCTATTATTAAGATAGGTCGATATCAAATGTGTGGCAGTAGTAGAAAAGTTGAACATATTATTAAGCTTATAGCATAATTTACAGTGGTCAACGGTGTCAAAAGCCTTCCAGAGATCTAAGATTATTAAAAAGACTGACAATCAGTTAAGAGATTGTGTTTGTTAAGAAAAAGTGACATTTAGTTGTGAATGATTCTTTCAAAAGCTTTTGATAAAAATGGTAGAATTGCAGTAGGCCTATACTCAGATTTAGAGTTAGGTATTGGGATAATTTTAGAAAATTTCCATTTGGCAGGATAGCAGCTTGTGGTTATGATCCTATTGAATATATGTGTAATGAATGGCAAACTTTGAGGGAGAAGAATTTTAATAAATTTAGGATGAAATTCGTCTCCTACAACAGCATTTGATTTGTTGGACATAGAACTTCCCAAAACATCAATTTCACTTACACAATTAAAACTAAATTGGTTAATTGAAGGATTAACATGATTATTAATATCATTGTCGTAATAATTTCAGCCGCTGTCATAAGAAAATTAACGAACTTTTCGTTTACTGTATCAGGATCAATGGATATCGGTTCGTTGTGCACATCTTTGCCGATGCTAATTTATCTAATCGTCTGCCATTTTTTTTTTACCCAGAGCTGATGAGAATTTATTGGTGCAAAATTTGGATTTGGCCTGCTTAATAAGCTTGCGGGTAACACTTATTGCAGCACAGTATTCAGTAAGTAAAGCTGTTGTTTGTACTTTTTCCAACGAGAGTGATCAAGGTCTTTTCGTTCAATAGATTGTTGTATTCTAGCTAAAAACCATGGGTTTTTCGTTGGCCGTATTGTTTGCTTTCTTAGTGTAACTGATTTATTAAACAAATTCATGACAATATAAGTGTCATTCTTATGATAAAGTATATTAGAATTCTACATTGCATATTATTTTATAAAATAATAGAAAATAAATATGAGGCACGCTGCTTCAAAAACTCAGTTTATAACAGAGCTTCGAAAAACTTAATTCAATTTAAGCTTAATTCACTAAAAATTAAATTCAGATTTTAAAACGATTCATGTATCATTCCCTTAAACCATTCGTAAAGAATTCATTCATAAGCTTCATTCCCAAAGCTTTAATATGAATTGAATGAATTCCTAACTTGAATCATTCAAATCGCATGTTCATTCACAATTTTACTAATTGAATGAAGCAATTTTATTACCATTCACTTAGTGCAGTGTAGTTTGAAACTAACATATAATCAAAACCAAAGCATACAAGCTGTATCAAAGCATACGATACTCTTTATTTCTGTTAGATGAATTTTAAACGTTTTTCATTGTATTATGCTAATATTTCAGCAATTACATACAAATTAAAATTTTTCATTTGATTAAGTGAATGAAAACAAATAATTTTTCATTCACTTTTTTATTAAATTAATTCAGGTAAATTGGGTTTCATTCAGTTAGAATTCAATCAAAATAGAATGAATTCATATAATTTTAAGCTATAGGGAATTAAGCTATCGAATTAATTCCATAAGAATGCTATTAGGGAATGAAATTTAACCCAAATTTCATTAATTTTTAAAAAGTGAATGAAAGAATTAAGCCTTTTAAACCTTTGGTTTATAATTGGGTATGTCCGATCAATATTAAATTTGTTGTATATTTTGAAAAAAAATGTTATGTATTTTAAGATTTTTTTATTTGTAAAATTCCTCTTAAAATTTTTGAAATTTTTTTTCTTTTCACTCAGTTATACTATTCTAATTTTGAGCGAAAATATACTCTGCATACAAAATCGTAGCGGATTAGTGGATGGTAGGAAAGCTTTTAAGAGCTGTCAATCTCAAAAGAGCATATTCCCCAATTTATTTTATTTATATTCTCATACTCACAATATTTTACCTTTAAAAACAACCTAAAATACTTATTAAATTAATTGAAAACACAACTGAAAAAAGGTCTACTGATTTTTCATTATATGCAAACCGTTTTGTTATTTATTTTCAAACATTGTTTAAACAATCCATAAAAGAAATAAAAATAATTGAAAAGTCTATTAAAACAATCATCAATTTTTAACTGTCAAAACGTAAAAAAATCGATTTTGTGGTTTGTTTTTTCATATTTGAAAGTTTTCTTTTTGTTTAATTTTCAAAACACTACACCATACACAAAACATACGTTCATATTTTTATTGGCTATGTTTGTATGTATGAGTAAAGAATTTCTTGTAATTTGAATTGAAAAAAAAAAAACCGAAAATATTTGAATTTTTTGTTTTAAAACAGAAAACAACGAAATTATTTTTTATAAAAATAAAAATCTAAAAATAAAATATTTGACTGAAAATAACAACTCCTACAGACGATACATACTCTTTGTGGTTGACGGACAAAAAAAAGTTAAACAATATGTTTTAATGTATTTTAATTGATTCTTCAATTGAAAACAAACTTTACCTATTACTTTTTAAATAAACCTCAATCGGTTATGAAAAATAAATTGTGAGTGAATAATTCGATAGGTTAATGTTAGAATATAATCTAGTATAGGATTTTCTTAAGCGCTGCAGTCAGTGGGTTATACTTACCTCATATAAATACTAAAAATATATGTAAGTATTTTAAAATTAATGGATAAAGCTATAATCATAACGATAGCGATGGTTTTATGTTCTTGTGCAATTATATGATGTTGATATTGGTGGTATTGATTATAATAGAAACAAAATTATAGGCTTCATTATTTGAAAATTAATTATCAAGTGTACGTACCATATCGTCGACCGGCCTGCAAAATGTCATATATGTTTTTTAATAGATTTTCAGGAGAGCGAAAAAACTGTTACGAAATCTACTTTTAAGATATTTTATTGGCATCATATGCCTTAATGATTCACGACTTCATTTAGTAAAATCATCACTAAGGCATATGATGCCAATAAAATATCTTAAAAGTAGATTTTGTAACAGTTTTTTTGCTCTCCTGAAAATTTATTAAAAAACACATGTGACATTTTGCAGGCCGGTCGACGATATTCATATGCAGTATGTTGTCCCACAAATTTGCTTTATTTTGGAAAATGTTAGAAATTTGAAACAAGGTTTTCCCTTCAGAAATTTTTGGATATTTTCCCAAAATCAACTAAAATTAAATACGCATCTTTTCTGTGCAAATACACTTAAAATAATACGTCAGTAGAAAAATCTGTCAAACCCGTTTCAAATCGATTTGACTAATTTTTAACAAATTTTTAGTTGAAACACTGATTTTAGTATAGATTTTAGTTGTCTCCATTTAACACAATACTAAAAATCCTCAGTACCCGAGTAAAAATGTTTGAAAATAATAATATATATTATGTTTTTGTACGCCAGTGTATATAACCGGACATAATTATATGTATCCATATATAATTTTTTCTTTCTCAAAAAATTGTAATATGATTTCATATTTAATTGCATCTTATTACATATCGATCAGTATATAATTGTATATTGCATTTACAATTAGCTACGGTTAATTGAATTTTATATGACGTTATATACACATATTTAGTACATAATCCAAAATAATATATATTTTTATATCATTTTTCAAAAAAACACAATTTCGTTTTGGATTAAATTATATATACCCCATTCAGAATCACACTGGGAAATTTGCCAGTTGCCTTTTGTCGATAATTTTATATTACATCAAACGCTAGACACATTTTCTGTCTCATTTTGTCTTTTAAGGACTTTTCGGAAAACAATTTAAGTCGACTTAACCCTTTGTGGACCATATATTTTCTGTCGAAGCGATTTTGAAAATTTTGCGATTTTCATAATCTCTGACCTAATTATAGTTATGCCAAGAAAAATTGGCTGCGTAAAACCCCTCCTTACCCCTTATTTCGCTTGCCAAAAATATTTGCCATTTGACGACCCTGCCGTTTCGGACGAATCAATTTTTCTTATTATTTCCTTTTCGTGCTCTAGAACTAAATTATGGATATGTTACAAAAAATTTACCTCATAGACCCCTTGCTTGCCCTTCATTTCGCTTGTCAAAGTTCGTGCTTTTTACCCCTTAAATGAAGAATTCTAAATAACCAACTCCGAAGGCGGAACTAGGTAGGGATTTGCTGCCTACTACATTTTTGTTCCCCCATTTCTCCTTTACAAATCACCTTTGGAAATATTTACTCTATCTTTTGTCTGGGCAATTATAAATGCGAAAAACCCTTGGGCAAGCACACTTGCCTATGGTCATCAAAGGGTTAAGAACATTTTCCAAGTTTTTTGTCGACAATATAACTATTGAATTCGCATTATTTTACTGTCTGTTCCTCATATTTTCTATTATACACTAAAATATGTAAAACCTCTAAAATCAACTTTTTTCGAAATTTTATTAATTTCCGTTTCACAAAAGAACTTATTTCACTTGCAGCATTAGGAGTTTCCACTATAGTATATTTTCCGCGCACAATTTTAAAAAGAAAATAATAAATTGTAGCATTTATTTTCTGATTTGTACAATCACTGTTGTAACGATATGTGAATTCTTAAATCATTTTGCCGAAACTAATTATTTCTCCTTAAGCTCTTAAATTTCTTTAAAATTTAAAGCTTCCTTTTAAAACAACCTAAGTCGAAATGAGTTACAAAATCTCAAACAGTTGATTCGAAGTTTTTTTTCTCAAATTTTCTTTAGGCAAAAGGGTTTATTTTTTTGAGGTAATTTTCCAGAGACTGTTAAAAATAACCCCTTAAATTGGCAATGGAAAGAAATTGTTAGAAAATTTATACAAACAGTTTAAAGCAATAGTAAAGGTGTTTGTGCTTTCCTGTACAATGTCCTTTTGTCAAAATCCACAAAAGTTTAATAGCTTTCACAAGTTTTAGGTCTGACAAACTCTCAGGTAATTATTTCTGTAAACATTTAGGATTTCAGTGAGATTTATAGTGCATAAACCAGATATAACAATATATGATTTTCTATATGTTTGTACCATTTCAGCTATAATTTGATACCACTATATAAAATCTGATCAAATTATATCGCGCCATTATTCGGATATATTTGTATCTGATATAGTGGAATTATAACTGAATTGATGCAAACTTATGTAATTATATGGGCCCATTTCTCGGATAAAATTGTATGAAGACTCATGTTAAATTACATATGACTATATAAAGCTCCATATATATTTTTTTTTTTAATCGGGTAGTTTAACTAATTTTAAGTGTTAATTTTCAAAACTATTTATAATTAATTTTAAAGAACCCATTCGTTAAATTTAACAAAATTTATTGTTAAAATATGATATTTTCATGTTACTGTTATTACTCGGTAGATGGCGCCACCAATGTATCCGAAGTTTTAAAAATGGCGATATTTCTTTCCCTCCCGATTTTCTAAAATGGCCTATATCTCGAAAACTAAGAGAGATAGAGCAAAATTGATGAAAATTTCGACTACCTCTAACCATATAATACCGCAGCGAAAGGGGTTATCTCTATCCAAAAATGGACCTTGGCGGGGTCTTGGACCCTCGGAAATTTTTAATAAAAATTTTCCACTTCATAAAATGGCTCATATCTCGAAAACTAAGCGAGATAGAGCAAAACGGACAAAATGTTTGCTCCATAGGAGTGCCCTTATATGCCCTCACATCATATGGTCTAGGACCAGGGAGGGTCCCGAGACCCTAGATTTGGATAAATTCTACGAGTCAGTATAATTACAGATAAAATTGTAGTTTTACAAATTTCTTACTTAAATTTAGATTTGTTAATTTTAACAAAAGAATTTGTTAAAATCAACAAATTTTATTTTAAGCCAAAAAACAGGAATAAATTTTGTTAAAGTAACAAAATTTTCTGTCCAGCCAACAGACGTATTATTTTGAGTGTAGCTAACGCGACACAAAATTCGGAACTTTTATATGTAAATATATGAAAGCCTCTCCATGTGCAAATTTGATACCTTGAATTTGGCAATAAAATTTTAAAGGAAAAATAAAAGTTAAATTTTTTTATACAAAATTGCTTAGAGAATTATGTAATTTTTTAAAATTAGATAATGTGCAGGGTCAGTGCTTAGGACTCAAACAAACTAAATGTAAATGAGAGGGTATATATTTTTAATAGAACTTGCCAATCCTGTGTGTTAAAGCCAATGCATAAGAATTTTAAGCAAAATGTTAGCCTTTCAACAAAAGCCATATTTACAAGCTTTTCTAAAGCTATCTGCAATACTCAAAAGAACTTCAACGCGCTTGAGAAAAACAGGCAGTACATTTTCAAATCGTCTTAATAATTTAACTTTTTCTCTCAAATGATATTAAAATATTTCATAATTAACTAATTTTCTCCAGCGGAGTACTAATAAACCAGGTTCGAGAGAGCATCCAAGGCATCCATTTTTATACAACAGAAACATAGTGACATTTTTAATTTTTGTTTTTAACAATTTACGTGATAACACACTATAAACTATGTTACAAATTAACATACTCCAATAATGAATTCGATCATCGTTGCATATCGGAACGATATGAAATGGAAGGGGAAACGAGTGAAATTGGAACACTTTCCGCAGGGAATAAAATGGAATTAAACGGTGAAGTAAATTCGCATTCGTATTATCTTAGTTTATTAATTTATATTTCTATTATCACATAAATTGGAAAAATGGCTCAACCTGTGTATGTTTCATTAATATGGATTCCTCAAGATCCCTCTCGGATCTACCTCTCCTAAATAATAGCAATATGAACATTGCGAGCTTGCAAAAATTTTGTCCGCTTTGCCATATTTCACTTAGTTTCCAGATACAAGCCGGTATCTGGGAAACTAAGCGAGATGGCGCAAATTTTTCATACAAAATTCATTTTATAAACGTGCATTCAGGTTTTCAAATTATTATGCATAAGCACATAAAAGTTTATGAAAGATATGTATAAAATATCACCAAAAATCTATAAAATGTTGCCTAACATATTTTTTTGAATTATGAAATCGTGCACATTTTTCAACAAAAATTTTTATGGCAAGATAATGTACCCAAATAATATTAGCTTATACCTAAAAGCAACCAAAATCAAATCGTTGTTCTACATTTAACCTACGTTGCAATAGGATGTCAAAGTAAAAAAAATATGTAATGCCACTAAAACGATACTTTTTGAAATCATGAATACAACAAAAAGAATTTTAAAAATTTTAGAGGAGATGATGATGCACTTAAAGTTGAGATACTGATGTACATTGGTAAAAAATATTTTCATTTTTGCCAGAAAAGCGTCATAATTTTTATAAATTTAATCATTGTTATTGTTAAATTGAATCAGTTCGCTTAATTCTATGAAAAGAATCAACAAAAATCAATTTGATTCTTTTAATAGGATATTGATTGAATAAAGAGGCAATAATTCAATCAATAAAATAAGTTTTGTGAATCGATTCGTACAAAATTGAATCAGATTTAAAAACTGAATTAAAGAATTATATTTTAAGAGGTCTGATGTAAGTAGTTCTTGTTAGTTGTTTTGAATAATTTGTAGCTCATTTCAGTAACAATCAAAAACGAAAGAAAATGTAAGTTGAATTTAATGCAATGTTAGGTAGTCCTGTTTTCAAGTGAAATTTAATTTGTTTTTAAATACATTTTCAACAGTCTACATAAATATGAAATATTTTAAGTGTACCGATCTGAACATATCGGCCCTTGCAGTAGTGTCGTCATATGATGACACTAGGATAATATGTTTGAAATTCCCTGCCAGCAAAATATTTTCACCAAGCCTAATAAAAAATGGCCAAATTTTAAGACAAAACCTGGTTCGTATTAAAATGATGATTTTTGCTATAACTGATATAACTGATATTGAAGTCTTCTGATAGCTTTTAGAGAAAATGTTAAATCAAAATCATTGAGAGAAGAGCATAAGGTATTGCTGGGTTGTATTGTTCGCAACAAAAATAAATAAAATATGTTTTTTTACCCCAAATGTTAATGAATTTTTTAAATATAAAGAACCTTTTAATATAAAAACAGATATATAAATGCATACATATTTCAGGCAAACCGATCAAAGAAAACCATAAGCTTCGCACATGCATTGAATGGTTTTCAAAGTAAATTATACAAATGTAGGTGTGCTTACACACTCACATACACACTACTACATTACCAAATACACATGCATCATATGTATGTACAAATGACAAACTCAAATATCAACCTATTGGTTTTTAACACGAACACTAAAGCAAATAAGGATTTCACTAGTACGCATTAATGACTGCAAACATCCAGCTTTGGTTCAGGCCAGAGATGGAAAGTGAGTTTTTACATTTTGTAACAACCATATAAAAAAATTGTACTTTTTCGACCTTCACGGTACCAACATTTTTCATTATACATAGAACATTTTCATATATAGAACAATGTCAAACTTGCAGAAAATACTATTCTATGCGATACTATTGTATCAAATTTGTATGAAAATATATGTTGTTACTGTTTTACTCTGTTTTTTAATAGTGTAAGTGCTATCGTTGGAAAATAGCATGAATTTTGAAGTTTAACCCATAGAAAATTGAAAAATTTACGACAAATGCTAATTTAGTGTACTTAATATAGTACGAACTGTGAATTCTGTCAATGTAATATTTTTACTTTTCAAAAAACGATACGAAGGAGACGGGTTAAATTCTTGAACTTTATGTAGTAGCAGCACTCAAACGACGCGTATTGTTGAGCTGATAACGGGAAAATTATAATAGATCCCAGGTAGAAATTATGTATGGTAACAAAAAAAACACTGGCAAAGCACAAGTAGACCGCGGTCTTACAAAAAGAAGTACTTGCAAATGTAGTGGACATTTGGACGCTTTACCAACGCTTGAAAAGAGTGACTTCCCAGCGCTTGATTTCAAAAACATTATTTTGTTTTTGAAAAGAAGCTCTAAAAAGGAGTGGACATTTAAATAATTTATGACATCACAATACAGTAACTCCAAAAATCATATTTTTTAAGAGGAATGCAGGGAAAATACTTGATTTTTGTGTTTCTTTGTGCTATCTCAATACTTCGTAAAGCATTTAATAGATCGGTATTATCATTTTTGTGTCAGGAAAACACTTTAATTTTTTTCTTTGGGCGTTGGGATACCATTTGATTTTTATGTTTCTGGGTGCTTTTCCAGGGCTTTGTAAAGCATTGGCACAACCGTGGAATGGTGTTGGGCGTTGGAAAAGCGCTGTTAACAAGCACTCATACCACCCATTTCGGTGTTTTGCCAGTGCTGGCCCCTTTGTAATTTTCTATGTTTTTGCAACATTGGCCCCACAAGTTGTCAGTTACAAGTTTTTGTTAGAATGATTTTAGACCACTTCTGCAATTCTAATATTTGTTGAGAGCTTGCAAGTAAAACAAGTTCATTTAATATAAAAAGTTTAAATTGGAAAATTTTGAGTTTGTACCAAATGGATCGCGATAGTAGGACGGTACCAACGTAGGTCAAAATGTACCAAAAAAAGTACAATTGTACCATCCCTGGTTCAGGCTTTTTCAGTTCAGTGCAGCTTATTTACAATGAATGAATAGTTGGTATGTTTTTTATTTTTTTCTGTTACAAATTGGAAAAAAAAATACAAAATTAATGCGACCACACATACATACTTGCAATTAACCCTGATATGCTCATATATAAATATTGTATATTACGGCTTAACATTTTTTTGATCGGTTAACGATTCTCGTTCACTTTTCGAAGTAAAATTTCTAACATTTTAAAGATGTTGGTTGGAAACAACTTGAATTATATGGTGCAAAATTGCTGCCTTTTGCCAATTTTGTTACAATGTTTTAAATTTTGTATGTAATATGTTAGAAATTAAAATTCGAAAAGTGAACGATAATCTTCGATATAAGCTTGATGCAGAATTTTAAAAAATGTATTTAATATGATTTTGGGGTTAAGGAACATATAAATTTATAAATTTTTTATATGTAGAAAAATAATAAAAATTAAAAAACTGTAATCAAGTATCGAAAGGAATTTAAATTACTTCATTTAAAATGCAAGTGAAAACGCATAATTATGCTTAAAAACGTTAACGTTCTGTAGTTATTTTTTATATGTAGAACATACAATTGAGGGATTCTCCAATAACTAGTTTAGCTTTAAATACTAGAGATCACAATAAATCCAAAACAATTTAAAACCATTGACAAATTTACAAATTGCAAAATGCAAAAATTTTAAAGAAAATATAAATTGAAAATTTTCTCTTTAGTTTTATTACACTGTGATACAAATGGTAGGGGTCAGTGATCGGGAAGGGTTCAAACTACCGGGGAAAGTTATATCGGTAAAAAAGAAATTATACGTGTACCGGCGTTTCGCTAGGTCACCCCTAGAAATCGAGATATATCGATTTGACCTTTGGAGGTCTTTTTTTGACATAACTCGAGAACCTCTAGTCCGATTTTGCTCAAACAATTTTAAAAAAATTAAAAATTACAATTCCTTTAATCTATTCATATAACGTTTTTCTTTATACTCAACAGTTTTGTCGGTAAAAATAAATGTATGAAGAAAAAAATATTTTTTGCCTAAAATATTAAAAAAAAGTAATAAACAAAAAGTTATTGATTTTTATGGTAGCGGTAACAAACATTTATTTTTACCGGCAAAACTGTTGAGTATATAGAAAAACGTTATATGAACAGATTAAAGGAATTGTAATTTTTAATTTTTTTAAAATTGTTTGAGCAAAATCGGACTAGTTGTTCTCGAGTTATGTCAAAAAAAAAGATATATCTCGATTCCTAGATGTGACCCAGCGAAACGCCGGGACACGTATAACTTGTTTTTGACCGATATAACATTTCCCGTTGGTTTCATCCCATCCCGATTTTGACTGTCGCATAGTGTTATCAAATAAACTGCATTAAAATAGTATTCGACGTTTCGGCAAATCTCGTTTTGTTATGGAACAGTTTATAGGAAATACTTTATATACAAAATTTTAAAGCCTAAAGCCATAATAAATGTTACGATATAAATGTATTGAGATAATGCTTTTGTAAAATGTTAAAAAAATCCCTCTAGAGTATAGACACATGTATTTGTTACGATAATCATTTTAAATTATTCAGTTTTCAATTGTTAAATACACACACACGCCCACACAAGTGCACATTCGCAAACATATACATATGCAATTTAATGCATCATATGACAATAAGTGGTATCATAAATTTTTATTAGTTTTTTTATATATGTATATCAGGATTTTATAGAATTTGCTTTTTTGCTCTTGATATTTTCCGTTTGAAAATGTATTGCAAATAAATTCTAAACTAAACATTTAATTTATTTCTTTTCGCTTTTTGAAGCAACAAACAAAAATAAACAAGCCACTTATTGTGACATTGTTATACGACCCCTTTTAGTCATATTAAATATTTGTATATTTATCATAAAGAAAAAAAAAACTGAAAAAAGAAGAAAAAGAGGATAAATGTACTTTCATACACTAGAGTACCTATGAAGTACATTGAAAGTGCGAAAGTGTTGTTTTTTCACATCCCCTCGCATTTCCGGTAGATTGGGCGTAAAAAAAATTTACCCGCAAAAATTGGTCCTCTCTGTTTTAAACAGGCCAGTCAACCGCGGCTCTTAGCCCTAAGAATGGGCTAAAATAAGAAGTTTCTTTGTGCTATAACTCTTAAAGTAAAGGTTTTACAGAAAAATATTAAATGGTAATTCGTAAAAAATGGTAATTTTTTAACCTTATTTAATAATCCTGAGCTTTTTTTTACAAACAAATATATGGATAATAATTTTAGTTATTGAAACTACCAACATTGAATTTAAAGTTTATAATCTGTATTTTTAACACGAAGGAAGAGTATCGACTATAGAAAAAAAATTCTTTCGATTTTTTAAGTTTTATTTGAATAGAGCATACGTTTTACTATATGATCCGAATAAAAAATTCGTGGAAATAAAATTTCCACATGTTTTTTGAAAAATATGTTTTAGATTCAAAGTAATATTTTATGCGTTAAATTTACATTTTAATTTAATTGTTTTTATGAGATATCTTATGTATGTCACATAACACAGTAGGACAGAAAAATAAAAACTACATTGAAAGTAGGGAATGCATACCGGGATTTCGCATACCGGGATTCCCGGGAAGTTAGGCATTTTTCAGTTCCCGCATTCCCGGGAATTTGGACCGGGAATCCCGGGATTTCAAAAATTGCAGTTTAAAATAATAAAGTTAATTACTACAAATTTACTTATGCAAAATTTTCCAACGTTTTGAAAATAGTAAAAATCTTACATTACGTTTGCTCATTTACTTACAAAATTGTAGTAAAAGTATTGAGATTTTCGAATAAACGAACACACTGATTAATTTGTGTACTTGATCGAGTGGTTTTTAAGAAAACCACTCAACTAAATAGTGTTTGTATAAAGAATTTTGAATCGCACTTATTCTGTACAGAATTAAAGACAAATTTGTCCATTGATTTTAAAAAATTTTCAAGTAAGTTAGAATTTGTTCCCATACATTTTAAAAATTTTTCCAATTTTCTAAAATTATTTTCTATATTTATTTATTTTTTTTTTTACGGACAAGTGTTTTAGTCTAAAAATTAGTTTTAGTTTATTAAATTTTTAAAAATGCATATATACGGCGCTGTTCTAACTTCCGAATCCACATAAAAAAATTCTAAAAATTCGAATTTTTTGTTGTTCCGAATTATTGTTTTCGTTTTATTTCGTGTAGTAAAAGTTTGGTGAAAGTAAAACGAATATATACTTTTTATATATTTTTTAAATTTCCGAAATTTTTAATTCCGAGTGATTTTACAAATCCACTCTAATTAAAAAGTTTCGGAACTCAGAACAGGGGTGATAAGTAGACTTATATAATTTCTAATATAAAATTAATTCTTTTCTACTACGAAAATTCCAAGAAAAACCACCTGAACTTTTTCACCATCATGAAAATTTGAGGTCTTTAAAACATTTTATTAATAATAAATTTTAAATAGCTATAAAATATTTTCTAATTTATGTCCCTTGCGGGATCCCGGGATCCCGGGAATTCAAGATAAATGTCCCGTTTTCCCGGGAAATCAAAAAGTGAGGGATTTTGCATTCCCTAATTGAAAGATGCAAGAATTGCACCCAGTCTTTAAAGAAAAGCCAATGACGATTCCTCGATGTTGGGCGAAGGCACATAATATGGGGCAGGTACACTCAAAATAAGAAGTCTGTTGACTGGACAGAAAAATTTATTACTTTAACAAAATTTATTCCTGTTTTTTGGATTAAAATAAAATTTGTTGATTTTAACAAATGCTTTTGTTAAATTTAACAAATCTAAATTTAAGTAAAAAATTTGTAAAACTACAGTTTTATCGGTAATTATACTAACAATAAGTCGTAGAATTTATGCAAATTTAGGGTCTCGGGACCCTCCACGGACCATATCATGTGAGGACATATAAGGGCACCCCAATGGAGCAAACAGTTTGTCCGTTTTGCTCTATCTCGCTCAATTTTCGAGATATGGGCCATTTTATGAAGTGAAAAATTTTGATTAAAAATTTCCGAGGGTGCGAGGCCCCGTCAAGGTCCATTTTTGGATAGACATAACCCCTTTCACTGGAGTTAGGGGTAGTCGAAATTTTCGTCAATTTTGCTCCATCTCTCTTAGTTTTCGAGATATGGGCCATTTTAAAAAGTCGGGAGGGAAAAAATAGCACCATTTTTAAAACTTCGGATACATTGACGGCGCCATCTACAGGGTAGTAGCAGTAACTTGAAAATATCATATTTTAACGATAAATTTTGTAAAATTTAACTAATGGGTTCTTAAAAATTAGTTATAAATAATTTTGAAAATCAACATTCAAAATTAGTTAAATTACTGAGATGAAGAATGAAGATAACTAAAATCTTTGCTTAAATCAGTGTTTCAACTAAACATTTGTTAAAAATTAGTCAAATCGATTTGAAACCGGTTTGACAGATTTTTGTACTGACGTATTATTTTAAGTGTATTGATGGCTTTATGTAAGATGAAAAAGTAATCAATGTGTATAAAAAATAAGAAAAAATACAAAATAAATAAAAAAAATGTACAAAGTAGTAATAGCATTTTTACTGAAATGAAATGTACGCTTAAAATATTTTGTTCCTAAAGACCGCTGCAAATGTAATTTAAAACAAATGAACCCAGATAGAAAAATATGAACGGCACAGCGCTGGCTCAGCGTTGGAGACGGTAGTGCACGTACTGGCGATGTGTCGGATTTTTTACTTTTCCAGTACTGGTACAGTGTCGAAATGATAACACCAATATACGCTTGTCCGTAGGTATTTGCTCACGTTGGCACAGTGTTGGATTTTGTTATTTACTAGTGTTTTCCGAGTACTAAAAATTAAATAAATTCAGTAACTTGCCTGTACTTTGAATACAAAAAATCAGTGTATAGCCAGTACTTTAAACACAATTAAATATCCGGTTATGATTGTGTAATAAAATATTAAATAATTGCAAAACTACACCTTTTGCAACTGTAATTCAGAAAATATCAATGGAAGAATTTCCATTTGAAATTCAGAAAAGATCAATTGAAATTCAGAATTTCCATTTGAAATTCAGAAAATATCAAATGAAATTCAGAAAATATCAATTGAAATTCAGAAAATATCATTTGAAATTCCGAAAATATCATTTGAAATTCAGAAAATATCAATTGAAATTCAGAAAATATCAATTGAAATTCAGAAAATATCATTTGAAATTTAGAAAATACCAATTGAAATTCATAAAATATCATTTGAAATTCAGAAACCGTCCTTTGAAATTCAGAAAATATCAATTGAAATTCAGAAAATGTCATTTGAAGTTCACAAAATATCAATTGAAATTCAGAAAATGTCATTTGAAATTCAGAAAATATCATTTGAAATTCAGAAAAAATCAATTGATATTCAGAAAACATCAATTGAAATTCAGAAAATATCAATTGAAATTCTATTGATATTTTCTGAATTTCAAATGACGATTTCTTAATTTCAATTGATATTTTCTGAATTTAAATTGATGTTTTCTGAACATCAATTGATATTTTCTGAATTTCAAATGATATTTTCTGAATTTCAAATGATATTTTCTGAATTTCAATTGACATTCTCTGAATTTCAAATGATATTTTATGAATTTCAATTGATATTTTCTGAATTTCAAATGACGGTTTCTGAATTTCAATTGCTATTTTCTGAATTTCAAATGACGATTTCTGAATTTCAATTGATATTTTCTGAATTTCAATTGATATTTTCTGAATTTCAATTGATGTTTTCTGAATAATATTTGATATTTTCTGAATTTCAAATGATATTTTCTGAATTTCAATTGATATTTTCTGAATTTCAAATGATATTTTCTGAATTTCATTTGATATTTTATGAATTTCAAATGGAAAATCTGAATTTCAATTGATGTTTTCTGAATTTCAAATGGAAATTCTGAATTTCAAATGGAAATTCTGAATTTCAAATGGAAATTCTGAATTTCAATTGATGTTTTCTGAATTTCAAATGGAAATTCTTAATTTCAATTGATATTTTCTGAATTACAATTGCAAAAGGTGTAGAAAATAAAGGTTTTTCTTCAATTTTTTTTTGTTTCTCGCTAAAATATCATCATGATTGAATTCAGTATTAAAAATTAGGGTGAAAGAAGTGTCGGGTAGAAAAATCATGTTAAAGTGATTGGATTTATTACATCCAAGTGACTAAAAAATGCTTTCCTATCTGACGGTACTTAGAAGTATCACAATTTTTGGCAAAAAATATAGGGACTATAAAGGTGCGGGAGCTGTTTTAATTTAAAATTAATAACAAGAAACTCTGAATTGTTCTCGAAAATGTACTTATGTATGGCCCCAAATCTATGATATAACCCCTAGAATATGTGTTAACATATTTTTAATTTTGTTACGAAAAAATAGCTATCTTTTTCACAAATAACTTAATATGTTAAATAAAATTTAATAAACGGCGGTAAATTTTCAGAAAACAGTAGCAAAGCACCTTCTAAGTGGTACTCTCCCAGTACTATTTTTTTCTACCTGAGAAATTTCACTTGAAAACAGCACTACGGACATTTCATTAAATTTTGTTTAACATTGAACGTATAGTAACGTAAGAGCAAAAAAACGTTTTATTCTTTTTATAAAAAATTGATTTGTTTTTATTTGAAAATCTAAAATCAGAATGAAAATTTTTGAAAAGGAAATTGAAAGGAAACGGAAAAAAAATTATTATAAAATATTTTAGAACGACAATTATTGAACAAGTAAAATAGTATAATATAAGAAGGTGTATGTAGTAATGGACACTACAAAATTCAACTTACAATAAATGAAACACAAATTAGTCAAAGCAACTCACAGAATTTACTTACATACATTTTATTTGGTTTATTTTTTTTTTTTTTAACAAAACGACTGCATAAAATGCTACGAATTCTCAGTATTTTATGTTGTTTGTTCTTTTTTTTTAATGACTTATGAATGTAGTTAAAATATATATGAAAATTAAATTTTATTTTCATTTAAAATAACAAAACTAAAATACTAAGTACTTGAATAACTAACAAATTCTGACTGCAGAAGTTTCCTGAGTGTATCGCTAGCATCGTTTTTAAGAATATTAGGGTAAATATATCAAGTACCTTCATATATTTAGTTAGAATATTGTTCTACCTCTAGTCGAATTTCTAAGTCTAGAAATTCAGAAAAAACTATTTTTGTATTTTTTAATGCAAAAATTAAAAGAAATTGTTGAAACAAAAGCATACCACGGCTGTCTGTTTGTTGTTTTCACAAATGTTATTGACAACGAACCCACAAACATACATATAAATAGTACCCAAAGGGTACTTTTATGTAATTGTTGCTTTAAAAAAAAGTTGCTTTATAGTTGGTTTTACCAAATCAGACAGTTCATATACGAAAGTATAAAATTCTCGTCCCGTTGAATTTTTGTACCTTATGTAATGTCTCGGTTTGTGTATTAAAGCTATCATTTTCTAATTGCAGACAACTGAAGAGTTGGGGTGATAAAATCTAATTAGACAATATCATATTAGAACTTGGAATTGAGGCAGAACACTATTATTCTAACTAAATATATAAAATATAGAAAGTCCGAAAAACAATTTTTGTATTTTTTTAATGCAAAAATTAAAAGTATTTGTTGATATCAAATACCCTTTAACCGCTTCGTTCACATAAAGAAAACTAGGAGATCTAAATTTTATTCATACACAGTTTTTTGCAATTTTTTTTTTTTTTTTTTTTTTAAGAATAAGCTATTTTGTGATCGTAAAATTAACTTTAAACGTGTTTTCCTACAACCGTGAGTTCAAAATCAGCTGCTACTGTACATTCAAGGTCGGTTAACTGATTTGCCGGTTTTTATCTTTATCGTAGGGAACAATCAACTGTAGTCCTTATCGTGGCCCTTTTTTGAATTTTAGTCATATCAATTTTATATCCCCAAGCAAGTGTTTTTTCCTGCCTTATTTGGAATTTTTAAGTTTGTTGGGAAACTTTGTTAAGAAAACTAAAAAGAAATAAAAATCGTGCCACGATAAGGACTAGAGAATTTTCCTGGCATTAAGAAACACTTTAAAACTTTACTTTCTGAGTTGCAAACGATTTTGCCTTTTTTAAAAACGCCAATAGTGAAGTGGCAACTCTGGCTATTTTATTTGGCAAAATTTAAAACTAATAGTTCTTGAAAACGATAATAGTTCTTACGGTAACATGTCATTTAAATAAAAATAAATAAAATTATAAAAATGCCGTTATTTAATTTTTTGAGAACCGCTCTAATATGCTATTTAAAATGCTGCTATTATATTTACCCGCCTTAAGTTACAAACTTATCTTTAAAAACAAGATAAGTTTGTAACTTAATTTATAATACCGATGCGTACCGGTATCGCTATTTCGATAACGGTATACCGCTACCAAATGCTGTTAGATTTACCGTTATCGAAAGAAACGAAATTCGATACCGTTACCCTTACCGTTATTCGTTTCGGTAACTAACCTTGGATTTAAGTGATTAAATTCAAAATTTGTGTCAACCCAATCAGAAATACATAAAATAATAAATAATCAGGAGACATTTGAAAAAGTTTGATACAAATTTTGGCCCTTACTATAAAAGAGTATTTTAAATTTAAAGTCGACTTTATTTTTGATCATACGGTTTTGTTCATTTTGTTTATGAAAACCCTACAAAAATATTTATATTTTCAAATATTTTGATTGGTTGAAAATAAATAAACCAATCAGAAAGCTACAAAAATAAACCAAGTCAATTCATACTGCCACCCAATATTTTAACTAAAGTCGACTTTAACTAAAATATATTTTTGAGAGATTTAGATAGTAAGGGCGTTTGACTTTAACCACTTAAATCAACATGGCGCATCATTGATACGTCAAAAGTGTGAATGAGAAATTGCCTGTAGAAATTGCCATTTAGTATGTAACTTTTACTTAAAGAGTTATAGCGCAAAGAAAGTTTGGACTAATTTCATTCCAATTTTAGGGCTAAAAGCCGCGGGTGTCTGGCCTGTATTAACCCGAAAGCAATAGTTTTCGCGGGGATATTATCTTCTACGCCCAATCTACCGGAAAGTGCGTGGGGAGGTGAAAAAATAATTCTTTGCACATATCGCTGCTCTAATACACATACATATGAAAATATATAAAAAATGTGAAATATCGTTCATTGTGAGTTGTAAAAAAGTGAAAAATAAATAAAAATAAAAACACAAAATATTTTGTAGAAATTGCATATTGAATTGGCCATGAAAACATCTGCATCTGAGTCCACGGTAAAAATTAAATGGCTATCGATTTGTAAGATATTTAAATGAATGATAAGTTTTATCGGATACATTTCACGCATTGAAGTTCAACCCCCTAATATTTACGATAGCCAACACCCATCGAAATCTCAGTAGTGATTGTTTATTACTAATATCTAAATAAAAGGAGTAGAATATGGGTCAACTGCTTATAGTGTTTTTTGTGCTTTGTGTTTTTTGGGGTGTCAAAAAAATAATTGAAAGTAGCTACATTTTGCAATAACTTCCTCAAATCATGTGATAAAAAAATAATTTTTCATTATGTTAAACCTATGATCTTAAGCTTTCAAATAATAATAACTTGATTTTAATAAATGCTTAAAAACTGTGAAAAATATGAATTTTATGTTAATGCCTGTCTGTGGGGCACAATCAACAGATGGCCCCTGGAGCTACAAAGAGTTGGTGCATCCCTGCCTAAAATGCTCTATAAGACTTTTCTATATGTTTAATAGTAAATTAGAACAATCGTGTTCATTCTTAAATTTATATTAATTATTCGGTTTTTTGTAATTTTGAAGAATCATTATATTATAGTTTTAAATCATTTTTTTTAATTTAGTGGAGATTTATTGATTAATAAGAAGATCACATACACACAGAAAACAAATCAGTTGGAAATCGATCACGACTGCCTTTATTTATTTTCCATAATAAACTTTTTATCACAATGGCATAAAAGCAATTGCATTAGTAAAACATTAGCTTTGGTGACTAACAATTTCAACCCTCACTGAAAGAAGTTTATTCTTACTATAAAAATCCGTTTTTCTGACCAATTCAAACAAAAATAAAAATTTATAAAGGGTTTTTCAATAAGAGCGCTACAAAAGTTTTTTTAAATAAAACAAAAACGGTTTTGGATATCAATTAAATTTTTTATTCCTGTGAAAGTACGTTCGATGCCAATATGTGTGGAAATCGATCTCTTTTGCATGGCCCCCACGGGCACGCCTGCAGAAGTCCAGACGCTTAACCCAATTTTCGACGGTTTTCAAGTATAAATCGGCCGATACTGCTGCAATTTCACGTTCGATATTCGTACGAAGTTCATCAATCGTCGCTGGCTTGTTGGCATAGACCATAGATTTGACGCAGCCCCACAGGAAATAGTCCAACGGCGTCAAATCGCACGACCGAGGCGGCCAATCGACTGGACCATTTCGTGAGATAACACGTTCTCCAAACTTGGTTTGCAATAAATTGATTGTGACATTCGCTGTGTGGCTTGTGGCGCCGTCCTGTTGGAACCACATGTCCTCCAAGTCCATATCATCCAAAAATATTCGGTTATCATTGAACGGTAGCGATTCTCATTCACAGTAACGTGCCGGTCTTGATCACCATGAAAGAATTACGGCCCAATGACGCCGCCGGCCCATAAACCGCACCAAACCGTAATTTTTTCGGGATGCAATGATGACTCATGGAGTACGTGTTGATTGCTGTCTGACCAATAACCCATATTTTGTTTATTGACGAAGCCATTCAGCCAGAAATGAGCCTCATCGCTGAAGAAGATTTTTCGATGAAAATCCGAATCATTTTCAAGTTGTTGCTCAGCCCAATTCACGAATATACGACGCTTCTGGTGGTCAAGCGCTTCAGTTCTTGCGGCAATTTGATCTTGTAAGGATGTAGGCCAAGATCTTTTCGCAAAATTCGCCACAACGACGTCACAGAGATGCCCAACGCTTGAGAACGACGTTTGAGAGACACATTTGGGCTTTCTTCAACTGAATCCTCAGTGGCAGCAATATTCTCGACACTATGGGCACTTCTTTGTCTCACTGGCAAGGGAACATTTTGTACTGTGTCTGTGGATTCAAATTTTTCCACTAGACCCTCAATTGTTGATCTGCTAGGACGATTATGACGACCATAAATTGGACGTAGCGCTCTTGACGTTGAGGTCACTGACTCCGAATTTCGGTAGTAAATTTTAATAATTTCGACTCGTTGTTGGCTCGTATATCTTTCCATCATGAAATGGGATGGAATGAAACCAACGGGAAATGTTATATCGGTCAAAAACAAGTTATACGTGTCCCGGCGTTTCGCTGGGTCACCCCTAGGAATCGAGATATATCTTTTTTTTGACATAACTCGAGAACCACTAGTCCGATTTTGCTCAAACAATTTTAAAAAAATGAAAAATTACAATTCCTTTAATCTGTTCATATAACGTTTTTCTATATACTCAACAGTTTTGCCGGTAAAAATAAATGTTTGTTACCGCTACCATAAAAATCAATAACCTTTTGTTTATTACTTTTTTTTAATATTTTAGGCAAAAAATATTTTTTTTCTTCATACATTTATTTTTACCGGCAAAACTGTTGAGTATATAGAAAAACGTTATATGAACAGATTAAAGGAATTGTAATTTTTAATTTTTTTAAAATTGTTTGAGCAAAATCGGACTAGTGATTCTCGAGTTATGTCAAAAAAAGACCACCAAAGGTCAAATCGATATATCTCGATTCCTAGGGGTGACCCAGCGAAACGCCGGGACACGTATAACTTTTTTACCGATATAACTTTCCCCGGTAGTTTGAACCCTTCCCGATCACTGACCCCTACCATTTGTCTCACAGTGTTATTGATACAAATTTCAGACACCTATTTTGTTTTAAAAAATAACGGAACAAAAATAAATTTCTACACTTTGTAAAAGTTCGTTTGAAAAAAATTGTTTTTTTTTTTTTATTAAAATAAATCCAAAATTGGTATTTAATTGCGTTAAAAATATCAGGATTTAGTTATAAAACATACTCAACTGACTGCACTTAAAATAATACGTCAGTAAAAAAATTTGCAAACGGGTCTCGAATTGATTTGACTAATTTTTAACAAATTTTAGTTGAAACACTGATTTAAGCAAAGATTTCAGTTATCCTCATTTAACACAATACTGAAAATCCTCAGTACTTTACTTATTTTGAGTGTTAATTTACAACATTTTTTATAACTAATTTTTAAGAACCCATCCGTTAAATTTTACACAATTTATTGTTAAAATATAATATTTTCATGTTTTTGTTATTACCTGGTAGATGGCGCCATCAATGTATCCGAAGTTTTAAAAATGGCGATATTTCTTTACTTCCCGATTTTTTAAAATGGCCCATATCTTGAAAACTAACAGAGATAGAGCACACTTGACGAAAATTTCGACTACTAATCATAAAAACGTTTTCTCTATCCAAAAATGGTCCTTGGTGGGGCCTGGACCCTCGTAAATTTTTAATAAAAATTTTTCATTTAATAAAATGGTCATATCTCGAAAACTAAGCGCGATAGAGCCAACGGCCAAAATGAAAACATAATATTTGGTGGCCGAAAACATAAAAATTCTTTGCTATTGAGAAGTCTAAAATCCTACTTTTAGGTAATTTTTAACTCCATAATTTTCATATAATGACCTGCGCTCAAAAATTCTCTGTTAAAGGACTGTTGGAATGAATGTGGTTAGTAGGTTTCACTGCGTTTAATAAATTTTTAAAGAAAATCGGGAGGTTCATCTTAAAAATTGTTCAGCCACTTTTTAGCTTTATTTTAGCCATTTTCCCCCAGAAATTTAGCCATTTTTGGTAACCAAGTTCTGGAAACACTGATTAGGATAAAAGATTCGACATATTATACGCAAGCATTTGTTAGTAAAAAAATGCAGTCCATGCGCTATGGTGTTGGTCATCAGTCCGGTTTATTCTTCTTGTTAACCTCAAACCTACTAAATTAAATATTCTTATTTTTGTATTTTTTGAAATCTGTGGAGACCGCCATGTTTTGCTGCGACGTCCAAATGCAGCTCTAGCTTGAGTCTGTTTGACACATCTTCCTGTTCATTTGTCTTATCTTGTATTTTTATATGGTTGTCAGAAGCATTATTGATACGCATTGCATTTGTTTTTGCAATATTGAATTCTAAACCTACGTAGTTTGCAATTTCGACTAGGTCATTTACTTTGTTCCGAATGTCATTAATATTGTGTGAAATAAGACAAATATCGTTCGCATATTCTAGATATTCGAGGTGCTTATTAAAGTCGCATACAATCTTTTTTGCGTGGATAGTTTTATCATAATTTCATTTAGCACTACGGCGAAGAGCAGCGGCGAAAGGAGGCACTCTTGTTTGACCCTGGCATTTATGACATGATGATAATGATGATGATGAAATGATGATAATGATGAGAAATTATGATAATGATGTTGATGACAACAAGGAGAAAATAATTTTACTTATATACTTTTACCTCTAGTTGCCATATTTTTTATCCGATTTTCATAAGTAATACCTTTCTGGAAAGGCTGTAATGTTATATTGTTTACAACTTTATTAGTTGTTTCAAAAAGCCACCTCAAGATGGTGCTAATCTAGATTTTTAGAAAATTGCAAAAAATTTAAATTTGGGAGCCTCGAAAATGATTTTTTTGATATGTCGTAGTGGAACTTTTTTTTCCCCATGCTAAAAGCTTTCGAAAAATCGAGTACGCAATATCAAAAAATTTTTATCCATACAATTTGACCCGCCCTAGTGTGTATAAATACGAAAAAGTTTACACACAAAAATGTAAGCGTACACTCTAATTAAATTCTGTTGAAATTTACCCAACTTATAGTAGGAAACTGAACTCCTACTATAAATTGGGTAAATTTACTCTATGTGCGTAATTGAAAAAAAATACGTACATTGTGTTTAAGTTGGTGCACAAATAATTTGTAATTTTACATTGAAAGTGCGTAAAAAAAATCCACTAAAATGCGCAAAAATCCACAGAAAGTGCGTAAAAATCCAATAAAATGCGTACATTTACAACAGTTGTGCTAACTTTAAGCACCATCCAAATTTTTTTTTAAAATAAAATAACAAATTAATTTTTACTACGTATTTTATTAATAATAATATCCAAGTCATTCTCTCACAATCGTTTATGTCCAAATTAATCGTTTTGGGATCTTAAGGCATTTGTATAAAATTCATATAAAAATTTGTTATAACTTTTGAATGGGTGCAATGACTCCTGCTAAACAAAATGCCTTCTTTGAAAGGAGGCAGTAACCGTCAACAATAACGGGAGAAAACGCAGAGATATGGCCTACGCAGGAAGAACTGAGTGCAATGACTCCTGATCAACAAAATGCTTTCTTTGCAAGTTAGACAGTACTCAATGAATACTGACTTTGTTGAGCAGGAGTCATTGCACCCAGTTGTTTTGCCTAGGGCGTATCTCTCTTACGGCGTATTCTCCCGTTATTATTGACGGTTGTTGATTGACTGCCTCCCTTGCAAAGAAGGCATTTTGTTGAGCAGGAGTCATTGCACCCAGTTGTTCCTGCGTAGGCCGTATCTCTCTTACGGGGTTTTCAATTTTGAAATGAGGTTTAGACTACCGCCAAAAACAATTTCATGCTTATGTTGCTATTGCCAGACCCTAATGTGTTTGTGGAAATGTTGTAATTCACAAAAAATAATCCGTTTTCGCTTTTTATTTTTATAATTTATAATTTTTTTTTTAATTTTTTTCAATTTGAAATGTCAGAGTATTTATTACTATTATTATTATAGTATATTTACCAACTTTGTGCGTAAAAATTTTATTTAACAAAACACTAGTAATTTTAGGCATAATGTGTTTATTTATAAACACATAATGTCTAAAAATACTTTGTGTGTGTATTATTGTGTATGGAAGTGTGTATGAAAAAAGTTTACGCATTTTTTGTTTATATTTACCGAATTTTCGTAAAATTAAACAAAAATTTACCCATTTTATAGTAGTAAATTTACAAACATTTTTTAGAGTGTATATTTACGAGGGCTCGTAAACTAGTTTTGACGTTAATCGAGTAAACTTACAACATATAAACAGTATATGTATGTACGAGGCGTAAATACTTTAAATGAATACCTTTAATATATTTAAAAAAATGTTTTTAAATAAAAAAAATCTAAATTTTAATTTCAACAAAGGCCGCACAAAAATCAGCAAAGTGCCGCATGCGGCCCAATGGGCCTCATTTGCCCATCGTTGGTATATGACATGACATGAAGTATTATAATACATTGTCTTTATTATATTAATTACTCTTATAGGCACGCCTTTTTCCTTAGTGCTGCCCATATTGCACTACGCATTATCGAGCCAAAAGCTTTCTTGAAGTTGACGAATACTATTAGACAAAGAGGTGTTCACCATTCGAATAATTATTCTGTTATGATTCGCAGGGTATTTGTCTAGTCCACGCAGTTGCGATATGGTCGGGAGGCTGCTCATCCCGTTATGTTTGCTTAACCACATCAAGCCTGGTATTTATTATTATCGCAATAATTTCGTATATTGTGTTAAGGAGGGTGATGCCCTTCCAGTTATCACATACAGTCAAGTCATTTTTCATAGAATTGTTTGTAATGGCGCCTTCGTTTATCCAAGCGTTGTGAATGGTGGGCATTAATATATCAGCGGATTAAAGCTGGGTTTATCTCTTCAGGTGCCTTTTTCCATTTCAGTTTTGAGATATCTCTTCAATATCTGGTGGGTTGTCCGATATGGTTTCAGAGGAAGAAGTGTTTCCTGTGATGCTGTTTTCCTCAGGAAAGATGCTTATCGACTCAAATTGTTCTCTCCATCTACGAGTTTGTTTATCCACGTTTGTAAGGAACTGACCATTTTTGTGCTTTATGATATTTTTTTCGGTTCATACTTTGATTTTAAATAGGACCTATTAAATTAAGGAGGTCTCTAAAAAAGTTTATTCATCTGGAATTCTGCAAAGTACCATATTAAAAAGTTTTCCGCGGTTAGCTCACCCGACCTTTTTTCTATTATTTTCTATGTTGTGCACATTACATGATCGTAGCATTTGCATTCGTCGTCAGACAATCGTAGTGTACCGCTCTCGGTTTGTGTAGGGTATCCCAGTAGTACTGAAGTAAGTAACACACAAAGGGATTCACTACTTACCAGGATATTTACTCGCTTAATTACTTTTGTTCGCAATATCCCAAAATTCATGGCACGAGTTACCAGCATTGTTACTCATAGTGGAAGAATAAGTGGTTACTTAGAATATAGGAAATAAGTGGTTACCCTTTCACTATGAAATAATTGGTTAAATATGCTTAAGTACCCAGTGTAGAAAATCATTACCAGATATGTGGTTATGTAACTACATACTTGGTAATGGTAACTAGTTACTTTTGTTATTACATTTCTTATTACCGTTATATGGCGATGTCGCGAAAAATAATGAGTATGGTTACACACCAGCATACGAAAAATCAAAAAATATATCGTTACCTATATGCTTACTAGTACTGACAAAAATAATGAGTCTAAAAATAGATTTTTAAAAAATAAATTATATAAAAAATAATATTTTTTATTGTATATTTTTTAAAATAAAATTTGCTGGTGCGGGAATCAAAACTGGGTCTACAGATTGCTAGTCAATAGCACTACCATCTGAGCTATATCGATATGTAATATTTAATAGATAAAAACATAATTGACCTGCTGCACACAAGTAAGCTTACTCGGCAACATACAAAAAACAAAAAAATATGTAGTTACTATATCCTTACCAGTGTTTAAAAATTATTGAGTCTAAAAATAGATTTCAAAAAATTAAAAAAAAAAAATATAGAAAATTATTTTCTATTTGAAATAATGATAAAAATAAGTCATTATCAGTAACTCATTATTATATGTTATAAAATAATGCAGAAGGTAAGTGGGTGTCATTACTGGTAGTCCAAAAAATAATGATATGTCATTATCGTTTCTACACTAGGTACTTAAAAAAAATTAAAAATAAACAGAAAGTCAAAAAAAGTCTCAGCATTTTTTAAGGAACCGGTTAAAAATAAATTATATAAAAAAAATATTTTTTATTGTATTTTTTTTTTAATAAAATTTGCTGGTGCGGGAATCGAACATGGGTCTACAGATTGCCAGTCAACAGCTCTACCATCTGAGCTATATCGACATGTAATATTTAATAGATAAAAACATAATTGACCTGCTGCGCACAAGTAAGCTTACTCGCCAACATACAAAAAATCAAAAAATATGTGGTTACATATATCTTTACCAGTGTTTAAAAAATATTGAGTACAAAAATAGATTTCAAAAAAATCTAAAAAATTATTTTCTATTTGAAATAATGATAAAAATAAGTCATTATCAGTAACTAATTATTATATGTTTTAAAATAAAGCAGAAGGTAAGTGGGTGTCATTACTGGTACTCCAAAAAATAATAATATGTCATTACCGTTTCTACACTGGGCGGTTGAATTAATTTTTAACCATTTTCAGAGACGTCACTCTTTGGAATTCATTCGATCGAATTCACTTTTAAGGAATTAAATCAATTTATCTCATTCAATTTTGTCAATCATTGGGTTCAGTCGTTAGGAGTTATTCGATTTCTTACTCATTCGATTGACAATTTGCGAATTCAATAAATAATTGGATTTTGCATCATTCGATTTTCTTCATTCGATTTAAACAAGTTGTAAAATTAACAATTATGTTATTTTATTACAGTAAAATTAAAATCAACATACAGTACTTTTTGAATTGGAAATTTTTTTTTTTGCGGAGACTCCTATTTCGGGTCAAATTTGAAATATGGACTTAACCGTAAGTTTATTATCGGATTTGAAATAACTTAAAATAACTTCCATTAGACATTAATATTAATTAGCCTATTACGACCCGGTTCCGGTTTTTTTGATTTTTCAATCTCATTTTTCGGAAAAACCCTTTGAATATCAAAAAAATGCTTATTACATAGTATTACAAGCTTTAATTTGAACTTTTCCCTTATACGGGCAAAGTTGTAAAGGATTAAATTCATTTTTCTTTTTAAGAAAATTTTAAAGAAAAAAAGTATTTATATGGGTAAATTGCTCGATTTCTTTTTCTTTCCAAATATAGCTACTTTGTTTGCGAAATTCTAAAGTCTCACCATGAAAAAGTCTCTTGAAAAGTTTCTTATTTCTATGCAAGTTAACCAATCGGTATTATTTTTGGTCCTACCCAGTGTAGAAACGGTAATGACATATCATTATTTTTTGGAGTACCAGTAATGACACCCACTTACCTTCTGCATTATTTTAAAACATATAATAATGAGTTACTGATAATGAATTATTTTTATCATTATTTGAAAGAGAAAATAATTTTTTAGATTTTTTTGAAAATTTTTTAAAATCTATTTTTAGACTCAATATTTTTTAAACACTGGTAAGGATATATGTAACCACATAGTTTTTGATTTTTTGTATGTTTGCGAGTAAGCTTACTTGTGTGCAGCAGGTCAATTGTGTTTTTATCTATTAAATATTACAGGTCGATATAGCTCAGATGGTAGAGCTGTTGACTGGCAATCTGTAGACCCAGGTTCGATTCCCGCACCAGCAAATTTTATTTAAAAAAAAAATACAATAAAAAATATTTTTTTTTATATAATTTATTTTTTTGAAAATCTATTTTAAGACTCATTATTTTTGTCAGTACTGGTAGGCACATAGGTTACGATATATTTTTGATTTTTCGTATGCTGGTGTGTAATGACAACTCATTATTTTTCGCGACATCGCCGTATAAAGGTAATAAGAAATGTAATAACAAAAGTAACTAGTTACAATTACCAAGTATGTAGTTACATAACCACATATATGGTAATGATTTTCTTCACTGGGTAGCGAATGATATGTCACTAGAAAATAAAAAAAAATAAAAGTATGACTCCTAATAACTTTGTTTTTTGATGGGTTAAAAGGTCGAGATATATCTTAAATGAAAGATGTAAGTCTCGACAATAAATAGTACAAATTATATTCTTATGTGCATCTACTGAAATAAAACCCTAAAAAAAACTTATAAAAATTAAAAATTTTTAACTGGGTCGTAATGGATTAATTGGTATAAAAATCTTGGCTAAACTGCAGTTTATGGGAATTCATCAAAAAAATATAAAAAAATATGACCCCTCTGGAATAAAAAAAGAAAAAAACCTTGGGCGGCCCGTTCGGGGAAAAAAACGGGGGGACATAGTAACATGTAAGTGTGGGCACTCAAATTAAAGGAAATTGTCTCACGATTTCAAAACTGTTATTGTTTTTTTTTATCCATAAAACGTAGCCGAAACAAGATCCATTTTAGTTCCTTAAGAGAGGGGACTGAAAATGATGAAATTTTTTGTATGGTAAAATGGTACTCAAATTATAGAAAATATCCCCACGACTTCAAAATTAATTTTTTTTTTCAGTATCGATAAACGTAGAGTTTGCTAAAAACCGAAAAATTTGGAAACCGCGGTTTCGGTTTTTCAAAATTATAAAAACCGCGGTTTCGGTTATTTTTCGGTTTTTTTGTGATATTAATAGAATTGTTTTAAAATAATTAAATATAACAATATTCTAACTAAATATATGATAATTAAATATGCTAAAAAATTAAATAGTTTAATACGTCCAAGATATCTTTTAAATTCGATTGAATTTCTCACTCGAATATTTAAAGGCAATAACGCCATTTCGAAACCTTTCCAGGAGAAGAATTAAACGCGGAAACCCGTTATAAATTAATTTTTTTTTTTTTCGGCAACTAAAGCAGTAGTTTAAAGAGTTTAAATTTAAATTTAAGCAATTTGTTTAAAACAATAAAAAGTTAAAGTTTTATAAATTTCGCGGAATACGAAAATCGTAACTGGATATGTGAAACTCAATATCTCTTAAACCACTTGATTTTTGGTGCAATTTTTTTACTAAAATTATAAGCCTCAGTTTATGTTATCCGTAATAACAAAAAAAAATTCTTTAAAACAGTTTTTAATGAAGAAAATGTTCATTATAATTAAATACAAAATTTTGTAAAATAGGAGCTGAGCCTTTTCGAAATTCAAGATTCAATAATATGCAATTTAATTAATTATTTTAATTGGTTAAAGTATTTGTTAAAAACCGACTTATTTTTGTCGGTTTTCGGTTTCGGTTTTGAGGCTTGGAAAACCGCGGTTTCGGTTTCGATTAAAACCGAACAGCAAACTCTAGATAAACGCATTAAAAATTTAGACATTTACATAAAAAATGTTTCCCTGCGGCGCAATAACAGTATATCACTTCTGAAATTCCATTTTCCATCAAAAAGTTTCATTTTTATGTCATCTAAAAAGTTTGGATATACCTAACATTAAAAAAAGAACATACATTTTTTTTTGGAAAAATCGCGCGATTTTTACAAACTAAATTTTGCCTGCGGCGCAGTTCAACTATATCAGTTCTGAAATTGCATTTTTCATCAATAAAAAGTAGACTACTCTTGTTATTTCCACTTCCCACTGCCTTTTGTGTTCCAAGTTTTCAAAATAAACAACAAAAAATGGACGTTTATAGGTTTTTACCAAAACTAAAACAATGTGATTTTAGAATTTTTCTTTTTCAAAGGTATAAAATTTAACAAGATGGCTCTAATTCCATTCACGTCCAACGTAAAAAAAAACTCATTTTTGAAATCGTGAGAAAATATCCCTTCATTTGAGTACCATTTTCGTTCATATTAATATTTCATTTTTTTCGACCCCCCCCCCTATTGGTCGAAAAATGGCTCTAGTTAGGGCAACATTTTATAGATATAAAAAAAATAACATTTTTGGAATCGTGAGACAATTTCCTTTAATCTGAGTACACAAACTTACATGTTACTATGTTCCCCCGTTTTTTGCCCCCACCGGTCTCCCGGGTCCAAGCCCCTTCAAAGGGGGTCATATTATTTTTTGCCGAAACCCCATAAACTGCAGTTTTGCCAAAAGTTTGTCGGTAGAATCTACTGAAAAGGACAGTTAAAACAAAGGTATATGCAGTTAAAAAGGCGACAAAGGTATTTACCATGGTAACCGAAACGATGCGATTATCGGTAAGGGTAACGCTATTTTAGATTATTTCGGTAACCGTATTCGGTAACGCTATTTCATTTATTTCGGTATCGGTATTTTAGGGATAACGGTTTTTTAGTTATTTCGGTAACTGTATTTTAAGGTTAGCGGTATTTCGGTTATTTCGCTAACAGTATTTTAAGGATTTCGGTAGTCAGTTTTCTCGATTCATCCCTTAATTTCTTAAGAAAAACAAACGAGATTAAAAACAGAACCAATTTACCAACTTAATGTACGAAAAATACTCAATAATTCAGTGCAATTGCCAAAAACAGAAAATTTAAAATATCGGTAACGGTATTTTAGGGGTAACGGTATTTCATTTATATCGGTAAGGATATTTTAAAGGTATCGATATCTATTTTATTTCGGTATCGGTATTTTAAGGGTAACGGTATTTCAGTTATTTTGGTAACGGTATTTTAAAGATAGCGGTATTTCGGTTATTACGGTAACGGTATTTTAGGGGTAACGGTAGTCAGTTGAAAGGGTTTAGAATCGATAACGGTATTTTAGCGGTATTGCCTGCCAACCCTGGTATTTACCTTTAAAATAACTAAAACTTTTGTTATTTTTAACTGTTGAAAAATAACTGACATTAATAACTGCATTAAAAATAACTAACAATGTCGTAAAATTAACTGATAAATTTACAACTGACAAAATCGGTAAAAACTACTGTTATTTACAGTCAATTCTTTTTTTTTATAAAAGCATATTTTAACAAAAACAAAATTTTTTTTTTTTAATTACAAAAATATGTGGTATGACTTCAGCTTTTTTAATATTTGAAGTAAAAATTCTAAACCGTTCTCCAGTTATTATGCTTTTATGCATTTGAAATACAATACAAGTTTCTGATTTTTATTTGCAAACTAGAAATATATCAATAATAACAAATATAAAGTAAAAAAGAATTTTTAAAATTCAAAAAAATTCAACGAAATTTTTTTTTTAAATAACAAACAAAAACTACTGTTTACTGTTAAAATACTGTTTTGGTAGTTATTTATTATGATATTAAAAATAACTGATTTAAAAAACTGTTACGAAATTATAGTACTTTTCGTTAGTTGTTTTTTTAAATAACCGTTATAAAAGTTGTTTTGCCACTTTCTATAGAAAAACAACTGTATTTACTGTTAAAAACAACAACTACTGATTATTACATAAACAACTGGCATGTAGTAACTGTCAAACTTTTTGAGTGTGACTCTGAGATAGGTCCGACTCCAAATAGAAAATTTTAACTGTGGTAAAAATTTGGATCTGATCGGGGCTGTGCACCTAACTCAACTTTAACATTCTATTTTGTGTATTCCAGTATTTTCCGACTGTATGGGTACGTTTTAAGATGTTTGTTTTTTTTTGTGGTATATTTTAACTGTTAATTCCAATATTATTTTTTTAGTTTTATGCATTAAACACATAGACGACTGCGGCTACACGACTACACGACTACAAATGCTGCTGGCTGCAATTGTAGTCGTGTAGTCAGCTACTTAATTTTTTTGAAAACGACAGCAACATAGTAAACAGATGATCCTAAATATTTGACGTTTTGATAAATATTAATCTTTTTTGGTTTGTGCTTCTAAAATAATGGCTGAGGAATATTTTGTTAATTTTGTAAGATCCATTTTGTTTTACAAAACATCACAATAAAATTATTTCCAAATATAAATTAATGAAACCTTCAAACAATTGTAAAATATAAACAGCTGTTTCTTCAGTGATCCCATATCGGTGATTTTCTAGTCAGAACTAGCGATTTTATTTCGCCTCTAGCGGGAAAAATTGTCCTGTTTTACATATTTTGTTATATTGTCAACACTATTTTTGTTTTGTAGCCAACAAAAATAGAAATTATCCTAAGTTGACTACAGCGGCAAAATTAGTCGTGTAGCCGTGTAGCTGTGTTGGTGTCAAAATAATCGTTTTCATATAAACGTGTGTATTTTATTTTTGACAGGCTGTAGTCGTGTAGCTGCAGTCGTCTATGTGTTTAATGCTTTATTTGTAAAAAAAAATATTACATTCCTTTAATAAAACCTAGTTGTTTGTTTTAAAAGCTTTAAGTCGAATGGAAAAAATCGAGTGTCATCTCAATCCTAGAAATCGATTGAATTCCCAACGATTACATTCTTAATGATTGAATTCAGAGATTGATTGAACAAATGATAAAAAAATTATTGAAGTCTTCCAATTCAGACCAATTCAGACTTCATTCGATGCGTAAAATTGCAATTTAAGAATTCAATATGAATTGCAAATAGAGTGTGAGATTGAAGTCTTTAGAAGCGCTGGTTATTAGTTATTTATAAATTAGTCGAACCAATAAACGATTTTATAACGCAAGCATGGGTTATAGAAAACGTCACATTAATTTAAAGAACACATTAATTTAAATCCTTTTCTTACATACCAATAAGTCTCATCAGCGTATTTAATTCTTGCTTAAAAAATGGAATATCAATATAACGTAAAAATACATAAAACTTACACTAAAACACACTCACACCGAATCACACTGTAGAGAGAATGTTATAAAAGCGTTGCCCTCTTTCATCGTAATGGATTTTCCATTTTCAATTGAGTGTTTTTTTGTAATCCATAAAAAACAAAAAATATGTATTTATGTATGCTTGTGTAAGAGTCATGAATATGTATGATATAGTGTATATTTTATCATGTTCTTACATATGTATATTTACGTTCCAATCAAACATACATATATCCACAAATTCATGTGAACTGGTTATTTTGAAAGGGCCGTAAGTACGGTTTTGGTCCAGATAAAGGTAGAATACGATAAACCTCTATGGAATTTAACTATTAAAAAATAAGTAACTGCAATTTTAAAAAGTTTTTAGATCTTGGTAAAACTCAATTTACTTTACGGCCAAAAACTAGTAGTTTTAAATAAAGTCTAGTTTTTGTTCCAAATTTGTACAGAATTTGAAATGCAATATAAAAATTTTTTTAATTAAATTCTTTCGGTGATAGTGTAAATTGAATTTAAAATAACTTTTACTTGTTGACAATGTAACAAAAAAAAAAAAAAAAAAATTAATTTAAATGTGGAGCAAGTCCTTCCTTCTATGCACAAAATTATTTTAATTATTTTATTTATTGCGGGGACTTCTGGTCTAATTTAAAAATAAACAGTATATCTTTATATAATTTCTACATAGAGAGAATTTTGCTCGACGAGTCTTAATAAATTTGTTCAGAAAAATAATGAAGTATTCTTCACAAATTAAAATAAAAATTAAATAAAAAAGTTTTTTAACATTATGAAAAAACTTCATATATTTTATAAATCCAGTTTTAATGAAACTTTTTTTTTATGAAAAATTCCATTAATTTAATGAAAAGTTTCAATGTGCGAGTTATATAATGAGTTAATTAAAAATCTACGCCCATTACTTACATGACAAAAAATCTACGATTGTGAGAAGAGGTAAATATATAAAAATCACAGATATAGGTATAGCATGCAGATTTTTACATGTTACAGCACAAAATGCTTAACATCTCGTTTTCAAGAAAGTTGACTTACGCCATTTTTAAAACAAATTTATTAGTACAGGAGGCTATTTTATACATAACCAAGACTACATAGTGTCAATAAAATATTGCTTATTGCCTAGTTGTTTGAGTGCACATATGTATATTGGTAAGTACAAAACACGCATCTTGAATGTTGTAATCTAATTGGGTACAAACATGAAAGAAATTCAACATAACTCTCATACAACAATAGCTCAACCAACGAAGCCAGATACAGGCTCTCGGTTTTTTTAACTAAGAAATAGCCTCATTTTCACAATATTCAGTTAGCTACTAACTGAGACTAACTGACACATTTGTTGTTGTTTCCCATGTAAATTTTAATTTAACTGTTGGCTAAATTTTAACTGGACTCTCAGTAATCGGGGATTAATGAAAAGTTTTAAGAAAAAAATTAAAAATTTGACTAAAGTATTGTTTCAAAATTGACTGTATTGTTTCAAAATACACTGAAAGAATTTTCTGGATGTTATTAACGAATTTTTGCATTAAACCATTGAAACTTTTCATTGAATTAATGGAATTTTTCAAAAAATGTGGTGAAAAATTTTATTTATTAAAAGTTTCGTACACTGAATGAAAAGGTTCCAATAAAATTAGATTTATAAAATATATAAAGATTTTTCATAAAATTTAGGAAATTTTTCATTTACTTTGTGAAGAAAACTTAATTAGTTAACTGATAAATTTCTTTAAAACCCATCTATCAAAATTCTCTGTGATGAAATTCACAGTTTAAGGGCTAACGTGCCATCATTGTAAAATAAGTAGCATGATTGTTGGAGTTTAACCTATAGAAAATTGTCAAATTTACGATAAATGCTATATTACTACAGGAATTCACAGATTACTACTTAAACTAGCATGAACTGTGGATACCATGAATATAAAATTAATATTTGTATAATTTTTTAAGCAAGAATGTGCTCGTGCCAGAAATTGAACCTGGTATTTTCGACTGTTACACTGGGTTACTTTGCTAGTTTCTACACTGGGTTACTTTGCTAGTTACGTCGTATATATTATTGTTATTTGCAATTAGTTTGATTTTTCGATATTCATTAAATTTTTTGAATTCAACATAACATACAAATTAGTTGCCAATTGCTCCACATGAATATATTGATGTCCTTCTTGTTTTAAGTCTTAAACTGTGTTCATTTTTTTCTTTCTTATTAATCTTTTCAGAATTTTTTTTTGGCATCAACAACAGTTGCAATTACTTTGCAAAACATCTTTATCATTAAACAACTTTTGTTACTTGTCGTAAATTTTAAAAGGATTCACCGTCAGCCATTGGCATCACATATTAAATATCTCATTTTCTTAATGGATTAAATGAAGAGAAATAAATGTATTTAAACTTTGGCAATTTTAATATTAGCAATTTTTTTTACAAACTTTTTAATCGGATTTGCAAAATTTTAGCCCACGATATTAGTTTAAATATATTCCACGTAACGCATTTCATCCAACAAATCATAGCATTGTCAAATCATAGCTTTTCAAAAAATTCAATCCATCAGGGACGTGAGGTGAAGTTTTTAATTGGGTGTTCTCCACAAATATTTGACAACAGTGCAAATCTGTGGTCATAGGAAAATTACACAAGTGCAAAAAGTACAATCATACTTGCATATCAGGGAAATCAATGATAAACAGTAAAAAAAATTAAAAATTTTTAACTTTAATGCTGCGTTCATTTATATTTTTAAATCCCGAGATTTCAATGGAAATCTCGACCGGAATTCTTGACCGTTTACATTTGCACTTTATGACAGTAGCGAGATTTCTATTTGACAACCGCATTTTTTTTTTTGTAAATAAAGTACCATAAAAAGTAACCTTAAATTAAAAATATTCCCAAAAACCATTTTATTGATTGGCGGAGTACAATTTACATTATTTTATGTAAAGATATAACGCCAATTATGTTAGTAAATTCGTTTTTTTGTAAGGACGACAAGCTAGATGCCGGATTTTTCAATATTTTGATGGAAGAAAGACATGCACGCAGTATTGTATTATATGTAAGTCTAAATAAACATTTGTGAGATTTCTTACATATCTTGCGAATTTACGGGATTTCATTTGTATGAGGAATCTCGGGATTTCATATGAGATTTTGATTGAAGTCTAAATTTTAGTCGAAATCTCGGGATTTGGGTGGAGATGTAAATGCGACTTAAAATTACATTTACCCCTTGTTTTTATAAAGCGAGCGGAATAATTCCGCCAGAGGAATTATTGTAACAAAAATAAAATACATTCCGCTGGAAGAATATTTCCTTTCGCTTTAGAAAAACAGGGGATCAGTAATTGATTGTTGAGAATATTGTAAATTTTCTAAGTTTTTCTCGTGTTTCTAGCGTTTTTTCCGTGTTTGTAACGATTTTTAATCATTTTTAGCGATTTTCCGTTCGAAAAAACTTTGTTTATAAAATATATTTTTTACTCTCTCTAATATTTCTTGTTTCATTTTATCAATCCTATATCCATTCAATACAAAATTAAGCAAGTGTCATACGGGTTTAAATAAGTCTATTCTTGGTTTCTTCCAAGAATAGACTTTTTTTCTTCTTCTTTTAATTTATTTTTAGTGTTTTGTTTTATTTTTTACCTTTCATTTTTTATGCTTTTTAATTAATTATTTTTAAATTGTCATTATCTTTTTTTACATTACAAAAAGTACGATTTTTTAATGAAATTTTTAAAATTGAAAACCTGAAATTCATAAAATTCAAAAGCTACCGTTTGAAATTCAAGAAATATCAAATAAAATTTAAAGGTAAAAACTACCAAATAAAGCCAAAAAAATTCCAATTGACATTAAAAAAAATCGAAATAAGGCTCAAAAAATATAAAATTAAATTCATTTTACATTTATTTAATTTCAATTGATATTTTTTTATTTCATTTTGTATGTTTTGAATTTAAATTTACATTTTTTAATTTATTTGGTATTTTTGAATTCTTCAATTTCATTTTGTTTTTTGCTTTTTAATTGATATATTTTTTTTTAATTTCAATTGGTATTTTTTTTAAAAGCAAATCGTGTTTTTTAATTTCGAATTGATATTTTTTTAATATTAAATGGTATTGGTAATTTTTTTTTCATTTAAAATTTTGTGAATAAAAATTTGTA
This sequence comes from Leucophora obtusa, assembly GCA_949987735.1. Lineage (NCBI taxonomy): Eukaryota > Metazoa > Arthropoda > Insecta > Diptera > Anthomyiidae > Leucophora > Leucophora obtusa. Next base: position 165,672,106 of record OX465295.1, on the reverse strand, counting down.
TTATTTAAATTTCATTTGTGTTTTTTATTTCGTATTTTTTTTTTTATTTCAAATGGTGTTTTTAGAATTTGAAATAATATTTTTTAATTTCAATTTGGTATTTTTTGAAAATCAAAAAACATTAAAGGTATTCATTTAAAGTATTTACGCCTCGTATACTGAGTATATGTTGTAAGTTTAATCAATTAATGCCAAAACTAGTTTACGAGCTCTAGTAAATATACGCTTACATTTTTGTGTGTAAACTTTTTCGTATTTATACACACTTTGAATATTGTCAAAAATAAAATTATTTTGTATTGTTTTGTTTGTTGTTTTTCATTTTCTGTTTTATTTGTTTTTAAATTAAACAAATTTAAAAAAATTCTGTATTTTATTTATGAAAAGATCAAAGAAGTGGCTAAATGCAAAATTGAAATGTGAATAGTTTTAAAAGGTGCGTTCATTCAAATAAACAGGTAAAGTTACAAATATACGCGATTACAAAAATATACGGTTTACGAGGGCATAAATACAGTTAGATGAATACCACTATTTTTTCATTTAAAATTGCTAGTTATAAAATACAAAAGCTGTTCTTTGGTTATTATGTATATTTTATTAATTTCATT